>OX461808.1:6951595-7573062 GCA_949802685.1 Dicyrtomina minuta | reverse complement strand
GGGTGCATACAAAAGCACAGTCCCATTGGGTCCCATTTGAGGATTAGTATGTATATACTAATGAACAAGCCTGGTCCCATCCGGTCCCATTTGTCTATTTACATGACTTGTTTGCACAATGAGACAAATGGGACTGAACTCTCAAAATTGGCCTTTTTTACATGTTCGGTCCCGTCCCATTTGGTCCTATTCGGTCCCATGTTTAGGTAGACCCCGTCCGTCCTCCGTAATTACTTGACCCTTGTTTGTATAGTACATGGGTTATTACCGGGAATTGAGACCAACACTGATTTACATTTACATACACTATTTATTGCGAATCTCCTGTAATTTTTCAGAGCCGACATTAAACGGTCCTTCATATTTATGAGCGCACATCTACCATTACTTTTACTCTCAACATTCATGAGCAGGACTCAACATTTTAAACTGAACCATTAGTACCGTACTAGGTACATATTATGTGAAGAGTTTTTTTGGCAAAACATGATAAGTCCATTGAAGTAGATTTAACAGGAACAACGAAAAATGAATAAATGGGGACAGGTTGAGTTTGTGTAACTCAATTTCTTTCTACAGGGACTGCAATAATTGACAAAGCGTAACTACAAGTAGTTTCATTATTCTAAGCGGACTCTTGAATTTTTTAATATATTTTCAAAAATTTTAATTCGTGGACATATCCCGTTTTGCCCGTTGGAATTTTGCAGCTGCTAGATGAGAATGAAGATTTAAGTAACATCCTAACTGCTTTTCGACGAGAGTACCGGTACAAATGCTGCATTAATTCAAAATTATACTTCTCCTTCCTTTTTTGTTTTGCACGTTTTGAAGTTCGTTCCGGATTAGAAGACTTCGAATAATATGTTTGAAAATTTACGAACGTTTCACGTCGTTTACGTGCATCAAACTGCTTTTTGGCAGGGTTTTTAGGTCCCGAAAGGACATTTTTAGATTACATGTATTACATGTTTGAATTAAAATGTATACTGAAATTATGAAATATGTTTTTTTATTCAATTAAAAAAAAACATCCTATAATTATAACTGATCATGCGTGTAGTAAGAATACAATTTTTAAAGTAGTGTTGCTCTTTTATAAAATCAATAGAATATTTGTACTGCGCATCACATTTACTATAAAAATAAGGCAGAAGTTTTCATTTAAATCACAATTGTGCACGGTTTGATAAATCACGTTTTTGCCACCTGATTTTATAATATTTTATTCACATACCGACTTATTATTAGTGGAGCATTTAATGGTCTATTAAATATTAGATTTCAATATTTAATGGCGGGCTTCAAAAAAAGAGTGAAACTGTTTTGTACATTTTATTAATTTAAAAAAGGCTTAATTTACATAGTTTAAAAATAATTAAATAGCTAAAGTCGCATTTCCAAGCTGCAATGATGAATTACAGTAGCCAGTCAAATTTTTATAAAACATTTTCTATTTTTTCAGTCTTATAACACTTTCAGGTTTAATGCAAAATATTTGGTTCATTTCTTTAGCATTTTTAGTGTGAGGGCAACTTTTTTGATAATCTTAGCTTTCTCCAGCGTTTGTTTAATCTTGGTCAGTTGAATATTCGGATACAGTGTGAGGACGTAGTTGGAATCTGCAAGATGAGGGTGCATCCTGCAAAGTTAAAAAACAAATTAGATGCTTACATTACTAAATCAAGTTTTTGCATATTACACGTTTAGGAACTTATAAAATTATATTATTGTGTCGCATACTCGTTAACAAAATTGTAGAGATCTTTGACGGTGCTAGAGACACCGAATTGACCCCAAAACCGAGTTCCACCCGCCAAACAAAATAAAATGGACGTCGTTGGCTGATTGGACTCTGCGACGGAGTCCACCTGCACCTCAACGTCTTGTGTTTGATTGACCTCCACCGTAATGCAGGGAATTGTATCCACATGCTGATTCTCCGCATTTGTCGCTGCTGCGGATCTGTTAGTAATTTAAGTGTTTTTATAATCAGATTTTCAATAACTATTTACACGCATGTACTGCCATGTTAATTACTGAGTTGGGGAAAAATATTACAGGATCATTGCATCGTCGTGCAAGTCCAAATCTGTATTGTCTTCAACAGAACTTGATTCAAAGAAAGCTTCGAGTGCACTCTTAAAAAAATGAAATAAAATTGATTATTATAAACGATGTATTCTACCATGAAGAGCCTACCTAAATAAGGTTTTGAAAACTATTAAGTAATGAGATAAATAAATAAAATTGGGTATTGCTGTAGAAACCTTTAATTTCCAGTCTGAAGTTTGTAGGAAAACTTTTCCAGCTTCTGCATTTACTTTTGTTAACGCTATGAAAATCCGAATTAAATTATTCTCAATTTCGGCATCAGTTAATATTCGTGATCTGCGGTTCATTACCAAAAGTAATTTTAAAGATTTAGTGATTTAAAAGTTTTCTAAAAGTACTGTGAATTAATTAATTGTGTTACAAAAAATTACGGATTTGAGGTACAATAAGTGACGAGTGCCGCCTAAAATCAGTATCGTAAATTAAAGCACAATAATTATAACACTTTATCTCAATCCCCAAGCAATTTAAATACATACGGAAGTTAAATTTGAAAAGTTTAGCTTATTAAATATGTATCGTCGTATTTGAACCTCGAAATTCCAGTTTGAAGCCTTCAACAACAATTTTCCAGTTTCTGCATCAACTGACGTACCTGCCATAAAGGTCATAATTAAATTATTTCGAGAAACAAGACGTTCCATACACGATGTGAGGAACTCCAATGTTTTAATTGCAGAAGGATGATCCTTCCCGATCGCTTTCTCCTGAAGCTCCAAAAGTTCTTGTGCCACTTCCGCAGCCTTTTTATATTCCTCCATTTTGTAATGCAAGACACCAGTGTCGTACATGGTGCTCAGAGTGACTTCATGATTTGGCAATACAACTTTTTTGCGGACTTCTAAAACTTTCTGGCTTAGTGCGAGTGCATCCTTCAACTCTCCCTGTTCTTCCTTCACACGAGACAAAACGGTGGCAGCATTCAATGTCTCCGGATGCTCCGGGCCAAGTACCCTCTCCATTACTTCGACGTCCAACAAAGCTTCTGCTTTATCAAGCTCCTTCGTTGCTAAATAGGCTTCAGCCAAGAGGAACTTTGTTTGGAGTGTGGAACGGTGATCTGCGCCTAATTGAGTTTCTTCTGTTTCTATTAAATCCAACAGAAGCGGAACCGCCAGGTCATATTTATTTTGTTCTTGAAGCCCTACCGCGTAAGCAAATCTACTATTGAGTGTGCGCAGGTCTAAGGGTCCATAAAGTTCAGTGGCATCTTTAATTCTTTGCAACAGCAGCTTTGATGCTTCCTCCAACTTGCCTTCGTGAGTCAGTTTGAACACTATAATTGATTTTTTGACTATGTTGGAGTTGAAATCTGAATCCTTTTTCATCTCCCTCAGTACTTCTGTCAGGAGTTCGAAGGATACTTCACTGTCCTCTTCGTCAAACAATACAGATGCACATATGGCTTTTGCTTGTAGATAAGCTGTGCCTTGAGTTTTTCCACTGTTTTCATAGGCATGGAGGACCTCTTGGAACATTTTCGTTGCTTCTTTGACCCTCCCCAAATCATCAAGTGCAATTGCTACTTTGAGTTTTGTATCGAGTGTGTAGTCGTGATCTGGGCCTAAGACAAGGGCCAGTACCTTTAGATGGTTCAAGTACAAATCTAATGATTTCTGAACATGCCCGCCTTTCAAGTATGCAACAGCCAGCGAATGTTGAAGTGAAATTTTATTTGCAATCTCAATATCACCGCCTGAAAGTTTTGCTTGGAAAACTCTTTCGAAGAGCTCAATGGATTTTTGAAAATTATTCGTCATCTGTAAGACATTTGCAGCTTCCTCCGTTAAATCCCTAAATTCCTCCACGTCGAGTTTTTCGGACACATGGTTTGTGATCTGAATTAAATTTTCAACTAATTCTCCGCTGCGTAAAAATGTAAGTTCAGTAAATGTTTTCAGGTAATTCACTGACTCAGCTGATAGTTTAAGGAGCACCTCTGTCTCGTTCGAAAATGTTGTATCATTAAAAATGGCGTGTGGCGTCTGTCCCTCGTTGGTTGCTCTCGTCCTCAGGTTTTCGATGGTCGAGTCCTGGATCATTCGATGAATCGAGAAGCTGCAGGAGTCGGAGTCATTAGAGTTTAACGATGCAATTAACGAGTAGTCCGCTAATATTTCCAAAGCATTTTCAAAGGAATCTTCAGTGCAGGAATTTTTACAAAGAGCAAAGAGGAAATCTTTTGGAATTCGTGTCTGTGACATGTAGGCCATGAAGCACAGGATTTTAATCGCCAACTCTCCGTCTTCATATCTCACTATTTTCTTCAGTGAAATGTTCCAAAGGACCAACATTGTGTCACCCATCTTTTTGGGTTTGTTGGCATCCGACGGCTTCTGCGTCAACACTTTCCTACTTCCGCTTTCGTACTCGTCGATTAAACTTTGAATTCCGTACTTTTTCCCACGCTTAGTTTGCTGGAGAATGACGGCCACTGCTGACTGCAGTGCAATGGGCAGACGACCGAAGAGATTTCCAAGTTGAAGCGCCAGTGTTGTAATTTTGGAGGTTTTTCCGAGTTTAAGCTGCTCAGTCACAAAGAGGACGACCTCCGCTTCGGTCCACAAATCCAATTGAATCACTTTTTGATGTCTCCAGTTTTGATTACGTGACGTCACGATGATTGTGGGCTCAACGAAGAACGGGGACAGAGACGTTGGGCGGAGTGACCGTATTCCACTCAAACTGAGCTCTTCATCGTCATCCATTGCTTCCGCATTGTCGAAAACAAGGAGAACCACGTAAGCATTGACAAGGAGTTTTCCAAAGATTTCTTTCAGAATTGACTCAAATTCCTTTTGTTTCCCTTCAAAATCTGTAGAAATTTTAAGTTCCGTGGCAAGCTGAAGAAATTGTCTCTGGGCGAATGAATTGTCTTCCGCATCGATCCAAATGATGTGGTCGTATTCATGTTCGTGGAGTTGAATGTACCTTCTCACGGTTTCCGTTTTGCCGATGCCGCCGGTGGCAGCCACAACTGAGAGGGGCTCCTGCGTCAGAACCGTGACTTGTCCCTCCTTCACCACCTTGTGAAGCTCTTCAAGGAACGTCTCTCGCCCAGTGAAAGTCTGGATGGTTTTCTCCACTTTGAATCTCACGTTTTTTGGCGGGGAATCGGCGGGCTAGAAATAAAATAAAATTTTAAACTTGTATAAGTATTCACTGCATTGGAAGTTAGAATAAATAAGTCAACTAACGACATTGACTTATCAGTTTGTCAATCGTAAAGTAAAACGCTTAGTCATTTAATACATTTTAACATTTTGTAACATATCTAACAATTTACTGCACCAATATGTAAATATGTACCTATTCGTTACAGAATATTTCAACCAAGGATCAAATTTTTATGTATTGTATGAGTAACATTTAATTGTAAAATTAAGAGGTTGTAAGGGCTCAGGCCTAATATCAACTAGATGAATAAATATATATATAGTCATTTAATACTTATGTGCGTTTAATGGAAAAGTAATTTTAGTTTCACTCACCTTAATTATATTCTGCACAACGTTTATGTCATGTGCATGTATATTTCCACCGGCGTTGACTCCAATAATAGTTTGGCTTTCCGCCATTCTTTAAATAAAGACTTACAATACGCTTGAGTGGTAATCGAGTCGAAAAATAAATAGCACAGAAGATGGTAATAAAGGCGTAGAAGCTATGTGTGTACGACACTTGTCATCAGCAAGAGGGCGAGGATATCTATAAGCAAAAAATGCACCGTTCATTATAAAACAATAATTATATGAATTAAAAATTCAATTAATTGGTTAAAGCGACTTAAGTTTGATTTTACTCTAAGAAAAAATTTTAAAAAGTGGATTTAAAAAAAACATCTCACAACTGTGAGAAGAAGCAAAATTGCCAGTCTCCAATATTTTTGCTTTAAGTTTTTAATAGTTCAGTTTTCAGCACAATTAATAGAGCCATTTCTGTCCTTAGTAAAACAATTTGCAATTTACAAATAAAAATGGAGATTGGCGATTTTGCTTTTTCAGTGCCGAAGGGATGGATGTGCAACAAGGCTACAGACCAAAAAATATTATTCCGCTTCTGCTTCTTTGTGAGCGTCCCTTCTTTTGGATACTAGATTAATTCAGTCGATGTTTACTTCAAATATTAATTATTTTTCCATTGGTCTTTCAAAGTATTGTGGATAAAAATCTAAAAAGGAACTGTTTATTATTCTGGTTGTTTTTCACACACAAAATATACGCTTAATATTTTGTCCATGTGAATTTCGTAGAAAAATTAGAATAATATTTTTGTGGACTGGTCACTGTGACTGTGAGTAATGTGAAGCAGACTGTAAAAGAGAAAATAGAGGACAACAGTTTTAAAATTGCGATTATTTTATGTGTGTTCCTGTTCTGTGGAAATACAAACTAAGATAAGGATTGGAATACGTATAATAAATATTGCGTGATTTTAATGAATGTACATTTTTATTGAGTGATGCTGGCCCTCGGTTAGGAGTAGGAGCGAGTTACAATTAAATAAAGCAGACCCCAAGAATGTTATTGCAGTGGGGTTCTTATGGGTGTCGCGGTTTAAAAATAGATATTAGGACAACGCTCAATTCATCACCTGGGCATTTGACATACGTGGGTGACTCTGCTGATTTACGATGAAGAGTTAATAAATATTTAATCGAATCTAGACCTGCAGTAGAATACTGACACATGACCACCGTGTCGTGAGGTGAAAATTTGATTATCAAACATTTAATTGTGTCGTTTTGTTTGGGTAAGTACCATGCATGCAATATGTGGGTGGACCAAGGAATTAAAAAATATATTAACGGGAATATTCTATTTGTATTCGGCGACACCGCTGACAATCAACATAAAATGCAACAGTGTCAGATTACCTCACCAATTATTTTAGCAATTTACTGAAGCTTATCAAAAAATGATGTCATCTAAATATTTCCATATGAGCCCTATCACTAGCTCATCAGCCTAACCATTGCATTGCGTAAATGGCTATCTTAAACATGGGATGTCATCAATATAGTAAATATTTGAACACACCTTTGGACCCAACCCGTGACATCATTTACGTACGACCCCTGCAGGACCTTGATATATGAAGCTCCATACGGACAAGTAAGTCGTGCGAATAAAAATAACAATTGTAGTGCAAGTATTGCTAATAACAGTCAGTAGGAATCACAGTAGTCATTTTGCGATATACGTTTCAAGAAAGTACACAAAATGGTACATATTGGAAACTCTATTAGAGACAAAGTGCACATCAGTCCTGCATAATATATATGTAGAAGCAATATGCATTTTAATTAGGTAATTGGTATCTACTCACCCCAACTCGAACTATCTTTACTACTAATTTTATTGTACCACGTGCTTCTCACTTTTTACTCTGGACCATGACAATGACTCAATGCACTCGAAGTATTTTTTAACTGCGTACAAATTCACGATTAGCTAACAAGAACATAATATCGTACTAGTGAAGAACAAAAATGTCCATAATCTGTTTATTGCTTAAATTAATTTTTAGCGAAAACCAAAATGCAGTATCTACAAAAATACCTAAATATGAAGATCAAATTAAAACAAGAAGAACAAAACACTTTTAACTTTTAAAAACCATGTCAGCATTCCATTTTACAATTTTCAAAAACATGTCAACGGAGAATATTCCACTTTTCAATAAAGTGTAGTATAAATAGAACATTTTTTACGTTTTAATAAAATTTAAATGGAAGGTTTTGCACTTTGCAGAAACATGTATCTAGAAAATATTGCACTTTCAAAAGCACGAACATTGCCATTAAATAAATCCATCTTATATGTTTTATTCGAGAAGGTTTATTTTAATTTTAATTTAAAATCCAGATGGGTCTTTTTGAATCTTGACGCAAGATTTATTATTCTGTTGTCATTCCATTATTGTCGATTCCATGTGTATGTAATCTATATTAAAAGTTAACAGCCAACATCAATCCTTCTCCTTCAGGAGCGTTCACAAATGATATATAATTACATTTGACAAATTTTCTGACCAATCTACATACTCCTCGTCATCCATGTTAAGCATAGAGCAAATCGTCACTTTTCAGACCTGCATAGCCAAGTAAAAATATCATTTGTGAAGGTCCCTTTTCCTAAAAAGAGACAACTGATATGTAAACCATTAACCATGACAGTACATGAGTTGTGGTCCATCAAAATCAACTATATTTTTAAATACTTGTGTAATAACCCTGTGTGCATGTAGTTACAACAATACAATTCGCATAATACAATGTTGACACACTACCAAAGTTGTCTAAAAAACTACAAAAGTTGTATCCCAATTTAATAAAAAATAAAAAGTGTGTTCACTGTAATGTGTATGAATATTCACATTACTAGTATTCATGATTGGTCCTTATTGATCATGACAACAGTGCCAATTGTAGTAATTGTGGTTCTTTCTTAAGATCCTAACCATATTTATTAACTTGACTTGGACCGCTGGCCTCATAAGTTTACCTAGGTATTTACATAGTTTTTGTGTAGTTATAACTTTGCCAAACTATCGCCTTGGATTATCCAAGTATTTTCGTTCAGATTCCAAGGCAGAGCCAATACAACTTGTTTTAATCGAGGATTACTTACTTCAATATATTTGCACTAGAATGTTGTTAGAAGTCTCTGATATTTAACTTGAAGTTAAATTACGTTGTTTATTACTAAATGAATATTTATTCACATTAGGTGTTGTTGTAATTGAAAAGAAATTGAGATCATATTTAGGCCTATAGCATACAGTGAGAGTTTGTGTGCTCCATACCATTGGCGTCAAGTAGCATACTTAATAATACAGTAATTATAGTGCTGCATTGCATGATCAATTATTATAGTTAAAGTGGAGAAGTATTCGAGGAATTATTACACAGCATAAATTACATTTTACTACTAACGATAAGATATCAGTTAAACCAACAAGAATCCAAATCCGTTGCCGATATGATTAAATAATACAATAATTATAGACGTATAGCAAAACCTGGGACTTTAGGGTATGACAGCTGGACCAGATTTGTAGTGTATGTATTACACTGTTTGCCGGTGGATTCTATTACTTACAGTGTGTTCAAGTTGATTATAATATTTTAATCTACAGTCCATTCTACATGATATACTAATTCCGTCCTCCCTAATCACTTCACCCTTGTTTATTTTGTACAAGGGTAATTATCGGGAATTGAGACCACGACCGATATACATTTACGAACACTATTTATTGTGAATCTCATGTAATTTTTGAGAGCTGACATTGAACTGTCCTTCATATTTATGAACGCTCTTTTGCCATTACTCTCACCATTCATCAGTCATGAGCAGGTCTCAACATTAAAATCAAACTAAGTTTACGTACTCATAAGGGACACAATTTGCCATATGCATGCAAATTTTCTGACTGTTGACATATAGGACGCGATATAGGGAATTTCAAAGTCGACTGTCAATCAAATTGAAGAGTTTTTGCAAAACGGGTAAAGTCCATGAAAATAAATTTGACAGGAACAATGATTAATGATTTGAAGTTGGCAGGATTGTTTTGAACTCAATTCTTCTATACAAATACCGTAACGACGATGCAAGGTGAGTTAAATTATCAAAAAACAATAAATAATTCACCACCCGCGCCGCGTACGTATTATTCAAATACCTTCCCAACGGAACTCGGAATTTCCACAAATTCCGTATGGCCAGTCCGCCCCTGTCCCGCCGTCAGTTTTCAGAAGCCGGAGCTAGAAATGCTCACATAGCTTTTAGCTTCTTTCGTTCCAATAATAACTTTTAAAGGTATTAAAATTATTGTTCTAAATAAATAAATAAAATCTAAATATGTAATAGCAATAGCAACAATTGACTCTTTACTACTTTTTTTCTGTGCTTTATATATTATTATATTATATTATTAAATGTGCTTTAAATGAATTACAATACAATGCATTTCAATGTATTTATTTGAATATTTATTATCAAAAACTCAAATGGTCATATAATATACATCATACGTACGTATTTACTTATTTATTATCCACATAATTATTTTGTATGCATCTTATTTCTAATTGCATACAGGGTTTTGTTTAATAACTACTGTTTTCATAGAATTCATTTTTTTTCATAATATATATGTTTACATATGGTAGTTTAATTCATTATCGAAGGAATGTACAAAATAGAAAAAATCGAAATCGAAAAAGTAAGTACGTAATTAAACTAATAAATTAATTATTCATTGAAACACTGTCGATTCATCCAGTGTTAATGCTTAGCTAAGTTTCTATTTTTTATATCTGTTTATTCATATGTATAATTATTTATACATAATGAAAAGGTAGGGCTAATTCACGTCAAGAAACAAGTCAAGCATGTAATTGAACAATTCGCTTATCTGTAGCTACTTACAAGACAACAGATTATTTTATAAATTAATTCTTAAAATATACTTTTAGCAAGATTAAACTTGGCTTAGTATACGTTATTACACGCATAATTTCTCTTATAGATATCGTAGTGTACCTATTTAACATTATTACGTAGCATTTGCATTCTTTTTTAAATACTGTCAAAATATGTTTTGAATCTAATAAATTTATTTTATTTCGTTAATTGAACAAGAATCAAATAACGACGTAGCTCAATCCTATTCCGGATATTTGGAATTAATTAATCAGTAAATTAATTATTTTGAAATGGAATTCACTTGGAAGTCACAGTCAGTCATGACAAAAGTCTGTTTTCTAAAAAATCTCTAAGCATTTTTAAATTTATACATTCGCATTCGTTATAAGTAATTACAATTTATCATAATAATTATTTAACAAAATCAAGACTTACAATAATTATTATTAGTATATTTTTCTTTACTAATTTCAAATTATATCAAAATCGAAGTCAGGTGTGTAACTTCTTAGATTTTCTACAGCTGCTATTTAAGATTTTAGCTGCTTCCGCTTACAGTTTTACACACACATTAATGCATAAGGAATTATCTACAATTAAATTATTTTTAGCTGCTGGAGATCCATGAACACAGTTACAAAATATGTGTTGTTTTCACTTTCCCATTTTTACAAAAACTTTTTCATTATTTTACGGTGTGTTTCCCATGTGGAAGACTGGGACTGGGGAACTATTTAAACTTTGGAGCCGAGGGTAACACTCACACCCGGATGCGCATGCGTTCGATGGGGGAGTAGGTGGTTGTGGTTGTGATAGTTTGAGCTGGAGCTGCCGCCGGAAGGGAGGAGACCCCGAGAAACGGAGGAGGCGGAGGTGGAGGATTGCGGTGGCGCCAAAGATCGAATTGCCTGCGAGGAAATCCCTTGACTTTGGCTACCACTCTTCAGCTGACCTTGAATTTGACCTTGACCTTGTCCAGGAGATGCCTTGTATCGTCCTGACCCCGTCCCACCTCCTGGCAACTGGTCGTGATGCGGATGGTGGGACTGCTGCTGCTGCTGTTGTTGTTGGTTCGATGGGTGTCGATGACTTGTGGCACTCACATTCAGTAACTGTTGATGTTGTTGGGCACTCATTATTAAATCTGTAAGATCAAAAATGTAAATTAAATTTTCATTCCTGTAAATTCTATCAAATGGTTTATAAAAGTAATAAAAGCGTAATTAAAATTATTGTTAAGCAAAAATTCAAAAAACTGACCTTTTTGAGTGCGTCTTGGCAATGAATTTGGCTTCTGCTGCTGTGACTGACTGAATTTTGGCTGTGAGGAGTGATGCTGGAGTGTCAATGAAGTTCCATACTGATGCTGCTGTTGTTGTGTTTGTGAGGGTGGTGGTGGTGGCTGAAGTTGTTGCCTGGACGTAGAGCCTTGACCCCCATGACCTCCACCTCCGCCGATCTGCAAGGACTGAGCTTGGAACTGACTTGGCGATCTCTGGTGGAAAAGCGGGAGGACAGATGGACTTGGAAGAGTGACGCCGTTGTTATTATTTGGAGCAGGAGCGAAACCGTTCACGACATACACAGGACTTGCAAGAAGTTGTTGTTGTTGAAGTTGCTGCTGTTGTTGTTGTTGTTGCTGTTTCTGCTTTGGAATGGGGTGTGTGTATTGGTTCTGGTTTTGATTCTGGTTGTGATGTCCCACCTGTCCTGGTCCTTGTCCTTGACCTGAAACATGACCTGGAGGTCCATGGCCGTGACTTTGACTATTTGATGGTTGACCCTGACTCTGACCCTGGCCTTGGGATGACCCGTGCTGGGGATGCATGGCAGCTTGAACACTTTCATACTCGTAGAAATTAGAGACGGGGCGCTCTTGTCTCCCGCGGGGGTTCTCTCGGCGCTGTGAATGGTAGTGCTGCTGATGGCGTCGACTGCTCGTTTAAAAGATTAAAAGGAAAACAAAATTAATTAAACATTAATTCCAAGTTAATTGCATCATATGATTTTCAATTAATTCATTTAATTACACAGAAACTTTGACCGCTAAAACTAAAAAGAAGCTTGATTATTTTAAACACTAAAACGAAAAACGAAGCAACATTTAAATAAAAATACAATACTTAAAAAACTAATAAACGCTAAATCTTAAAACTAATTGTGTAAAATTATACATGGGTGTCTAAAGGAGTTAAACGAAAAATATTGGAGCATTTCGTTCTTCAAAATTTAAAATTTCGAATGCGAAATACCTATGTGAAAGTGTAGATGCAGCATTAGTGTAGGTGTAGGCTAATTACTAAATACAAATTGTAAAGCAATTGAGTCGTAGCCAATGAAATGAAATTAAGCGTATAATATCCACATTAATTACTAATTAGGTTCAACAGGAGGCGGATCACTAACAAAAAATGGACTAAATCATACGTACAAAGTGTAGTGTGCTAAAAACAAACTCAAAATATGAACATTCCTTATTTTAGGAAAAATTCAAAAATAAAAATGAAATAAAAACGTGAGTTACACGCGAGTAGCAGGAACATGGAACAGTACAGCGAGTGATAGTGAGATGGGCACAAAAAAAATGAAAATATTCCAAAAGTAAAAACAAAAAAAATTAAGATGGAAAAAATAAATGGAAAATAAATGAAAACAAAAACACGAATGGCGGGTACTGTGGTCATTTAGTTGTTTTTAATGGTTAGTTGTTTTAGCTTAGCGCACACAAACCTTTCCAAAATGGCTTTTTTTCGTTGCTCGATCACAGTATTTCGCATTTGTCTCAACTGCTCCTCTGATAGCTTATTTCCTCTCACTGGCTTCTCATCGCTACATTTTTTAAGGGTCAGTTTTATCGTTAGTGAGTTGGATTAAAATTACTTAAGTAGCTAAATTAGTTTCACACACATATTAAATTATTTTGTACACCCAACCCCATAAAACTACACGTGTTAGTAATTAGTTTAAGTTATCAGTAATAATAAATTACTATACCCCTAAAACATGTTACAGGTGTATTAACCAAATTCAAAACCAAAACCATAAAAACTAAAACCCGGGTAAGAATATAGAAATAAATAATTAATTATATTAACACTGACTCTAGAAATCATGTACGATAAAATCAATAAAATCCCAAAAAAAGTAGCGCCCAAATCCTTTGAAATTAAGTTACTAGTTTTTTCAATTCTTAATAATTATGTAAGCCATTAATTTATAAAAATAAAATACAAGTGTTGTTTACTGTTAAAACTAAATTTTAGCAAAAAAATTGAGTGCCTAAAATATTTAAGAAAAGTTGAATATTAAAATATTCTGGACGCCAAAAACAGTTAAGGAAAAATATAAGCGTGCTGCACCGCTGCACGCACAATTGTGTAAATGTAGAATATTGGCAACAACAACAGCAGACAAAAATCTGTGAAACTGGTAACAGACGTGACACGTGACGTACACAGAACGCGATAGCCATGAAGTGACGAGTGACGGTTAAACGAATAATGTCTCAATATGTGAAGTAACTTAATTGCATATTACAACACGAAACTTACAAATACAATTAATTATTATTATACAAATTGCAGTGATAAACCGTAACAAAAAACAAAATGTACTCACTTTAAATGATGCCTGATTTCTTCATAGTTAATGTAATGTGAATATTTTTTCGGATCCACAAATCCCACACGACTCCCGGGTCGGGTCATTTCATTGTACACATCATAACTTGCGGATCTTAAATGATTTGGATTTTGTGGGTTCTGTTGGTTTTGAAAATGATTCCCATTTAAATCTCGATCCCGCTCTGCCTGCTCGCGCTGCTCTAACCGCTCTGCCCGTTCCCTTTCTCTATCTCGAATCGCACCGTTTTCCATAGATTTCCGGAATTGGTGATGTGGACGGAAACTACTGGAGCCACCCCCACCCCCACCAGCCCTCCCGGTACTTCCATAATTCGAAGAACTTTCACGATTCGGATTTTGCTGCACTTGCTGCTGCGGCGGGTGAAGGGCGTAGTTTCCATTATTAGCAGCACTGTTTGTACTCGCAATGGACACGGTGATTCCATAGGTCGAGTTGCCATGTGGTCCTTGCTGTTGTTGTTGTTGCTGTTGATTCTCCACAAGTCTTCGATACTGCTCCTGAATCCGCATTTCTTCCGAGTACGCAGCCTTTCGCGCCTTTTCTTTTTGAATCTCCTCCATTTCTTCCCGCTCCTGTCGCTCCATCTCCGCCTGTTGCTTCCGAAGACCGGCGGCTGAGAGCGTTCCACTTCCGCTTCCAGTTGACTTTCGGTGGCGACCGAAGCGGAACATGGAGCCCAGGCCACGGAACAAACCCTGCTTCTTCTTCGCCACGCCCTTTGTTTTCCCGTAGAGACCGTCAATCTCGGACTCGGAAGGTTCGGAGGCGTAGGGCAGCCGCGTGCTTTGAGCGTACGTAACGCCGGAAATGCAGGATTCCGTCTCTTCTTCAGCCACTGAAGTAACAAAACAGCATCATTAAAATGCAATTGAATATACACAGACGATATGACAAAATCCTTACAAAATAAAGTCGTTAAAATGTGTGTTTAAAAATTCAGCTCACAAGTTTCCATTTGACTCCCCAATTCCCCGAGAGGCGCTTCATAACTACGATCAACCGCCTGCCTAAAACTCTCATTGCAGCCCCGTCCTCGAACTACCCGAACTGCAGCTGGACCAGCTCTTGCCGGGCCGTAACCGGACTTGACATCCTCCTGGATCTGAATTTCCTGGACCATGGTCTGGAGAGACTCCAATGACGAGGACTTCTTCATCCCGAGTGAAGGCCCAATATCGCGCATGTCCCTTTTTGAACCTTTGAAACTCCCCTCACTTCCGTCCGCTATTTGGAAGCCCACGTGATGACCCCCTCCTCCCCCTGATGGGGGACCGTGTGGGTGTTGCTGCTGCGACTGCTGAAAATGGTGCGGGGAGGGGCGTCCATGGCCGCCTTGGTTATGATTGTGATTTGTATTTGAATGATTTTGGTGGTTATGGTGATGATGGTGGTGGTGAGATCCCTGTTGTAGTTTTAATTGGGACTTCATATCCACGAGTGAGTCTGCAGAATTGACCCGCTGCAAAACTACATTTCCTTCTGAGCGATGAGCTGGAAATGGCACAAGAAAATACACAAGATATTAAAACTGTTGCAATAAAAAATATTTGCCATTCTTGCGATATGTAAACAATGCAGCAATTAAAATGCAGCATTTATCTAAATAAACTGCACAATTAAAACAATACGAATTTTTTATAGCAAACAATTCAATGCATTCTTAAAATATTTAAAATTTAAAGTCTACACTGTAAAAATTTAAAAACAAACATCAAACTATTAAAAATAATAAAATCATATTCTTACACATGCACATTTATATTTTACAATCAAATTTAAACTAAAGAAACATTCACTATACGAATCAGTACAAGGTCACTGTCAAGGTCAAACAGCTCATTAAAACCAAAATAAAAATACGCTAGTAAATTTTTGATGTGCACAATTTTCTACTTACGAATTAATCCTATTCTACAAAATGTACCACAATTTTCTAATTGAACGGAAATAACAATTCAAAATACAATTTAAATATATTCAACGAAGCAAAATGTAAGGAAATTATTAAATTAATTCATAAAAACAGTGTAGGTTAATTGAACTACAGAAGCGTAAAAAAAACTAGCTAAATTAGGCTGCGATTGCTCGTGTTAGTGCAATACTAGGTAAGTGTTAGAAATTAAAAAAAATCAATATTAGGAAGTCATTTTGCAATGTTCCTTTAAAAAAAGAGACCACAGCAGAGGTGGAAAAGAAAAATAGAAATTCCAAAGTATAATAGAGACAGAGATAGGAAATGAGGCAAATACTTGAGAGGCTTGAGGATGCACCCCCACATGCATAGCATCGAAGAAGTAACCCACTTTGATGTCTTTGACCCCACTGCTGCAGCAACTCGATCAGCTGACCGCCAAAGCTCTTCCGCCTCAGCTGAAGTCCACTGTTATCGTGACCTTCTTGATGTTGTTGGTGGGGTGACCTTTGGTCCCCACCATGACCCTGCTGCTGCTGCTGTTGTTGTCGAAGATGTTGACAGTCTGGGGAATGACTGAAGGTCATGACTCCCGCATGGGAGTGGAGCGAATCGTTCAGGTTGTTGTCTTGGCTCCCTTTCCTTTGAGATGATGATGATCCCAAAGAGGCCAAGGTCAAACCGTCGAAATAATCCCCATCACCACCCACCTTATTATCCCCACTACCACCACCCCCACTAGTAGCACCCGAACCAGCACCAGCACCAATACCGTGAGCGTAACCGTAATTACCAATGATACTATCCCTGTCACCCGGAACCGGAACCGTCCCCCCACCCAAATGTCCAATTCTTCCAACTCCCAAATCGTCCTCCGTGGATGAACTAAACGGACGCTTAGTCCCACGTCTGGCCAATTCGTCTACACAGTGCCCCAGGTAAGTCAAGATTATTTACAAGTTTACAACATACTTCACGACTAAATACGATGCCAATTATTAGTACCACCAAAATTACAAAAAGCTTCTATTGTCCACCATGTTATTGTTAATGTTGTTAAATTTCAAAGTGTTAATCGTTTAGTAAATTGTTTTGCGCTTTAAAAGTCATTAATCTGTTATTCTGTTATTCATTCGAATTAATTTGAACACAAGTTAGTTAGCCACAATAGCATACAAAATCAGCTAGGCACTTTTTTCCAGTTTTCCTATTTTAACACCTAAGTAAAAATAATTTCAACTTTGGCCTTTTTAATTTTCTATTATTATCGAATCTAATCAATATTTAACACACGTGACATATTTTGAGTACTATTAGAAAAGACAGCCACGGTATGTGTGAGAATTTGTTTGGGTCAGTTAAGGGCGTACCTTGTAAGTTGCGCTCTCGGGCCAAAGCCTCTTGTCGTTTATCATTCATTTGTTCCTGTTGAATTTGGAGCTGTCGCTGTCGCTCCCGCTCCTCCCTCAGTTTCTTATTTCTTTGGTATGTGTCTGTACTTTTGGCATCCAGCGTCGCATGACGCTTCTCGGACATACTTTGTCGTCCGAACGCATCTCGGGAAAACCCACCCGAGTCATCCAACGAGGTTCTGAAGCGGCACAAAAAAACGATTACAAAATTAATTTAACAATTTACAAACTAATATCGTAAAATAGCATGTGGAAGCTTAGCAGTTAGCAGCTGTTTAATTAGCAGCTCTTAATTTTGCTGTACACTTACTGGCTCGCATAGGTGGCATCCGGAAATAGGGCGGGGGTTTCTTGGGTTGGGGTGGCGGGTTCGGACGGCACGGGTTTGTCATTTTGAGAAGAATTCAAAGTATCATCTGGTGTAGACGATCTGTAACACACAATAATGAGTAATTAATACAAGTAACAATTATTTGTACAGTTACATTTGTTGCATAAATGCTTTCAGAAAATACATAACAGATTCCGAAAACTGCTATTTGGCATTTACCTCGATCTCCTAGGCGGTTTTTGTGGGGCTACGTAATCATCTTCTACAAGAACCATTTCCCCCTTTGCATTTTCAACGGTCATTGACTGCTGCTGCTGCAATTGTTGTTGGTGTAGACCCGCTCGATCTCGAATAACAGGATTGCCCCCATCAGTCCTTTGATTTTGGCCTCTACCGCTTATTATTGATTGTATTAGCGTCGAGTTCCAAGTTTCGTTGGTTGCCTACGGAATTACGTTCAAAAAAATAGTACGTATTAAAATAATGGCATTCTATATAGGAAAGCACATGTTAATATTTAAAAAGTCAAATTAGAAATTTATTTGGTGTTAGGCAGAATTTGGTAAAAACCGGTTCAAACCAAAGTGGATAAAACCGGTTAAAACCAAAATGGATAAAACCGGCCTTCAAAATACATTCTTTTGGTTTAAATTGGTCGAAACTAGCCTAGGTAAATTGGCTTTTAGAAATTATATGTGTTGTTGGCATCTTACTCGATAGTAACTTTCATTTCGCACCGCATGATTTGAACTTTTTCCTTGAAGCCGATCCAAGACCGGGTTCCGTGGCAAGTCAACAGACATTTTCCCAATGGGAATTGCAGGACTTAAACTAGATTCTCTCAGTTGTTGTTGTTGTTGTTGTTGTTGGTGCTGGAGTTGGAGTTGGAGTTGCCCCCGAGGATCCTCACCACCATCAAGATCCCCATGATTTGCAGAGCGAAAACTATTGTTACGATTAGAGTTGTGGGTTAAATTCTGCTGATTGAGATTGTATTGTTGCTGCTGCTGTTGTTGTTGTTGACTATTGCTATTGTTGTTGTTACTGACGGAGACTTGACCCTGACTTTGACCTGGATGACCCTGCTGTTGCTGCTGCTGCTGTGAACTTTGGTTTGGATTTTGATTAGGAATTTGATTACTATTGTGTTGATATGCTGGAAGGAAAATTGCCGTATTCTCCGACTGACTGGCTTCCAGCACATGTGCATGTGACGCGTAGTTTTTATTATGATTTTGATTCTGGAGCTGAAGGGGCTCTACGAAACGGTTTCCATCTGCAAGAAAAAACACATATGTACATAGTATTAAAAAAATTGATTTTATTTTAAAATGTAAAAATAATTCGCAAATTAATTTGAAAATTCAACTGACCAACAGAGACAGAAACATTTCGGGTTCCCCAGGAGTCCATTTCATCCCCGGAGGCGGAGCTCCCGCACCCACTGATGTCAGTGGTGGGGGCGGAGGAGGAGGGGACCCGTCGGGCTATACTTAGAGTGATAAAACCCGGCTTGGGCTTGGGTCCATCCTGAGTCATCGTCTTTCGAAGAGTTTCCATGGCATCTGTATTGGAGCGGTCTAGGAGGGAGACTCCGTTTATGCTCAACAGCTGATCGTTGGATTTCAATCGACCATCTCGAGATGCAGCTCCGCCGTGAATGACACTTTTTATGTAGATCCCCATGTCAATCATATTCCCACGCTGAGCTGCCGTCGTTTTCCCTTTGACGCTTATTCCTGTAGATACAAATTAATTTTAGAAATCAGATTCTGTTTTGAATTTATGTGAAAGATTAAAAGTAACACAATTAAATTACTCGAAATTATTATGAAATTTAACACATTTTTTGGTTCGTACCTAAACCCGCTTTTTCCGTGTCTAACACAGGAATGTCCAGGGACACGACTTCTCGTTCACTCCATGGAAATGGCTGCACGTCATCTTCTACTTTTTCTGGAGGCTGTTGGTCGTGTGAATAATACAAATTGCTAATGTTTCAAAAATTCCTGGTTTAATTTTAGTTATTTAATTAGACAAGAAATAACACGTAAATTGTATTGAACTTGAAATTTTTCGAAATTCATTAAAAATATGCTTACAATTTGACGCGGTAATTTTGGACTGAGGTCCACCCTTTCTTGCCGAGACACGACGAGTTTGACAATTCCCCCCTGGGGAACATTTCGCAGAATTGACACAGCTTCGGATTGACTTTTCCCTGTTATTTCGATGCCGTTGACTTCCAGGAGGCGGTCACCGGGTCGAAGTCTCCCGTCATCAATTGCTGCACCCTAAAAAAAGATAGAAACAAAATTCAGAGAATTAAAGTTAGTTTTCAAAATTTTGGCTATACAATGGTCAAACAATTATTGAGGATAATGGACTGTAGGACTATTTTGCTTTTAACTTACTTGAGGTAGAATATTTTTAATGTAAATGGGACAGTTTCCTCCCGCAGGATTATCTCGAGTGGTGATGCTAAAGCCGAGGCCTTGAGGACCTTTTTGCAAATCGATTTCATATTTTCTTCCGATTTTGCGAGTGTTGGAAGTGATAAGGGTGGCGGTGGTGGAGGAGGGACGCGTGAGTAATGGCACGGCTTGGACTGTTGTATGAAGTTTCTTTGTCGGTGACACGGTGGCCACTTTGGCATCTCCAACAACTAAAGAACAAACAAAAAGACAAAAACCATCAAATTAGTAATTTCATTTAAATTGCAAATCTGAACTTAAATAAAACGTTCGCCACATACAAGTTCAATATTATTTTATTCAGACACACGAGCGCTGTATTTTAACCTTTCTTTCAAATTGTGTATTTAATACTTTTCTTCAAACATACAAGTTGTTTTTTTATGTTTGGTTTATAAACTGTGTGAATTGTGTTCTATGCTGTTTCCATTATTTTTGTACATATTTTGTTTTAGTATATTATAATGTTTTCGACTTTTTTGAAAAACATTAATTCGAGCAATCTGACATTTTTGAAGTTTTGAAATTAGCCTGTTTTAATAAACGCATTCGAAATGTAAGATTAGGCTGTTTTAACGCATTCAAAATGCGCAATTAGCCTGTTTTAACGGATTCAAAATGTGCAATTAGCTTGTTTTAACGCATTCGAAATGTGCAATTAGCCTGTTTTAACGGATTCAAAATGTGCAATTAGACTGTTTTAACGCATTCAAAATGTGCAATTAGCCTGTTTTAACGCATTTGAAATGTGCAAATAGCCTGTTTTAACGCATTCGAAATGTGCAATTAGCCTGTTTTAACGCATTCGAAATGTGCAATTAGCCTGTTTTAACGCATTTGAAATGTGCAATTAGCTTGTTTTAACGCATTCAAAATGTGTAATTACAGTAACCCCTCCGGTATCCGGACCTCTATTATCCGGAACCTCCCATAGCCGGACGGGTTTTTCGGTATCCGGACCCTCCCATATCCGGACAAGATTTTTAAGATACCATATTTTTAATAAATTTCAAAAATAAAAGTAAAATATAAAATTTAAATCATTTTTACAAAACTAAAAACTAGGTATTTCTTTTTTCTGCCTTATAAATGTGAATACTTGTGAGAAAATGGAAGTGGGAATCGTTGGTTTAAATGCAAATGTTGTCATAAAATCTATTATTTTATCTCTTAATTAAGACGTGTATTTACTTAAAACACGTTTAAGAGTTAATTTTAAAAACCTCCCATATCCGGATATTCTCGTATCCGGATGGGGTCTGTTCCCAATTAATCCGGATACGGGAGGGGTTACTGTATCCTGTTTTAACGCATTTGAAATGTGCGATTAGCCTGTTTTAACTGTATTCAAAATGTACATTTAGCCTATCTTGAAGGTATTCAAACTGTGCAATTAGCCTGTTTACACGCACTCAAAATATGCAATTAGCCTGTTTTGAACGTATTTAACACGTGCAATTAGAAAATAAAACGAAATTAAAAGAACGTTATTTAAATATAGAATATTTTCTTGGCACACGTGAATTCTACGTAATTAGAACAATTTTTCATATTTCAAAATACCATTTTATAATGAGTATAAGTACCTAGCTAATAAAAAGGTCTATTCGCCTATTTTGAAATTTTGAACTATACTAAAAAGCAAAAAAGTTGTAGAATAGTTTTTTTGTAAATGCAAAACTACAATAGGTACAACATAAAGCACACATTATTTTATGTGTTTTCAAAAAAACAATTTTTAATTAATTAAGAAGCTTACATTTTTGAAAGTGCATCTGCCTGCATCATGTGACGTTAATAAATTTAATAATTATTGTCTTCTTTTAAAATTATTAAAGTTTCATATTTAGGTAGGTACTTTTGAATTTGTCACTGTGATACATTTAAATTAATGCAAATCACATATCTCTTCTTCCTCACAGCATTGAATCATTTATCAAATTGTAATACAAATTGTTCTATTTTGTAAGTAATTCTTCTACCATTCTACTTACCACAAATAAAATTTATTTGTATGCTAAATAGCAATACTACAAAGTAATTAAAGCTATAAATCTAATTGTATATTATATTATTATTGTAATTTATTTTCCAAGTCGTTTCTCATGGAAGCACACGTACTCAAAAATAAATCCAAATCCAAATGAAAACGAAATAGGGAATGACAGCGACGACTTGAAAATTAAAAAAGGAAAAGGAAATATAAATAATTTATGATGATTATTATTATTATTATTATGCAAAATAGAAGGAAGCCCCAGTGGTCCATGATGTGGGATGTGGGTCCCTCCCATGGCGCTCATAAAAATACGCTACTCACTGTGTAGAATTTGTACATGTTTTTCTTGTATCTATTTGATTATCAAAGCCGATGCCGATCTTATGAAGAATGTAAATGTCAGATACGCATCGCTTCCTTCACTATACAACACTACTACACTGCACAACTTCAAGCCTAAAAAAACTATCTTTGAATTTCAAATTCAATTTAACTCCCTCAGTCGCAGACATTCAAGACGGAAGTTTGTAATTTTATATGTGTGTATTTCATTGTATGTGTATAATTCTTTTCTTTTATTGTTAGAATTAAATTTATTACGTCATGTATTATTATGTATAGCGTAATTCTATTTTTAAATTGAGACATAAGGAAAAGTCCATCTTGAATTCGCAGCATGGAGAATACATTGTACAAGAAATATTTAAGACAATTCAAAAGGTAAAACTAAACGCAAGTTGCAGTTGGATATACGATTAAAAATATATTGAACCTTTAAAAAACATGTAAATAAAATATTTTACATCTTTCAAAAACATACAAATAACACATTTTGCTTCTTTCAGAAAAAAAGTAAAAATTGAATATATTAAACATTTTAAAAACATGTAAATAAAATATTTTGAGTTTTTCAAAAACACCTAAAATACAATAGTTTACACTTTTCAAAAAGTCGTAACAACTAACATTTTACGACATTATCTCATGCAGTGTGTTTTCTGACATAGCTCATTTTAGTTCTATAGCTTAAATTTGAATATGGGTCATTTTGATTTCTTTACAGACGGTACGCAGTGCTAAAAAGAAGGAAACGATAATGTCACCAGTCACCACAAATATTACTTTAATACTACCGACGTCATCAGGTCTCTTAAAATTACTCCTCTTTTGGAAAGCTACGCGCTAAATTCAAAATTTTGAGACACAATAAGGGCCGAGGGTAATTGTAATGTAAAGCAAATCTTTTTTAAAACTTTGCAAATTACTCTTGAATAAAAACATTTTTTAAAAGTTAAAACACTCATCATTTGTATTGTTCAAAAAATTTTTTTGCCTTTTATTAATTATTCCTAACTAAACGACGAATGTGTTTATCATTAAAAAATTGCCCCAATACTACACCAACTATTGAAGTAATTATTAAATGAAATAAGGATTATTCTAATAATACATTCCGCAATTCTAAAGAATTTCTACACTTTTATCCAAAACTTTCTAAACTGAATTGAACAACGAACAAGAAACGAAAGGATAAAACAAAACACTAACTAATAAAAATGATTTTAATCAATAATAAATTGCATTTTGTACTACCTTTTGATACAATACTCTGATACAGTCATACACCAAATCTTAAACATATCTTTTAAATTAATGCCTTATATTAAATTAAATTAATATCTTTTATAAAATTACACGCGTCTCTGACTGAAGCCAACAATTTAATAGAATTTACATTGCCTGCCTATTTAAGAACTTTTGTATAAAAATAAACCAGAAAAAGATTAAAAAACAATAAATTACAAACGAGAATGACACACACACTAATGACTAGGAACAAAATGAAACGGACTAATATTGCAAAGATACAGAAAGGGATTTCAATTACAATTCCCGTTCAAAGAGATAAGAACTCAATTAAATTATTAAAAAGGCACCGTGCTGTGTGTGTTGTTTTTGTTTGTGGCCTGGCCGCAGCAGGTTGCTGCTGTAGTAATATTTATTAAACACTCTAATTGAAAATGAATTAAAAAGGAAAACAACTCTAATATCAAATTAATGCCAAACATCCCACAGAAATACAAAAGTCATTCCATGACAAGTATATAACGTTACAAAAGGATCGTCCATAAATGATGTAAAAAATAACATTGCGTCTTTTTCACCCACCCTAGCTACAACAGAATGGCTAATTTTTGATTAATATTCCCTTAAAAAATGGAGGTTTTTAGAACCCACCCGCCACCTCATAGATGCTGACATCATTTATGGACGATCCCTATGTACAGGAAAACAAAAGAGATGTCTAAATACGTTTAAATTGAGACACAGTGCACACAGTACGCTAAATAACATGTAACTTTTTCCACTACAACTACAAGTCACGCTCTAGAAATCCACTTAAATACCAACAAAAAAAGAATCATTTCCTTTTTTCCATTCTTGTTCAGCACATTCCGCTTTGTAGCACCCACACACAACAACTATAAACAAGCATCCAGTTGAATTTGAAAATAAAAGCCAAACAAAAATTCAATACACAACAGTCAACAGTTGAATTGAACAAAATCCAATCCTTATTTTGCGGAAATTGGACACAGGTTTCGAGTTTGGGATTTAATTGAATTATTTTTAAGCCAGATGAGAGTCAGTGAGGAATTAAGCCAAGAATGAAGAGAACGAGCCACGAACAAGAGATCGGCGCTGGGATTCTGCGATGACTCAAGAGATAAAGAAATTTAATTGCGACTAAAGAGCCTAAGTAATTCCCTTTCGTAAATCCTAAATACACTTGTTCGTCGTTCCTTTATATGATATGATGATCCGCTTACTTAAACACATATACTACTCGCAATTTCATCCCCATTCACTGGATTTAATTGAGAGTCTCGTGTGCTGACTGCAGTAGTATTCTGTGTTAGATATGCAGTAGTTTTATTTCTACTCTGTTTCAATTTCCATGTAATTGGGTTTCCAAACCACACGACTGTACAACAATAAAAATAGGCAACAATACAAAACTGAGGCACTATGCTGAATTAACCAAGAACTATTGAACATAATCAACCAACTAATTCTTAAGTATTTTGTAGCTGTAATTACAGTGCATCGTATCGAAAATCGAAATAATTCATTAAACTATTTAAGTATTTTGTAGATATATATCGTCTGTGAAGAACCAAAATGACTCATATCCATTTGCAGATAAAAACAAAATCCACTATCCACACAAATATTCAAATATGTCTTCAAAGTATTTAAATTTAAATAGAACATTTTGAACTTTTTTAAAACATGTAAATAGAACATTGACCACATTTCAAAAACATGGAATTAGAACATTTCGAACTTTTTTAAAACATGTAAATAGAACATTTTACACTTTTCAAAAACATGTAAATAGAAAATTTTAAACTTTTCAAAAACATGTAAATATAACATTTTTTACACTTTTCAAAAACACGTTCATAGAACATTTTACACCTTTTCAAAAACACGTAAATAGAACATTTTACACCTTTTCAAAAACATGTAAATAGAACAGTTTACACTTTTCAAAATCTTGTAATTAACATTGTCCTCATGCTTCTCATTTTGCTTTTATGACATAGCTCATTTTGATTCTAGCTTAAATTGGATATGGGTCATTTTGGTTCTTCACACACGATTTTATTGTGCATAATTAAATAGTCGTTTTCTTTAATGCAAATTAGCAGATTTTGTGCGCAAAATAATGCGTAAGTTAATATTGTGCTTACTTTTTTCATGACTTTGTACCATATTTTCCTTTTCTTCCCCACTCCCTGGCAACGGTAACGGTAACGCCAACGGGGCAGATCCCCCGCTCAGAACACCACTTTCCGCCGTCGTGCTAAACTTTTGAACCAAATTATGAACACTCACAACGGACACAGAGGACTGTTGAATTTGAATTTGCTGGTGTTGGTGGTAGTCCGAGGAGGAGAGTCCCCCAGTTTTCACCATTTCACTCCCACTACTCGCTGAATTAATCACTGTATTTGAATTTGAATTTAAAACTTGATCACGAATAATATGAACACTTTGCGCCGAATTCGGATTTTGATTCTGCTGCTGTTGTTGCTGCTGCTGCTGCTGTTTGATTTTAATCATGTGCTCCATAATAGAACTTAAATTCTCACTGTTACTTTTCCCATTCGAATTAGTTATAATGTTTAAATTCGTGGAATTATTTGAATTATTATTCTTGACAACTTTTAATTCCAGCTCTGAATTGAGCCCATCCCGAAATAGTTGATGAGCTCTTTGGAATGGGACGCCGAGAAGGGAATTTCGATTAATTTCAATGATTTTATCACCCGCTTGAAGACGACCATCCCGGTCAATCCGTCCCCCGGGCTCCACCGTCTGAATGATGAGTCCTTGATTCTTTGCATTGGCTAAATGTTCCGGGACGAGGTGGATTCCGAGAGGGCCGGCTTCATAGCGAAGAATTAACACTACTACCACTTCGTCACTGTTATTAGGGCCTGAACCGGTTCCGGTTCCGGTCCCGGTGCTCGGGGGAACCGAACCGGAACCGGGGGTTAGTCCTTTAAGCCGGAAGTCAATCTCATTATTCAAATCCGCATCCACATCCACGTCATGATTGAACGCCTCGTCCTCGTCGATAAAATCTCCGTCAATTAATTCAAATTCCTCAGTTTCTTGTTCCTCAGTGGTGGAGAGCATGAGCATTCCGAGACTGTGAGGAGCTTTGTTGTTGTGGTGATTATTACTATTACTATTATTGTTACTACTATTTTGTTGATTCTGATTACTAATTGATGGCCCACCACCCATCATTAAATGTTCACGATCACGATGATAGACGGGGAAGGAGTCCATCCCATTATTAGAGGAGGTATTATTTGAATGGTGATTTGAATTTTGGGGTGGGAAAATTGGTTGATGTTGTTGTTGGTGGTGTTGGTGGTTTGTATTTGAAATTGAATTGTAGAGTCCTGGGATAACTGAAGGGTGGTGGAAATGTGAATTACTATTTGAAATATGGCTTAAGGTGGAGGGATCCATTATTGGAGACTGATCTTCTGGACTAGCATTCGCTCCCAAAGGCTCCTTACGAAGACTCAACCATAAAGCTCTGTGAAAAACACACAAATTACAATTTAATTAGTACCGGCTATCATATTCACTCATTCAAATTGTAATTTTTAAAATTTTTAGGTTGCAAAAAATTAAAAATGTGTAAGGGATCGTCCATTCCCGATGTCGCGGGTTGGGTCAAGGGGTTTACTTTGATATTGATGCCATCGCATGTAAAAGATCGTCATTTGCGCAATGGCTAAGCTTAAGCTATAATGACAGGGGGTCAAACGGTAGGGTAACTATAAAAATTTATACTTTCGCAATTAGCCTATTTTATCCTTTTTCGAGCTTTTCAAAATAGTGTCATTTCGTGAATTTCCTCATTTCAAAAAAGACGTAAAAATTGTTTTTTCGTACATTAAAATTTGTGAATTTAAAGGATATTTTGTACTTTTCACATCCTATGAACTTTAGTATTTAGGTATTTTTGCTTTAATATATATAAATATAAATTTTTAATTAATCAGAAATTGAATTTACAATTTACAGGCTATGCTTTTACGCACACATTAAAACTTTTGCAAGAAAATTATTGATCGATCTAATCTAAGGAAACGGCTTTGATCCTTTACTGTGAAGATAATATGTAACATTGTGAAATGAAAAGTCCTAAAATTTTTAAATAATTAATAAAATTAAAAATTACCGATCGGCTGCATCAGCCCACCTCGCCCCTCCATCATTCATAATTTGCATAGAAAGTCGGTTCTGATCCCGATTAAATCTTGAGGGTGGATTACTACTACTGCTACTACTATGGCTGCTATGGCTTTGCGGCTGCTGTGAATTAAGTGAACTGTGGATGTGACTATTACTCTTACTACCACCATTGAGGACGAGGAGTGAGGCTTGAGTAGTGCTCTGGTTCTGGTTCTGATTCTGAGAAATGCCACTATTCGAATTTGAATTCGCACTCAGGAGCGTCGCACTTCCCGCCGAAGCACTGCGTGGTAAACTAAAATTAACATTGTTTCCAACTGCTCCATTAGTTGTATTAGTTTGACTCGTACTCGTTGAACTACCACTCGCAATTATTGTGTTAAAATTGGAATTTGAAGAACTGCTGCTACTTTGTTGTTGTTGCTGTTTTTGCTGCTGAACGGTCGTCGAGGAGTATGTCGAAGCGGAAGCTTGATGAGTTTGTATTTGATTCACAGAACTGTAAGAATTACTACTACTGTTCACAGAGCCACCATTAACATTAACATTATTAGCATTATTTGAATTCGGATGAAAGTTGCCACTCGAATGATGAACTGCCATGGAAGAATTCCGCAGATTTGAAATAGATTTTGAGTTGACACTTATACTATGGCCACCACTTCCGCTATTGCTATTATTCACCACGATAGTTTGACTATTATTATTATTGTTACTGTTTAAAGTTCTTGACAAGACGGACGACGACACTGACAGGGAAGATGTACTATTAAGATTTTTATTATTATTGTTATTATTTTCATTCCCTCCATCAGCCCCTCCTCCGATTGTTGCGGAATTTTTGACCAAAACAGAGTCACACTGACTACTGCTACCACCACTGCTATTCACCAAAGTATCCTGTAATCCAGAAAAAAAATCAACCAATTTTAGATCATAATTAGCACATGGATTATTAGTGACCAAATTATAGCACGTTTTAGAAGCAATGTGGTTTGTGACAACGGTACATATGTACAATGGTAATACCGATACCGGACGTTGGACTTCTCAACTTAAATGGCATCAAAACTGTAGCTGAGGTGTTATTTCGTTAATTATACAACAGTACTGCCCCTGTCCTAGTTAAGTTTTTAAAAAATTGGCGATTTCAAATAAAGTCAGTAAGGGTTTTCGTCCATAAATGATGTTCTCGAAAAAACCCCATTTCTAGGACCCTGCATAAATATTTATCTTCAACGTGGCATGTTACCGAATCCCCATAACACTCACTTATCTCGTACTACCATGACATCATTTATGCACCACCCTTTACGGATACAGAATTACGGACCAACTAAAATTTGGTAATTATTTTCTATACAATGTGTTCAGGTATAATTTATGACTAAATTTTTTGTTGGTTGGTTGGTTGGGTAATGGTTAGTAATAGATAATAGATTATGCTTTGGCTGCGTGCGGAACGTGACTTACGTGATTTTTCCTTGAGGAGTAGTCCCCGTTATTGTGGTCAGTGGGATCGTTGTCGTCGTCGATGATGGGGGCAGCTGACCATCTTTTGGATGGATCAGGTGGGGAGAGTTGGACGGGGGAGAGACGATTGAGTGCCGGCTCGCTCCCTCTCCGAACTTGAAGGGCTAAACTCCCGCCACTCGGAGATCCACCCGAACCCACACCCCCACTCAGCTCCTCTCCTGTGATCTCGATGTCTGTCCGGGCAAAAGGTTGGAACTTGTGCTCGTTCGTCTATAGCAAAAAAGAAAAGGAAAATTGAAGAAAAAATTAGTAATCATTCACGCTAATAAAATAGTGTCACTTTTTAATTAGTAAATCTCGGCGTGTTCAATCACAATAAATTACAACCAAGTTGTTGTTGAAAGCCATACAAAAAATAGAATTGTAATTGATTCACACAATTACATATAAATTATGTGCACTGGAAAAAACATGTGAAAGTCTGCTGAAAGTCTGTTTTAACATCTGTATGGTATGGTAGTAACTAAGTAGGATGTAGAAAAACATATGTACAACTTTGAAAGTATCAGTAGTTAGGTACTAAAAAATCTGCAAGAACGAAACCCAGACCCAGACTCTCATTAAAATTTCTTTATAATAAAATGGAAAATAATGGAAATCTTCTCAAAACAACAAAAAACTGACTGACAATGAGAAGTAGAAGAAAAAAGGTTTTTTTTTCACGAATAACGAAAATGACAAGAGGAATGAAATCATGAAATGAATGGCGAAGACAATTAAACTTTTTTTACTGCTACGTCGCAGCTTTAAAGTCTAATCCATCTTGAAAGCAACTCACATAAAAAAAAACAGAAAAAAAATTGAAGCAAATAAAATCAAAGATATAATAACATTTAACTTGAAACGCTGCAATTCTATCCAAATGTTCGAAGCCAAACTTAACACACATGTTTTTTTTCCTGGTTTCTATTTTTTAATGATTTTGCATCCCACAACCAAGAACAGACACTTAACATTCAAAACATCATACCGCATCTTTTAATTTAAGTTCCAATTTCCCAATTTCCAATCTCCTATTTTTTTACGAGCCACTTATAAAATACAAGGAAAAAAATAAAAATATACACACTTAACATATAATGACTAAATTAGTCGAAAGTATTTGCTACGAAGCCGTTGATACTGAACTAACGAACTAATAAAATCAACAACCAACAATCAACCATAATCTGTCATTAGTCTGTTGTGGTCTGGTCTACTGAGAATTCGCATTTCCATTTTGCTGGATCTGAATCTATTAATTTAGTTTAGTATTTTACTTTTATTACAAATTTTAATTTTATAGTCCAACTTATTTGAATTCAAAACCTAAGCGTTGCCCACGTTTAAGGAATTTTTTACACACTTTTTTCAGAAAATACAACGACAAGCAAAGGATCACTTGCTAGGAACATATATACAACAAAAACGTAAAACTCGCTTAAAAGTTAAAAGTTCGTTACACGTTTTTTTTACCTAACATTTTTACGAGGCCAAAAACCTGACTGATGAGGTCCCGGGAAGGGAAATAAACGAATGCGAGTGTACTATTACAAATCTGAGAGTGACTAACAGTATCAACGATTTCGACGATGTCGACCATTAGCAATAATACCAACCAAGTATCATGGAAGTAATAAAAGAAATGTGTGGAATTTTCTAATAAGGCATAGAATCTTCCTATTAAAATCCCTCGAAATCAGGAGAAAGCCAAAAAGAATTGACATATAAACGAAAGAGACCCGTAAGACGACTTGGCTGTCGATGTTGATATCGCGATGCGATGCGGAGATAACCGATGCCAATGTCGATGCTGCAACACTGACTGACGTTGTAATAATCGTTGTCGTATATCGAATAAAATAGCAATACTCGATACACGGTTCGGTTTTAGTATCAAAAGTGCGGTCATCTCATCGGTTTATTACCTGTTTCGAAAGCACATCTCTACCTATACTTCACCTACCTACAGAATATCGTTCGTGAAGGAGCAAAACGACCTATTTTCAATTTTTTGTTGAAAGTGAAATGCACTATTTGCAACAACAATAAAATTATCAAGATCCTATTAAAAGTTAATAGAACTTTTTGCACATTTCGAAAACATGTAAATAGAATATTTTGAACTTTTTACAAACATTTAAATAAAATATTTCGTACTTTTCAGAAACGTGTAAAGGAAGGAGTTGACACGTTTCAAAAAGTCGTAAACTGAACATTTAATACTTTTCAAAAACTCGGAAATCGAACATTTTGCACTTTTCCAAAACATGTAATTAAAATATTTCGCATTTTTCAAAAACTGTAAATACGACATTTTGCAATGTTCCAAAACATGCAAAATGTGTCATTTTGAGCTTTCCGAAAACTCGTAATTAGGATTTTACGCATTCATCTCACGAGTGTTGTTAATTTTAATATTGCTCTCAAGTTTAACCCGGAGATGGCCTGTTTTGATTCTTTTTTTTGCGAAGTAAGTACAGTTCAATTCCTGACTGAATGTACCTACTACAGGACTACAGGACTACAGGTAATCTCAATCTGTGATCTCTCAACATCTTGAATCTCTTTAAGAATTGTGAGCGTATCTCGTGCCCATGGATTTTCACGTCAACTGTCACCAACCACGCTCTTCATCTCGAACAGTCAACCAACAAATACAACAACGAAAACAGTCAGTCTGCAAAATCTTTCATAGCTTTCAATAATCATAGTAATTATTATCGAAAACCATTTACGTACGCACAGATATTACGACATCGCCATACTTATTGTTCATGGTGCGATTTACAATTTACAAAGCCCACTGACTGATCTAATATAACTAATATGATATACACTATAGGACATAGACGACGAATTTTTTCAACTGATGGCAATGTACTGTTGTTCACAGTTGATTCTTCCTCAAATCCTGATGAACGCAGTATAAAATTATGTGCATCGATTAGCTTCGGTTTGATATTTGGTTTTGGGACACACCGGTACCGGTACCGGTACCAGCTCCTTCACCGTCAACGTCAACGTCAACTTGAACAACACCAACAACAACGTGAACGTCAACCATCAACCATTATCACCACCGTAATAAAACTAATCCGTAATCCGTAATCTGAGCTGTGAACCAAAATGATGCTAAAAAACAGAGAATAAGGAAGAGAAGATAGGCAGGGCCTGACAAAGCGGCCAGCAGCGCAGGAAGCCCCCACTGCTTGAGTTTTCAAAAAAAAACATGAAAACAAATTTTTTTGCACTTTTCTGAATGAAGTAAATACAACATTTTGCACTTCTCTAAATGAAATAAAAAGAACATTTTGCACTTTTCTCAAAACGAGTAAATACAACAATTTGAACTTTTCAGAATCAAGTAAATAGAGCATTTTACACTTTTCAAAAACAGGCAAATACAATTTTTTGTACATTTCAAAAACATGGAAATAAAACATTTTATACTTTTCTCAAAATACGTAGGTAAATAGAACATTTTGTACTTTTCTGAATCAAGTAAATCAAACATTTTGCACTTTTCTAAAACATGGAAATAAAACATTTTCCACTTTTTTCAAAACACGTAAATAGAACATTTTGTACTTTTCTGAATCAAGTAAAAATAAAATTTTTCACTTCTCAAATAACAAATAAATATGACATTTTTATTTGCCAAAGAAAACCTTCAATAAAATCAAAATGGTGGTTTTTGTATGGAAAAAAATTCCTGCCTAAAATCAATTCCTTCGTCCGGCCCTGAAGACAGGCCAGTGCCAGACGAGACAGACACAGTCAACAGAGTTGACAGTCGAGACATTAATTTCCATCCACCAACCATCACCAAATTTAACATCAAACTGTTATTTCCTTTCCACCTTCACACTATTAACTTCTCCACATTTAAAAATTCAAGTTTTAAATAAAAACGACGACCATAACACATAATTATAGTCAACACACATACATATTACAGACTATTTTTCTTTTAAAATAAAAATCTATAGTTATGTAATACCTTAGATTATTTTCTCCTATAAAGAATGCATAGCAATTTAATCCAATATGCAGTGGGATGAAAACCAAAGCTAACTAAAAACTACGAGCCATGAAAATATGGAAGAAATACATTGAGAGACTAATTAAGCATTTAAAATGTAAAATGTTGGTTTTGGTTGTGTAGGAACCATAAGAAGGGGCTTTAAAACCATTAACCATTCACAGGCACAACAGCACGGCAAATAGTCACCACAACAACAACAACAGCAACACAGATAGATGACACAACGACAAGGTAGAATGTATATCCCAGATACGTAATTATTACAGAGGCTACGTAAAAAAGTATAAAACTATGCAGATTAAAGAATAATGCATAAAAGCATTACCTATACATTACAATTTATTTTAAGTGACATGTTATATATATTATGTCGTTAGTGAAGAGGCAAAAATCCTAGTTACCATGTAAAAGCTACAGAATTAAAATGAGCTATGTCGTTACCTCGTTACGTTGACAAACAAACATATACTGAGGAAAATTCAGTAAATATTAATTACGAATTTTCAAAAGGTGTAAAAAATATTTTTTTAAAGATTTGTTTTTGTAATTTGTAAAATGTTCCATTTACATAGGTACACGTTTCTGAAAGGCGTAATACATTCAATTTAAACTTCTTTTTGAATAGAGTAAAATGTATCATGTAACTATGTTTTTGAAAGGTGTAAACTGTTCTATTAACATGTTTTTTAAAGGGGCAAAATGTTCTACTTACATGTTTTTGAAAAATCCAAAATGTTTTATTTAGATACTTCCTTTTTTGTAAAGTGAAGAATGTTCTATTTATATGGTTTTGCAAAGTCTAAATTTCTCTAGAGTCATATGCTTTTGAAAAGTGTAACATGTTTCAACTAAATGTTTTTTAGGATCATGACATTTTAATTTTTTCTAGGTAGGTACATATTAAATTTCATCTTTAACAAAAAAGTGAATAAAGTTCATTTTGATTCTTCGCATACGATATGAAATATTACATAGCATATAGCAAGTTTAAGTTTTTCTGTAGTATATTATATAACTCATCAGAGTCAGTTTCGTCAGTATAGTTGATAGTTTTAACGTCGGTATATAGATACTTGCTACAATCTTTACGGAAAATACTTTAACACTTTTTGCATTATTTTTTGTGTGTCATGGATAATTATTTCTAATTTTGTTCCAAGTACACAACTAAAATTCAAAACTGGCAACTGCATTTTGTCAACTGTCATCTGTAACGTACAGTTGACACTGTACTTTTGACAGTTTTTGAGAGTGACGCTTGGCTGATTACTGAATCGTGTATTGGCAGTTTGAAAAGGTACTTTAGTTAGGTATTTACGTTGCCTGTTATTACATAATTCATAATTTGCGGGTTCAAAATTTAAAATTCAAAATACGATGCAGATTTTAACACGATAACATCTCGAATCTTCACAATGTTTGAAGCTTTAAGGGATTTTATGAATTAACAGTGCATCAAATTAATGATTGGTGATCGATATCAATAAAATATTCTAACCTAATTTAACAAGCACCTGGCTCAACAGTCTGCTAGCAGTTTTAACATTTGAACAAGTTTGACATTTTGGTGGAATTTAGTGTGACTGACTGAGGGATTTAAAGTGCCTACAAGAAGCATAATTTGCTTGACAGAGCAAATAATGCCGCATCTTTGTGAATCGTTAAATCGTTGGGTGGAACCCTGCCTTAGCTGATTTTCGATTTTCGTGGAAAGCGGCAGGCAGGCGGATACACAGAAATTTCTAACTCACAGTTCAGAATATGTAAATTCTTGATCGAATTCAACATTCTTGAATAACATTCCAACTACATATATATTCAACAATGCATCGATGTACAATAAATGTAAATAATGTTGAATCGTTGAAATTGTTCAATTTGTTGGAGTTGGAATATATATAGGAAGTTAGTCAAGTGAGTACCAATATTGAAATAATGTGAGCAATGTTGACTCTTTTACTGATGTTGAATGTAGGGCAGATAAAAAAGTATCTCCTGCAGAATCAAGTTAAGGCAGATGAAATCAATTGGAAAGGGTTGAGGAAAAGGATGTTACACATTTAACATTAGAAAATTGAAAATTGGAATTGATTCGATGCATAAGTAAATATATACACAGAACCAGAACCAGAACCAGAAGAACCGAGACACCGAGAGTCAAGAGGTAGATACCAGATAACAGTCAATTTCTTATCCCTCAAATCGTCAAAACTACTGACTGACTGACTATATCAACATCAACTATTAACCGCTCAACCAACTGCTTTCACAAATATATATGCGATGCGATGTATGAATTACGAATGTATCGAGTATCGAGAAGGATTGACGGTTAACGATGCGATGCGATAAGCGATGTGACCGATCCAGAACTACTACTACTACTACAAGCGAGATGAATACCGACGCCGATACCGATACCGATGCCGACGTTATCTGCTATCAGAGCACGTGCCGCGATGTCACTCGCTCTGTCACATACTTTTTGTCAGACTTGAATTCAACACTAAATTTCATTATTTCCTCTATTTACATTCCGACTGAATAAACTGAAACTGAATAGTGAGTTGAGTACTGACTCAAAAGTTAAATCCCAAGTGACTATAGTGACTAGTAAGTTCAACTTCTACATCGAATATCCAAATCTACGGTTAACAGTACGGTCGTTAGCTCTGTATTTTGTATTTTACTTCTTACATTAATATTAATATTGCATGTCACATTCAACATTACGAGTTCCAAAAGTAAATCGCAATTGTCAATTATTGTGAATGCTGAATGAGGTTTTGTGTGACTGTTCGAATTTCAATTTAAATCAAATCACATCGAAGAAATTTGTGCGAAACTGACAACTGAGTGAAGACACAGAGAATTGTAACTAGTAAATTAAATTGGTTCATACATAATGTAAATAATTCAATTTACCACTCACACTCACTGATCCCTCTGCTATACAACTATTGACTATCAACCTAAATACGTCAATAGCTTTACCGCTGATACTATGATAATATGTGCATTTATTAGATGACAATTCGTTAGATGTTGCGAACCGATGCAGAAATTGTACCGGTTACGACAAAAAGCACATATCGCATCGACATCGACGTAATTTAACTAACGCAACTCTGAACAAAATCCGCTGATTTCATGGATTTCCAAAATTTTCATTATTCAACCTTGTTTACTAATACTAATGACTATTGATAGCAAACCCGAATCTGCGGATTTTGTTTTTTGTTTATTCTCTGTAAAATAACATACTAACCTTCAGTCAATTGAAATTGAAACCAACAAAGATACAAACTTGGGCGATGCGAATGCGATGGGATGAATAATAAAAGGATCAATGCCAATTATTGGCGATGCCGATGAGGATGTAAGAATGTTGAATGTGCTTAGAATTTCAATGCCACCAACCAGGCAGAATACAAAATGCATAATTATATTGAATTAAAAGTAACTAATGATTTAATTACGAGTTCCAATGTTCCAAGTCGAATCCAAAATCCAAACCACGATCAGAACTACGATCACGATTTCACGATCTGAACAAATCACAACAACAGTGGAAATTCTAACTTAATTACAAACTCCAGATTCGAAACAAACAAAACGTAAATCAACGATTGGCGATGCCGACAAGCGACAGGATACAACTAAATTCCACATTCAACATTACATAAAACTAAAACAACGTCAACCCTATTTATGGAAAACTGGATTTGCCGAAACCGTCAACCGGTCAACCGTTGACAATATTTCAAATTCGGCAGGCTGGAAAATTCGGTTAGTAGTTCTAAAACATGACAACTATTGACTATCAACTTTCAACCACTAATACCACTAAAAAAATCAAAACGAATCACCAATTTATTTGAAATACTTACTTACATTTTGATTATAAGTTACCGTTGATCAATATTCAATAGTTGATAATTAACTAAATCAAAAAAAAAGTAGCGCATTCACTAGTTTGTAAATTGTCCAGGTATTAACTTACAAATTCGGAGTGTAATTCTTAGCGACATACACGCAGGTGAAGCTAATAAAATAACCGACGACGATGAATGAAGGATACAAGCCGCAATTTATCGATTTAACTGTTTTATTATGCACAGATAGTTGATAGCGACTGGAGGTTGATAGCTGATAAAGGTAATATGTGATAACAGATAAAGTATAGGATAATATTACACAAAAAGTGAGTCACTTCTGTTTTGTTCAGACACCAGGCAAAAGCAGCACACACACCGCACATATAACAGACATACAGGTGAGTTGCTACATAAAATAATAAAAACAGGAGAGTTCGGTCTTCGGTTCAACCGCCTCACTTCCCGGGACACGAACAACTGAAGCACAATTTTATTCAGTTTTCCAATTTCTACTCAGGCGACACACGGCTTCCGCTCACTTGAGTCAGTCCTCACTTTTCATTTCCGTTACTATGGATATCCCACCGGAACCGGCACCGGCAACGGCACCCGCACCGCGACCACCGACCGACTATAAAAGTGTATCTATCTGAATTTTGAATATACGTAGTTACTTTTATGCATGTGATCTCTGGAGCGGATCCGAGAGCATAAAGCACAATGGGATGAGGGGAAGAGGGGAATACCGACCTTAGAACGAACAAAAAAAAATACAGACAACAGGCAGGCAGTCGTCCCGCACTTAAAAACTTAAAACCCCGAGGCGAAAACCGAAAGAAAACTGGTCTAAATTCCGAACCCTTTTCCCGTCTACCGCATAACTGAACTGTACAGCTAGAATAAAATCAAGAAGCTAATGCTAAACAAACACATGTGACATGGCTGGAAACCTACAGATGCCCGCTTTCCAAGTTTTTGAACACAACACCAAAATTCAGTTAACAACTACCACAGACAGCATTGTGGTCCCAGGTGCAATGCCCGATTTCCCGTCACCAAGTTTTTAACTGCATAATAAATCCAATTAAAAATGTTACAGTAAAAGTTTCGGAGCTTGGGAATTTAACCAGTCGCTAGTTTGGGTACTCCACCTAATTTATTAAAGCTTAATATGACATGTATGTATACATGGCATTAATCAGTATTTTAATGATTTAATACTATAAAACTGTTACACAAATTTTCTAGAAAATATTCCGAAATAGCAAAACACTTTACAGTGCTATGTCATATGTGGTGACTTACTTTGAATTTTAATTTTGCAATTTTTAAAACTACTTTAAATCCTCCTACACTTCTGTCAGCACTCCAAATCCAGGTTCCACTTTCAGTTTACTATTAAACAATATAATTAATTTTCGAATCGAATTTGTATCACAACTTTTGTAACTTTTAACTATAAATTCGAATTTTTTAGGTAGCACAATTGTTGAATTTTTGAAATATATAACATTTGCTATCTAAAAAGAACAGGCATATTTAACACACTTCCACATTTACCCGGGACCGGGACTGGGCTAACAATCAAAATCAACCAACAACAACAACAACTAAACATACAGCTACACCTTCACACGACTTCTTAAATCCGCCAAATATTTTACCCGGGAAAATATTTTTGTATTTGTAGTCAGCCAGTCGCAGTGATCAGAAATAAATAATTGTGTCACTTTTGTAAATCCGTTCAAATTAATCACCATCACCAACTGCTGTATAACACATTACACACTATTGTGGATGAGTACTATTAAAAGGCAACTGTGATTTGATAATATTTCGATTTCGATGATATTAGTTAAAGATTGACAGAGGATTGTCACTCACTTGGTTGATTTGCCAGCATGTGAATTTAAATATTGAGTCAGAGATAAAATACGAGGAAAACAGAGATATTAGAATTGGAAATGAAAAATACTTGAACTGTGTGCACTGGACTGATGTATCTACCATATGTACCTACGCCTGTACGCCTGTACTTACGTAGGTAAGAGGATGTAGAATGTAGATTGTAGATCTCTCTCAGATTTTTGCCTGTGTGTGAGAATTATATTATTTTGGATGAGTAACCAAAGTGCAATGCAATGAATGTGAGTAGTGTAGAAGTTACAGTACGTGTAACAACAATACGAAAGGCGAATTTAGAAAAAAATGCAACAGTGAACGAGTGTAGCCCGCATCTCCCCCATTCCATTCCATCACATAACATTACATTGTAGAAAACCAACCCCCATTCCCCATATAAAACACAGTCACGGAGAATTAAAGGTAAATCAACCCCCATTTCAATCTTTTAACACGGCCGCCCCAAGCAAACTTCCAACCCCTAAAAATCACATTTAATTCTGACTGAGATTGTGATTTTACCTGAGAGCCTCCACCACCACCACCCCCTCCATCCAACCATCCCCCACCACTCACCTCTAAGCGTACTCTAAAACCTTCAAAAACTTCAACCAGTTATTTTTTGTCTCCTACTACTACGATACGAGAATTCGAATTCCCATAACAATTACAATGCACTCCTTGGCTATACTCACTAGCGAACACTGCATTATAGGATTTTGTATTTGCTCATTTAAATCCCAAGCAATCCCCATTGTTAAGTGCATGTTGGAACAATGAGGATGGGACTGGGCCTCTGTCTCAATAGAATTCTGTACCGTTCACTTCTTCTCAGTATCGACATCATTGGAATCGGAATCGGTTGTGAGACAATGACTTTTCCAAACTTTGAATTCAATCTGGCAGGGCTTCCAACTAATGACGTCCACGGACTTATTTTGGTGGGGGGGGGGGGGGGTGGGCGCTCTGGACGGGCAAATCTGACGGGGTTCCTATCAAAGTCTACAGATATACAGAACGTAGAATAGTAGTATAATATACTATTATGAGTGAAGGATCAAAATGATCTATTTGCATTTTCAGCCCAAAAAAATCAAGTATCCACAAAAACTTGGAATATCGTGATGCTACTAATAAAATGCGAAAAAAGAATATTCTGCAATTTTTGAAAATAAGTAAATAGAATATTTTGAACCTTTAAAATGTTGTAAATAGAACATTTTAAACTTTAGAAAAAGATACGAATACAGAACATTTTGGACTTTTCAAAAAACATGTAAATGAGAAAATTCGCATTTTTTAAAAGCTTGTAATAATTAACATATTACGCATCTTTTAAAATCACGTAGGTAGGTATGTAAATGGAACATTTTGCGCTTTAAAAAAAACATGTGAATAGGACATTTTGCATTTTTTTAAAACACGGTATTAACACAGTACGCCTCTATCAAAAAGGCGTAATTAGTAATTAGGTGGAATATTTTACACTTTACAAAATCATGTAAATAAAATCCAATTTTTAACTAAAAGAAAAAACTCTTCAAGTATTTGCATTTTGCACAGTATATTCTATCTTATTTCTAACGTATTTTTCGATACATATTTTAATTCTGTAAAGCTACAGCTCAAAATGTCCTGTTTTGATTCTTCACTCAGGATATTACGTATTGGTATTTATTTATATTGGGAGCGAAGATTTAATACAAGCAGCAAAAGTTGGAATGCGAAAAACCAGGTGCTATATACACACCTATACCTATAGCTATATCTCTATATATTAAGGGAAGTAGTATGGTATAGTGACTGGGGTGAGTAGCTACGTCGTTTTGCCCTTGGGACGTCATTTCCATATTTGCATCTTTCTTTATACACAACAACATTTTAAAAATTTCAATTTTTTAGTAGTGTGAGGCTCATCCCGAGTGTAGAATGTAAATAGTGAGTATCTTGCGATTTCTGACTGTGCTTCTCCTGCAGTATGTACGTAGATACGCAAAATGAAAAAACTTAAAGGCGAAAACAAAAACAGGTATTTTGCTACACGATGCAATATACAACAAGTACAACTATATAGCTGTTTATATAGAAATAAGATAAAAGTGATACAGATAATTACGCATAGCTATCCACGTCCTTATGTAGGTACGTGTAGAATTCATCGCACTTTATAGGACTTTATAGTACGCTATCACGGTATGTAGCACAATGCAGAAGGTGTGCTATACTTTTGTTGTTATTGCTTCTGCAGGCTTTTTAGCTTTAAGGGATCGATCACAAATAATTTCATGAAAACATTTCCATTTTTAAGAACCTGTCAGCAAAACCAATGCGGAAATATACGGGATATCTTTAACACGGGGTGTCATCATTAGCCTAGTAGACCCAAAAGCTCTACCCATGACGTCACTTGTGGACGATCCCTTCCCTAACTTGGCTTCCTACTACGGGTAAAACACACGTAACTTTGGTTGTAATGAAATAAAATGAGGTTTTTTGATTGTGTGTAAGTAGTCGTCAACATTCGACACTCATCTTCAGCCAGAATGGGCGCAATTCACAATTATTCAATACATTTCTGTTGTGGAATGCAAAGGACTGGACTAGATTACTGATAGCAGACAAATAAATGCGCTCTATGCTTTAACACATGCACTGTGTACAAAAAATGGAGCACATAATTATACAGTGCATAGGTAAATATCAGTAATGTAGCTTTAGGTATATTGTAATTATTATTACGGCTACGGCTACGGCAACGGCTACGGCTGCAGGGCTGATATCACGCATTACATACAACGATACAACATACCTTATTACAGTTACAGTTACATTACAAGTACAGAATGTTTGAATTTGAAATCATTGATATTATTACATGCAATTATCCTACTAGCGCTTCAACTTGCAGTTCTCGCACACGCCACTCCAAATTCCCAATTCTTGTTTTAGCAATGTTAAAAAGCCAGGGCCGGACGAAGGAATTACCTAGGTTCATTTAGGCAGGAATTTGTTTCCATATAACAACCACCATTATTTTGATTTTATTGATGGTTTTCTTTGGTAAAGCAAAAAGTTGTATTTGCATGTTTTACAAGAGTGCAAAATGTTTGATTTACTGGATTCAGAAAAGTGTAAAATGTTCTTTTTACATGTTTTGAGAAAAGAGGAAAATGTATTATTTGCATTATTGTTTTTGAAATGTGCAAAATGTTCTATTTACATGTTTTTGAGAAAAGTGCAAAATGTTGTATTCCCATGTTTTCAAAATGTGCAAAATGTTCTATTTACATCTTTTCGAGAAAAGTGGAAACTGTTTTATTTCAATGTCTTTGAAATGTACAAAAAGAATGTATTTGCATGTTTTTGAAAAGTCAAAATAGTCGATTTACATATTTTTGAAAAGTGCAAATTATTTTATTTACATGTTTTTTTTGAAAATTCAGGCAGCGGGGGCTACCTGCGCTGACCGCATTATCCGGTCCTGTAAAAAGCATCAATTCCCGCTCTGTTCTGTTCTGTACCCTACTAATTTAAATGCTAAAGAACAAGGAAAAATGTGGCATTATAAGCGTCCATCTCATCCTCTACTAATTCTAATTGAGACACATCAGCAGAATCAGAAATGACATAACTGCAACTGCAAACTTGAAATTTCCAAAATGGTAGAGACAGGCACACAATCCAAAATTAAGGCCAAGAACAAATTGCCTCAAATTTCAAGTGTACACAGTACGCGTTACGGGTACATAATTATTTAATAATGTTCCGCTTCGTAGTATAATAGCGTGTACAAAATTTCCATCTAATTCTTAGGGGTCGCACACAAATAACGTCATGGGTCTCCCTTTTCCTGAATATTTAGCCACGCAGGGGTTGAGCTCATGACAATGACAAGGGATTCATATTGGTTGTAAAATTGGAATAGAAATCATTTACGCACAAGCCCTGGTGGAAATTTCCCTAATTTTGTAGTGTGGATAATTTGAGAATTTAGGAATTTGGGAATTTCTCTACCTGATTTGATTGGAGGTATTTCTAAATAGTTGTGTGATTTCTGTACAGAATATTTTTGGCTTGATTGCCCAGGCAGCAGCTGGTTACACTTATAGTAACGCTTTTTTGGCCTTTATTCGTCTTCGGCTTCGGCTTCACTTGAACTTTAAGTGTAAAAAGCTTAAAAGCTGTGAAATGTAGAAATTAGAGAGAAAGACTCTGAAGGAATGTGATGTGGAGTGGAGGACGGACTTCTATGAATCTTGTGTGTTTTTTTTAAGCCGGGATTAGAATTAAAATTTGAAGCGTCTCAAATATATAGACTACAACTACAAGTGACAAGTGCATATTATAAGCCTCTTAGCATTAGGTCTTTTTACTATATAGCTATGGCTATACTGATATATATCATTAGTTGATATAGGAGATGAAGATTTAAGGGGCATAGGCAGAGGAACAGGAGACGGCGAGACGGCAGACAGTCCAAATTAAATTTTGTGTATTTAACGCTGATAAAGTGCTCCCTCGTAAGTAGTACTTGTCTATACAGTAATAAGGCAGATGAGACTTTGTATCGTATCGCGAGTGAAGAATCAAAACAAGCCATTTGGAATTCAAGCTATAGAATTAAAATAAGCTATGTGTGTAAAAAAAATCCGGCGCTTCGCGCCGGATTTGTCGACCGTGGGCGGGCCCGAAGTAGATGCTGAGCTTCAACAAAGGCGCAAGACAATTTATGTTACGCTAAAAGATGATATAGGATTTATGGAAGCTCCCCTACAATCAATAGGACATATACCAATGTGTGTAGCATGTAGTTAAATATAGCTGAAAATTTTTTATAAATTGCACCATTCACAAATGACGTCGTTTATGGAGGCTTCCTTATTATAATTAGGTATGACTAACTACCTTATTACCAATATTTAATGTAGATATATGTATGTATGTTGATAACGATAACCATGAACTTGTAAGCAAAACAAAAAGGACAGCAGTTGTAAGGACCCATGGGTCAAATTCAACTATGAATAAAATTATTATTATTATTATTATAATGAGGTCATATATGGAAGTACGTGGCATGATGTTAAAAAACGCTGAAATATTTTTGAGAATTACATTATTTACAAATGACGTCATTTGTGGAGCCTCCTCTACTATAAATAAGCCATATACAAATGTCCGTGGCAAGCAGTTAAAGAAAAGGTTGGAAAAAATTGGAAAGTTATAGAATTAAAATAAGCTATGTGTGTAAAAAAAAGCGCTAAAATTGTGATAGCACCTTACACTAAAAATGCTAAGTTACGTATTTTTGAACAATGAAACAAACTGTTTTAAAAGCGTAAAATGTTCGATTTACACGTTTTAAAAAGCGCAAAATAGTTAAATAGTCTATTTACTCGTTTATAAAAATTGCAAAATATTTCATTGACACGTTTCTTTGAAAAGTACAAACTGGTGTATATTTACTTGTTTTGTAAAAGTACAATAAATGATCCGTTTACATGATTTTTAAAAACGAAAAATTTTCCATTTGCACGTTATTGAAAACTTCAAATTGTTTTATTTACACGCTTTCAGAAAATGCAATATTTTCTATTTACACGTTTTTGAAAGATGCAAAATTTTCTATTTACACGTTTTTGAAAGGTGCAAAATTTTCTATTCACACGTTTTTGAAAGGCGCAAAATTTTCTATTTGCACGTTTTTGAAAAGTTTAAAACATTCTATTTACATGTTTTTGAAAGGTGCAAAATTTTCTATTTACACGTTTTTGAAAGGTGCAAAATTTTCTATTTACACGTTTTTGAAAAGTGTAAAACATTCTATTTGCACGTTTTTGAAAGGTGCAAAATTTTCTATTTACAAGTTTTTGAAAAGTGTAAAACATTCTATTTTACACGTTTTTTCAACGTGCAAAATATTCCATTTGTACGTTTTGAGAAGTGCACGACGTTCTATTTACAAGCTTTAAGAATCAGGCCATTTTAATATCACAGTGTAGATGGTACATTTTTGTAATTAGCTAAATTAATAGAATGGATCATTTTGCTTCTTCGCAGACAATATATATGTAACTACATGGCTGTAATATCCCAACAATGTATTTAGCCCTTTTTGCATTTGACTTTTTTACTTTTCGCCTTTATATCGCCTATCATCCTATAGGCCCCTATAGCGGCTATAGCTCTGGACCACTGCACTGTACGTCTATTGAGTAATTGAGTAATTTAAATTCCCTTCACATTTCACAGCCTCACAATCACAAAAGTCTCACAATGCACAATGAATAGTTAACGTGAAAAAGTGGAGAACTTCTCTCAAGCAGTCGAGATGAAGATGAAGATGATGATGATGATGAGGGGAAACGAACGGGAAAATAAGACACACAGATCAGATGCGAAAAGAGAAACGGGAACTTGAAGAACATTTTACTACACGACGACAAGAAAAAGACGCTCCTCACATTTCTGAAACGGATACCGGTGTCGGTGTCGGTACCGGTACCGGTACCGGTTCCAAGTTTCGCATCTCTCTCACCATCATCTTTTACGTTCCCCATCTTCGCCTTTTATTTTTATTTTTTATTTCATCTCTCTGCCTTTACCTCCTTCACTTTTCCCAAAAATATTATAAATTCTTTCCTGTCATCGGGACAAGGAAAAGATTAACGTAGGGAAATACTCAGAAAACGAGGAGTAGGAACTAAATGTGGCAAGGTGGTCCATAAATGATGTCAAGCAAACTATCCCCCTCTTTTGAGATACCCACCCTCCCTCATGTCAACACTTTATTAGCATTACGTGAACGACTGTCTTTATATTGTACCATTTTTACATGGTTTTGAAATGTACAAAAAGTTTTAAGTACACTTTTTTAGAAAGTGCAAAATGTTCTTATTTAGGCGATTTTGGAATTTGCAAAATATTATATTAACACGTTTCAGAAAAGTGCAAAATTTACAATTTACACCGTTTTTGAAAAATGCAAAATGCTCTATTCACACTTTTTTGAAATATGCAAACTATTTTACGTTAGCCTTTTCGAAAATTGCAAAATGTTCTATTTACACATTTTTTTGAAAAGTCATTATAATACCTGACTAGACCCATCTGACCCGCCCTACGTAACGGTTACATCATTTATGGACGATCCTCCAGTAGTGTATTGTACGAAAAGGCACTGTGGAAGCCGAGCCGAAGCATCATCTCGTCAGAAAAAGAAGAAGACGAAGCAGTTTAATAAGATGATCATTTCAGAAAATTAAAAGAATAAAACGACTTGGCTTCACGCCCTTGACTCCTTAAGACGCTGCCAGTGAACTAAATGGAAATGCCGCTTGTCTTTAAGAAGCAGAATTGACAATAGTTTCAGAATCCGTTTAACTTTGAAATGTGGAGTCAAGTTTAATCATTCAATCCGCCTGCAAATACTACACAGACACAATCCCAGATTCAGACGTCGCGAGATCTGGAGACCCAGACTGAGACCGAGACACACAGATGCAGAATGGAATATAGATCAGCGCAATGTCGGTATAGCCAGTATAGTGCCTTGTAGTTGTACACTGTAAATTGCCAGCTATCAACATCAAAGTCAACAACGTGAATAATGCCTCCAATTTCAACCCCAATTCCAATTCCCTTCTCTCATCTTCGAGTTCGCACTCTTCATCCCGGTCTCCAATTTGCAATGCATCTCTTACGTATCATTTTCTTTCATCTATTTTTTTCCTATGGTGAAGTACATCATAATGTGCTATGTACTATGTAGCTGGTCTGTCAGCTGACTCAGTTGACTGTGCACTTAACTGTGTGCGCTATGGAAATGAGGACCACGAACGCGAAGATGTGGAAATTGGGAGACAGACAGAGACACGCACAGCGGGGGAATTCCCAATATTATTAAACTCATAAATTCAAAACGTCTTTACATTTTTTACACGTGGTACATATACGGCATTTTTTTAAAATTAAAACTTGGGGAGCGTCCATAAATTACGTGGTATCTTTTGCAAAAGAGTACAGCTGCATGCATATCGTAAGTGAAGAACCAAAATGACCCATTTCCATTTGTAGCTAAAAACAATTTCCCCTATCTACAAAAATATTGGAACTTATTATGAAAGCGTTTAAAGTTTAAATAGAATATTTTGCACTTTTCAAAAAACATGTAAATAGAATATTTTGCACTTTTCAAAAAACATGTAAATAGAATATTTTGCACTTTTCAAAAACATGTAAATAGAATATTTTGCACTTTTCAAAAACATGTAAATAGAATATTTTGCACTTTTCAAAAACATGTAAATAGAACATTTTGCACTTTTCAAAAACTCGTAATTAACATTTTACGCATGGTACTCATTTTGTTTTTATGACATAGCTCGCTTTGATTCTCTAGTTTAAATTGGATATGGGTCATTTTGATTCTTCACTGACGATATCTTTTTACATGAGTACATGTTTAAATACCAAAAATTCAACAACACAATAATGGGAAGAAAAAATTTCCGGTTTTTGTACCTCGTAATTTATGCATGATCCCCTGTGTTATTTTACGTATAGACCCAGCAATGTTTCCGAACATAACTGTTTTAAATCCCCACATACCTATAACCTATACCTTTACCCAAAAGTCAAAAGTAGGCAGGTACTAGTACTAATACTAATGCTAAGTATACCTTCCCATAATAAATTCCTTAAGCTTAAGGCTTCGCATTGTATGTACATAACAGGTAGGGAAGGTAATTACAGACGCAGGTAGACACTTGATATAAGCTTCGCAGGAATGTCTTCCTATATTTGGAATTTAATTTGCTACACAATTTTAGAGTTTACGCTCCTTTTACTATATCAGGAATTTGTAGGGAATTGCTATGCATTTTTTGCCTTGAAGGTTTTTAAGTTAAATCGCCTATATGCGTATACCGTATGGCTGAGCATATGAATGAATGAAGTTCCAAAATACTATTAAAATAAAAATTACCTGGAAAATATCTGGACTGTTAGTGCCGACGGAGCTGGCGGAAGTTCCATCACCCGCATTGTGCTGAAGAGACGGCATCCCGTCCGCATCCTCTTCATAAATGGCCATGATCTGCTCTCGATCATCCGCCACATCCACTAACTTATCATCCGGGTCCAGAATCCCGCCGTCAGACTGGGACTTGAGCTTGTGAACCACCACCCACGAGTCTTGGCCCTGTAAACAGACAAAATATGACGAAATTAATATAAATAATCTCATAGCATTCTGTTGAAGGCAATTACAAGTAACTTGCGGCATTAGGTATGATTAATTAGGTATGACCATCTGTGCCATTTAGGCTATCTACATGAACAGTTATGAATTAGTAGTAATACTTTTAAGGATGCATAAAATGGTAAGTGCAGCTGCTTAAAATATAAAAATATTCAAAACACGTAACTATAAACACTTTTGGCTCATTAGTTTAATGAATGCATATTTTTTTGCAATACATTTTTAGAATTTATAAAAGATGTACGTGGCACATTTTTGACAATAATTTTAAAAAGACGTAATTAGCAATTTTTGAAACATTTTAAAAAGATGTTAGTAGCAAATTTTTAGTATTTCAAAAAGATGTAAGTAGGATATTTTTGACAATATTAAAAATACGTAACTAACAAAATCTTTGACATTTCAAAAACACGTAACTAGCAAGTGTTTAACATTTCAAAAAAATGCAATTAACAAATTTTTGACATTTCAAAAACACGTAACTAGCAGCTTTTCAACATTTCAAAAAATATGCAATTAACAAATCTTTGACATTTCAAAAAGACGTAACTAGCAATTTTAACAACATTTTAAAAAAGATGCAATTAACAAATTTTGGACATTTCAGAAACACGTAACTAGCAATTTTTCAGCATTTCATAAAGATGCAATTTTAAAATTTTTAATATTTCAAAAATATGTATAATATGTAAGTAGCAACTTTTCAACAATTCAAAAAGATATCATCTATAAACTTTCAACAGTTTAAAAAGACGTAACTAGCAAATTTCCAACACTTCAAAAACACCTAACTACCAGAACCAGATGTTGCACATTTAAAAAATGCAAACCTTACTAAATTGCTAAGGAAATAAATCATATAAAATTAAAGGAAATTGGAATGCCATATGGAAACATACATCCTATTATTATAAATGCTAATTTATAATTTGTAATGTAATAATATATTTAATGAACGATATTGAACGGATCAACTAATTCATACAGACAATGTCAGAATAATTGGAACAGTATATAGCAGTAGTGTACTTTATTTTGATTTGCAATTTGAATTTGACTTCTTTCCTGCTACTGCTACACGTTTGACAGTTAAAATTTTTGAATGAACTGACACAGGTAATTCTCATATCTCTGCGACTCTGACTGACAAAAAGGACAGAGGACAGACACAGTAATAATATACAGACAGCGATGGCCATGAAGTCCCCGCAGAATAAGTATCAAATTTCCATCTGTATCCATGTGTTGAATTACGAATCATTTGGTGAATACACTTTTTGAATGGAATGTCCGCCACGTTTGTTTTGTATATTATTTGAGATATGAGAGATTTAGGTCAACGAACTTTTTCAAAGGTCCTTTCCATTCCACTCAATTCCTTTGTAAGTAGCATTGCTCTGTAGTCTGTAGTCTGTAGCATTAACATTTGAATCTCCTTTCCTTGCACTCCTTTAACACTGCATTACTATTTTATACATGGCAATTGCCATGCTTTATTACAGTTTATTTAGTTGTGATTTCTCAAGGAACAATTCACAATGCTAATCAAAGGCAAACTAACAAAAAACAGAATTACAGAATATTGCCGTTCAATTTTTGTATATAGAATCATTTCCAATTTAGAACGCACGTAGCTCTTGAGTACGATTAGTGAGTGGCACACTGCACAAATTACAAATTAGAGATGCAACTTTATTAGTTTTTCATGTTGAGCAAAACACTAAGGTTTATTATAGGGATGGTCCATAAATGTTGTCAGTGCAATTGTCACTCTTTTACTTTTAGTACCCCACCCAACCCAATTTCATCGCTTTAACATTGCCTATAAAAAACGGCTATCATTAACATGGCATGTCATCGCTACTTGACTACACTGAACCGATGACATCATTTATGGACGATCCCCTATAGCAGCAGCTCGTGTACTTGCAATCTGCCTCCAATCAGCAGATCAGAACCAGAACCTATACCCTTTCATTTATGATTCCTATTATTATTGTTGTTATTATTGTAATTACATCTCATTTGAAACTTGGGCTCGATCTGCAGAGATCGATCAGCAGATCTGCATCTTCTGGCAAAGCCAGAGATGAAGCAGAGATGCTTTCCCGAGTCTTGGTCTTGGGTTGGGATGCGGATGGAAAGTAATATATAACATGTGTAGGATGTGAGAGGGAGATGTGAGAAAATTGAGCTGCAAATATTACAAGTACGTAAGCGCCTATGTGAATTCAATTAGACATAGGGATCGTCCATAGGTAACGTCCCGGAAATTACCCTTCTTTTAAGACCCACCCACACACTACCCCCATCGTATCGCTTTGACATTGCTCAAACGGATATCTTTATCATGAGGTGTCATCCCTACTAGACACTCGGACCAAACCGATGACATTAATTATGGACGATCCCTTACGGGGAAACGGGATGATGAGTGCAAGTTGCAGCAAATTGCAGCAAGTGCATTTCCGTATTGCTCATCAATTTATGACCGACTAATTAATTCACAGGACTAATTTGTATTGCACTTTATTAGCTAATACGTCACGTATCTGACTGTGCATGTGCGTAATTGCAAATTGCAAATTGTTATAAGTTGAGGTGGTAACTCGAATCTTTATTCAGAAATGATGAAAACCGGAAAGTTACAACTTTTTTAAACGGGTAAATTCTGCAATTACAGTTTTTTGAAAATGATACAAATATTATAAATTACATCTTTTTTAAAAATGCTAAAAATGTGCTACTTACGCCTTTTTGAAATGTTTAAAATTGTTTTAAAATAAACACTTTTAGAATTTGTGAAGTTATTACTAGAGATTTTTAGTTGTAATTTTTAACGTAACACTTGTACGAAGACTGCAAAAAACAAAATCAGTGGAAAAAAATTAGAATCCAATCGTAGTTATGAATTATTGTGTAAATTCCACTTTGCAATTTACAACATGTAATTCTCCATATAAATTTTGACTTAATAAAATTCAGGATTTAACCCTGATTTTAGTTGCAAGTGTATAAAAGTACAATAGTACGAAAAACTGTGTCAGCCTCATAAGTACACTGCACAATGCACTCGATTGTGCTTTTAAAATGAAGTTTTAATCACAATTAAAAAATCAAGTTTTAATCCGGAATGCAGCACGTATAGAATTAATAGCAGAATTACTTTATTACGATTATCATTAAAATTACTACTAAAGCCCAACTGAAATAAAGACAGTAGCAATGGAGTGCATTGAGTGCAGTGTTACGCAGGAATCACAAGAAAATTTAAATTTCCTAAAGCTGCCCAACACATAACACGTAACGACATCACAGACATGTGCTCCATTTCACCATGCAGACGAATGCATTTAAATTAGTATTACCATTCTGGCATGCATATAAATGATGCGAATTAATTCAAAATCCTGCACACTAAAAGTAAGCTGTGCCATGCCTTCACCTGCAATCATAATTAAATGGGCAAAATCTCTATTATACTAGCAGTGCTGCATTCTAAAGTTGGGGATCGTCCAAAAATGTCGTCCTCGGTAGGGTGGCTACTTGGCTACTGATGACATCCCATGTTCAAGATAACCACTTAAGCAATGGATACGCTAACGACAGGGGGGTCATAGGCTCCTCAAAAATTGGTATATTTCAATGACGTCAATTGTGGACGATCCCTCTCAGCTTTAAGATTAGAGGTTGATACTACAATTCAAAATTTATAACGAAAATATGCGGATTTGAATTTGGCAATTTGCCAAATGGAGCTTTTCTTTCAGTTCTGCGTTCTGCCAGCTGCGGAACAAAACATACTTTAAGGGATCGTCCACAAATGATGTCACCCAAAAATTACTAATTTTAGTACCGAATCATCAGCTTCATTACTGCGTAAATGACTATTTGTAACATGGGATATGTCATCAATAGCCAAGTAGACAGATTGACCATACCCATGACGTCATTTGTGGACAGCCCTAACATTATACAAAATGTTAAATTGTTATGCATGAGCTTTAGGACGGAGATGCGACGGGGACATTATGATACATATTTGATTATTTTGATTGGATAATTCCCAGTTATTAACTTTTGCACTGTTTACTGTTTGCCTATGTTTTTGCAAAAAAGTGTTATGTTTTGCATAAAGTTTCGCATAGGCTACAAAATAATGTAGTTCAAATATTTGCAACTTTTTCAAGTGATTATGTACATAGCACCAATATAAAAGAAGTTGGCAAACATAATAATAATAATAATAAATTAAAAAGTTGGTAGACAGACATCAAATGGGACATGAAAGGGGAAGAAACGACAACGACATAACATAACAAGGAATGAAGATGCTACTTTATTATCACCCAGAGGACAGGGTGCGCCCATAAGTGACGTTATGAACTTTTCATTGGCTTTATTTAGAACATTCTTTCTGGTTGGCTTTGGTTGATTTTGGTAAATTTGAAATTCTTTAGTGTCCCCCAAAATTGCACCTTTTCTAAACGTCATTTATGGACAGCCCTTAAATTAGTAGTTATACTGTTAGACTGGAATGTTGTTGATGTTGATGGTAATGTTGACTGACTCTGCAGTCAGTTGTCTGTGTGTAGATTTTATTTACGATTATTTACATGTTGTCAATAGCGAGAGCGTCAATTAAGTACGGACCCTCTAAGGCGAAGAAAATCTTTTTTACGCACTGCACTTTTCTGTTTGTCACTTAAAAGTTGCTATTTGCATATTTATGACGTTATCACATTCTGATGAACGGACAAAGAAAGCGTTTGATTAAATAATTTTTCATACGTTTAAATCATAGTTATTATCGTTATAGCAATAGTGATAGTTGATAGTTAGTGGTTTTTAGCCTATGCGGTATATCGCAAGTGAAGATTTAAAATTAACTATATCCATTTTTAGCTAATAGTAAAATGCACTATCTACAGAAAACTAAAATTTTATACAATCTGATCTTTTATAAAAGCATATATAAACAAAATAGTTTGCACTTAAAAAAAAACAAGTAAATAGAACATTTTACACTTTTGGAAAAACATGTTAATAGAACATTTTACACTTCTTCAAAACATGTTAATAAAATATTTTGCACTCTTTTAAAACATGTCTATAGAATATTTTAGCACAGTTAAAAAAACATATAAATAGAACATTTTACACTTTTTTAAAACATGTACATAGAACTTACTACACTTTTCGAAAACACGCTAATTAGAGCATTTTCGCACTTTAAAAAACTGTGTAAATAAAGTGGTATGTAATTTTCCAAAACTTGTAAATAGAACATTTAGCACTTTTCAAAATATCTCGTGATTTACAATTAACGCTACTACCTAGTGTATTATTTTTATTTTTGCCATGCTTAGCTCATTTTATCCCTAATTTATATTGGAAATGGCCGATTTTGACTCTTCACTTTGACTGCATTCATCGATTAAATAAATAAATATGAGCGGCAGTGGTCTCTTTTGGTTTAGTTTTTTGATTGAGATTAAAATGGATTAATGGATTAAAATTGTATGTACTTATGCCGTACGTTCAATTTAATAAAAATAAATGTGGACTACTGATATGTAGTTAAAGGCAAAGCCATTGAAGCCGTGCGTTGAAGGTATACAGGAACCTTTATAGAATGCTTAAGTAGGAAAACAGATACGGGATTTTGATTGCAGTTTTAAAGTTATAGGATGTTCGCTTTACTTATGACATGGCGGTAAGTAATGTACATAGCTAATCTAATCAAAAGTCGGGAAAAGGCAAAAGGTCCTATATGTAACTAATGTAACTGCTCACATTTATGTGTGACAATGTGACTGCCATCAGTTTAATAAAGTGGTTTGGTTTGAAACTTTTGAAAGTGGACTAAATATTTGGGCTACAGTCTTTGTGCTGGAGTTGGAGGTCAGACAGGATGTAAATCTCTGTTTTAGACAGGCAGCTGTCGCTGTCGTTGACGTCCTAAGGAAGCATTAACACATGTTATGAGATTTATCTATTTTAAACTACGACACCGTCATTTATTTTGTAAACAGAGAAATAACACAAAAAAAAACAAGAGCAGTTACTAACTATACGTCGTAATGTTGTAATAAATTACATTATGTAATTTATTGTGCCTCCTATACCTATACCTGAACATATAGAAATATTTTAGCACATTTTGAAAATATGCGAATAACTGGATTTTTGTAATATATTATATTATGATTTCCTGAAATTCTGTAAATACGAGTGGAGGTTTAAATCAAGTGGCCACATACCTTAGTTTTGATAATTTCCACTTTTCTAAAAAGCATTATGTAGATAGAACATTTTTTTCAAATTTTAAAAACATTATGTAAATAAAACAATTTTAGCGTTTTTGAAAAACACATAAAAATAGTTAATCTGTCGTTTTTGGAAACACGAAAATAGGTCAAGGTTTTTTGAAAAATGTAAAACAGTTAATAATTTGTTACCGATGTTTTTTAAACAGGAAAATAGGACAATTTATGCTTTTTTGAAAAATGTAAAACAGTTGACTCGCATTTTTTTAACAACACAGTAAATCAACAATCTAACTTTTCAAAAATGCAAACATCAAATTTTGCATTTTGCACTTGGTCCTCAAAACATTGTACAGCAAAAACTCGGACACTTTCGTCGAGTCATAAAATTTAAATTGCAAACTGCAAAAATATGCAACGATTTGGAAGTTTTCCAAAGTCGAAAGCATTCTACGTACCTACCAACCTAATTAATGCTAATCTTGGTTTCAATTAAAGAAAACGGACAAAGCCTATCTAAATACTACATAATGCTCTTGTTATCACTAAAGTGGGATTACTTAATTAATGACGAGTACATACATGGTATATAGAGTATAGGGGCATCTATATAGTACAAACGGATATACGGATACCAGCGTCAGTTAAAATTTAAAAAAGACGCAGTATTAAATTGAAACTGGAGCAAGTGCTTAAGTACTTAGGATCTCAAGTACCAATTATAACGTGTGTGTGTGTGTGTGGCCTACTCAGATACTTACGATCAGATTTTCTTGTCAAATGCTGCTTAGCAACACTTTAACCGCATGCCGCATCTTCTACCGTAGAGCAGATGAGATTGCAATTAAATTTAAGGACGAGACGGATTCAAATTCTACATTCTGCACACAGCAGCGAAATAAAACGAAGAACGCGACACGCATCCAATATTAAATTCTCTGAGGGATCCTTCATAAATGATGTCATCGAAATCGCACACATCGATCTCGATCATTTACACACGAAATAGTTGTTGCAACATTAATTACATAAAACTGTGTTTTAATTTGCCACATAAATTATGAAATTTGTTGAAGTTGATGATTTTTTATTGGATATTGGACCCAATTACCGTTCATTTCGATTTTCGATTTTCGATATCGATTTATTACGTAGTGATTAAAAAAGAGAAAAATTAATTTATTCAGTATTCAGTTTAGACTGCCTTTAACTCAGCTTTAAGCTATACAGACAGACCAACATGAACATATTAGGCTCGTTTTCAACCATTATTAATGATAACTGTGATCTGCAATATAGAAACACGATGCAGCTGGTGCTGGTGGAAGGTGGATCATTAATGATCAAGGAAAGGAAAACGATGCGCTGCAGGATCCACATCATTTATGGCGGTGTTCGATGTCGATACTTTAATGTTGATGTTGATGCTGATGCCGATGCCCTAGAGCAATTTTAATATTTATGAATTAATTAAATCGACAGTGATCCCTTCTAACAACTCACAACATGTACAAAATTGAAAAATAAAACCGCACACCATCAAAACTATCAACTAGCTGCACGCATTTTGTACAAATAATCAATAAAGCGAAGTAGTTGATAGTTGATACTGTGCTACTTGATCTGTTTTCGTGACAAACTAGTAGAGCCCCAAGAAGCAGAAGCAGATCGAGACACGACAGATTTGCCAATGCATTAATTTATTCCTATACAAACGATACATAATAGAAATGAGATCAGTTATAACTCAAGGGTATATTATACGAATAATATATTTTAATTACTGTATTTCAAACAAGTTTTAATGATCGTGTAGAATGTCGCTTGAGACGTCGAATTTTCGATGTCAAGGCATTTTAAATGTCTATATTATCGCATAAATTATTTTATCTGGTATAGAAGATCCTACAGAAGACCTCCCATTCCCATCTCATCAACGTTTAGTGAAGCATACTGCTTAAGTAAATTCAATATTTTCAACTTTGGAAGGAAATTCAGAATAAATTAATTAACAACTTACAATACAATTCAGTACAGTTGATGCTGTTCGAATTTACATTTTTGAATTTATTAAAAATATTGGCGATTGCTAAACGTCAGTCAGTCAGATCAGATGGGATTAGTGAATCAGAACGAGAACGACCACGAAGCCATGCAAGTGATAGAACTATTTTAATTTTGTGTTTTTTGCGAATACTTGATTCATGTTTACATGACATGACCTACTCGCAGCTCGGCAAACTGCAGCAATTATTTATTTCTGAATGTAATTACCACAGTAATTATAAGGAATTACAACATCGCATCGGCTGACAAACTTGTACTTTAATCCATGGGACAAACGCTCAATTAACAATTTTTAAATCTACTTTTATTTTTGTGACTATTTCTTGTACCGCCAACCGCTGCGCTGTCAGACTAACTGACATCGGCTGTTTAATCTCTGCATTAAATCTTTCGAACTATCAACATGTCAACTATTGACCATTCGAATTAATTGATGTGCGGCCAAGGAGATGAAGGATGTCAAATGCCAACGGCATAATATAAAGGTTAAAATATTACGAATTAAATCATAATCATAGGTCGTGCCATCGTCATCGTTGACTGTCATGTCACATGTCCGTCAATTCCGTCATTCGTGGGTCGGTCTGTCTGTGTCGGTTGTCGGTGCGACTGACTGATGTCATTTCACCTTTGACTTTCCTTCTGACATTTAAAGTCGAAGCAAAAGTCAACATTCATAGCATCTGTTATTGGTGCATGTTACTGACTGAAATACTGAAAGCAGGAATTTATACTTTTATTATTTAAATGCAAAATGTACAAAAATTGTTGGTAATAATGTTTAATTAATTTGTTATTAAGTAATTAATTCAAAAGCCAAAGCAAGATGAGTGTAATTTTGAAGTTTGAAGTTTGAAGCTACGAAAATGGAAATACAGACAGAGAGACAACACAACCAAAACTAACAGAGACAACAGTGAACAGACGATCACCGATGTGCACCGATGTAAAAAAGAAATTAAATTGAGTATTGGCATTATTAGAATTACCTTCTTAAGACAATTTGTACAATTATTCCAGTATTTCCAGTTTCGATTCAAACGATCGGTCATCGGATTGGTGTACGATACACAATTAACAGATGTAAAAATTACTGAACTTGCAATTAAAAAAGGTTGTTAAAAGTTTAAAAGTCAAAAGTGCTAACTATTGACTATTAACCATCAAGAATCAAGAAGCAACAAGTGGCAAGTATTGGCTTCAATCCGACACGCCGGCACTTACACGCTTATTATGACATAACACATCCAACATCGATGCAGAACACACTATCAACCCTCACAACTATCAACCCTTACTAATGATTGTTTTCATCAAAAACGCATAATTCCGTATCAAATACTGTAGATAAAAATACGATTTAACTGAAGCACTTTCAACTTTTGAAAATTCCAAAATTCATAAACTGTGTACGAGTTATTTGAATAATAATTTCGACATTTCAAGCAAACAAAAATTGTTCGTCACCCTCAAACCAAATGCCGAGCCGCATCCAAAACTGTGCGATAACCAATAAAAATCATGACTACCAACACCAACCAACTGTTGACTGTGAACTTTGTGAATTTGAAAAAAAAATCGAACTGCACTCCAAAATCTAAATTCGGAAGTAAATAATTAATCAATACCAACACAGCGTGAACCGTCCTCGTACAACCGTAAACAGTCAAAAAAACTGTGCTGTTAAAAATAATGTTGGCCAAAGTCACAAACTGCAAACAAGTGCCACTTGCCAGTCAGTTATATTCCCTATTAAAGTACAGGACAGACAGATATTTATTCTAGTTAACAAACATGTGAATTATTATCATGTATTTTTTGAAGAAGTAGCGGTGCTTTTATTTTTACTGTTGACTCCTTTTTGTATTGCCTATTTAATACAATATTAAAATCACTGTTCAACTGTTGAACATACTTGAAAGTTTCTTAAATGTTGAATGTTCAAAGATACAAGTTAATCTTATCTCTTCTTGAGACGACACACAAGACCCAATACACAGAAATGATCTTCCCGTCGCCTGCCGCTTTTGCTTTGCCGGTCGGTGCCGTACTCACTACTGAAAACTGACTGAAGGAGATACTCAACTTCACATCTCTATCCAACATCCAACTTCCCGATGCCTATGCCGACTTCCCGTTGCAAGGGGGCTGCAACCGAATGACGTAGTAAATTTGAGTGGGTGAGTTGAGAGAAAAATTTGCAGAAATATGGTCAGATATTTTATAATTCATATTGCTACTAGAATAACTAGAATAGCTATGTTACTATGTAGCAGAAAATATATAAATAGTTTGTCCGTGGCATTATTTACGCACAGCCCCTAGCATGCCTTGTTGTCGTTAAGTTTTAAATCTCCGTGTGGAAAATAATGCAGGATCATCAGCAAGGAGCCGCAAAAGTTTTTTGTTGAGCCGTTGAGATATCCAGCATGGCATGGCATGGCACATTATAAATGTGATTGCTATTATTATTTAATTCGAGTACATAATTTGCTTTAGGTACTTTGTAGTACTTTTTTTTCTGATTTATTTATGCAGTTTATTATGTACTTCATATGGGAAGCACGGTCCTGCATAACTTAACATTAACATTGTGTTGTATTGAGAATTATTGTGTTTTTTACTTTGTACTTTAAGTATGTCCTGTGTCCTATTATTAAAATGTGGAATTTCGTACACTCGAATAAAACGGAACAAAGTATAACGAAACGAGATCGTCAGGAATTTTTCGAAAATTCTCACAATACAAAATGCCAAAAAGCTATAGCACTTGTACGTTACTAGTTAGCTAATGGAAGGTAGGTAATGTGGAATTTAAAATTCAAATTGCCGAACAATGAAATTGTTGAGCACGCAACGCAGCTGGGCGGCAGTTATGCGGAGCCGAAGCCGAACGAACCAAATAATAATAATTATTATTATGATTATTGCACTCGCTATTATTACTATATCTTTGTTATTAAGTGTATTGTGATTTCATATATAAATTCAAAATTGGCAAATTGCACCAACCAAGCTGCACATGTAATGCATTGAATCGTTATAACTTCATTACAATACAATACAAAGTTGCAAAACAGAAATAAATTTGCGAGACTAATTCAATGGAATTGCATTTTGCATTCCGCTAACTACTTACTTGTACGAATGAATTTTAGGCAAAATACAAAGTCAAATCTTTAAGCAGAGTTAAAAATATAATTCGGGGCACAGTTACCTTTAAATTTGAAGTAGGTAGCCACGTACTGTTAATTGCGTAAAAGTTGCGTGTAGATAAGTTTGTAGTTAATAATTGTAGGCACGTGCTTAAGTACGCTACAGTAGCTAGATAATTGTGCTTAATTAATAATTAGATCATTATTTTAATTAATACCTTCTACTTTTTTAATAGATTGTAATTATCCCTTTCTTATTTATAATGCTTTATACTTATATATCTTTTAGGTACCAAGCCATTAATCCATAAGAGAAAATCATGTCGACATTTTAAAATGATTAATTTTAAATTTTAAAGTCAGCTATTTAAGCGCTCGTATTAAATACTGCAAAATCACAACTTACGAAAATTAGCGAAATAACAAAGCAAGGGTATGCCACACCGAGTTACCTTGCTACAGACTTCACATTGTGGCAGCAGTTTAAATAGTGATATATTAATTCTGTTAATAATTATTAAAAGAAGTATTCTGGTGCTTATTGTTTTATGTGGAATTGCTTATACGAATGCGTGCACAAGTAATGTTATGACTTATGACTGCAGCTAAGCTAAAACATATGGTCTGATTACAATTTCAGAAGTAAGTTACTAATTTTACAGGGATATACTGAAGTTGTTATGAACAGACGTACTAGTACGTATTTATACCGTGTGCTTGAAACGTTATTGTTTTAATCTAATTATTTGTATTTGCGGAATTGTTATTTTTAGAAACGTAAATATTGTAAAGTTAAAAATGTGTAAGTAGCAGTTATTCAGTTTATTGAAACAATAACCATATATATACATTAAGTACATACTTACCTACATATATCACGTGTGCAGAGTCAATATGCCCCATTTCCAATTAAAGCGAGGATTACCAATACAAATTATATTAGAAGGTTTGTATTTAGGTGTTTTTGAAAAGTGCAAAGTTTTGTACATACGTATTTTCGAAATTGCTAAATTTTGTATTTACATATATTGAAGAAGTGCAAAATTTCCTATTATTACCTATTTTTGAAAGTTGCAAAATGTTCCAATTACACATTCTGGAAACTGCGAAATGTTCCATATTCATATCCTTTCAGATTCATGATATCCTATTTTTTTGTACTTAGGTACCTACTTTACAGAGTGAATTTTGTTTTTCAGTTAAACTGGATATATAGGTCATTTTGATGACTTATTAAAAACCTAAAATTAAAACTAAGCTAAAGACCGGCGACCGGCCCCTGGACCTGGACTCAACTATAAGCGAATTGAAAATAAATTTATTTATTTAGAAGTTCATTAGCTTTTACCTAATTAGTTGGTAGGTACATTAGTCAAATTATACACTATAGAAAACTACAAAGAAGCACTAATAGACAAAGGCCTTTAAGCTTTTGTTTTTTTATCAAAAATATATAGTCATTTTGAAATTTTTTGGCAATTGAGTTTTAGTAGCTGTGACTTGGCAGTAGTATTTTGCTTAAGTTGGCCGTTTATATTTTTTAAGTAATTATAGTTAAGGGTCGCTCCTAAATGACGTCCTCAAAAAATCCACATTTTATACAGACCTCATGACCCCCCTGTCGTGAGCTTAACAATGTCATAAATTGCTATCTTTAACATTTTAATTTATTTATATCCAAGAAGGATGTATTTAATCTGCACGTGACGTCATTTATGGACGATCCCTTAGTAATATGTTGGCAATTTTGGTTGGCAAACAGTGCACAGTGGTTTCTTCGTTTCTTTGAAGTTGTAAAAACTTTTATTTGACAATGCAATGTAATTTTTACAACTACATATCCTCATCCTTATGTTTATTATGTTATTGCCTTCCTATTTTTAAAGTATCTTTAGACTTTAGTTAATTATTTGGCAAGGAAAAGCCTTGGTCCGCTTTGGTGCATGGCGTTCAAAAACACACGAAATATAAAACATGGTAAAATGTAGAATTTTTGCAAGCGACAGCCGACAGAGACAGACAGACAACTTGCGAATCAGACTGATGACTTCATATTATGCTGCACTGCAAGCACTAATTTAACCATATTTAATTACTTCATAGTCAAGTATGTATTCTTTATGCGGGAAATTAAAGTGTAAATCTATTAAATTACAAAAACAACATCAAAAACTCAATTTGATAGCTTCTATAAACTCTAAGCGTAAGTTGGAACAAGCGATAAAACTGAATTACTGCCAACTGCAGCTGACTTCTGCAGGTTTTTAGGTTTATTTCATAGGCTATTCTTTTGTTTACTGCACATTTAACATTATTTTCGAAATTAAGCATATGTCTTAAGTTACAAATTACATCAAAGCTCCAGTTCCAGATGCAGATTCAGTATGAAAAAATAATGAATTTTGAATATAAATACATTATTTTGTGTACTCATGATATTATATTATTATGTTATAGCAGAATTCTCCATAAGCAAAAGTTAATCAAGCAGTAAACTACACAGACTGCAACAATTAGCGTATCGTATGTGAAGTATCAAAATAACCTATTACGAACCTATGCTATCCAGCTATTCTAGAATTTAAATTAGCCAAGCCCATAATTGAAACACGAGGTGAGATAGTGTCGTAAAATGTTAGTTACGACCTTTTGAAAAGTGTAGAATGTTCTACTTAGGTGTTTTTGAAAAGTTCTAAATATATTATTCACGTGATTTAGAAAAGTGCAAATTGCTTAATTTTACATTATTTTGAAAAGTGTAAAATATTTTATTTACGCAATTTTGAAAAGCGCAAAATAATTTATTTACATGATTTTGAAAATTGCGAAGTGTTCATTTTACATGATTTTGAAAATTACAAAATATTTTGTTTAATTTGTTTACATGATTTTGAAAAGTGCTAAATGCTGTATTTTTGCATGTTTTTGAAAAGTGCAAAAAATCTAAATGCCATAATCATACATGATTTTTTCGAATTATTTTACATTTAAACAGCGTGAATTCATTTTTTTGAGCTGTCATTTGAGGTGGCTCGTTTTGCTCCTTCACTGACGATATGCAGCTACTGCTGACTACTACTGACACACAACAAAGAATTTAATACTGACTGACAACATTAGTTATGTACAATCCCAAGTTACTTACTAGTTAGTTTATATTCGCAAACATGTTAAATTGCAAAGAATGTTTCAAAAAAACCATCGTATAACTTTTAGGTTTCACGAGTCTAAAGTTACCAACAAACACTGACAACTGAATACTGGGAATTTTCAGATACATACCTACTGAATTTTGTGCAGATAAGTTATAAACAGATACTGCAATAAAAATATAAACTTTTAGATTTGTGGCCTGTCCTGTGGAGTGAAGTGTGGGTGTCATGTCAGGAAGGGAGAAAAAAAGGAAATAAATCTGTTCAAATATCGAAAAAAAGAAGTCAGAAGTGGCTCTACTCGTTGTCGTTTTTCTTCTGTCAACGTCAACTACATATCAAAAGTGCTGACTAGTTGACTGCTGACTGTATGTTGAAGTGATGTTCCACATGTTATGCCAAATGATGGAAAATACTGAATACTTTTGGTAGTTTGGTAGTAGATCATCATTTCGGTTCAGTCATCTGTTTTCTGTTTATGTTTCTGCTTAGTATCACTCGCTATGTTTATTTTCATAAGCTTCTGACTATCAACCACTCACTAAAATACACTGAAACTTAACTTGTAAGTGGAAGCCCATCTGCAACCGCCTGACCAAGACCAACATCTAATAATAATCAAATTACTTGCAACAAAAAATGAGCTGTGTGAAGTGAAGTTTAACTGATGCCGATGCCGTTACCGATGCGATGCGACCGACCAAACGATTCGAAATCGAAATCGATGTGATCTGTAAAAAAGGTGATGACGGTTTTGATGATTCTCTCTCTATGTTAAACATTGGCAGATTGTCCAGTTCAGCCTCCTTTTTTTATTTTATCGCATTTTGTACTTACACTAATGTTGAATGTACTTACATCGATCATCGGTTTCGATGCATCGTTAAGTAAGTAGTAATTTTCCCGTTTTTTTTTTGGTCTTGCAGGATTTTAACTTGTTGGTTCCTCTAGCTAATGATTGGAAAAGTGTTGGGAATATTTGATGAACATCCAGTTAACAAGTCATGATCATGAAATCGTCATTAATACTTCAACTTCAACTTGGATCTTTATCATTTTTTACAAGTTTTCAGTGTTTTCTCACAAATTATTTAACCATTAGTTGTAGCTTTTAATGATAACTGATCAACTGCTGATGATTAATGGCTTTGACTGATGACTGATTTATGCACTACGATAACAACCTCATCAACTGATCAACTTATTGGGTTGTTAGTCCGTCGGTCAGTCATTAGTCAGTCAATCAGTGTCAGAGCTTGTTAACATCGCTATGAGTATTATAATTTCGTAAACTATTAGATATTAAATATTCTTGGTATTTATGTTAAGTTTTAAATTGCTGTGAGTCGTCAACACTGTAAGAAAAGTTGTATTTTTATATTTTTGCAGGACACAGAAGTTAAAGAGGGAAGTTAGAAGAATTGCCTGTGACTGACTGTTGATAAAAAGAATACAAAATAAAATTGGCATAATTACAGTCAACATTAAATAGTTAAAGTGGGGAAAAATACGTGGTGCTCAAGTGCAGAGGGTGGAATGATGATCAAGCATCAAAAAGTGTGTGGAAAAGATCTTCTAAAAAAGAAACGTGAGTGTGAATCTCGGGGCCCAAAACCGTGTCCGTCGTTAAACGTGACTTGCCACCAACAATAAAAATACAAAATAAACTTTAAAAAAATCTGACACGGGAAATAATAATAAAAACTGAATCATAAATAACACACAACTTTACTACTTTACTATCCCAAGGAATAGTGCTGCTGAATACTGCAGAAGTACTGTGAACGTCTTGAATTCGAAGAAGAAGTCGAACGTGATTGTAAACAAGAAGAAAGGGAAGAACGTGAGAAGATGAGAGAACTTGAATCCTCTGCAGGAATGTGCAATAAAAATGTTCTATCTTCTATCCTTACACACTACACGATTCGTGGCTACTTTTTGCATCGGTGTCGGTGTCGGTGTCATCACATCAACATACTGACAGACAGTGCAGATTTTCCAGGTGATTAAACTTAAGCAAAAATTATACTAAACAAAAAAGTTATGCCTATGCCACCTGCTTAAGAAGTATGTTTATTTTCTTTAAACAAATTTATGCTATATGCAATATTAGCTATGTATATGGCATATTGAACTTGTTTACAGAAAGACCTGCAGAAAGTTCTATCGTTTAAAAGCCAAGGTTGTGGGACCAGGGGGTATTTGAATTTTGATTTTTTAATACCTACACCTACATATTGAATTGTTGAAATATTGAATTATTGAATTATTGACAGATTTTTTTAACTCCACGCTATAGGACGATTAGGCTCGCTAATTAATTATACATTCAAGACGATGCACGATTTCCTCATTTCACCATCGCAATTTTGTAATTACGTAAGAATTTCCTTAAGAATCTGTGAACTACTCAAAAAATTACTATATAATGACATCATCACATCGGATAGATAGGAATCGGTGTTGGTTCGTTCTCGGTCTATCGCATCGGTCAGTTACTTTTGCAGTCTGCATAAATTACAATATTTAATTAATTCTGTTTTTTTCACTAATAATTCTGTTTTCTATTTTCTACGATTCTCTCGCCATTATTGTACTTTTATGGAAAATGAGGAAGAGGAAGGTGCTATGAGCTCGCTATATAAAATTTGTTTTCTTTTTAACAGGGCTTTAAATTGGTAATGAAAGCGACGCTAATTCTGAGTTTTCACAATTTTTGTGAGTAGCAGTGTGATGTGTGATATGTGACCCCATATTTTTATTGTTATTTTTGTGATCTAATTTTCCGTCTAGAATTCTCTGTGGCACATTTTTGAGTCAATTTTGAATGTACTGCTGTTTGTAAAGTTATAGTAAATTGAAGCGTATAAAAATGCAGGGCGAAAAAAGAAAAAGCTCAAAATCCAAAAAAGATTGACACCAAAAAAGCAAGGGAGACGAGAGTTTGTTATAATGGAGTAATAAGTACACATAATTAACTACTAATTGCGTATGTAGGTAGGTAAGTCTGATTTTACAGTATGTACTTTATACTGTAGGCAGCCTCAATACATGTGGAGAGGTGGGTCCATAAATGACGTTAATAGTCAGTTTTTGTAGGCGTTATAAGCTCCCTGACATTAAACTATCTCTACACAAGTACCAGCAAGTAGCCAGACAGCCAGTTGTAGGGGCACATTGTAACTTACTATTTAGTTAGTAGGGTATCGTCTGCGTGAAGAATTAAAATTGCTCATTTTCATTGGTAATTGTTTGCTAAAAAAAAAGGGCACTATCTGCAAAACTTGTAAATATTAAATGGTTCTAAATGCAAGTCAATAATGGAACCATTTGCACTTTTGTAAAACATGTAAAAAGAACATTTTACACTTTTCAAAAAGACGTAAATAAAATATTTTTCACCTTTTAAAAACATGCAAATAGAACATTTCACACTTTTGAAAAGCATGTAAATAAAATATTTTGCCCTTTTCAAAAAACCGTGAATAGAACATTTTGCCTTTTTTTAAAACATCAAAATAAAATATTTTACCTTTTTTTTAAATCGGTAAATATAGCGTTTTACACTTTTAAAAAAACATGTAACTCAATAATTGTGCGCTTTTCAAAAACTCCTAAGTGAAATTCTTCGTATCTATCTTATTTAGCGCTGTTGTAATTCTAGCTCGAACTGGAAATATGTCATTTTGATTCTTTACTCATTCATGCTTCCCCTAGCTCAAGCACCCAACTTTGACGTCATTTATGGACGACCTCATATGGGCCCCATATGGGTTCCACTTGATTAACTCCACATCTCCTATTTTTTGTCCTATTAATAATAATAATAAATATTGCTTTTTTTGTCACTTTCAAACGCAGATACCGCGAGCGAACGTCCCGTCACTTTACTTCATACTTCACTTCGCTTTCCTTTCGTCTAATGATCTCTCTCCTCGATCCCCTCAAAGAAAGAGGCCACACAAACAACAACAGCAACAAAAACAACAACAACAACAACGGCAACAGTCAAGGAACGACACTTGAAACTAAATTGAGACAGAGAATTTGGACCAAAAAGCATCTGAAAATCTGAACAAACACGAACACTCAACTCGTGACGTCTCCTTCAGCCTTTTCAGAGCATCAATATCCATGGGACAGAATTGCACAGTGAAAAATGGGGAAATGGGGTGCTGCTCCGTTCGTCGTTCTTTTCGTTGATTGAAAAGCCTAATTATTCTCAAAGAAGTGCACTTGGCACGACTTTAATCTTCTCTCTTAACGTTCTCCGTGGTTAAAAGGGCTTAGGGATCATCCACAATTGATGTCATGGAAATTTTCCAATTTCTGTAGGACCCTATGACACCCCTAGGCATGGTCTGGAATTAGCTTAACCATTACTTAAATGGCCAGCTTTAACATGAAATGTCATCAGTATCCAAGTAGAGCCATTGTCCCTACACGTGACGTCATTTATGGACGATCCCCTACAACTTTTTCGTAACCTACCTGCAAAAATATAATGCATCTCAAATCTCAACGTCTTAAAAAAATACTGACAAAGAAAATCTTTTACTTTTTCTATTCCTTTCTCTCTACCTTAAGGGATCGTCCATAAATGATGTCATGAGTAGTGTCAATAAGTCTAGTTGGTTAAAGACAGCCATTTATGTTCTGGTCAAGCTGATGCTGATGCCAGGGGGGTCTGTTGATCCTAAAAATTGACATTTTTCGACGACATCATTTATGGACGACCCCTAAGTACTTAAGTACACTCTAGAATTTACAGTTTGCTTTTTACAGCCTTGTCGTTGTTGTCATGTCACCTAATTCTTTTTTATGAATTTTTAGAAATGAGGGCGGGAAAAGTAATGCAGTGTTTTTATGATTTAAATGGTTTAGAATTGACAGTATCTTGTTGCGGAATCTGATCTGAACGTCTCAAGACTCTTGGAAGACAAAGGATAATGGAAATGCATCTCAATCTCTCGTATCACGTGACATATACGACACGAAGCTGAGGCCGAAACTCAAGACGAAGTATAACGACAAGGATGATGGGGAAGATTTTGAAGATCACCATTATGTTCAGTGGGAGAATCATTGACTCGTTTCAAGTCTCAAGGGTGAAAATGGAAGTAGAAAGTTTAAAGTGCCTCGTCAACTATGCTACGTGTTCACAATAAGTCAAATACAATAAAAGTCCTCGTAAAGTATTTAAATTCGAGAGTCTGATTTGTCGACTGGTGAAATTTGACTATTAAAAATGTGGAGTAAAATAAAATTTTGAGAAACGACCAAGCTCGTAGGTTTGCAAGTCAATAAATTAGAGATTATTAGAAATTGGAGCAAAGGATTAGTATCTTCTAAATTGAAGAACTGTTTAGAATTGTCACGTAGATTTTGGGTAAACAGTAAAACACTAAGCTATTGTACAAGTTAAAACACATGCGTGAATTTTTAAATACGAATTTTAAAAAAGTGCAAAATATTGTATTTAGTAGTTTTTATAAAATGCAAAATATTTTATTTAATAGTTTTTGAAAAGTGCAAAACATTTTAATTACGAGTTTTTACAAAATGCAAAATATTTTATTTACGAGTTTTTATAAAATGCAAAATATTTTATTTACTAGTTTTTGAAAAGTGCAGAACATCTTAATTACGACTTTTTGAAAAGTGCAAATTGCATTATTTACACGTTTTTGAAAAGTTTAAAATGTTCTATCAACGTGTTTTTGAAAAGTGTGAAAACCGAAAAATGTTCTATTTACATAGCTTTTAAGGAATCTTGATATTTTCATATTTTCTGCAAATAGTTTTTTTTGTGTTAAAAAAGGATATACCTACATATGACATTTTGATTCTTCATTTACGGCATTCTATAATAATGTACTTTGGGAGCTTGCATAAATTATGTGGTACAAAAATTTGAAATATAAAATTAGAAATTTTGAACTCCTATACCCCGCTTTTTGGCATGTATGTACTCCCATGTAGAAGTATAGGCAGATTGAAGCCCTATTATCAAGGTGTATCACGTAACTTGTGCACGCTCTCTTTGTACATACTGATATAGCACAGAGACTCGTACTGGATGATTTTATCAACGTTTAAATGTGCAAAAAATATTGAAATGCATAAAGACATAAAAAATTTATCCAGTCGGTTCTATCACTATGTAATTTAATTCTTACAAAAAATGTAATTTGATTTTGTGCAAATTTGTTTTGTGAATATGACAGTTTGCCATTTTGTCCGGTGGATTAGTTTTTACCAATTTTGCAAAAATTGTACCATTTTTGTAGGGAAATTAAATGGAGACGTCATGGTCGTATAGTTTTAAATTTCTCATGTATTTTAATGGATTCTACATACGTATTACTTCCATTCAGAACTGTGACTGTGGCTGTGAACTGTCTTCATATGCAAATAAATAATTATGCGCTTCTAAAGCAAATTTTTGTAATTTTTTCCCTTATGTATGTTATGTTACTTTTACTTGTAAGCAAAGGTTCGGATTACATAGTCGTTATTATGATGTCTACTGTCTGGTCAAGTCCGAACGTTTTTGTGTCTCTGTCTGGAGACTATGCAAAAATCTAACGTCTTTATTTTTCCAATGTCTCCGTCTCCGTATTTCTATGGCTGTCATTTGAAACCAAAGGAATCTTTTATTGCTTTATTTTGAAGGCGAATTACTTACGACGTACGAAGCACTGTTTGGTGTCTTAGTCATGTGACTGAAGGATCAAAATGAGCCATTTCCAATTTAATTTATGCTGGATTTAAAATCAGCTATATCAAAAAATGGACTCAATAAGATAAAATGTAATGCACCTTATAGTAATTTCAAGTTATTTAAAAGTTTACAATTTTTTTATTTCAATGTTTTTTTTTGAAAACTGCAAAATATTTTATTTGCATATTTGAAAAAGTGCGAAATCTTCTATTTTTGTGTTTTTGAAATTTTCAAAATGTTTTATTGTTTTTTAAAGAGTGTAAATTGTTTTTTTGCGTGCTTTTTGAAAATTGCAAATTGTTTTATTTACATGTTTTTGAAAAGTGCACATAATATTCCACTGAAATGATTTTAAAAAGTGTAAAAAAGTTCTATTTGCATGGTTTAGGAAAGTGCAAAATGTTTTATTTGCATGTTTTGAAAAGTGTAAAACGTCGTATTTGCATTTTTTTGAAAGCGCAAATTGTTTTATTTGCATGTTTTAAAGAATGAAAATTGCTTTACTTCTTGTATGTTTCTTAAACGTAATCGTTTATTTCTTTTATGTTTCTATGATCAGAATATCAGTATTTCATTTGTATTTTACAGCAGGTAGTTGGTTTTGTTTCCAGCTAAAAATTGAAATGGACCATTTTGACTCTTCCCTGGCGTCACTTTTCTCTCACATATTAACAATAAAATACCCAATCTAAATTTAAAATGACACGTAATAATTTCTTACGCTAAAAAAGGAAAAATGGGAAATATGATTGGAGTGTAAAATGCCATGGAAATCGAAACGGGTGACAATTATCGTTATTTTTACGATTATATGATATCCGTAACATTAACATACTATCTACAATATTTGCATTTTTCACTTGACTGTATGACAAAAATTAGTAGTAATACTCACGTTCAAAATTGAAAAAAAGTGTGAAAAAAAAACACATTAAAAATTCTTAGCTAGAAATTAAAACATAATAAAATAATACACTGTCGAAAAAAGTAATGGAAAATGGAACCCACACGTGGTGTGTCTTGAGCGTAGCGTGTAATTACTATTATGTGTGTGATTTTGCAATTTTTGAAATTGTGGAGATCTAAAATTTGGAATGTAGACGCGAGGACCGCAGATTATGGTAGAAAAATGCAGAAATGTAAAATAATGGACATATAAGTATAGTGTGAGTAATTATAGGGGACGACGTAAGACGCGATTAAATTGAAATGACACCAAGAAAAGTGATACGATTCGAATTATTGAAATTATTCATGCGGTCACAAACTCACAACTTTGGACAATTTGTAATTCACCACATTCTCACACTTAACTCTACTCTGTGGGTATCTGTATAGCGTATATTGGTTACCATAGCAATATTATTCATCATTTGGCAAAATGTATATGGCAGATAGAACTATTGAATTTTGGAAATTCCCACTTAAAACTAGTCACAACAAAAAATTTATGAAAATATTGGTATATGTGTTGAAATTATTTAAATAGTACATTTTGCACTTTAAAAAAATGCTTAAATAGAACATTTTACATTTTTCGGAAACATGTACCTAATTAGAATATTTTCGACTTTTAAAAAACATGTAAATAGAACATATTGCGCTTTTTTAAAACACGTTTATAAAATATTGTACACATATTTAAAACATACAAATAGAACATTTGATACTTTTTGAAAACACTTAATTCAAATTTTACCCATTTTTCTTATTTTGTTTTTATGACATATAGTTCATTTTGAATGTAGATGAAATTGGATATGGGTCATTTTAGTTCTTCACCCACGTTAAGTACATCCACTGACTGAAATTGAAACCATTTTTGCAATTTACGAATTTACAAATTACTAGCGTTTTTGAGTTTCAATTCTGAGCCACATATCTTACAAATTACAGTTGTAAAGTGTAGCTTAGTAATTACCTATGTAATGTAAAACTATACGTGGTAGACGTAGACACACGAGGCAAATTGGACACGTGGCACACAAAACAAAATTTAAAGGAAGTTGTTAAATTCGTAAATCTCATAACTTGTTGACGCGTTTATTTTTATTTAATTGAAATTACTATTTCCGGATTTTTATTACACTAAAAAACCACACTGAGGAAAAAGTTGTATTACAATAAATGTATTCACATCATATAGAACATTCTGCAATTATTTTTAAACGGACAAGTTTTTTTTTAACACGTCTTTTGTGGCTCCCGTATATATATAAAGTATGAATTGTACCGCTGCAAAATTTAATGTTTAGTTTAACAGTAAATATTTTTGCAACGAAAGTTTTAGCAAGCATCACGAATTTACGAAATTTAATTTGAATGCTCATCATAAGCATGTCGGCTCACCAAAAAAAATAAAAGAAGAAAAAATCGGGAAAATTTGACAGGGAGACATTCCCACAATTTCCCACGGTGTGATTTTAATTTGATTTTAATTTGCTAATTATAATTATAGTATTTATTGTAGTGTCTTATTTACATTGCTCACTTACAGCTATGTAATTTGATTAAGCAAATTTTACTAAAATTTTTGAAATTATTTTAGCTTTTTTGACTTACATATTTGGTTTTTAAAATTACTAAGAAAAAATTTCAGTTTTTAAGAAAATTTTTAAAGGGAGGGTTTTTTTTATTGACTGTCATGTAGAAGATTTTGCAAGTTACGATTTTTAGAATAGAATGTGTGTTGTTTGCGTGTGTGGTGTGTTGTGTGGTTTGCACCAAAACGATTATTTTTGCTTCCCTTGGAAATGGAATTTCTTTTGTTTTTATTGAGATGGAGATGACGACGGGGACAGGATAGATGACATTTGCAAAGGCAAGTCTTGGCGAGGGTCTTTACGTTTTTTTCAGGGGCAAATTATTCGAGAAAATGATGTCAATTTTCCTTGTTTCATTGAGAAGCATTTATAAACACGTAGTAAAACTGTCAGATCAGAATCAATTTCTATTTAATTGCAAATTTATTTTCAAGGTCCAAAACACACACACACACACACACGTGATGGTAGTTCCTCGTTTTTGTATTTTGTGTTTGTTTCGTAATGTTTTAGTGTGTTTAGGTTGGCAGATACAAAATGCAAATGTGGTCAAGTCTGTTGGCCGTTTTCTACATTCTACATTCTACATTCTACGTGCAGTATTGTAACTTTGACTTGACCTTCTTCCTGTGGTGACATAACTATAAATACATTGGTATTAGGTATAGTTACAGATAGCTTTTTCTGCCTCTACACATTCCACATTCACATTTAATCGTTTTTGAATGATGAAATACCAAATATAGTGGTGGGGTGTGTAGTTTAAGTAACTACTGATGAATTCTTTCAAAAAGTTCTAAATGCAAAACCTATGTTAAATGTCAGGTCGTCTGTCTGTTATAGAACAATTTGCACTTGTCAAAAACATTCACATAGAACATTTTGTATTTTACGAAAACATGCAAACAGAGTAATTTGCACTTTTTGAAAATATGCAAATAGAATATTTTGCACTTTTTAAAACTATGCAAATTAAACATTTTGCTATTTTTTTAAATGTGCATGTAGAACATTTCATATTTTTCAAAAATTTGCAAATAAAACATTTTGCACATTTCAAAAACATGCAAATAGAATATTTTTCACTTTTCAAAAATATGCAAATTAAACATTTTGTACTTTTTGAAAAAATCCAGATGAAACCTTCTTCCATTTTCTAAAACTCGTAAATACTACATTTTACTCATTTAAAAAACATTTAAATGCAACGTTTTCAAGCTTTTAAAAACATGCAAATACTACATTTTAAATTCTAAAAATCTCAAAATGTACGCAGTGCATTACATTTATCCAATTTAGTACGTCTTTCCATTTATGTAACTAAAATTATTGTGTGAATAAATCATCTTTTATACATCTTTCCATTTAGCCTATTTTCATTTTAGCTTAAAATAGAACATAGCACATTTTGCTTCTGCTTTTACTATATTATGTTTTGCATTTTTCCGTGCAAAATCAGGCAGTAACAATGAAAATAAGTATTCAAGGCCTTTTCTTTCCTTGACGTTGACACGTTGATATTTTTCTCGTCCACTGTCACTGCCACTGGCACTGGACAAACCTCAAAGGAGCGAGATGGTCGAGATGGGAAATTAACTTACTAAAAAAACAAAAAATGGAAACGAGCTGCTTGAAAACAATGGAAAACAAAGCAATAAAAAGTGCAAGTTAAAGCTACTTTACAATGTAGATACTTTCCTGCCACTATTTACAATTTGCATTGTAATTGCCTATTAAATATTGGTTTTTTTAGCTCCTACAGCTTAAAACATACATGTGCCTTTTTGCTTCCATTATTGCTGCTGCAGTTTTTTAAAATACACTACAAAATAATTACAAACTACAATTACAATAAACTGTTTATAGACAACAGCTGTAAACATTTTTTTTATCCAAATATTGTAATTTAGTAATTTGAAAGAAATGTCAGTCAGGGGCTGTTCACAAATTACGTTAGCAGAAAAATAATTTGCAAATATTTTATAGACCAAAGGGCTACGACACGTTTTTGCATTATAATTATGTAGCTTTTAGCTACATAGCCGTTATGAATATTATCAAATACTTTCCTATCCCCCTGAATTAATTCTATTTGCTTACGTAATATGTGAACGTCTCCTAAAAGTCCACAAATTATTAGTTATTTTTTGATTGGGTAATCCCCACTTGCAAGTAAGACGCCATCAAAACCGCTATTTTTTTTAAAGTTTTTTTAAAAACATAATTGTAAAAACAAATATCAAGATAGTAGATAGAAATATTTGCATAATATTATTCATGCATTTTTTATTAATTGAGTGACAACGACAACGAGATTACGACGAGCGCCAACAAGATGCAGAATATTAATACTTAAAACCGGTTTAGCAATTTATAGTATTGTTTCGAATTCTAATTTAATTAATTCGATGTACAAGTTTGCGTTGCAATTATTGTATAGGAGAAGCCTTATTACTTGGAATTTTTTAAATTTATGGCGCCATTTGTTCTAACTAAATTTATTATTAAAAAATTAAAATAATTTAGCTTATGGAATTTAATTTTGTAATTTTCCTTCATCATCAATAAATAAATTAGCTGTATAAACGTGTTATGTAAAAATCAAGGATAACTCTAGAATCTAGCATCAATGTTAAAAACCAAGGATATCTGTAAACATAATTTGTTCTCTAATAATATGAAATATTTGAAATGAATTCAAATTCCCGCTTTTTTAAGTATCAAGGATAACTATTGAGTCTTGCAACATTCTGAAAAAACAAGGATATCTGTAAATAGTATTTTGTTTTGCCATAATAAATTGAACATATTTTAAATGAATTCGAATTCCTGCTTTAAGTATCAAGGATAAATAATAAATCCAGCAATATTGTTAAACACCAAGGATATCTGTAAAAATTATTTTTCCTCTCATAACTTGAAATATTTAAATTCAATTCTAATTCCCGCTTCATTTATCAAGGATAAATCTAAAATCCAGCAATAACGATTAAAAGCAAGGATATCTGTAAAAATTATTTTTACTTATATGATAAATTGGAAGTATTTTAAATAGATTTGAATCCCCGCTATAAATATCAAGGATAAATCAAGAATCTACCATAAATACTAAAAAGCAAGGATATCTGTAAAAATAATTTTTCCTGTAATAATTGCCAATATTTAAAAAATACATTTAAATTCCCGCTTTACTCCGCTTAAAAAAATACTCCTACAAAATTCCTATACATCTTTTATGTTGTTGAATTTCCTAGCTAGAAATGCTTGGCTGGTTTTACTTTTTGTTTTATTGAACACGTTAATAGTTTCCACAATAAAAATGAATTTCCTACATCCACAAGTTTACAACTTCTCCTCTGGCTAATTTACTTTTACTATACCATCCAATGTAATAATTGAACCTAATATAGCAGAGCAGTGATGCAATGGCCACATTTAAAATTGTAATGATGAAATGTTGCGAGTTTACAAAGCTGAAGTGAACCTGAAAGACGCCAGAGATAAAAATTGGGAAAATAAAAATAGTTTAAATTTTATAATTTCGCTTGAAATCCAGAGAAGCGTGGGTGTTTTTAGCCGTAGCCGTGTAGAACGTAGAATTAGAGTCGATGTTGAAATTTGTGAGTTTAACGAGTGTGAAGTATCCACAGTATTTATTTGAATTTGAGTAGTGAGGTAATTTTGTGTGAAGAAGCAAGTGGAAATAAATTCCCATGTGATTGCAACACAAAATTTATTTCACCTAGGCTATGTGCTTGTAATTAGCTCCCGTCCAGTTCTAAAGAGGTGCATATGCACTATGTGGAATTTATGATTTACGATTACGACTTGTTTTAATTTCTCCTGTCTGAGTTTGACCTTGGCTCCCCGTCTCCTTGTCTATTAAACCCTGTCAAGTGCAATACTGTAATTACTATACAGGTATACTGCTATTTTTATACCATATGGAGGGAGCGTCCATATATTACGTCCTACAACAATCAATAATTTTGAACACCTAATTTTTCTAGTATTTACGTACTCCCATATATAGGAGGATAGGGTACCGATTATTCAGGAATTTATCACCGTTTGAAGTTTGAAGCTTCCCGCACAATTTCCGTTTCTAATCAAGATCATTTCCGTGATCCCCTTCCGCATCCCATCTTTCAGCACTCGTCGTTCTTATCCCCTGCAGAAACTTATATAAAATCCCAACCAGGGCCGGACGAAGGAATTGCTTTTAGGCAGCAATTTTTTTCCATGCGAAAACTGCCATTTTGATTTTATTGATGGTTTTCTTTAGTAAGGCAAAATGTTCTATTTCCATGTTTTTAAAACTTGCAAAATGTCCTAGTTTCATGTTTTATAAAAGTTCAAAATGTTCTATTTCCATGTTTTTGAAAAGTGTAAAATGTCCTATTTTTATGTTTTAGAAAAGTTCAAAATGTTCTATTTACATGTTTTTTGAAAAGGTAAAAATTGTCCCTTTTTCTTGATTTAGAAAAGTACAAAATGTTCCATTTTTATGTTTTTAAAAAGTTCAAAATGTTCTATTTCCATGTTTTTGAAAAGTGGAAAATGTTCTATTTTTATGTTTTTAAAAAGTTTAAAATGTTCTATTTCCATGTTTTAGAAAAGTGTAAAATGTTCTATTTACATTTACATGTTTTTTGAAAAGGTAAAAATTGTCCCTTTTACTTGATTCAGAAAAGTGCAAAATGTTCTGTTTACATGTTTTAAGAAAAGTGAAAAATGTTTTATTTGCATGTTTTTGAAACGCACAAAAAATTTTTATTTTGCATGTTTTTTAAAACTCAAAATATGTTTGTTACATAATTTTTAAAAGTGCAAAATGTTCCATTTACACGTTTTTTTGAAAATTTAAGCAGCGGGGGCTGCCTGCGCTGGCCACATTATCCGGCCCTGATCTCAACTAAAAAACGTGCTATGATTTTGCATGCAAAAAATGAAATACAAATTGAAGTAATAAGCGTAGCAAAAAAGGGAGCGAAAGAAGTACAAGTAACATGTTAGATAGACGGAAATGGTTGGTGTGCTATGTGAAGCTTGAGGCCCTTAAACAAAATAGTTCCTCTTCCTACAAAATCAGATCGTTGACTTACAACTTTACTTTTGTGTATTTCCACACAATTATTTTCTCATTGAATTGTGCGAAAAAATACAGCAAAATAAAAATTGGCGAATATGCAAATGGGAACAGAATAAAAGAGCAAATTAAATTGCGAATCAAACCATCACAAAAGTAAATACAAACAATTGCAGCTGATTGAAAATCAGCAAGTAAATCACAGATAATTGTTTTTGACTTTTGACTTATTGGCAATTTAAATAGCAATGTTAAAGGTGAAATGTGCTATGTGTGTTTTTTTTTGAGGTTAAAAAATTTGGAATTTGGTGAATTTAGAGCAAATGTTAAAGGCCAAGTCGTGCGCTGTGTTTTTGTAGAAAAATTAAAAAACACGATTTTTGGGTTACACTGTGAGCCAATAATTGCTTTGAGGGTCGTGCATAAATGACGTTATAAGTAGGGGCTCTTTGAATACTGATAACGATCTATTCTTAAGACAACCATTTATGGAGTGGTTTTAGGCTAAGAAAACAGGGGGTCATAGACATAGGGTAGTAAAAATAGTAAATTTTTGATAACGTCATTTGTGAACGATCCCTTATGCTTTTTTAAAGAGTCATTTTTTGGGGTTTGTAGAAAAGTTTTTAAAAAATTGTAGAAACAAACCTTGCATTCAATTCCTGAAACAGTGACTGTATCTGAATCCGAATTTGTAGATTTAATTTGAATATGACCGCCATTTTCTGCGTCATTTTTTCCCGCAGAATTAATTTGATTTAAATGTGTAATTATTATTTCTGAATTTTTAACAATTTCAGTTTCACACATTTTATCACCAGATTTTTGAATTTGAGCATTTTCACTGTTTTCATTTAATTGCGATTCCAAATCTTTACAGTTAATTGTATTGCCTTCTAAATTTGAATTTCGCGCCGGTTGAGCGCAACTCTCAATATTTTGAAAACTCCCAAAATGTTCACTGTGGAATTCGTCAGAGTTATTATGCGCACAATCATGATGAGCATGATCAAAATTCAAATGAAATTCCTCTTCCCGCTCGCGCGTATTTTGAACGCGCACAAGATTTATTTCGCTCTCACTCTTAAATCGACGAGACATGGCCATCTTACTCACGTTGTAGGTTTGCTGGTGATTTCGGCGGAAAAAGCGCGAAAGCCCGCGACTTAGACGCTGACGGTTTTCTGCGCAGCGCCCGTGAGGATTCGCGCCTTTATTTAAATCTGATTTTACATAGAGCCCGCCACTACTACCACCGTTGTTGCTAGCGCTTCCAACTCGTAGACTGCTATTAGCAAAGTTTTTCGAGTTAAAATACTTTTCAGACGCGGCGCTGTCCTCAATCATGGTGTAGCGCCGAAGGGGAGGAGTTATGTTTTGCCCGCTGTTTTCGTTTTCTGCGCATTCGCCGTCTTCCTCGCGAATTGTTATGTTTGATACACTCTTTGAGCGCATTTTGACCCCGCCATCAGAGCTGTAGATAAAAGGAGCTGGCGGTACAGGGGGCGGAGTTTTTTTAACAATAGGGGGCGGGGCATCATCGTTTACTATTGTTTTTACCTCCTCTCCCATTTTCGCTATTTGTAAAGCTTCCTTTTCGTTCTTTGCACTGATTGTGACACTTGTAACTTTCATTTCAATCTCGTCTTCTGTTTTGTCGACTTTTTCGCTGTCGGAAATTAAGTTATTTTTATTTTTGATTGACACTTTACAACAGGGGGCGTCTTTTTCAATTTTTTCACCACTATTTTTTGAAATACTATTTGAATTTTTTATATTTAATTTTGAATTTGATTTATTAGAATTTAAATTATTGGAATTTAAATTATTTTTCTTGGATTTTGAAAACATGGCTCTCAAGAAGATGGATACAATTTTATCCTGCGCTTTGAATTTTTGTATGTTATCGCGCGGCGCGCGAAATTTAAACTCAGCGAATTTTTAAATTTACCCTAAAATTCACTCATTTAATGATTTAGCTCAAATTCTTGACTGACTTTAAAGAAAAAAAAAATACTACACAAGAAAATGGCGCATTAATTTGAATTTCAAAATTTACTGGTGACGGTGACGCAGATTACTGCAGTTGAATGCACTCACGGCATAGCAGCGCGCATTTTTCATGAATAATAAAACTCAATCGGTATTTCTATAACAATGCTTCCCATTTTCGTTTCCCATTAAATTCTTACATTTTAAACCGAGGCACGAACAACATTAATAAACATTCCAAATTCCAACTACGTTGACGTCTTGACTTCTTGACGTCCGCTTCTTAAACAAGTAAGTGCAGGTACAAAAAACAACAACAACTTGTCAAATGCAGCTTTAAAAGGCGCACAGAATGAATGGAAAACGACGTCTAAAATAGACACTGTGGCTCTGATCAGAATATTTAAACAAACACCAAAATTTTACAACAACAACTCCAATAAGGCTACAAAAATAAATCTTCTTGTTATTACAGTGTCACTCTCAGAATTTTTTAAAACTTGCACATAGAATTATTTCAGCTTATTAATTTGCCTACTAATTTTGCCGTCCTTTTCTGTCAGAATTTGACAGCGAAAATATTTTTCTTACATTTTCAAACGTCACAGAATCAAAATTCACACACTTTAAAATAGACTGCAGAATTTGTAGATTTTGCAATTTTTCAAAAAATATTCTTGAAAATCTGTACACGGCTGAGGCTGCACGTGCTATTGTTAAATGAAACTGTGTACAGTTTTTTGCTGGCTTTTAGCTCCAGCTTTGAATTTCGTTGTAAATTGAAGGCCGAAATAATACAGAGTGATTGTGATAAAAGGAAAACGAGAACGACTACGAGGGCGACGAGAGCGACGTTGGAGATGTAATTTAAATTTAACTGTGTGGACAGTACTACTTTAATTTTGTGAACCACCCTGCTGCTGGTGGTGGTGTATTGTGGAGAATTGTTGCCTTATGATTTGTGTGGCGTGTGTTGTTGGTTGTGTTTGTGTGGCGACGATGCGAGTGAAGGGTTGGAAAAGTAATGAGATTCGAGTGGCGGTTGTGTTGTGTTGTGTTGTGGAGATGGGAGACAGTTCTGTGAGTGAGCACCACGTCTGTCTGTCCGTCCGTTCGCCTGTCTTCCTCGACGTAGAAATTATGTATTTTTATTAGGTTTCAATGGGCGCACTTTTACACACAAAACCAGCCATGTGTATCAAGTATGTGTGTGGGGGGTCGTCCATATATAATGTCATGAAAAATGTCTGTAGCTCCATAGTGTCAGGATGACATTCCATATTAAAGATAGCTCTTTGCTCAATGTTAAAACGACGCCATGGGTGTGATTAGCTCTTAAAAGTTTATGTGACGTCATTTATGGACGATCCCTAATTTAACCAAAACTATTAACTTTCAGTGGGAGGCACTTCTCTTCTCGAGTATCGAGCAAGTTTGTTTCTAGCTCACTATCAGACTTGAGAGGAAATATCAAATACCTTATTTCTCCTGTAACTTACAAGTTACAAATTACCCCAGAGGGGCCACTCATAAATAACGTCATGGCTGAAAATTCCTATTTTCCTCCGACTTTTGTGCCCCATTAAAAACATTGTAATTAGAAATGCAGAGGCACTGCTTATGGTTTAATATTGGATTTGACCAATTTCCATTTTAGAGCCCCCTCTCTTCTTAAGACAGTACGCAATTTGTGCATGACCCACAGTAACTTTACTTGTAAGGGGAGCCACCCACTAGTACCAGTACCAGTACCAGTGAATTTCTTGAACCATAATATTATTAGCTTACAAACTTACAAGTACTATACACTTCACGTAAGAAACAACAACAAGTGTGTGGAATTAATGCAAACAGATATAAGGAGGCGTCCATAAATAATGTTAGGCAAAATTCTTGTTATGATGGGGGGACAAAATTTTCTAGTACAACTCTTTCTAGTGTCCAAGCATTATTTAAAGCTCTACCGTCTTAAAACTTAAAAGTGGGGGAACCACAATTATGTGTATTTTGATAAAGTCATTTACGGATGACCCCTGTAAGTACAATTTTTACAATTTCGTAGACTGCAGACAGTAGACGGAATGGAATGGTAAAATATCAGTAGCTTTATATAAGTTAAATTGCTGTATGATTAGCTATGCTCGGCATTGTTAAGTACTTCATAATTAGAATTTTATTACGAATTGTAATTTCTTGTAGATAATAGAATTTGCAATTAAAGCTGATGACAATGAGAGATGATGGATGTGTTGACATTCTTCTTTTGTCTGTTACACGACGGATCGGGACGGTTGCAAAAATGGAAAATGAAGATGCTCAAAACTCAAATCAAAAGGCAGTTTTAACTTTCGAATTTAATTTACATTTTGAATTTTCACTTTGAAGCTTGACAGGCTTTCTACATTCTACAAAAAGGGAACACAGTCGCCCTGTTTGACATTTCAGTTGCGTACACTAAACATAGAACAAACACGACAACAATACACAAAGCATTTCAAATTTGTCTGTTGACATAACAGTTATATAGGAAACCTACCATTTGCGCATGCGCGGGTGATTAATTCAGCATCTTGAAATTAATACCACTACATAAATTACGCATGCAACAAACGCCAATGTAAATTCCTCGTAAAAATTGCAAAAATTGTAAAAATTGAGCACGTGGCTGTCATTATTGTGGGGGTTTAATGGAGAGTAACGGAAGTTGTAGTATTTTTTTTATTGCAGTTGCTAGGATTGAAAAAATGAAGGAAAAAAAGAAGAATTAATTTTACTATGTGGTTTAGCATTTTTTCTGTTTCTTGTTTTTCAAGTGAAAATAGTAAATTGAAATTTGCATAATAATTTGCATACTTTATTTTTTTGCAACTCGTAAAACCGCCGCCCAAAAATAACGGAACCCAGCCCATTTCAATTAGCGTGTGTGTACATACCTATGAGTGATGTGGGTGTCATGTTGTGTTGGTGCCTTATTTGTTATTCTATTAGCACATTACAACCAATGCAGTACATTGTAAAGCATTATGAATTTTAATCTCTAGAAAATCCACTGTTTAAAACCACGCAACCAAAACGCAGTGCTAATTAAGTACAACGACGAAAAAAAGGGAAATTGTCAATAGAAAAAAAGGAGACGCTTTGTCATTCGTTTTCATTTGAAATATTTGAATTGTAAATTAATTGAAGAAGCAGTTTCCATTTCAAAATCGAAAACCATACCCAAAAAAAAAGTTGCAAACTTCGCAAGTACAAACAGAAACAAAAACGTAAAAAGAAAAGAAATATTATTGTGTGTTGGTTTTAATTCTGACTGACAGCTCACAGCGGTGGTCGAGATTATAGTATATAGGATTATTCTGTACGGTTATTTATACAGGGTTCGTCCCCAAATGACGTCATCGTAGGGGTAATTTGGGACAGTGAGAGCATTATCCCATACTTAAGATAGTCAAAATGATGTAAGCTAAAGACCGGAGACGCGTGTTCTAAAAATAGAGATATTTTGCTGACGCCATTTATGGACGATCCCGTAATAAATTTCCCCTTTTACACGGATGGGGCACGGGCCAGGCGGTTATTGGCCAAAGGAAACAGGACGTAAAAAGTAAATAATTGTAAATGTCAAATTGAACCACCGCATTGCATGAAATATATAGGAAAGTGCTTTTGTGCTTTTGGTTTTATTTTTAGTAAATTATTAATTCACTTTTTCTTTTACTTTTACTTTTCAATCATAAATTTGCCATTATCTTTAAATTAATCCGAAATTTAATCCGCCATTATTTATATTTCAATCTTTCTATAATTATTATTATTTCTTTTAAAATCTCAAACTTGACAGCGGCTGCGGCACTTTGAAATTTTAGGGTTTCTACATTTTACCATGCTGGGGATCGTCCAGTTTTAATCTCCTCAAATCTTTGCACGATAAAAAAATGAGATGAAACATAATATTGTGTAGACGAAAAAATATTAAAAATAATAAAATAAAGTAATTAAAAATGGGCGAGGAGAATTCCAAGATTGTGGAATGAACTCGTTAAATCTTCGTTTATATACCTTCAAATATTATATGGAAATTTTTCTTCTGCTGTTGAGTGTTTTCATTTTCATTCATTCAAAACTGGCGCTTAAAAAATGTGCCAAAAATAATTCAAAAATATTGCGAGCTGCATTTTAAAATTTCGTACTATTATTATGTATGTATAGTGTGTTGAATTTATGTAGGGCGTAAGACACAGTATTGAATGCCAAGTGCACCCTCACTCAGTGTCGGTGTATTTAGGCCATTTTCAAATTTTGCCAAATAATGTAAATCGTGCGGCACGTTTCCAAATTCACACACAGATTCACACAGATTCACACGTAAATACAAACAAACACAAAAAATGATAAATAAAAATCCAAATCAACTATACAAACAATGGAAATATCATCTCAAGAAAAACCGCCAAGTTTCAAGAGTGTCACGATTTATAAAGCGTGACAGAGTAAATAAATTTTAACTCTGCATTGCATTGTATGGAAATTCGCAAATTAATTTTCAAACCAAAACAGCCGAAAAAAGGCCAAGAAGCGGGTACAAAAAATAGTTTAGCATCGAATATAACAATTTAAAAATATCACGTATGAAATTATATAAATAATTATTGTAATTTGCACAACTTGCAAAATCACAAAACAAAAATCCACTATTATTATTTAGAATTTTTTTTTTGTAGCCTTCAAATTATCAAAATTACAATAGTTTCATAGTCTCCGTGCACCTCGTGTCGTACGTTAGCTGTACTGTACAGTAGTATACGCAGTTGATCCATATTATGGTTTTGTTTACCTTATGCTTTGCATAAAGTAAATCAGCTGTTTTCCGATAACAAGGAAATACTAAGGAAAGGTCGTGGAGTTTGATTTTTAGCTCGCATCCACGCACTGCGTGTTAGTATAGTTCTGATTTTTTTTAAAATTACGATGACATTGACAGTTATAGCTATAGTTGCTTTTAGAGGTTTTACTAAAGTGACATAATATATGCGATTTTACATATTATGTTGCCTGAATATGTTCTTTTTCCAATTATTTATTTTGCATCTTTAGAAAAACCTTTACTACACTCATTATTTTACATTTTTCAAAAAACGATTCAATAAAATTATTTGCATTTTTAGAAAACTATTTAACTGAAATATTTGCATTTTTAGAAAACTATTTAACTGAATTATTTGAATTTTTTAAAAACACCTTTTAAAAAAATATTTGCAATTTACAAAACACGTTTATTTCAATTTTTTGCACTTTTCAAAACACCTTTTAAAGAAATATTTGAATTTTTCAAAACACGCGTTCATTTACATTTTTTTGTATTTTTTAAAAACAGCTTTCAAAAAAATATTTGCATGTTTCAAAACACGTTAATTTGAATTTTTTGCATTTTTTAAAACCACCTTTTAAAAAAATATTTGCAAGTTTTAAAAACACGTGTATTTGAATTGTTTGCACTTTTCAAAACACCTGTTAAGAAATTTATTTGCACGTTTAAAAATCTCTTTATTAAAATTATTTACATTTTTTTTTAAATTCCAAAAATGCAAAAAATGTTGCAAAAATAATGAGACTCTATTTGAAAATAAGTTTCGGCATAAATCCTTAAGAAAATCATGCTACTATTTTTCTTACAGGTATTTCTATTTCGTTTCTGTAAACATCTTTTCTATCCCTTGTAACCCTAAACATTTTTGTTTGATTTACATACAAAATTACATATGTATAATGTGCACTCGAGTTTTTGAATTAAGATCGTGCCTTCGTTACATTTCTGCGGCCATTCGCTCAAAGTGGCCTATATGGCCTAGTGCCTTTCATTCTAACCTTGTCTCTATATCGTCTCACGCAGATTATACATTTTATTATTTAGACAACAAAGCCTTAGATTTAGATTACTTGGAGGGCTGTCCATAAATGACGTCCTAACTTTATTACCAGCGCTTACAAGAAAAGCCAAATGCCTACTTTGCTACATGTAGGTACATATGATTGTTTTTGAATCATATGCCAAGTTCATAAAGGGGCTAACTATTAAATAGGGGGTCTACCACCCAATTTCTTACATTTTGTAAGACGTCATTTATACACGACCCTGCATCCTAAATTAGCTTAAAATTAGAGTAGAAAAGCTTTGATAAAAAAACAAAGGAAGGAATCTTCTTGAGTGAGCGACAGGTGATTTAATTGGGAATTGTTTCAGTTTACTTTCTGCCTCTGCCAACGAGAACAACAAGAAAACACATGTTTTACATTTTCTTACACCACTTTTCTGACAACAGACAAAGTGACTCGTTCTACTCATCGCAAATCTGGATGTTGGTTTAAATCCAGATTCTAATTCTCAGTAAATCTCGTTTTTGTTTTAGAGTTTACTTTTGTTTTGCGTATACAGGTAAAGGTATCTTACTGTGTGATCTAGAATTAATCTGTAAAACGTAAAACGTGTGCTATGGGATGGTCCATAAATGATGTCACACAACTATCATTTTTGTAGGTGCCACCTACCTACATACCTATCTCTAATCCTTTTAGCAATTCGTAAATTGATATCTTATCCGTGGAATGCCATCCATTTCGGACCGGTAAAACTCACCATACTATGTAGTGACTTCATTTATGGATGATCCCTAACTGTACATAGGGTGCAAAGACAAAGTTTTGTATCAGTCCTCATTTCTGATCAAGAAATTGCAGTATTTACATACGCGTAAATATAGAAGAAATTGATTCTTTTAAAAACGCTTAGTTAGATCGAAGAAACTGCATCTTTCAAAAACGTCTAAATAAAAGAAATTGCAACTTTTTAAAACCCGTGAAAATACAAGAAATTGCATCTCTTAAAATCGCTTCAATAGAACAAATTGCATCTTTCAAAAACGCATAAATAGAACAAATTGCATCTTTCAAAAACACCTAAATAGAAGAAATTGCATCTTTCAAAAACTCTTAAATAGAACAAATTGCATCTTTCAAAAACTCTTAAATAGAACAAATTGCATCTTTTAAAACGCGTGAAAATATAAGAAATTGCATCTCTTAAAATCGCTTAAATAGAAAAAATTGCATCTTTCGAAAATTTTTAAATAGTAGAAATTGCACCTTTCAAAAATATCTAAATAGACAAAATTGCATTTTTAAAAACACCAAAATAGATGACTTTGCAGCTTTCTAAAAACTTCTTAAGTATAAGAAATTGCATCTTTCAAAAACGTCTAAATAGAAAAAATTACATTTCTGAAAAACGCCTAAACAGTAAAAGTTGCATCCTTCAAAAACACCAATTTAAATGAAATTGCAAATTTTAAAAGCATCTAAATTTAAATAGAAGAAATTGCATCTTCCTAAAAACCTCCTAAATATAAGAAACTGCATCTTGTAAAAATACACACAAAAACCGAAAAAAATTGAATCTTAAAAAAATTTGTGTAAATTTAATAAATTACCACACAATCTACGAATGACATCATCACATCATGTATGGACAATCCCTAATTCAATATGCACCACTATGTATACTATACAGGGGACTGGTTAAATAAAAATAAAATATAATGTTATCAGGGAATGTGGTGCAGTTAATTGCGTATTTCCATTATTTCCATTACTTTTTGATTATTTTTATTGAGCACAGTAATTCAAACGCAGAAGAAGAAGAAGATTGAAAAACGAGTTTGGATTTTTCTATGCTACGCATTGTTCCTATTAAGTACATACTAAAATGGAATATCGTCAGTGAAGAACCAAAATGACCTAAATCCATTTCTAGCTAAAATCAATATTCACTATCTACAAAAATATGTTTTGGAAGCATTTAAATAGAATACTTTGCACTTTTCAAAAACATGTAAATAGAACATTTTACACTTTTCAAAAACATGTAAGTAGAACATTTTACACTTTTCAAAAACATGTAAGTAGAACATTTTACACTTTTCAAAAACATGTAAATAGAACATTTTACACTTTTCAAAAACATGTAAGTAGAACATTTTACACTTTTTAAAAACATGTAAATAGAACATTTTACACTTTTCAAAAACATGTAAGTAGAACATTTTACACTTTTTAAAAACATGTAAATAGAACATTTTACACTTTTCTAAAACATGTAAGTAGAATATTTTACACTTTTCAAAAAAATGTAAATTAAATATTTTGCACTTTTTTGAAACTCTTAATTAACATTTTGCGTATGTTTCTCGCTTTGTTTTTATGACATAGCTCATTTTGATTTAAGCTTAAATTGGATATGGGTCATTTTGGTTCTTCACCGACGATATGGAAAAACCACGGTGACGGCGACGGCGACGGTGACGAATGGCGAATAGTGGCAGATCGAAGGGGAAGAGTCACCTACATAGATTTTACATACGGGAATCACAAGAGGCGAGGAAATAAACTTCAATTTCAAGTTCAATTAATTCCAATCACAAACAAACGAACCAGTTTGACTTTGAATTAACACGACGACGACGCGGAGCACACTTTTATATTTCCACGACCTACAGCACCTTGTTTACACACTACAAAAGGGATCGTCCATACATAATGTCATCGGTAGGATTAGGGCTTCTTGCCAAGTAATAATATGACATACCAATAAGTTAATAAGGTAGCAGTTCAGGCAATATTGAAGTTATGGCATAGGGATGGGTGGGTGTAAATTTGATTTACAATTTAGGTGAAATTATTTATGGGCAATCCCTTACAATGAGGTAAAGCAGTCAACTGAGGATCGAGTGTCCTTCAGGAACAAAAGAGGCTATCTTCCTTTTATCCTACACAAAATCAGCTGTCCTAACTTCTTAACCTTCTGTCGTAATATTCTATGCAAAATTGCATATTTAGCATAATTTAACTCAATTTCAAATCTAATTTTGAAAATTGTGCCATTATCTTTGTAGTTATGGATTTTTGAAAGTTTAAAAACTGTGAATTATATTTGCTTTACATACAAGTTTTTGAAATTGCAGTTTTTTTTAATTTCAGTTGATTTGAAAGATGGGATTTTTAAAATAATTACTTTTTGAAGATTGCAAATCCGTTTATGTGTGCATTTTTAGAAGTTGCAATTTCTTATATTTACAAGTTTAAATTTTTTTAAATTTGTTTTCGATTTAGGATATTTTCAGAAAGTTTTCATTACTTCTGTTTATGTGGTTTAAAAAGCTGCAATAATTTCTAAAAAGCGTTTTTGAAAGATGCAATTTCTCCTATTTAGGCGTTTTTGAAAGATGCAATTTCTCCTATTTAGGCGTTTTTAAAAGATGCAATTTCTCCTATTTAGGCGTTTTTGAAAGATGCAATTTCTCCTATTTAGGCGTTTTTAAAAGATGCAATTTCTCCTATTTAGGCGTTTTTAAAAGATGCAATTTCTCCTATTTAGGCGTTTTTGAAAGATGCAATTTCTCCTATTTAGGCGTTTTTAAAAGATGCAATTTCTCCTATTTAGGCGTTTTTAAAAGATGCAATTTCTCCTATTTAGGCGTTTTTGAAAGATGCAATTTCTCCTATTTAGGCGTTTTTAAAAGATGCAATTTCTCCTATTTAGGCGTTTTTGAAAGATGCAATTTCTCCTATTTAGGCGTTTTTGAAAGATGCAATTTCTCCTATTTAGGCGTTTTTAAAAGATGCAAATTCTCCTATTTAGGCGTTTTTAAAAGATGCAATTTCTCCTATTTAGGCGTTTTTAAAAGATGCAAATTCTCCTATTTAGGCGTTTTTGAAAGATGCAATTTCTCCTATTTAGGCGTTTTTAAAAGATGCAATTTCTCCTATTTAGGCGTTTTTAAAAGATGCAATTTCTCCTATTTAGGCGTTTTTGAAAGATGCAATTTCTCCTATTTAGGCGTTTTTGAAAGATGCAATTTCTCCTATTTAGGTGTTTTTGAAATATGTAAATTTTACTCTGTAAGTGTTTTTTCATAACAGTGTGTTTCTTCTATTTTTGCATTGTTACAAGATGCAATTTTTCCTATAAACACATTTTTGAAATGCAATTTCCTTCATCCATAGAAAGTTTTAAGCTATGCAAATTGTTCTATTTACGAACTTTTCAAAGTTGCTCTGCTTTGTAAATACTGCAATTTCTTAGAAGAAACTTAAAAGAATTCTTATTAAACTGAAAAGCATATGCGGCGTTCTTCAATGTATGGGATTACCGATTCTCCATAATTGACGTCACGGGTAGTGTCAACCGGGGGTCATATTATTGCAGGGTCCTAAAAATAGGGATACTTCTATGACATCCCTAATGTATGATCTCTCACTATACTTAAAGCATAATATTATGCTGTTCAACTAATAAGATTACCAAGAATCAAATCGACTAACTGCGCGTCAAATTAAATACTATTAACACCGTCACTCAGGCGGGAGAATTTAAATATAAAGAACAAAAGGGCTTCCGATTCCGGATCCGCCGGCTTAACAGAGTGCAATGTTATGTTTTATGTTCAGTACCGATCCGATACTTAGGATCTATTTTATGTAATAGGATTTACAGTTATGCACTGTGACTCTGACGCTATTGTCAGTATGTTATATCTGTACGCGGGCGTATGAAGTATTTAAAAAGCACACGGGGTCTTCTCCGTCACTGCTACTACACGGGTTTCATTTTAGCCTAGGAATTAAGTCAATTAAGCCCATTATTCACGCATCGCTTACCACAATACCTACGCTGTACGTCACTTACATTAATTTCCATTTCTTCGATTGAAAGAAATAGCTTAAATGTTCAACATAAATATTTTGTGTGAAGAACCAAAATGACCCATATCCCATTTAAGCTACAATCAAAATGAGCTATTTCACAAAAACAAAAGGAGAAACATGCGTCAAATGTAAGTTAGGAGTTTTTGAAAAACTTTAAATGTCCTATTTACTTGTTTTTGAAAAGGTGCAAAATGTTCTAATTTCATGTTTTTGAAAAGGTTTAAATTGTTCTATTGCCATGTTTTTGAAAAGGTTCAAATTGTTCTATTGCCATGTTTTTGAAAAGGTGCAAAATGTTCTGATTTCATGTTTTTGAAAAGGTGCAAAATGTTCTGATTTCATGTTTTTGAAAAGATGCAAAATGTTTTAATTCCATCTTTTTGAAAAGGGGCAAATTGTTTTAATTCCATCTTTTTAAAAAGGTGCAAAATGTTTTAATTCCATCTTTTTGAAAAGATGCAAAATGTTTTAATTCCATCTTTTTGAAAAGGTGCAAAATTCTCTAATTCCATGTTTTCTAAAAGTTCAAAATGTTCCATTATCCATGTTTTTGAAAATTGCAAAATGTTCTATTAAAATAGTTTCAAGATATATTTTTGCATATTTTTGTAGATAGTTGATAATGTTTTTAGCTAAACATATATGGATATGAGCCATTTTGGTTCTTTACAGACAATGTGTGTAAGATAACTTGATTTTAAAAACATTAAAACGAGAATAAAATTCATAATAGACGATCACACGCATTTTCATATACATTATTTCACCCTATTAATTTCCCTCCTGCGTTAAGCGCACGCATGCGTAATTTGAGTATAATATGTGTATGTAATTTGGGTATTCTTGTTTTTAAATTCAATTATATACCACCTACAATATTACAAGGGACAAGCTCTGATTTCCTTGCATGACGCCGTGAGTGAACAAGGGCATACGCACAAAGCCAAATAATTATTACAAAAAAAAATAAAAATTTAATTTCAATGCTTTGCTTGTGGTGGTGGAATATTTCCAAATTCTCTCAAGAAATTTTCAAGAAAATCTAAGCAAGCTTAAAGGAATATGTACATGATATATTGTGCTATATCTGCAATAATTCTCATTGTATTTTGAATGGAAATGATCCTGTTTTTCTTTTTAAAAGGAAATGGAAACTACACGTGTTTATATAGATGTGTACAGATTACAGATATCCTTGTTTTTTTTTACTTGGCCACCGTTACCGTTTAAATGTGACGACAGGCAGCAGGGATCTCACTGTTTAATGTACATAATAAAATATGAGCAGTTTCCGTATCTCACGCTACAGACCATTGAACAGATTAAGTTGATCTGCAGGCAGATGCGAAGGAAAATGAAAGGGAAAGTAACAACGGATAAAACTGACAACTTTTGTGTGTGTGTGTGTGTGTGTGTGTGTGGTGGCAAGTGTCCAAATGTGACAGCCCAAAGAATAAATGCCACAATAGATGCCAAAATAATTGGCAAAAGTGCCATTAAAGTGTCAATTCAAGAATTTAAGATGTGAAATATATTGGGCAATATGTCGCTTTAAAATATTAGCGGAATTGACAGGAACATAATGCCGTATGTACCAACATACCTTACTACTGCCTATCGTATTTGTAGTAGTATTAGTAGTAGTGCCCCCGCTTACTATTTAAATACAGAGCTTTGATACGTGCATATAGTGCGCATTATACACTTACAAACGCTGCGTTGATGTCCGTACGCAGCCAAAAATCCGCTCAGTTTCATTAAACTTGATAAATTCAAATTAATTTAAAAATTTTAATAATTTTAATTTACAACAGGTTTTTGTTTTTTCTTACAATAATTTTTAAATATTCATTTTGCGTCGTAGAAAATAAAATTTCAATTTTCAAATTTTCCAAGAAATTCCAAATCAAATTCAAACTGCATAAAAGTTAAGCAAATTTTATTGGAATCAAACGTGAGAAAATTTAGTCACTTTATTTTAAAACACGATTAATTAAAAATTCACAAGCACATTTCATATTTGGTTAAATTCAAAACTTTTTTTTAAATGCTGTAATTATATTATATTGTACATAGCGTAAAACTTTTTTATTTTTTAAAAGAAAAATAAACATAATAATATGTAACACAGTCAGTGGAACAAATGTAATTATAGAAAAAGTCACAGTAAATAAAGTTTGAAATTTTTCGATATACACTTTTTTAAAAGACGCAAATTCTTCTATTTACGAATTATTTGGAAATGTAATTTTTATTATGTTTACGTATTTCCAAATGATGCGATTTCTACTATTTACGTGTTTTTTGAAAAAGATACAAATTCTTCTATTTACGTTTTTTAAAAGACTCAGTTTCTTCTATTTACGGTTCTTTTATAAATGCAATTTCTTTTATTTTTATGTGTTTTAAAAATATCTAATATTTTCTATTTACGCGTCTTTCAAAACTGCAGTTTCTTACATTTACACATTTTTGAAAGTTGCAAAATTGCATTGCAAAATGGCATTCTCAAACTGTCCTATTTACTTAAATGTTTTTCAATGCTGCAATATCTTTGAAAGTCAGTATTTTGAAATTACTCGATTCACAAAATTTTACAAAATATTTTTGCAAAATTAACCACACGTTTCTGCTGCCATGGTTCAAAATTTGTAAATCCGTATTTTCACTTGCGAATTATTATTTATTTGTTTACTCTGACTGCACTGTGAATGCAAATTATTGTCCCACGTAATGTTTTGACAGAATCACTTTTATCTACTGCAGATAACTGACAGCTCGTCGATCAGCTGTTCTTTGAATCTCCTATGAAGTTCCCAATAACTAAACTGAAGCAGAGATACCGAAGCAGAGTGAACGTACGTGACCCAGTAAATCTGTCCACTGCAATTCCCAATTAGTTATGTACATTTGTAGTACGTACAAAGACATTGATGGACCACACACTGTCAAAAATATACGCGTTAAATGCACACGCTATGTACATACAATGTATTCATCACTTAGCCACCTTTGTCATAGTCATGCTACACATAGACGAACGAGATGCGGATCAAGACGACTTCAAAGATGCGAGAAATTCATCACATTGTGTTCCCATGGGAAGAAAATTATTTTTGTGAGAGAGAAAAACGGAAAAACATTAGGGGCCGGGCACAAATAATGTCTCCCAACTGTGCCAAATGTTTTTAAAACCCACCGACCTACCATTAGACACCCTTTTCTTAAATAGCGGGATGTAACATAGAGTGTCATTTTTTCTAAAAGGCAACCCACCCTCCATGTAGATGAGATCATTTGTGCCCGGCCCCTTAGGTACGTTGACACAGGGCGAAGGAATTTTGAATGGATATGGAATGCAGCAGCAGCGGCGGTCATGGAAACATGAGCTTTCTACTCTAATGAACAAATGTGTCACAAAACTTTTTTTTGTACTGCAGGGGCTATCCATAAATTATGTGTGGACTATTTACTATTTAAAGGTGGGAGGGGCAAAGTAAAACTATTGCTACAGAAGTGTCTCAGTTTCAACTTTATGCGTTTTTTGAAAATGGTGGGGGGTGCTGTAATTATTAATTGTGTGCGGGAAGTAATGTATGGACGGCCCCTATTGAGCAAGGTCTAGAATGACAATTTAGTTTGTTTGGATTTGCATAGAAAATGTCTTATTTTTAAGGGAATTTCAATGGCGTATGTAATTACTGTATAATTCTTGTGGGTTTTACTTTAGTGTTTTGAATTACTGTTGTTGAGGTTTCTTAAATCTTTGTTGGGAGAAGACGTTTTTGATCTGTGGCTTCCCACAACATTTTTTTTTTGTAGTTTTATTCTTGAATGAGTTTTTGTTTGTTTTTGCTTTTTAGATTTTATGGATATTTTTTTTAAATGGAGTCTCCGTCGTTTTCGTGTATTGTGTTTTGTAATTGAGAGGATTAAAAATGTTGAATGGGGCATTGAGTTTCGTTTATGGGGCATTACATGGAATTCAATTCATTGAATAACACAACTGGATTGGAGCGATATCAGTGTCACACTTGTTGTTCTTTGATCTTTGATGAAAAGGAGGCAAGCAAAATGGTCTATCTACCTACTTAATCCACTCAATTCCTGATACAATAGAATGCATTTAGTACAATACAAACAGTAGGAGAAATAGGTCTCATTTTATTTTGATTTATTCTAATAGAAGATTTTCACAAAACCCTTTTGATTTTTTTTAGGATTTTTTTAAACGGTCGTTTAAACTCTTTAAAAGTTTTGTTCCTATTTTTGAGTTGAATGCTTTTTGTCAACGACGTTGTTTTGTGCGTATAGTGATTTAGCGGAAATATCGAATTTCCATTTTAGTACATAAGCTTAAGTTTTTAGAAATAAGATGTGATGCTTTTTAGAAGGTTTTGAAAGATATTTTAATACAACATACATTTAGTAATTAGTCAGTGAAGAATCAAAATGTTTTATGTGTAATTTAGATGCTAAAATAATTATGAGCTATGTCGAAAGGTACTGACTGTGATGCATACATGTGAAAGTGTTAATTTAAGAGTTTTTGGAAAGTGTAAAAATGTTCTATTTGGGGGTTTTAAAAATTGTTAAATGTTCTATTTCCATGTTTTTGAAAAGTAAAAAACTTCCAATTTGCATGTTTTAAAAAAGTGTAGAATTTTTTACTAACACATTTTTGAAAAGTGTGAAATGTTCTATTACCACCGTTTTGAAAAGTGCAGAATGTTCTATTAACACGTTTTTAAAAAGTGCAATGTATTGTATTTTCATGTTTTTTTTGAAAAGTGTAAAATGTTCTATTTACATGTTTTGGAAAAGTAAAAAACTTTCAATTTGCATGTTTTAAAAAAGTGTAGAATTTTTTACTAACACATTTTTGAAAAGTGTAAAATGTTCTATTACCACCGTTTTGAAAAGTGCAGAATGTTCTATTAACACGTTTTTAAAAAGTGCAATGTATTGTATTTTCATGTTTTTTTTGAAAAGTGTAAAATGTTCTATTTACATGTTTTGGAAAAGTAAAAAACTTTCAATTTGCATGTTTTAAAAAAGTGTAGAATTTTTTACTAACACATTTTTGAAAAGTGTAAAATGTTCTATTACCACCGTTTTGAAAAGTGCAGAATGTTCTATTAACACGTTTTTAAAAAGTGCAATGTATTGTATTTTCATGTTTTTTTTGAAAAGTGTAAAATTTTCTATTTACATGTTTTGGAAAAGTCCAAAACGTTCAATTTTCATGTTTTTTTTGAAAAGTGTAAAATGTTCTATTTACATGTTTTGGAAAAGTCCAAAACGTTCAATTTTCATGTTTTTTTTGAAAAGTGTAAAATGTTCTATTTACATGTTTTGGAAAAGTCCAAAACGTTCAATTTTCATGTTTTTTTTGAAAAGTGTAAAATGTTCTATTTACATGTTTTGGAAAAGTCTAAAACGTTCAATTTTCATGTTTTTTTTGAAAAGTGTAAAATGTTCTATTTACATGCTTTGGAAAAGTCCAAAACGTTCAATTTTCATGTTTTTTTTGAAAGTGTAAAACGTTCCATTTACAAGCTTGGAGGAAGTAGATACTTTAATATGTTTCTATAGATACTGCATTTTGAACTTAGTTGGATGTTAAATAAAAATGGCTGATTTTGATTCTTCACTCGCAAGATATTTTGAATTCTTGACTAATTTTGTTACTTTAATTTTTTGAGATAATATAATGTTTAAATACCTTTTCATTTTCCATGGTTTTCTTTCCATTTTTAATTTCTTCATTTTGTAAACCGTCTACACTAACACTTGAATTAAATGCATTCGGACGTTGATTTTTATGAACTGGGGAACCACGCACAATTTTAGTGGTGGTGGATTTTTTTTTAAGTTTATGGTCCCAGTGGAAGTAGTAATAGTCCGTCGTGCAGAAGTCACGGGTCATTTTACCATTTTTATTAATTCGTTACGCTATATACGTTAGTTTTAACCACAATACTTTTTGACAGTTTTCAAACAAATTTTAAATTTCTAAATTAAATTCATTTAAATCTGTTTTTATATGTATGTAGCGTAGATACACTAATTTGACTAATGTGTCTTCCAACAATTCCGCGTATAATTCGAACAACGTGTGTAGTGAAAATGTCATTAGTGTAATCGAAATCGAATCCTTAACTGCGTATACTACCAGTAATGTCAGGGTACGACTGAGACCAGGGTACGAGTGGTCAGGGTACGACTGGGTGGGGTACGAGTTATCGGGGTACGACTGGCACGGATACCCTTAATTGCATACACAACTACACAAATAATAAATAAAACAGTCGGCACATGCGCAGTAGACTAATTTATAATTGTTTAAAATTTTTATTTATGTAAATAACTATTTAACCTAAAATTCATATCAGGAGTGAAGAAGCAAATTGTCCTATTTACAAATATTTAAAATTGATTTTTAGTTTTGTTGGTAGTTTTATTGAATTTATTACCTAATCATATGAAAAAAATGTAACTAGCAAAATGTTTACATTAGTTTTAAAAATGATAAACTATTAAATATTTTCACTTTTCAAAAACATATAAATTAATATAACCATAAAAAGCACTTTTTAAAACTACAAAGTTTTGAGTATTGTCAACTTTTTGAAAACATCAAAATTTAAACAATTGCCACTTTTCAAAAACAACAAAATTTAAAAATGTCACACTTTCTAAAATCACTAAATTAGACTATTTTTGCACTTTTTAAAAGCGTTGAAATTTGAAAAATTTCAACTTTAAAATTACACGAAATAAATGTATTTTTTGCACGTTTCAAAAAGTCTTGGTTAACAGTTTTGGCATTTATCTACCCATGTGTTTCTGTGGAAATAGCTTATTTTGATCCTTCACTTATTATAATATGTACATGACTGAAGAATAGTATTTGCACAAACATAAACAAGGAGGTGAGAAGGAAATAATTGGCACGTACTAAATTTGGCGGATTCAATTAATTAATGAAAAAATTAATTAATTGGTTTAAATAATATTGAAATTAGAGCACAGCTGTGTGTGTGTTTCGTTAAATACCTACCGACTATACCAACAAGTAGAAGGAAACTGCCAAATCATTTAACTGTGTGTCTGTGTGTAAATAGCTTCAATTTTGAGTAGCACACAAATGCTCAGGAGACTAACTACTATTTAATTTTCAAAATGTAATCGTATGTTGATAAGACAGCTGATAACTGCGTGGACCGATTACTGAGTATTACAGGTGCTAAGCTGTCCCATCCTAAATACTGGTGGGGAATTAGGAAATGTGTGATAATTATTATCGTCGCAGGGGCGGTTCTAAAAAACATTTCTGGGGGGGGGGGGCATTACATACTATATAGGGAGAGGGGCAATCAGTAGCTTGTGTTAGAAAAAATTATTCTCGAATAGGCACCCACCCCCTGGACCAGCACCTGACTATGACGACAGCGGAATATGACGTTTGAAACAATAACAATTCAAAGATTAAACGATTACCTATAATTACCTACGGCGCAGATTTTAATACGAGGAAGGACATCAAACTAAATTCCATTCAGATTTCTGACTTCATATTATTTAATATTGCATAACACGATATAGACTGAATATATACCTATTTGTATAAGGGCTCGTGCATAAATAACGTCATGGAATTATCCCAATCTCTTCTACTGCGGCTATTGACCCAGTTTAACTATTACGCAAATGCCTATATATCTTTAACATGGGATGTCATCCATACCAAAGTAGACCCATTGACCTTACCCGTGACGTCATTTATGGACGATCCCTAAACAGGAATTAATGCTTTTTTCAATGTTATTCATTCGCTATATGTGAGGGGATTTGTAGGAATTTAATTTAAAGAATTCCATTGAAAAAAATTATCTAAATATTTTTTTTTTTGATTATTGGAATTCCATTTAGACGCGAAAGCAAGATGGGACAAGTGCAAAATGGAACGAAACGAATGCACCTACCCACACGTAATTAGCTATCAGCTGATAAACTGTTTGTTGTTTGTTCCTGACTCGATCACCGGTAGTGTGAAATTAGGTTACAGATAGTAAATAGGCAGTGGATTTAATTGAACTCACATACCGTTAGTAAAATCATTGAATTAGAAAGAAAATTTGTTTTTTTAAAGACAGATGTACTTACAGGGTTTTACAATTTTCACAAGCGTCAAATACAAAACTGACATTTTTCATTTGTGTCCACGGTGCAAATTAAAGTATGTGTAAGCCATGATAAAGCCACGAAATTATTTAAAATTTAGACTTATTACTTGAGTATGTACGCTCCTTAAGAATGTGTGCATGGGGCAATGTAATAAGTGCGTGGCATATGTAATTATTACGTAGTAATACAGAGTAAGTAGTAGCAGATGTAACTTGACTTTGAGTGCGCTCTGTGTCTGCAAAAGGAAGGCAGGTTAATTGCTTTTTTTTCTATTTTATTTCTAGTTCCTATTTTTCTACATAGAGGTGAGCACAAGTTACATTTTTTTTTGAACTTTTTTTCTTTCCTACAACTTTAAACGTACGTACGTACAAACTTAAACAGCAACAGTTTTCAGTTTTCCTTTCAGGCCCAACACCAAAACAAAACAAAGCAGAACAAAGACGTACACAGACAGAGAAGAATCGCACTCTAAAACTCTCAAATGAACCTTAAAATAATTATTTTGCATTAAAACAAAGGGGAACGATGTACAAAGAATTATCAACTGTCTATAAATACTTAATACTACAGGGATATCGTATGTGAAGAACCAAAATGACCCATATCAAATTTGAGCTTGAATCAAAAAGAGCTATATGTCATAGAAAAATAATGAGAAACATGCGTCAAATGTTAATTACGAGTTTTTAAAAAAGTGTAAAATGTTTTAATTCCATGTTTTTCAAAAGTTCAAAATGTCATAGCTCCACGTTTTTGAAGAAGTGCAAAATGTTGTAATTTCATGTTTTTTAAAAGTGTGAAATGTTCTAATGCCATGTTTTTTAAAAGGTGCAAAATGTTCTATTTAAATGCGCTCAAGACATATATGAAAATTTTTGTAGGTACTGGATATTGGTTTTAGCTACAAATGGATATGGGTCATTTTGGATCTTCACAGACGATATATAGTTACAAATTTTAATACTTGTAAGGGATCGTCCATAAATGGTGTCATCGAAAAATATCCTAATTTCTATAGGGCCTCCTGTCCTTAGCTTAATCATTGCGTAAATGGCTATCTTTAACACAGGATGTAATTAATGCTCAGGTATGCCCAGGACGTCATTTATGGACGCTCCCTACTATGCACTGTATTAGAATCAGCTGATTGAGTTGGAAGTTTGGAAGGAAAGGCCATTTGAAGACCTTTGAAAGATGTTTAAAGTAAGATGCTCAAATGATTTTATATGATTCCTTTTAATACGGATCGCAATATTGTGTGATTTATGAGCCATGGAGGCTACACAGACTCAAGATTACACATTTTTCCTTTGACTTTACAGATCAAAACATAGAGTGAATTATTATGGCATATTTATTTTGAATGGACGGCGGACGGACGATGGGTGCGCTTAGAATAAAAACAAAAGCCCTATAGGCAATTCGTTAGTTTCTATGGAGCCCCAAAATAACAAATTCAAACATGAAATAATAATGTTTTGTAAGTACAGATTTATTGTGCTGTAACTATTATTGTGTGATGAGTGAAGACGCAAAATGAGCAATCTTCAGTTTTTTCTTAAAACAAAATGCATACCCTCCCAAACAAACATGTAAATATCCGATTCTGCTTCAAAATTCGTAAATAGAACATCTTTTACATTTTGACAATGTATGTGATAAATGAATTTTGTAATTTAGAAACAAATGTACCTAAATAGAACGTTTTTGGCTTTTGAAAAACATGCAAATTGAATATTTTGGACATTTTAAAAACAGTGTAAATGAAATATTTTCCACTTTTTCAAAAAACATGTATATGTAGCATTTTGGATATTTCAAAAAAGTATAAATGGAATAATTTCCTAATTCCAAAAACATGTGAATAGAACATTTTTACATTTTGAAAATATGTAAATTCTCAACTTTACAAAAATAATGTAATTTGGAAAATTTGACAGTTTTTTAAAACTTGTAAGTAGAACATTTTGGATATTTCAAAAACGTATAAATGAAATAATTTCCTAATTCCAAAAACATGTGAATAGAACATTTTACACTTTTCAACATTTTATAAGTAAATAACGTTCTATGCATCTATCTCAGTTACTTTGTCTTTTGCCAAATGGTTGGTTTTGATTCTTCACTCACACAATGTTGTGATTTTTGTGACTGAAATTCGTTCGTGGCTTTTAGTGATTTAAGTCAGTCAAAAAGAACTATCTTCAATTGATATTATATTAAAAAGTATTATGTAAAAACGAGGGAGATAAGCCTATTTGTAATTTTATGATAAGCACTTATCCCTTGTTGCTTCTTTAGTTTTTGGAGTTGTTTTTTTTTATATTATGACTTTTGAGAAGATGCACTTAAAGTCTTCAAGGCGAAGGCGAAGGTGAGTCAGCCCAAAAGTATTTCTTACACAGACACTCAGCCCTGCTGTTATTTAAATACATACGTCGTACTTATTGTTAGTAAGGGATCGTCCACAATTAGCGTCATTAAAAATTTTCCCTGTTTACGAGGCTGTGAAAAGCCCCTATTATTCGCTTAACACTTGTGTAAAAGCGACACTCTTTAGAATACGATGCAATCATTAGCAAAGTAGAACCACTGACCTAATACTACATGAAATCATTTATAGACGAACCCCAACGCATTAAATAAAGAGACGGAAGGCAGACGGCAGAAGGTGAAACGGCCAGAAATAAATAAGACGAAAAAAGGGTGGAAATACAGCCCACTTTTAAGCCTCTTGTTCGTGTTGTAACTTGTATAGGAACTGAAGTAGTGACTTCCACCCTTACACTAACGAGACCACCCCCTCAATGTCCTACTTCAACCCTTAACAACAACCACCCCCACCCCATCATCATCTCCAGTGGAAAACAAGAATCTTCAATAGGTCTGGAGAAGGAAACAAAAGAAACCCTCAAATCTTCCGCATCTCCGCCCTTCATTCTCTCCCTCTGCATCTTCTAATCTCCGATCCAGAATCTTTTACATTTACAGATGGACAGGCAAATGGAGCCTGGACTTTTAGCTTTTGTACAGTTATTCCCACATTTAATTTTTCCTGAGTTTGTACTTTTGTACTATATTCTGCTCACTTGGATTTCTTCAATAGTTTACACATAATTTTCTGGAAATCTGAAGAAGCTGATTTACCATTTAAGCTTCTTGTGAAAGTAACTCGCTGGATTTTATAAACGCCCTCAGAAACTAGAACTACGTCATGAAAGAATTATGAATTTCTTAAGTGCAAAATCAATCATCTCTTTTTTGATTTTTTTAAAAATATTTTATTGTAGGTAATGAATGATTTTGTGGAGAACCAAAATGACCTATGTGTAGATCTAATTTAAGATAGAATTAAAATGAGCTATGTTTAACATAGGAAAGAAGGAAAAAATTTTAAAAACGCACTAAATTTTAAATATTCTTACTTTTTTGAAAGGGCAAAATGTTCTATCTACATGTTTTAAAAAAGTAAAAACATTTTGTTTTATGTTTTTTTTTAAATTTGCAAAATATTTTATGTATACATGTTTTTAAAAATTGCAAATTGTTCAATTTACATATTAGGTTTTTGAAAATTACAAAATATTGTTTTAACTTCTTTTTTGAAAAGTGCAATATATTCTAATTACATATGCTTCTATAATAGGGATACTTTGTTTGTTTGTAGATAAGACATTTTGTTCACAGTTAAAAAGCAAAAAAATGTCATTTTAGTTATTCTGTTGTACGATATGATTTTTGTAATTATGTTTCTGAAACTTGTAGGAACGATATAATTCATGGAATGGAATTCAGTCCAAGCACTTAGAACATTTTGCATTAGGAAATAGCGTGTCTTTAATTTAATAGGTAGATATCTCATCTTGCTTTTAGTCTATATGAATTTTGTCCTGCATTTAAAAAGGATGGACGCATGTCAAACACCTGTCATGGTTTTTGTTTTTGGAATTGATCTCTCGGTTTTGGTCTGAGCGCTTTACGCAGGAGAAGATTTAAAAAAGAATGAGATTTTAGTATTTTAGTAGAAACTGAAACGGATCACATTTCCCTCAAAACGAGACCCTCACCCAAACCCAAACATTTGACACTTGAGGGATATTTTACCGAGTTATATAGTTAAGGTTAAAGTTGAAGCTCCTCAAAAAAAATATGAGTAACCAAAAAGTGAGAGGAAATCGAAACCGAAATTGAGCCTGGAAACAATATGGAACGTATCACATAGCCACCACAGCAGCAGTGCATTGGGGTGAAGTTTAACTGTTTATTGCCTCAAATTTCCTACGTTCCCATTTTTTGTAAACAAAACTAAACTAAACGCTTGGCTACTTCTCAGTCAGTGCAGTGTTTTCATTACGTGCCTATGAATAACAGTTTTGTAATTTCCAATGCACCCTTCAAATTCCACCCCAATGCTAAACATGATCGGAGTGGCTCAGTCATTTATCATCCCCGTTCAGTCCAAAGCATAGTGCTCAAGTTCACTTAAAATCCCAGTTCAAATTTCCAAATACGCTTGTTTCCTTTCATGTAAGTACTCTTGTAATATAGTCACCAGCAGAAGATTCAAAATAGTCTATATTTATTTAAGCTATAATTATAGGACTAAAATCAGCTATGTCAAAAATTATTTAATAAGAAAAATACGTAAAACGTTAATTATTTCAAGTTTTGTAAAGTGTTCTATTTAAATGGCTTCTAAAAATTCAAATTGTTCTTTTTGCATGTTTTTTAAAACGTTCAAATGATTCTTTTTACACTTTGTAGAAAAGTGCAAATTTTTCTATTTACATGTTTTTTTTTTAAAGTTTAAAATGTTCTATTTACACTTTTTGAAAAGTGCAAATTGTTCTATTGACATGTTTTTTTCAAACGTTAAAAATATTCTATTTACATTGTTTTTGAAAAATTTAAAATGTTCTATTTACATGTTTTTTCAAACGTTCAAAATGTTCTATTTACACTTGTTTAAAAAGTGCAAATTTTTCTATTTAAATGTTTTTTTTTTAAGTTTAAAATGTTCTATTTACACTTTTTGAAAAGTGCAAATTGTTCTATTGACATGTTTTTTTCAAACGTTAAAAATATTCTATTTACATTGTTTTTGAAAAATTCAAAATGTTCTATTTACATGTTTTTTCAAACGTTCAAAATGTTCTATTTACACTTGTTTAAAAAGTGCAAATTTTTCTATTTAAATGTTTTTTTTTTAAGTTTAAAATGTTCTATTTACACTTTTTGAAAAGTGCAAATTGTTCTATTGACATGTTTTTTTCAAACGTTAAAAATATTCTATTTACATTGTTTTTGAAAAATTCAAAATGTTCTATTTACATGTTTTTTCAAACGTTCAAAATGTTCTATTTACACTTGTTTAAAAAGTGCAAATTGTTCTATTTACATTTATTTCAAAAGTTCAAAATATTCTACTTGAATGGTTTCTAAAAAAAAGTGCAAATTGTTCTATATACACAATTTAAAAATATGCATAAACCATTCCATCTACATGTTTTTAAAAGTACAAAAATCTCTTATTTGCATGGTTTTTGAAAATAGCAAAAACTGTTCAAATTAATTTAAAAAAAAATGTAAAATGTTCTAACAACATATTATGTGCTTTTAAATAGTTCAAAATGTTGTATTTTGTAATAACATTGTTTAAGGATCTTGATATTTCAAAGCGTCGCAAAATAAAATGTGTTACTTAACTACTAAATAGTTTTGTGTAAAAAAAAAATACTTGTTATAATTTATTTTAAAATCTAACAATTTTAACTTTTGTATATTTTAATGTTTTCTTGACCTAGTGTTAATAGTTAACAGTTTTATTATTCACAAAAACTGTAGAACAGTCACGAAGACTATAAGCTTGCTGGTTTGAATTCATTTTGGTAATTTTTTAATTGCGCTAAATTTCAAATTCGACGAGACAATTCCTGTCAATCTTGTCAGTCAAAAATTTAGTAGGCAATTAAGGCGAGCAAATAATTTTCTGAATTTAATTCAAAAATAGAAAATTCCCGCCCTTACACCTCTGACTACATATTGTACCAATTCCTCTTCAGGGTCGGGAAGTCGGGACCTGCTAATCTCTGGGCGCCATACGATAACAATTTTCGATGCTGCTAATTAAATATGAAAATTTATTTCGCCCATTTTTTTCCCCAATTTATTATGTATCCCTAAGTTATATAGCTTAAAGGGTGGCTGTCACGTCAATGGAAAATTGCCAAAAAAAAAAAAAAAAAAATTGGAGATGAGATCTGATACTGAATTAGTAAAGGCGAGATTATAAAACGGAGAAGGTCCATTGAAGCAACGAGTTCGTGTTGATTGCCGAAAAAAGTGAGAGATAAGAAAATCAGAGAAAATTGCTCAGCTTTGAATTTAAGTTTTTTGGATGTGGTTGTCATAAATATTCAAATTTTTTAATCCAACCCAAAAATCAAACTAAAAAACAAAATCAAAATTCCAATCTCACTCTCCGTCCGTCTTGAAGAAGATTGAAGCCTCATCTCAATTTCAAAACTCTCCCAAAAAATGTGAGTGATCATGATGGAGCTCAAATGGAGCCACTAATTTTTTTAACGAAACAAAAAATTAGAAGGTGAGATCATGTCCAAGGAATTACACACGTTCCCGTCCGTCGACGTTTCCCGTCCACGTCCACGTTCACTGCGGAACGACGCTCAAATTATTGTTGTAAACAAGTTTTAAAGATTCTTATCAAAAATCAAAAAATTCAGGAAAATCATGACGACCACGAGACGACGACAACTGACCGTCGATCTGCAAAATTGTAAAATCCAAAATCCAAAACTGTTAAACTTATTTTTTGAGAAGCCAGCAACTTGTTAGAAACAAAGAAATTACAGCCGAATTTTTATGATATCACAATTTGCAAGTCAAAATGTACCTAGAATCAATAGTTTTTAACTAGCAAATTCTGCTATATATGAAATACTGCTAGAACAGAGAGTTTTAAATTCCCTTTAAGATACATTTTTAAGTTGTTTTTTTTTTCAGATATGAGAATTTGTAATTGAAACTTTGTTTAAAATCAATAGTTTTTGACTTGCACAATCAGCTTTATGAAAAACTACTAAAACAAAAAGTATTGCTTTTCATTTTAAACCACATTTTAAAAAGGTGTTTTTCAGATATGCCAATTTGCAAGTTAGAATACGTCTAAAATCAATAGTTTTTGACTTGCAAAATCTGCTATTTTAAAAGCTGCTCAAACATAAATTTGTGATTTTTATTTACACTATATTTTCAAAACGTGTTTTTTTTAGATATGCCAATTTAAAATGGGAAATATGCACAAAATCAATGCTTTCAAAGCATGCAAAATGTGTTATCTTTCTTGTAATGCTTTATTTTGTTCTAATTAATTTTAAAATTACTTCAAAACAGTTTTTTTTTCATATATGCAATTTTGACATTAGGAATGTGTACAAAATGAATGCTTTTACACAGTGCAAAATGTTGTATTTTAAAAAGACGTTTTAATTTCCAATAGAAAATTAATTAAGAATACTTCTAAATCCAAATACAGTTAATTAATAAAAATGTATAATTTCAATCAAAATCTTAATCTACCAATTTACACACGTTTTCTGTCAGCCTCCACCCAAACATTGAACAAAAGGGCTAATTAATTAATTTGTTTAATTAATTAATAATTATATACTTACAACAACGAGGCTGACATTCCATACCATTTTTAAAGGTCATGCATATGGCAACGGCAACGGAACGGACAAAGCATCTCTCTCAAGAAGAAGAAGAAGAAGATACAAACACAGATACGGAAAACGAAGAGATGAATACAAAACAATTCAGTGTAACAAACTAAGCTGCCCCGCCCACACGCCCCGCCCCCACGCCCTGCCCCTCCCTCCCTCCCTATCAACTCGATGCATCTTCCAAACTTGCAATACGCTATATGTACTTTCTATTTATATCCCGTTTGATTACATTGACATTGATGAAAGTTACGTGTTGGAGTTGGAGGCAAAAGCGGCTATGTGCGAGAATCTATATAATTATTTAATTATTTATTAATTTCGGTCAATCAAAACTCAGCCACACGAGGCAGAGAAATCTGAGGCGAAGATCAAGGTCACTAAATTCGCCCATTTAATTACATAGAGATTTTTGGGGTTCAAATTTGTAAATTGAGATTACAATTTAAACGAATCAATTTGTACAATTTTTTGTTTTGCAGTGTAGCAGATGAGATGATACCAGGGGAATAAAAATAAAGTTTTGTTGGTGCTTGGTGCCTTTAAAGTTGTATGTGTAATTTGAACGTGTAGCAAAGAACGTGATTGTGAAGCGAGTGATGAAAACTGTAATCAAAATGCTTTGCTTTTTAATCCTTAATTACAGGTGTGGGTTTCCTTCCAATCGACTCTCAGTTTACATTTTTACGTTTACATTTATTAAGGATTTTAGCAAAGGATTTTATGGAATTGATTTCTACAGTCATTTTATATGCATACTTTTAACTTTTTTAAATGGAAGCGTGCATAAATTACGTCGTACAAAAATCGGAAATTTTTAACCCTATCTACTAATATATCCCTACTTTTTTTGGTATGTACGTCCATGTATAAGGATATTGGTTGATTGAACACCTATATCAACCAATAAGGCCTCAAAGATGTACCACGTAATTTATGCGCGCTCCTTTTGGCAAAACCAAACATACATATACGTCTATTTAAAGTGTTTAAAATTTTGATAGTTACGTGGTTTTTGAAGTGTTTGAAATTTGCAAGTTACGTGGTTTTTGAAGTGTTTGAAATTTGCAAGTTACGTGGTTTTTGAAGTGTTTGAAATTTGCAAGTTACGTGGTTTTTGAAGTGTTTAAAATTTGCGAGTTACGTGGTTTTTGAAGTGTTTAAAATTGGCGAGTTAAGTCTTTTTGAAGTGTTTAAAATTTGTGAGTTACAACTTTTTGAAGTGTTTGAAATTTGTGAGTTGCGTCTTTTTGAACTGTTTAAAATTTGTGTGTTACAACTTTTTGAAGTGTTTGAAATTTGTGAGTTGCGTCTTTTTGAAGTGTTTAAAATTTGTGTGTTACAACTTTTTGAAGTGTTTGAAATTTGCGAGTTACGTCTTTTTGAAGTGTTTGAAATTTGCGAGTTACGTCTTTTTGAAGTGTTTAAAATTTGTGAGTTACAACTTTTTGAAGTGTCTAAAACTTTCTAGTTACGTCTTTTTGAAACTTTGTAAAAGTTGGTAGTTAACTACTTTTAATTCTGCATAATAAATCTTACGTCATAGATATAAGGGTTTGAATCTACACTGTAATGCTTTGTAACTGCAAATTTAAATGCAAATCTGAGTATGTGATGTTTAATCTTATTTTTATAGAGGTATACAAAGCAAAGCAAACATCTTGACTCATTGGCTCGTAAAATAGGATTTAAAAACATGGCAGACAAAACAGTTCATAAAGTTGCAGAGCGAGTTTCGCATCTTGCGCTCGCTACAACGAAATGATAGTTTTTGGCCCTAATATAATTGGTTATTAGGCTGCGCTGAGGTAAATGGTAGATGAGCTCTAATCACATTATATAAATCAAGTGTCAAAGTCCCATTTAAGGAGATAGACCACTTTGCAATTTACACTTGGCCAAAGCAATCAGCATTGATTTCAATACTTTAGTTCGCAACACATATGGTGTAGGGCCAAGCCTTTAATTCCCAATATTAAAAATCCACCTCTGGCAATTAACTTGTACTTTTAATCCGACTGCTGATATCCTTTTGATTGGATTACAATGTATTCAAAAATTTAAAAAAACAAAATCCCTAAAACCAATTCCAAAGCGTAGCCACCCAGAAACTAAAACCAATCCAGCAGAACCTTAAAGTACAAGGACCAGAAACCTGAACAACGTGTCAACACATTATGCAAATTACATTTTACAATTTTATGAAGAGATGCAAAATCTCATATCTACAATGTAATTTGTATGAAGATAAGCATATTTGCAGTGTTTCCTTAAAAAAAAGCCATTTGGTAAAATCTAGCGAGACTAAAACTTTTTAAGAATTATGTAACTATTTTTTGTTTCCAAAAGTGTAAATATACTATTTTGATTTTAGAGCTTTTATTACATTAAAATGTTTTTGTGTTGTGTAGTTAGACGTATTTTACACCAGCACAGCACAGTCAACGTTTTGTATTTAGCCTGTGAAGGACCAAAATAACTGATATCTATTTGTAGCTAAAAACAATATCCACTATCTACAAAAATATGGAAACATATCTTGAAAGCATTTACATAAATAGAATATTTTGCACTTTTCTAAAATAAGTAAATAGAACATTTAACAACTTTCAAAATCATGCAAATAGAACATTTTGCACTTTTCAAAAACATGAAAATAGAATATTTCACATCTTTTTAAAAACATGTAAATAGAACATTTTAAACTTTTCAAAAACTCCGAAATTAACACTTTATACGCATGTTTCCTTTTTTGTTTTTATGACATAGCTCATTTTGATTGTAGCTTAAAGTGGATATGTTTCATTTTGGTTCTTCACTCACAATATGTAACGTAAGGACCTTGTTTAATTGACCACACAAGTTTCGTCCCATGGTATGTACGTGGTCACGTGTAATGGTCAGGTAGGTAATTACATACAGGAGCTATTCTTTACTGGGGGTCGTCCATAATTGACGTCGTTTCAAATTCTTGCAATTTTTTAGAAGAACCGCTATAATTATATTGGCTAGCAATAATAAAAAACAGCTCAAGAATTAAAGATTGGCTATTTTTAGTTATGTTTTGGTGTGACATTATTTATGGACGGCCCCTCTTAAGAATGTTTTTGTGGTTTAATTTGTGTGTGGTTTGCTGCTGCTGGCTGTGATCTTGGCCTGAGGTTTTGGTTTGTATTTTTTTTTTTGGGGGGGGGGGGGTTGGAGGGCAGACGTGATGAGGAGCTAGTGACAATACAAGAATTTCCAATTCCAATATTTCTTTTCTGTCTCACGGGCGACGGGTTAAGGCTCAGGGATATTTTTCTTTTGTCAATGTCAAGATAGCAGTGCAATGTCGGCTGCTATGGGCAGATTTGACTGACAAAATGTAAAAAGGTTTTATGCCTTTATGGGTTTCAATTGATATGGGCTCTGCATCTCTGCGCTTTATTGTCTCGTCCACGATACAAAGTCTGTCGGTTGACGACAGAGACATTTTCCATTTGAATGGGGCCGAGATTTGGGATGACGTAACATGGATTTTCAATAAGCCACCAAAGTCCCAATGATCAAACTTGTATTACGAGAACCAAATGGCCTCGCAGACAAAACAAAGGAAAGGTTCAAGATCCAGATTGTGATCCAACACCGAGCAAACCAGTACATCTGCATTTCACAAACATTGATTCATTGATTCATTGAGTGCTATATTATGTACCAGGGATCGTCCATAATTGATGTCACCCGAATATCCCCCGTTTTAGGAACCTATACATACGGCCCCCTTACTACCAGCTTAGACATTGCATGAATGGTTATCTGTAACATATACCTAATGAAGTTTTGACATTGCCAATGACGTCGTTTGTGGTCAACCCCTAGCTAAGCTTTGAAAGCAACCAGAAAACGAGTTGAAGAATTTAAAATTGAAATGTACATATTGTTCAATGTGGATTGTCGATGGGATGTATAAAGATCCTACGGGTCTGGGTTTGAAGAATTCTAATCGACACTCGTCATCGTCATCCCCAAGCAGGTATCTTGTTTTTTATTGTATTTTTTTTTTAAATTTTCCATCATGACACAATATATGCATTAGCCCTTGTCGGTGTACTTACTAGTTTTTTGTTTTGTTTTTTTTTTTTAATATTTAAATTCAAATAAAGCGATTTATTTATTTTTGTAAATATTTGAATAAGAAAATTATCTGTGAAGAACCAAAATGACCCATTTCCGTTTGTAGCTAAAAACAATATTCACTATGTACAAAAATATTGAAACATGTCTTGGGAACATGTATATAGAATATTTTGCACGTTTTCAATAACATGTAAATAGAACATTTTAAACTTTAAAAACATTTAGATAGAACATTTTATATTTCAAAAACATGTAAATAGAACATTTTACACTTGCAAAAAACATAGAATTACAACATTTTGCACTTTTAAAAAACATGTAAATAGAACATTTTACACTTTAAAAACATTTAGATAGAACATTTTATATTTCAAAAACATGTAAATAGAACATTTTACACTTGCAAAAAACATAGAATTACAACATTTTGCACTTTTAAAAAACATGTAAATAGAACATTTTACACTTGTAAAAAACATAGAATTACAACCATTTGCACTTTTAAAAAACATGTAAATAGAACGTTTTACACTTGTAAAAAACATAGAATTACAACATTTTGCACTTTTAAAAAACATGTAAATAGAACGTTTTACACTTGTAAAAAACATAGAATTACAACATTTTGCACTTTTAAAAAACATGTAAATAGAACAGTTTACACTTTTCAAAAACTCGTAATTAACATTTGATGTATGTTTAACATTTTGTTTTTATGACATAGCTCATTTTAATTGTAGCTTGAATTACATATGGGTCATTTTGCTTCTTCACAGACGACATGACACAAGCTACTGATAATTGGAAGGCGGCGTGGCGGTACATCTATGAAAAATGGAGGTTTTTGAGTTTTGAATTTTAAAAACGAAATTGCTAAAGTTGTAAATTTTTGTAGTAATTAAATTTCAAATCTACGAGAATCTGAACAAGTGACTACCACATAAGTACGTAGGTAGGTAGGCACTGTATCTTCATACATTGTACAGTGGCGTGGTAAATGGGTGGCCTACCTCTCGTCCATAGCATCCAAAGAAATCACAGAAATTCATAAAAAAAGCTTCCTCAATAAAACAGACCTAATTATACATGTCATAACATAATAATACGTAACGCCTTTGCGTAGCGCGTAATAAATACTGCTTCATAACATTCGTCTTTGTCTCCCTTATTCCCAACTTTGAACTGTGTGGGATTGGTTCGAATATAAATTCACAGGAAAAATGTAGAAGCTATAATAGGGATCGTCCACAAATAACGTCATCAAAAAATCATAAATTTTAGGACACTATAATCCCCCTGTAATCACCTTAACCATTGCGTAAATGTGCCATCAGCAGCCTATATAAGAAGTCCTATTGACGACCCTACCAACGACATCATTTGTGGACGACCCTTCCTATAATATATCACAATTTACTTCTTTAATAAATGATAGAGTACAGCTTAACTATTAAAATAAATCTTTGCAATTTATTCGCGCATTAAAAACTCGCAAATAAAAACTGCAACTAAACAAAGTATAGAATTGAAGTATAAATGCAACTGTTTAAACGTTCAAAAGATCAATATTTTTTACGCGCTAAAGTTACGACGTAGATTCTTTTTTACGTGGTGTCTAAATTGTAGTAAAAAAGGGAGTGTAGAATTTAGTGCAGTATCAAAGGCTGTTTAATTGTGTATTCGAATATCATCGACTTAATTATTTGCAGTTGCCATTTCCGCTCCCATCAGAAGCCACAGCCCTTTTTCCTTTGATTATTTTCCCCTTTGTTTAAACACTACTGAGCTCAACGTTGAACACTGTACAATTCTGTTGTGGGGAATTTTTTATTTTGTAGGCAAAAAGCAGACAAAAGGGATGAATTAAAAATTAGGAAAAAATTACAGCAGCATATTGAAAGGTGTACACCTTTTTGGTAGTGAGGGTGGCGGGGGGGGGGGGGGGTAGGCAATGGCAACGGTATGATGGGGTAGTGTGTATAGCAGAAGGCAAGTGCAAATATGCAAATTACACACAGAGAGGCAGAAGACAGACGGGCAAAATAATTCAGTATGTACCTACCTACGTTCAATATCACACTTAAAAGGCCGTGTAAAAATATTCAAATTTGAATAAAACATTTTTTTGGAACTTTTTGCTGCTTCGCACTTGACACGTTTGGTAGTTTGGCAGGTGTCACATGTCACATGTTGCAACAGTTTCTATGTGCCCACTTATCTAATGTCTCTGTGTACAAAATGTTCATGTCAAAAGTGTCCCGTATTTAGCAAATGGCAAATGGAATCTCATAAGTCTCAAGGCGCCGACAAAAAATGCGGGAAAAACGAATGTGAAAAAAATAAGAAATGCAAATCCAATATTGACAATTGACAATGATTATTGACAGTACAGAAGTGATAAGGACATGTTGTGTTGTGGTACGAAAAGATTTTTAGTGCGTCCTATGAATTGGCAGTGAAGAAGCAAAATGACCCATGTCGATTTTTTGTTCGTAAAAATAAAATGTGCTATCTAGAAAAAAAAATTGTGGGGTCTAAAATGCATGTATAGATGCAACTGGGACATTTTGCACTTTTCAAAAGAAAATCGTAAATAGAACAATTTGAAGGTTTCAAAATGATGTAAATGGAACAATTTAAAAGTTGCAAAAAGTTGTAAATGGAACAATTTCAAAGTTGGAAAAAGTTGTAAATGGAAAAATTTGAAATTTTCAAAAAGTTGTAAATTGAAAAATTTGAATGTTTTAAAAATCTGCAAATTGAACAATTTGGACGTTTAAAAAAGTTGTAAATGGAACAATTTGAAAGTTGCAAAAAGTTGTAAATGGAACAATTTGAAAGTTGCAAAACGTTGTAAATGGAACAATTTCAAAGTTGCAAAAAGTTGTAAATGGAAAAATTTGAAATTTTCAAAAAGTTGTAAATTGAAAAATTTGAATGTTTTAAAAATCTGCAAATTGAACAATTTGGACGTTTAAAAAAGTTGTGAATGGAACAATTTGAAAGTTGCAAAAAGTTGTAAATGGAACAATTTGAAATTTTCAAAAAGTTGTAAATTGAAAAATTTGAATGTTTCAAAAATCTGCAAATTGAACAATTTAAATGTTTTAAAAATCTGTAAATAGAACAATTTGAATGTTTCAAAAATCTGCAAATAGAACAATTTGAAAGTTTCAAAAAGCTGTAAATAGAACAATTTGAAAGTTACAAAAACTTGTAAACGGAATAATTTGAAAATTTCAAAAAGCTGTAAATAGAACAATTTGAAAGTTACAAAAACTTGTAAACGGAATAATTTGAAAATTTCAAAAAGCTGTAAATAGAACAATTTGAAAGTTACAAAAACTTGTAAACGGAATAATTTGAAAATTTCAAAAAGCTGTAAATAGAACAATTTGAAAGTTACAAAAACTTGTAAACGGAATAATTTGAAAATTTCAAAAAGCTGTAAATAGAACAATTTGAAAGTTACAAAAACTTGTAAACGGAATAATTTGAAAATTTCAAAAAGCTGTAAATAGAACAATTTGAAAGTTACAAAAACTTGTAAACGGAATAATTTGAAAATTTCAAAAAGTTGTAAATACAACAATTTGCAAGTTTAAAAAAATTGTAAATTGTACATTTCCACCGTTCAAAAGCACGTATGTAAATAGAGCATTTTACACTTTTCAAAAATATGTTAAACGAACATTGCACAATTCTCAAAAACCTGTAACTACAACATTTTACATATGTCTCATTTAAACTATTTTTTCTGTCATATCCTATTTTAATTCTAGCTTAAATTGGATATGGCTCCTTTTGACTCTTTCCTCACGACATAACTCATCACCACTTAAGTGCAAAAAATGACAAGTTTTTCTCTAAAATTTTTTTTGCAAAAGTTTCTTTCATTTTTTTTCATCCCTTTTAAAGACGTTAAAAAGACGTGCACTCATTGTTATAGAAGATCAGTTTTCAATTTTTTAGCCCATTGCATTGTTCGTTTTAAGAAATCTATCCATCCATTTGAATGGGTGGGGATGCTCAAGCAGATTTAATGGGAATTAAAAATCTCTTCATCTTTTTGTATTGACACTTCACACTGATTGACACTTTCAACTTGGGCTTCGAGATGTCGAGAGCCAAGCGGGACAGATTGAACATTGATGATATGCAAATTAGTGAGTCATCAGTACAAGCACTCTTACGAAAGTGTGAAAAAACAAAGAAAAAAATTTTGTGTAAAGGGCCGTTCGTAAATGACGTCATGGAATTATTTCTATTTTTCGGGCCCTGTCATCAGTAGCAACTTAACTGCAGTGTGAGTATGGCTCTTTCTAACATACGATAATATATGAGAATATCATTAGTCTCCAATAGCAGACCCATTGACCTTGCCCATGACGTCAATTATGAACGAACCCTAATGTAATTAATACAAGAACTAGACAAGTGGTTTTGTTTCAAGTCTTTTCTATCTGCTCTGATCTGGTTCAAGTTGGGAGTTTAAGAAAATAAACAAACTTTTGTGAGAAGTGGAGACTTGCAGACATTTGTAACTTTAAAAAAGAATGAAACGATTATTCTGGAAGTGTGTGAAAGCCAAAGCAGAGAGTCAATCATTTTGTCATGACGTCACTTCTGCTTCTGCTTCTGCCCCCTCTGCTCGTCAGTGCTCGTGCTTATTAATACAGCTGTTCTGTAAAATTTTAAATATTTGTTTGAATATTTTGAATTTTTGAATTCCCCCCCCCCCTTTTTTTAAATTTGTTTATTCACATGAAAGAAACAGACCCATGAAAAAGTGCAAGTTGTTTCATTTTCATGCTTTGGATAAGTTCAAAATGTTCTATTTTAGTAGGTTTGAAATGTGTAAAATGGTCTAATATACGTATTTGAAAATAATTAAATGTTAAATGTTTTATTTACAAGTTTTGAAAGTTTCAAAACTTAATTTTTGCATAATGTGTTAATGTTTAAACCATGTCAATTTTGTTTTGTAGATAGTGCAATTTTAAAGCTAAAATTGAATATTGCTCATTTTGCAAATTCACTGCGGCGCGGCGGTATATGTACAGCACAGTAATCAATGAACAGAAACTGACCTGTTCTAATTTTACTTTTAAATGTAATCTATCGAGTCTGTATAGTGTATTTAATTGCCACCTTGGCCACGCCAATTTAAATTCAAATTTAGATTTTTTTGTTTTAAGATTACTGTATTTACTTCATATCGTGAGTGAAGAACCAAAAAGACCCATATCCAATTCCAGCTAGAATCAAAATGAATTAAATGTCATGTAAACCAAAATAACTATTGTGTTAATTAGGAGTTTTTGAAAAGTGTCAAATGTTCTATTTACATGTTTTCTGAAAAGTGTAAAATGTTTTATTCACATAGTTTTGAAAGTTGTAAAATTTTCTATTTGCATGTTTTTTAAAAATGTTTAAACTGTTTTATTTGCATGTTTATTAAAAAGTGCAAAATGTTCTATCTGGATGGTTTTTAGAAATTTTTAAATGTTCTATTTGCATGTTTGTTGAAAAGTGTAAAATGTTCTATTTAAATACTTTCAAAATGGTGATATTTCAATATTTGTGTAGATAATGGATTTTATTTCTAGCTACAAATGGATATGGGTAATTTTGGTTCTTCACCGACGATATAGTTATACTGCATACCAGTGCTGGTATATTAAAAGGACCCGAAATTCCTTTATCTTTATTTTTAGGTAACGTCGTAAAACTGTGCTATCTCCAAACTACTGCAACATACAAACAACTTCCATGTGACTCTAACATTATTTGGTAAATAGGATATTTGGCAACGGTCAAGATCAAAACGTCAAATACGAACATTACGACGAGTTTTATGAACGGAATAAAAACAGAAACAGAGAAGCAGGAGCGGTTTTTGACTTTTGCGACTGTTGAATGGGAGCAGATGGAGAGATAGCCCCATTTGCACTTCCCACCACACTACCATTTCTTCTACCTCAACCACCGTACCATATTTCACACGGGAACTACACAATGCTTAACATAGCACATATTATTTGCATATTGACCGGTATGTACCTGATATGGCGAAGGCGGAGCTTGGGACAGAAACACAAACGTTCGTAATTCAAGGCGGTTGACGGCGACGGGTAAAACAAAGCAACTCTCGCCTACATGCAAATTCTGTTCATGTGTAAAACTGTATGTAAAAAAATGTAACGGAAACCATAGGAGCAAAGCCAAAGTGCGACGAGTCATATCACTTCACACACACAGGCAAACCTCGAGATCCAGAATCTCAACCGCACATACTAAATGAAAAATACGGTAGAAAATTTCAATCATTTCAAAGTTCAAATCAAAGCGACGAAAAAAAAACATGAGGTCAGCTGACGAGTTTTTTTTAACAGAGATTTAATTCCTGATCCGTCAATCCGTTTAACTATATAGTCACAACTTTAAATTAATGTCGAACTAAACAATACTGAATCCATGTTATTAGATAAGCACTTTTGTTTTTAGTTCATTCAACTTAATCATATTGCATTGGTCATATGGTAATGGCGCCATTCAAGTCAAAATGGCATATCTGCTTTTATTATTTTTAGTTTACAAAAATGTTCACTACTAATAAACACAATAAATGAGATAGATGTTAAGTCCCAATAAGGGGTTTTTCAAAATTGCAAAATATTTTATTTTTGCTTTTTTTTCAAAGTGCAAAATGTTTCATTTACACATGTTTTTAAAAAGTTCCAAATATTCAATTTACGTGTTTTTGAAAAAAAGCAAAAAAGTTTTATTTGTAAGCTTTTTGAAAACTTAAAAATTTTCTATTTACACGTTTTTAAAAAATGTAAAATATTCAATTTACGTGTTTTTTTAAATTGCAAAATATTCTATTTTCATAGTCTCATAGATACACCGTTTTACATTGCTTTAAAAATGAAAATTGTTCATTTTGATTAGCCTCCAGATTTTACCAGAAATATAGAAACCGGGTCTTAAGCTGTATACATTGCCGCTGCTACCCCTACGCTATTGGAAAATGACGCTGACCTATTTGTATTTATCTTGTATATTTTTAAGAGTGTGTTTTACTTTGATTTAATTGAAATTTGGCGGCAAATTTAATAATGAAATCGTGACTGTGATGATGGTCAGCGGAAAACCTGCCTCAATAGGAACGCTATTGTTGTTTCATTTTTATTCACCTTTGTAATTAGTGGCAATGGCCCTAACCCTAGCACTGTCCAAGTGCCCATGGCCACACGCATTTTTATTCTTTCTTGGATCTTCCATGATTTGCTAATTTACACAGTCAATGTCGTGAATTTTATATTAGCAAATTACCTATACGTTATAGGACTTGAATTTTGAATTCAAAAGCGTCATGCCTATTTTGTATGGATCTTCCAGGTTAATTTTACAATGGACATTATTGTGTGGTGTGGGAATTTCTATTTCTGCCGTTATTTTTAAGGGGTCGTCCATAAATGACATCCTGCATGGGTAGGGGCAGTGAGTCTCATGTTAAACATAGCTATTTACGACATAGTTAAGCAAATGTCAGAGTTTCAAAAATGAGTAATTTTATTTCCATGACATAATTTATGGACGATCCCTAATGCAGCGTGCATACATAATTTTAAATCAGCCGACTACTTAACTCGTGGGGAATATTGAAATAATGGGAAGTGCATGGAATTTAAATTAGGAACAATGGTTACACAGAAAAGAAGACGCGCCAAGTTCAAATTGGCCTCAAGGCAAAAAATATAATTACAAAGTGAATTATCACACAGATACAGAACAGTGTAATAGTAGCGCAACCGTAACCGTAACCGCCATTAAAATAATTGTTACATAATTATTTTCAAATTGAAATTTGAAACAGAAACTTGAACAATAAAAAAGAGGGAAATCAATCACCACATAAAATATGTAGCGCAGTGGACAATCGTGTTTCAGAATTTCGGCGGTCGCCACAACATGGGAATGATGAGAACAATATGTTTCCTAATTTGCATTTTTACCGCTAGTTTAATGTCATCAGGGAACTTGCATAAATTACGCATCTAAAAAATCAACTTTGTAATTTGTAAGGGCCCCTTTGTGTAATTGAAGCGGGTGAATTTGTTTTGTAAATTATTGCTAAATTTGTGTAGCGTAGCATTTTCAAGGGGGGGGGGGGGGCGATAATTGCGTGTTTTTACCCAAGTGTAATTTATGCACAGTCCTTTCAAGTTAGTTTGAAATAATAGCTGGACCCATACCTACACCAAATTACGAGGCATAAGGCATAAGCCACCGCACTAAAAACTAATTTGCATAACTTTTGCACGTCTTTTTTTATGCTACACAGTTAAATTATTACAGACTACAGACGCGACGCGCTTAAAAATTCTACCAAAAAATTTTCTAAAAAAAAATTAAATTAGAAAATAAATTGAAATTCATACAATAGAAATAAAAAAGTAACGACAAAGATTGAAAGAGTGCACGCTCCCATTTTAACGACACAATGCAGATTATTAGGGAGAGATGAGGTTCATCTTTTCCTTTGCAGACTGCAGACTGCAGCAGATCTTGTACTCAGTCAGCTGATTGAGAAGATCATGCAATTGTAATCTACAGTCTACTGCCTCTCCTCATATATAATTAGGATAATTTGCATACTCAGAAAATGGAACGGTAAATCACAAAGCCTTTTTCTATATGATGTACATACGTGTCTCGTTTCATATTTGATCTTAAGAATTGCCCCATTGCATCCTATCACATTTCATCTCATTATATCAGATGTGGTTATTATTCTGTGACCGTATTTGGTAAAAAATGGAGAATCAAAATCTAAAGCTAGTGCACAGTGTGTGTGTTTGCATGTAAAGGCAGAGTCCTTATTTATTTTTACTACCTGTGGGCTCTGCAATTTTATTAGAAAACCCAGGTTCACCTTTCTATGCTTTTTAGAGGAGGGGTTGCTCACAAATGACGTTACGTTATAAAAAAAACTAGTTGTACCCCGCACCTATTTTTTATAGCAGATTACCCCGCACCTTTTGATTAGATAAAATCGTACCCCGCACCTTTTTTCAAAATTTTCCTAAAATCATTTTTGCACGACCCCTAATGTTTTTCTACGTAAAAATACTCCAATTCAACTAATAAGTCACACACTCCACAAATCATGCCTCTCTTTAGCCATTTTATATTTCATGCATTAATTTTTGTCCTCTGTTTTTAATGGTTTTCGTCCCGTATCATTTTTTATTATGTCGTCTGAGTCTTATGTCAGTGTCGGTATCTGGGGGGAAATTAAATAAATGAAAAAAAAGTTGACGTAAACTCAACAGAATCACACAAAGTTTGAAGACTTTTTCTTAATAATAAAGTTGCTTAGATTCCAAAGCACGTATCTCGAATAATTTTTAGAGGAAATTCCATCCGAATGGAAAAGACACATATCTTTGATGAAACTAATAAAAATAGAGACGGAGATTGCCGCTGTGACTGTGGCTAACCTCGCATTACTGACCATGACCAAGTTTAAAAATTTTCGTTTCCGCTTTAGCATTAAATTTTTATTTGAAAGAATCTCCCGCCCATTCACCACTCTCTAGGCAGGCGAGTGTTTCCCTTTCAGCACTTCAGCTCACAGAGAGCAGCGACAGCCCTAATGTCATTACTAGGTTATAATACATAGTATGTACATATATGACTAGTATATGTATGTACATCCAGTGTTTCTTATACCAATAATACGTATGGTCATGGTTATGGTTTCTGTATATTTTTTGTGTAACTTGGCCGTTTTAATAGTCTACCTTTTCCCTCTCGTTCTTCGTTTTCGTTCTACGTGCCAAGTCATTTCCGTTTGAAATCATAAAAAACTAAAATAAAAACGAAACGAATATCCGTTTCCACTTTCGACTACTTGAAACTCACTCGGAAAATATGACACCTGCCAACTCAACGAACGTCAACAGCGTCTCAACGACCGACGACCGGTATCGGTGAATACTTAAGGGATCGTCCATAAATGACGTCACCAACGACATGGCATTGAGCATATGCGACTTGAGTTGGAAAAACTTTGAGAGAACTTAATTACACCACTGCGTCTGTTTTACAGCCCCTTTGTTTGGTTTTGTAATCACATTAAATTTTCCAAGATTTTACTGCCACTGCTACTGTTGCGTGGTTATTAATTTCGTAATGGTTTTTTCTCCGTCAACTTTTTTGTTGTAATTTTATTAAAGCAGAATTTAAAACCGCAGTAAAACAAATGGCAAGATTTTTTTTTTCGGGGGGGGGGGGGGGGGAATTTTGGCGACGTTTGAATTTTGCCTTTAGGATGTGCTCAAGTTTCTTACTGTTAGTAGCCATATGGGATGTCACTAACTTCGGGCTTTGAATATTGCGTGGGGGGGGGTGTTTCTAGTACGTAGTTTTTTGGTAAGAAATATGGTTAATGGAGATCTTGCGGAGTTGCAAATCCCGTGGGTCACATTACAAAGTCATCGCCTGGCGAATTTAGTTTATTTAGAGGCCTTAATGGGGAATTTAATGAGCCGCCAAATGGAAGCAAAATCATTTATTTACACTCTGCCCCAACGTTATAGGAGTAATGGACTCGCGTATTGTGGATATTGTGGTCGTTATTTATAGTGTAATTAGACCTTTTATGCATTTTAAATGCGCACGTAATTACACGGGCAGAGAACAGACCATGGTAATATTGGAATTAGATAAAATGTGACTACGGCAGGGCGGCAGGGCTGGACGAAGGAGTTTGTTTTAGGCAGCAAATTTGTTTCCATACAAAAACCACCATTTTGATATTTTTGATTTTATTTCGTAGAACAAAATGTTGTATTTACGTATGTTTTAGAAATGTGGAAAATGTTCTTTTTACCTAATTCAGAAAAGTGCAAAATGTTCTATTTACATATTTTGAGAAAAGTAAAAAATATTGTATCTGTATTTACATAGTTTTGAAATGTACAAAATAAATTTATTTTGCACATTTTTGAAAAGTCAAAATATTTATTTTGCACATTTTTGGAAAGTCAAAATATTTATTTTGCACATTTTTGAAAAGTCAAAATATTTATTTTGCACATTTTTGAAAAGTCAAAATATTTATTTTGCACATTTTGAAAAGTCAAAATATTTATTTTGCACATTTTTGAAAATTCAAGATATTATATATATTATATATGTTTTTGAAAATTGTCAAATATTTTATGTTGCATGTTTTTGAAAAGTCAAAATATTTTTTTAAATATTGTTTTAAACTGCAAAATGTCCCATTTACACGTTTTTTTTGAAAATTTAAGCAGAGCTGGCTGCATTATCCGGCCCATGGATATGAAGTGGAGACTTCAAGCAAAGAAATTAATGCAAATATTTTAAGCTGTTCATTCCCAGGCATTACTAAGCCTCTGTTTATTCATGAAGATAGCAGATTTTGCAATTTGGAGAATGTGGGTTGTTGTATATTTGTTAGATATGTCATTTTGCAAATGGGAATCAAATAAGAAATAAATAATTTGTGACATTTTGTGTCTTGTGCCTGTCGGTGTCGGCTATAGTTAGTGGTTTGTAATTTGAATAAGAAGGTCCTGCGGGGCTATTCAACTACTCAATCTTTTCTTTTCTTTATTTCCATATTTTGAATCTCATCTCATACGACGTATTTTTAATTCAGTCCCAAAAGAAAGATGCAGTGTCTTGGAAACTACCGACATCTCCGCTTTGTCTCTGCCACTCCATGTGTCATCTGTCCTCCCCACTTTTGTCTCACATCTTTTTCAATGAGACCAACGACAGATCTCACATGGCATCTTACTGTACTTTGTTCATTAAAATCCCCTTAAAAAATAGGAATATTCGAATCAAAGCACCACAGCTGATGCATTATGACGTCCGCATCTTCATCTCCTTCATTTCTGTCATTTATCACATTTCTTCTTTTCTTATTGGCCGAGTCATATCATAAAACTGAAGACTGAAGAGCACAAAGAAAGACACGAAGAATGAAGCGTACGGTAAATACAATGACAGAGTTTTAATTACACTCCACAACTGTCATTTTCAAAACCGTCTATCTACAGCCAACGCGACAAGGCAATGCCAATTGCCTACAATCTAACACACCTACGACGGAGGGACAGACCACGTGGTTACAATCTTTTACCGTTTTTTCGGTAAAGAACAGAATTGTGGTAAGTGTTACTCAGTGGCTAATATAGATATTTAGCTAAATACAAAATGTACTATCTACAAGAAGAATTTTAGTATTCTAATCCCGAAAGGAACTAAACAGGATGGTTTACACTTTTTTGAAACATGTACATAGAACAATTTACAGTTTATTAAAACATGAAAATAGAATATTTTGAATGCTTGAAAAAGACGTAAATGCAATATTTTGCACTTTTCAAAAATATGTAAATAGAACAATTTACAGTTTTTTAAAACACGAAAACAGATTACTTTTTATGTTTGAAAAAGACGGAAATTTAACATTTTCCACTTTTTAAAAATATTGCAATAGGATATTTCAGCACTTTTTGAAACAAGTAAATATATAGTTTTGCATTTTATAAAACTAGTATTTAACATTTTTTGCATCTATCGCAATTACTGTTTTTAGATTTTGACTTCGACATAGCTCACTTTGATTCTACCTAAAATCGTAAATGTTCTCGCGCTGTGCAATCCTCATAAGTCTGATTCCTAATTGCAAAATTAGTCTAACTACACTACAATCCACAGTACACAGAAATCTGGGCTAAGCCCCGCAGAGTCTTTCATTTTGTTGCATTGTTTACTCGCCGCTATCGAATCCCTCGTCGGTCTCATCGTCTCCGTCTCTTCAAATAGCAATTTACTGTATTTATTATTGACACTCGCACCGTCATCATCGGCCACTTGAACAGACGCCACAGACAGTAACAAAGAGAAGATACCGTGCAAAACAAATAGTGGGGTCGTCCATTCAAGACGTTACAAAAAACCTAATATCTACTTGGTGGGTGGGGCACCATCCAAAAGCATTCTATGCACTAGAGTGTACTGCAGAAAGGCTTGGCCATAGTATAATTTTGTGAAGTTTTTCCTCACGTCTTTTATAGACGACCCCTTTTTGGCAAAAAGCCTAGGAAAGGTAGAGATGGGAAATAAAGCGTGTCAATAAAGATAAAGAAGGAGGAAATGAAGGGAAAATGATACGGAAATGGAAAATAGAAACGTTCTTTGAGCCAAACACAAATCAACAAAAATAAAGACTACAATGAAGAGAGCGGGAAATTCAAGACAGAAAATTTAGACAAGTGAGGGATCGTCCATAATTGATGTCATCCAAAAATCCATACTTTTGGGGCGCTATGAACCCCTATCTGTCGTCAGCTCTAATCTATTGCGTAAACGGTTATTTTTAACATGGAAAGTCATTCCACCCACCTACTGATGAAGTCATTTGTGGACGACGCCTAAGCGCTACTTCTTAATTCACTCACCCAACTGAAAACGAATACGAAGTTTAAATATTTGCAGTCACTTGGTCTTCTGTTCTGTCTACAATTTACCATTTGTACCCCGCACCTAATTAAATGCAATACTTATAGATGCAAAAAGAACTATCTTGCAATGCTGAGTAACTGACACAGTTAACTTTTTGCAACTTCAAATATTCCTTTTTGGAAACTATTTCCCAGTATTTCTGCTTTAAGTGCGACTGAAGAAGATTTTTAGATTTAATTAGCTTCATTATTGATCTGCAGATTTATCCGCGTCCTTAATTCAAAGTTTGAAGATCTTTGTGTGCCTGCCTGATTGGCTGATTTATTTTAACAATTATTGAATTCATTTCGCTAGGAAATTCTCAATGAAATCACGAATTTGAGCTACTCCCGTTCTACCGTTACTTTTGATTTGAATAAATTTGTGACATTAATTTGAGTGAATTGGAAGTTTGGATTTTAAATTGGCTGCACTTTCAAATGGCAATATTTTTAGCGATTTGTTTGCATTAGAAAGACAGAAGAAAGACAGAGGGACAATGGAAACAAAGGGAAGAACAGCTACTTGAATATTTGACAGTTGAATTTCGCAATTCTGTGATATTCGATTTATTTGTGAGGATCATGACTTTGACTTTGGGATATGAGATGTGTGAGTGACATAGATATTTAAATTGGCCAGAAGCGAGATCGACACAGTAAAAAAAATGGAACGGTAAATGACAAATGGAAATGTACATATGTATTTGGACCAAGTCAATCAGCCGATGTCGATTTTAATTCCATAATGCAAACTACTGCGACTGTGACTGCTGTTAACTGTAAAGTCTGTTGACTGTGAGACCACTGGCTAATTGCAAAGTACAAAAGTGGAAAATGATTGGGACTCAATAAATGTGATTGTGGAATTTAGTCCAAATTTCTCATAAGGCACACAAAGCACTTTGAGATTATTAGATATCATCAGAAAAAATCAATGTGAACTATATTAATTTTTTTAGCTAAATGCAAAATAATATATCTACAAAAAATATTTTTAAATATTAAAGATCAAATATTATTATGCAGATAGAACATTTTGCATTTTTAAAATTATGTAAGTTGAGTTTTTTACATGTTTCAAAACAATGTAAATGACAAATTTCGCACTTTAAAAAACCCGTGTGGATAGAAGATTTTGGACTTTTCAAAAAGATGTAAATTAAAGCATTTTACAAGTTTCAAAACATTACAAATAGAATACTTTTCATTTTTTAAAAAGTGTAGATAAATGATTTTACACTTTTAAAAAACTTGTAAATAGATTAATTTGCAATTTTCAACACACGAGTACATAGAACATTTTTACACTTTTTGGAAACTATAAATGATGTAACGAGTGCTCGAATGAAGTCACTGGGTCTCACAGGATTTTTATGACAAGACATGCATTTACGTATTGACTAAGCCCATGACAGGGTGCCATGACGTCGTAGAAATGGGGATGATTCGATAACATTATTTATGGACGACCCCATACAAGAATTTTGACAGATGCCGATGCTGATCCAATGTTCGAATGCTCGTATTTTGATATACCAAATCATAAAAAGACGAGGAATCAATGAACGATAGTAAAACCAAGATTAAAAAAGTCACACTGCCATATAATCCCACATTAAAATTCAGTACTAACGTCATAATAACGTTTTTCTTAAGCCTGAAACTATTCTTTTCATCTTTCCGTTTAGTTGAGTGTAGTCGGGTTCGTTTACTTAATGTGTAATACTCTTATCCAATGGCAACAGTGGATTAATTTTGTAGATAGGCGGAATGTACACAGTAGCCTTTGATTTCCTGTATTATGTATTTTTGTTCTATCAGTAGCCGACAAGATGTCAACTATTTGTACGAGTAGTCAACTTCCGGGTCAAAGGCTAAACTCAAACACCAAATATTAACATGAAAATCATACATATGGGTTGGTCCATAATTGACGTCACCAACATCATACCTAATATAGAACCCATCCCTCCTGTCACTGTCACTTTTAGATTACGTAAAAATGGCTTTCTTTAACTTTCCTTGTGATAAGTACCTGACTATCACGAGACCCACTGACCGCCCCTACCAATGACATCATTTATGAACGATCCCTCCTATATTTTGATTTTAATGCAGAGAAGGTAAAGTCAATTTTAATCTGTACACGGATCGTTCAGTCCTGTAGGTAAGCACGTAATTTACCTTTCATATACTTACATGCATATTTTTATGGCTGTAATCATATGAAATATAGAATTAAATATTTTGAGCATTAGGGACCATCCATATATTACGTTTCATTTTGCAGGAGGGGGTGGGGGGAAGGGGAAAGCTCTCCATTTACCGTAATCTTAGAAAAGTTGCAACTCTGGGGGGGGGGGGGTTCCACAAAAACTTGAAACGTAATACATGTATGACCCCTTAGCAATAAAGGACCAGACTCAGTGGTGCCTCTAATCTAACTCAGGCGTAATGACGTCCCTTGCTGAACGGGCTGAAGCTAATGATTCTCCATCAACATCAACGTACAGAAAAAAAACTGAGATTGTGAGACGGAGACGAAATCTGCATTTGATGGGAAATTACACTGCATTTTATTTTTATGGCGCCTTCGATTTTTCCATTTGCAAACGTGAAAAAAGAATGAAATGCACGCTCTGCAATCTGCAACTTCAACAGCAGCATCTTAAATATTTACTGCACAAATAATGCTGAGCACAGATTTTTTGAAGATGAAGTTTTATTGTGATTAGGTACCTTTTTGCATGACGTCAAAAAGGGGTATGTACGCAGAAGGATAATTAAGCACAGAGCTTTTCTTTAAATGCAAAGTCATTCACCGACAACGACGACAGTCACAGAAATTACACAACTCTTTGAAGCTTGTCAAATCTTCCATTGAGGCGCAACGGCAAGCAGCACATCCACGCTAATTAAACAAACACGGGTCGTTCACAAACAATGTCATTCTTAAAAATTAATTACTATGTTGTATCGATTTAACTACTTCTATGTCATTTTAATGGGAATAGGAACGTGCATAAATGATGTAATGGTGTTTTAGAAAAAAAGGTAATGTCTAGCTGTATGCCCTGGGCACATACTAAAATAAGAAAGGTTGGGGGGGGGCTATTAATTTTCTATCTTTTAATGACATAATGTATGCACGGCCCCAAAAATGAAATTTTGAAATTTTACCTTTATGAGTGTTTTAATTGAACTGTGGCTAAAATACTGAGCTTAAAAATGTGCAAGATGATGTGGACGTAATTTATAGACGAACCCTAATGAAAGTAAAACGCAATATCACTTAAGTCAACGCCGAAAAAAATTTTTTTCCAATTTCTTTAGTGTACATGGTAACAATTAGCTAAGCGTACAAAATAAAAAGTAAAAAGTAAATCCTGTCTGTGATCTCCTGTTCTGTGACAGTAGAAAAATGTCTATATTTTTTTTGCACAGGGAAATTTATTGTTATTTGTAATCTGTAATGCTAACTATATGCACTACATGAAATGTAGTTTTTTCTTGCAAAAAATGACTGCAAAATATGGCGCTGTTTTTCATGAAAAAACTGGTACAGTTGCAAAATCTGGTTAGATAATTTGGTTTTAATTGCGTTTCAATTCCGCAATAATACTAACCAACAGGCCCATAGGACTTATTTGCAAAGTGTGAGGGGTTGGCCATAAATGACGTTATTGAAGAATCTCCAATTCTATAGCAGCCTAAGACACCCCTGCCATCTGCTTAACTATTGCAAAAATGGCTTATAAACAGTATTCAAGAAGACCTATGGACCCCACCCATAAAATCATTTATGGACGACCCCTGAATTTGTTCAGAGATTTTTAAATTTGTGCGAAATTCTGTAACTCGGTATTTAAAAAAAAGTCTTAAGAATTTTGCACTAAAAACTGAGTCGTTAAAATTGCCAATTTATGTAAATGCGTGTGCGTGATAAGGCTGAGTTTGTATTGGGATTCAATGAGTGGCTTTTAGAGATGTGCTTAAAGATGCGGAGAGATGCGGATGAGAGATGCGAGGAGATGCTGCTGTGTTGTCGCCTGTCACTTCCTTGTCTCCTAATTTGTCCGTCTGTCGTCCCAACTCTTGGCAGTAATTAATATCAAGTTTCGTGTAGCATTCTGTCCCCTGTTTTATATGTGTTTCCTAATTCTTTTTCATGCTAATTTTATTCCCGTTTTAATCATCTTAAGCATCTCATGTCAATTCCTCTAATTTTTACACCTTCTGCTGTCTACAAATCTCAACGAAAGCGTAGAATTTATAAAGACGATATTTCAGAATTTGTTCAAGCAAACGGATGCGTATTTACGCTATTGTGGATTGTGGTGTTGCATTTTACCATATTATAGAATGTGAAGAATCAAAATGAGCCATGTGCATGTATTGATAAATACAAAATGTGCTATGTAAAAAATAATAAAATAGCAGGAGCTGGAAAGCATATGTATATAGAGCATTTCACACTTTCCAAAACCATGCAAATAGAAGATTTTGCAATTTTCAAAAAGATGTATATACAAGTTTTTGCACTTTCTGTAAAAACATGTAAATAGTGTATTTTGCCCTTTAAAAACCCATGTGGAGTGTTTTGCAATTATCAGAAACGTCGTAATAGATTTTTTTTTGAAATTTTTAAAAATCAATTAACAGAATATTTTGCTTTTTTCTAAATGATGTAAATGGAATATTTTGCACTGTTAAAAAATTGTAAATAAAACAGTTTGCATATTCCAAAAACATGCGAATATAATATTTCGCACATTTCAGAAATATGCGAATAGAATATTTTGCACATTTTAGAAACATGCGAATATAATATTTTTCAGAAATATGCGAATAGAATATTTTGCACATTTTAGAAACATGCGAATATAATATTTTTCAGAAATATGCGAATAGAATATTTTGCACATTTCAGAAACATGCGAATATAATATTTTTCAGAAATATGCGAATAGAATATTTTGCAAATTTCAAAAACATGCGAATAGAATATTTTGCACATTTCAGAAACATGCGAATATAATATTTTTCAGAAATATGCGAATAGAATATTTTGCAAATTTCAAAAACATGCGAATAGAATATTTTGCACATTTCAGAAACATGCAAATCTAATATTTTGCAAACTTTAAAAACTCTTAATTCCCATTTTAATCAACTACTTTATTTAAGTACAGTTATTTTTTCAAGATAGCTCATTTCAGTTCTAGCCTAATACAACTAGCCATTTGGGCCATTTTGGTTCTTCACCCAAGATAATGTATTTTCCATCTGCTTATATTTCGCTTCTTGGTCACCCTGCACATTCAAAAAAGGCGTCTAATGGTTCCCATGTATTTTGGCCGTGTTGTTAAGTGTTGCATAAGGAGACATGCTAAGAATTGAACGGGACAACAATGGACAGGTGAGGAATGCGAATACAGAACTGCCCACAACAGGCCACGCCTCCACTTTGCATATAAATCTCGTTACATGGGGATTAATTCAAAACTTTGTTTGCTTTGTATTTACGTGCATACGCATTTGCGTAATACAATAATCGTAATTATTGTTCTTGTAGAATTTTTATTGTGCTGTGGATTTGGGCGACAGAAGGTGAAGACGCCCACGTTATTAATTCCCTTTTATCTTGGTTAAATGCTTTCTTTTATATTCGCCAAATTAATCCAAAACCAAGGTCTTCTATTCTACTATTTAAATCGCGAATAAATTCCATTCGCAAATTCCTAAAGCAACTATTAAATTCTTCGTTTATTTTTATTTTCTTTGATTCCATGTGTGTTAATCTTTTGATTTGCGATTTTGCGAATCAATTAATATTTGATTTACTTTCGTCTGATGATTCTTTGATTACGCGCTGATTATTTTTTTAATCCGATTATAATCTTTCATTATTGTATTTTTAATTAATGTGTTGATTCTTGAGGTATGTTGTGAGTAGGACTATCGTTAGAGATGAGTGTAGGGGTCGCACATAAATTACCTTATTGGTGAGATCCATGGGTCAAGTCAAATAATATGGTAACTTTTCACAATGTTTAAGATATAGTCATTTACGTGCAATAGTTAAGTGGGTAAAATTAAAAAATTTTGGTTACTTCATCTATTTAGCTTATTTTAAAAATTGTACTTTGAACGTTAAACACTTTTTAGAAAACGTTAATTTACAGAATTTTCCTTTTTTGAAAGTGCGGGGTTAAAAAATATTACTTTTTTGGAGATTGCGTGAATTAAAAAATTTTCTAATTTTGAAAATATGTAATTAGTGCATTTTTGGACTTTTTTAATATGCGTGAATTAGAAAATTTTGCATTTTTTAAAAAATCGTAAATTAAAACATTTTGCACTTTTTGAAAAACGGAATTTAGAAAATTTTGCATTTTTTAAAAAATCGTAAATTAAAACATTTTGCACTTTTTGAAAAACGTAAGTTAGAAAATTTTGCAATTTTTTTAAAACGTTAATTAGACCATTTTGAACTTTTTAAAAAACCGATATTAGGAATTTTCCCTTCTTAAAAACAACGTAAAATCAAGCATTTTTAAACTTTTTAAAAAGACGTTAATTTTTTTAACGCCATGTATGGAACGCCCTCTCACTAAAACCCTTCTCTCCTATTCAAATTTACAAGAACCTTGCCTTGAATTGCATTATATTTCATAAATCCCGTCTAATCTATTGTATTCAAAATCCCAATTTGTAATCATTTGCACTTTTATAAACTTTTACAAAAACACAAAAACACACAAAAGTAATTCCTTTAGAATTGATAGTAATTAAATCCTAATAATTTAATTGATGCGTTAATAATGGACTTTTCCCGCTGTGCTAATCACAAACAATGAGGAGAACGCGTATGGAGATCGTTTAGATGGAAATGGAAAAGTGAGCTAATTAAAAATACAAACAAAACACAAACACTTTCATCTTCGTCTCGCATATCTTAATCACCCGGCGGGGGGCCACATGATTAATTTTTTGAAGCATATACTGCACACACAGGAATTTAATTTTATACAGTGTACATATCTGTTTATAAATTCTTTTTTTTTTAAATGTAAAGAAAGGGCGCTATAATTAAATTGAACTGACATATTCCACAACGTTTATTTTATTGTAATTAATCATTAAAAAATTCAAAATCTAACTGTAGCCTCTAACAGCTGTTCAATTATAGTGCTAAATTTAAAATCCAAAAAGGATTAAGTGTAATGCCGAAGAGATGTGAGATAGTAGATTTTGCAATTTAAATATTTGACATAATTATAACTTTCTATTTCCTTTCAAAAGTGTGTAATTGTGCTGAATGTATGAGTAAAGATGTATTTGCGGAATTAATGAAGACTAATGGAGCTGTCAATGCTTAATAAGGCTCAAGGTTCTTTGTCGGCCTTTTAATTCTGAAATAACAAAATATACATGATATCCCATTTATAGGATCTATTATTTACTTTGACACTTTCAATGCGTAGAGACTTAAATCTTCATTTTTATTTTAATCGTAGTGAGTAATTTAGACTGATAATGAATAATGAAAATGGTGGGGTGTGAAATGGCAAGGAATTTGTTTTATAATTTTTGAAAGTAAGAAAAAAAGAAGGTAAAAAATATTTAACAAGTTTTCTGCGGTTTTCAATATCCTGTGAATTTTCTGTTTGAAAAAAGGGTGTTAACATAAGTTTTGCACTTTTTGTAAAAATGTACCTAAATAAGGGTTTTTGCAGTTTTCGAAATATGTAATATAAAAGTATTGTGAGCTTTTCTTAAACATAAAATTAGAGCATTTTTTTTGCACTCTAGGAAAACTTGCAATTAGAACATTTTGAATATTTTTCAAAACACGCGTGTAGATAAAACATTTAGCACCTTCTCAACAGAATGTAAATATAAGATTTCTTTAAAATATGTAATTAAAAGGTTTTGCATTTTTCAAAAATGTGTAGTTAGAATGAATTGCATTTTCATGAAAGGTGTATTTAGAACGATTTGCAATTTTTTAAAAGTTGTAATTAGAAACATTTGCACTTTTCTAAAAGGTGTATTTAGAATGATTTGCATTTTCATAAAAGGTGTATTTAGAACGATTTGCAATTTTTTAAAAGTTGTAATTAGAAACATTTGCACTTTTCTAAAAGGTGTATTTAGAATGATTTGCATTTTCATAAAAGGTGTATTTAGAACGATTTGCAATTTTTTAAAAGTTGTGATTAGAAACATTTGCACTTTTCTAAAAGGTGTATTTAGAATGATTTGCATTTTCATAAAAGGTGTATTTAGAACGATTTGCAATTTTTTAAAAGTTGTAATTAGAAACATTTGCACTTTTCTAAAAGGTGTATTTAGAATGATTTGCATTTTCATAAAAGGTGTATTTAGAACGATTTGCAATTTTTTAAAAGTTGTAATTAGAAACATTTGCACTTTTCTAAAAGGTGTATTTAGAATGATTTGCATTTTCATAAAAGGTGTATTTAGAACGATTTGCAATTTTTTAAAAGTTGTAATTAGAAACATTTGCACTTTTCTAAAAGGTGTATTTAGAATGATTTGCATTTTCATAAAAGGTGTATTTAGAACGATTTGCAATTTTTTAAAAGTTGTAATTAGAAACATTTGCACTTTTCTAAAAGGTGTATTTAGAATGATTTGCATTTTCATAAAAGGTGTATTTAGAACGATTTGCAATTTTTTAAAAGTTGTGATTAGAAACATTTGCACTTTTCTAAAAGGTGTAATTAAAAGGTTTTGCTCATTTTTAAAAGATGTAATTACAAGAATTTGCCTTTTTCGGAAGTATGTAATTAGAATAATTTGCATTTTTCTACAAGATGTAGTTATACCGATTTTGCACTGTTCTAAAATACGCAATAAGAACGTCTGGAACCTTTTCGAAAACGTATATACTACATATTCAATTATTTAGAAATTTTGACAATTCTTGTATAAAGCGTAATTAGAACATTTTTCATACAAAAATGTGTCAATTTAAAAGCTGCCAGTAATGCAATTATCATTCAAAGCAGCTGTTTCATTTTGTGTCTGTAAAGTTCTATAAAAAGGCAAACACTGTTATGCCTTATTTGAAAATTTTATAAAAATTAATGAATTCCGAAAAATTAAAAATAACACATGTGTTTGTGGGAAGAATACAAAGTACCTATCTACATATAATAACACATTCTGTACACATCTTTCTATTGAGTGCATGCGGCGTTCATCTTGAGCATTATGAACCAGCTGATTTCCTTTGTTTTCCACCGACACCGGCGCATTGTTTGCTTTTCTCCCTCGTGAATAAATTATTCCTTTAATTGACACAGCATAGAAAATCAGAGTTAAGTAAAGCGGCGGATTTAGCACTCAACATGAAACATTCTTGTCAATTAATTTCTACGTTCTGCATTTTATTCGCAGTTTAACGTCTGACTTTCACCATTAATTCGCACGTCGTTCCATTTTCCATTTTACCTCCGTCCCACGCCCTTTCCTTTGTTTCGTTTAAATATTTATTTTCAAAGTTCAAGAGAATTCAATGGGATTTAAATACCTAATAATTATTGCAATTCTAGTCCATATAGTTTTCAGTGCATGTACATACTAATTTTTATCAAGGGGTAGTCCATAAATGACGTTGAGGGTAGGCTCATTTGGTCTATAGTAAGCTAATCAAAGATATAAAGTCATCTACACAATTGTTAAGCTAATATCAGGGAGGGGGGGGGGCAATAAAATGGAGATAATTTGATGACGTCATGTATGGTCGACCCCCAATGTTATTATTACTGGCGGGATGAAAGTGCATGTGAATAAAATTAAATGAGATTTAAATGTCAACATTTGTAAATGTTTCACTCACTACTGTGCATTGTTTCAGTTCTGCTTTGTACTTTGTTTACCTCTTCATCATTTATCCCCCGTAATTAATTTAATTGTTGCAAAATAACTAAATTAAAATTTCGCACAATTTAACAAACAAAAATGAACATCCTTCCATTGTTGTGTCTTTCACAGATGAATTTTTCAAAATTGCACATGGAAATTAATAATTGCAAATAATTGCATAAAAAGTACAAAAAGTTTAATGACTTGATGAAAGTACGACTTTTAAGTAGCGACGTGTGCGGTAGTCTACAGGGGTCGCCCCTACAAATGATGTTAACGGTGTGGCGGGAATAATTCAATATTTACGGAAAGACTTAATTCAGAATTGAATTACAGAAAAAAACATTATTGGAAGATTTAGGCCGACAGCTGACTGCTGACAGCTGACAAAATTGAGCTCTACTATTTTTAAAAGGCTTCACACGTTGATTCCATGCCCAGGCTTTTGCATTAGAATTCGGACGAGTAGAGAAATAAGTAAAGACCGAGAAGTCCGAAAACCGAAAACCGAAATAGAAACCTCACAAGCACACGGTGCTGCACTGCACCTAAAACAAGCTAAAAGATAATTAGGAAAAAGAAAATCCGAAGGGGGCAATCCAATTAGAGAACGCACTCAGAATGGAAACATAACGGGTCCCATTTAATTTGAGCTACTTTTTGTAAAGCCCATTCATAAAGACAAAGACAGGAAATAAACCAAAAAAGAATAGGATTACTTTTATTTGAATATTCATAATTTGGCGCCTTCCAAAATTCGAAACTACACCAATTTATTTACATAAGTTGGACCAAGAAATGGGTGGGAAAACCTACATTTTTAAATCTTCCAATAATTACCGCTCCAGTTATATATTCTTAGTCGTTGTCGTTATACGGTGACAGTCAAGTATCAAAATGTCCTATAACCATATTTTGTTTAGGCTAGTTTCAAAATAAGTTATGTCTAATTTAGTATGTGAAATCGACGCGTTAAATGCTTTATTTACATCATTCTTTGAAGTGTAGTATCTTCGATTTACACACGACTTTGAAAAGTGCAAACTATTCTATTTACATATTTTTGAAAAGTGCGAAATGTTCTATTTACATGTTTTTGCAACATGCTAAAATGTTTTATTTACATGTTTTTTGAAAAGTGCAAAATGTTCTATTTACATGTTTTTTAAAAGTGTAGAATCTTCTATTTACACACGTTTTTGAACTGTGTAAAATCTTCTTTTTGTGAGTGTTTGAAATTTGCAAAAAGTTCCATTTACATGTTTTTCAAAAGTGTGAATTTTTTCAATTTAGATGATTTTCCAAAGTGCAAAATGTACTATTTACATACTTTTATAATGACCATATTTTACTACTTTTTAGTAGATAGTAAATTTAGTTATTAGCAAAAAATTCCGCCGTTTTGCCTCATGCATAATATGCTAAGTAACATAGAGTAATTTACAATTTGTAACGTGTATTAACTAAAAGTCTGTCTACATATCCTACAGCTGTTTTTGCTTTACTCTGCACGATGTTTCGATGAACTGTGAGGATTCTGGGCGGCATTAAACATTCTGTAAATTGTAAGTTAGTTATGAATGGAATGGGACTCGAGCCGGAGTCGGGCCGTTGCCAGGACCGGGACCGGAACCGGAACCGGAAAAATCTAGAACCACCCATTTTCCCATAGCGTCCACCGGCCCGGCACCGGCACTGGCACCGGCACCGACCACACACGTTACAACATACATTGTGTTGCATTTTAAATAGGAGTCTAATTGGTAGGCACTTGAACTGCAGTATTCAGTATTGTAAGTTGCAGGAAGCGCTAACTGCTCTCTGACTGGACTCACCACACAAATTGCAATCGCAATCGCAGTGCAGGTAAAAAAGTTATAAATCAAAATGAAACCAGTGGAACGCCACAAACACACACACAGAATCACAGTCTACTAACAGAGAACTATAAAAACCTTTTTTGATCCCAGTGACATGGAGTGCAGGAAAAATGCAGAACCAGAAACATAGAAATTCATGTCGCCAGGAATTAATTCCTTTCATGTGATTTTGTAGCGGCTCACAACCTAAACCTACAATTCCATTTCCCTATTTAACTAACGAATTACAGACGCATAAATGGGATATGTACGGTCACGCTGTAGAATCCCAAAGTAATTATTTACCTGTTTCTGTTTTATTGTCTGCGTAGATTTTAATTGCGCCTCTCCAATCCAATTAAAATAATTTTATTCACAATTACACATAATTCTCACTCTGTCTCTACTATACTAATTACACCGGTACCGGTACCGGTAGCAAAGGCTTTTTCATACAAACACAACTAACTGAATTACTATTGAAATAATAGAAATTTTTAGTTTGCCAGGGTGCGCCCATACATAACGTTAGCAAAAATTCACCATTCTAGCAGGATGAACCATCTATCATTCTGCACCGTTTTCCAATTCCAATGGAGCATGCCACCGTGGGATAAGATTTGCCCCTCTACAAAATTGGCTTTATTGGATGACATCATTTATGAACGACCCCTCTGCACTAATGTCTGTATCTGTAAGTTTGTAGTTTCTCTGTCACGTTTCTGACATTGAATGTGAATGTGAGTGGGACTGGCTAGGCGAGAGATGTACGGAGATGGGGGAGCGGAGATAGAACATTATTACTACATACTACTATTATAATTATTCTTGTAGATACGCCCATTTGCCTCATTTGCAATTTGTAATTTACACGGAATTTTAAATGGAGGAAATCAGAATTAATTTTGCAATTAAATTCTGGCTGCAATTTAATTACATTGTATTAATTGTATACACGGTGACATTACACATTTTTTTTAAATGAAGGTGGGTGGGTGCTAAAAGATAGATATTTTGAATGACGTCATTTATGGGTCGTCCCATTACAAAGATTGTCAAATAAAGAAATAACCACAGCCATAAATCACACCGTCCCTCCAAATGTCACTTTCAGTTCGTCAGTATCGACTGTATTAATGACATTAGGGGCCGTGCATAAATGATGTCATTCAAATATCTTCATTTCTATAGAACCCTTTGACTCTACACTCACCAACTTTAGCAGTGTGTAAATTCCAAAAAATCAATATCCCTTTTGGACCAATAGTGACTCTAACATTGACGTCATTTATGGACGAACCCTCCCTATTTGGCCCATATATTAACATTCATATCATGGCCAGAACCAGAACAGTAAATCTATAACAAAAAAAATCTCTAAAATAAATAAAGGAAATAAAAAAAAATCCCCAGTTCATATCGCACACAGAAAAACACATTAAACAAATAACACAAAACGTATCAACGACATAAAGACAAAACAGACAAACGAAGGCAATCAACCAGTTTTTTTTTCAACTTTTTTTAAATCGTATTTCGTTGTACGTACAGAAACAAGTCTTTGGAGGATCTGTGATTTGAATGGAGCGGTCAAGTGGCCGGCCGGAGATTAATACAATCGCACAGTCACTTTTTTTTTATCTTTTTTTTATTGGCCTACATACAACATTATACAGAGACAGACTTGTGCACTGCTGTCTGCAGCAAAATGTTCTAACTCAAGTAGTTGCCGTATTATAGTGCACCATCCCCTTATCGCTGGGGCATATCGCACTCCACACATTATCATCCGCATTTTTTGACTCATAAAAATAATCGGTCATTGAAACACACTGTGAGATTACAATAATGCAATAAAAAATGACAAATGCAAAAAAGCTCAAGTGCCGACTACAAAAACACGTTCATGAAAACATGACACGATCACCACAGTGCCACACACATAGGTGATGGTGATATATGGAAAATAAAATCCACAATCTCGTACAATGCACCAAACCAAACCACAAAGAACGCTCCACACAATTTACAATCACAATCAAAATTCCATTCTCCATTCAAACGCATTAAAAAAATGATAAAAAAATTGTAGAATTTTGTGGGCCAATCGGCCATCGAATTTTTTGACACTTGACACAAATATTAAAATCACACACACAACAAAACGTAATCATCTCCCACATTTCCCACTTGTAAAATTTAAACATACACTCGATCGACGCTTTTAAAATATCTCAAAATTGCAAAAATGCATAAATTCTACACATTATTTCAGACACGTACAAAACGTACAAAGGGGACACTTAAAAGCACTGAATGGCACTTATGGGAACATTAAGGGTCGTCCACAATTGACGTCATGGATAACATGGCGTTTCCCTAATGCAACTTTTCGCCCTAACAATATAATGACAACACTTTTAACATTGTCCTAAACAGGTAGATTTTTAAGACTCACCCACCTAAATAATGACATCATTTATGGACGATCCTTCAAACACACGTCTGGTTCTTATTTCTAACTGTCATTATTTGCCATCATTAAATTTGTCACAATACATTTTACTTTTGATTTATTTTTTTTAAATAATTGGCCCACATTTTAAAATTGAAAATTCTGCATAAAAAATTATGCAGAAAAAAAAACGTCAAAATTTGCTATTTTACCAGTTGTAAAAATATTTTTGTTATTTTTTAATAAACTTGAATTTACATATTTGACACACGATTAAGTACGCTATAAAAAGGCATGTAAAATATTAGAAAAAAAATGTGAAACTTTAACTTTCCAAGTTTCCAAATAAAAATGTCGGCTTTATTAAATGATTTAAATATGGGGAGATTTTTATTATGCAAATTAATTATTACAATATTATAAATAAATTTGCATATGTTTATAATGCACTCATTTTTTAAAGACATGTCATGTTTTGGTTTTGTCGTGTTGGTGGATTTATTTTTGTAAAAAAAGGAAATAAATCTCAGGAAATAGAAATGGCATTTTTCAGTCAGGTTTTATGCACATGTATGTATTTGCATGGTACTTTTGAAGTTGACATTTTAAATCCTGTTGACTGCCCAGGGAGGAAAATTACAATTTTGTATGCAGTGGTTTTGTCACTGTCACACTCTTAGTTTCAAATTGTCATATGTACCTACTACCTCCATTTTAAAAGCTGCCACTTTTTTATTAGATTCTAAAATCTAACCACAGCACAGAAGCAAGACAGTGTCTATTTTTATCAACGCTGGTAAAAGTGAAACTACTTTATCTCGAGTCACCTTCACATTGACATTCCTAATAAATGGCTTTTAATTTTAAATTTAATTAAATTAAATTTATTAATTCAAATTTCCGCTCGCCAACTTCAATAAAAGTTTTTTTTTACATTGTGCTATACACTGCTAGTAAAAAAGAAAAAAGAATGCGTGCTTTTATGTCATGTACAAACCTAATCTGTGAGCTGTCAATTTAAATTTTGCAAACTGTTAATTTATTAGACACTTCTAAATCTATATGTACACTATACGTTAGGGATCGACAATAGGTGATGTCACCATGTAAGTGGGGGATGGTCCTAAAGATGTCTTCATTTAAGGCTATGTTAAAACAAATTGCTATTCCATTGCATGTTAAGAAGGGGGGGGGGGTCGAGAATATCATAAAAATGCCATGTGATTAGTGACATCATTTATGGACGATCCCTTAAGTTACTGTGCTGTACTTTAAATTTAAAAATTGGAAAAACAAATTGCGTGTAGTCATAATTCTGAATTTATGAAATAATCCCCACATGTCTAGCATATTGTACTCTATAGGTATAAAAACTAATAAAGGGTCATGCATAATTGATGTCATCCAAAAATCAACATTACTAGGATCCCCCTCCCCCCGGTCTCGCCCAGGGCCGGATGAAGGAATTACTTTTCGTAGAAATTTGTTCCCATACAAAAACCACCATTTTGATTTTATTGTTGGTTTTCTTTGGTGAAGCAAAATGTTGTATTTACATGTTTTAAAAAAGTGCAAAATTTTCTTTTTAATTGATTCAGAAAACTGCAAAATGTTCTATTTACATGTTTTAGAAAAGTGCAAAATGTTCTTTTTACTTGATTCAGAAAACTGCAAAATGTTCTATTTACATGTTTTAGAAAAGTGCAAAATGCTCCATCTACTTGATTTAGAAAACTGCAAAATGTTCTTTTTACTTAATTCAGAAAACTGCAAAATATTCTATTTACATGTTTTGAGAAAAGTGTAGAATGTTTTATTTTGCATGTTTTTGAAAAGTCAAAATATTCTTTTAACTCATTTTTGAAAACTGCAAAATGTTCCATTTACACTGTTTTTGAAAATATTGAATGTCCTCAATACAGTAATTATAGCACACCCATGGAGAATGGAACCTACACCCCACGTCATTTATGGACAATCTCTCAAAAAAAAGTATTAAATAATACCTGCGTGTCTTACAGTCATAATTTCAAAATTGCCTATTTCACCATTAGAACAGCCAGGCATATATCCTATTTTGCATCTTACCCTTTTACAATGTATTAAGTACAACGGCTTACGGGACACTTATTTATTTACGACGAGATCTGCCGCTGTTCAACATGGCAGCCAACGAATTTATGAAGATTAACAAAAAAACTAAAAAATACTTTAAAGTTGTATGTAACATTAAAATCCCTTTGTAGATTTACCACCTGTTTTAAGCCCAGGCCCCAAAGTCCAACTTTGTGTGTCTTAAGCCTTTTCGTTATAAGCACGTCTTTTCGTCTTTTTTTTGTGTGGCGCGGTTTGTTGTGCTTATACAGGGCCGGATAATGCGGCGAGAGCAGGCAGCCCCCGCTGCCTCAATTTTCAAAACATGTGTAAATGGAATTTTTAGCACTTTTCAAAATAAAGTAAATAGAACATTTTGAGTTTTCAAAATCATGCAAAATAATTTTTTGTGTACATTTCAAAAACATGGAAATAGAACATTTTCCACTTTTCTCAAAACATGTAAATAGAGCATTTTGCACTTTTGGAAATCAAGTAAATCGAACATTTTGCACTTTCCTAAAACATGTAAATACAATTTTGCTTTATCAAAGAAAACCATCAATAAAATTAAAATGGTGGTTTTTGTATATGGAAACAAATTGCTGCCTAAAACAAATTCCTTCGTCCGGCCCTGTGTGCTTAGGATTGCTGGAAAAAAATTGAATGCTCTTCTCTCACTACAACTTCAGTTTAAGAAACTTTGAAGATTTCTTGAAGAAGAATTTTCTTGGTTTGTTTTCCACTGCCACAGAGACGGAGACAAAACGTGGGTGAAGTTTTTTGTAAGTGAATTAAGCGGATGGAAAGCATGACGTGAACTCACGCAGAATTTTAAACCATTTCTCATCAACTTTTAATTCCCTCGGCTTAGACACAACGCAGACAGACAGACCACGAAGAGATCCACATCTTTTTAAGATCTCAAGACGAAGATGAGAAGGATGCGGATGAAGAAGATGACGAGGAAAGCGAATTATTCTTTTTTTTTCGATGATGAATTTCAAATTAAACTCCGAGTAACACACACGATTTTACACGCGCAATTCAATTTCATTTTCATTCATTCATTATTTAGTCCGCCATTTACACTTTTACACAGGCCAAACGCCCAGATGCCCAAAAATGTTATCTGCAGAATAAAATGGTAATTAGCATCTACACAGATAAATATGGCAATTGCATCTTTGGGATTTCTTGGGATTTTAGGATTTTAGGGAAGGCTCATGGGCTTTATTAGAAATTACGTATCTTCTCAAAAATGTGAGGCTTTAATTTGAATTAATTAATTAAAGAAATTTAATTTATTCGTCACTTAATTACCTAGAGAAGCGATGAAAATGAAATACGACAAAATTGCAAACATGCTTCAAATGATGCTCTTGTGTATGCAGATAGAACTTTAGCGAGGATGCATATTTGGATTGTGAAGAATCAAAATGACCCATATCCAATTTAGGCTGGAATCAAAATGAGCTATGTCATGGAAACAAAATGATAAACATGCGTCAAATGTTATTTAGGAGTTTTTGAAAATTGTAAAATGTTCTATTTACATGCTTTTGAAAGAGTCAAAATTTTCTAATTCCATGCGTTTTAAAAAAAGTAAAATGTTCTAATTTCAGGTTTTTGAAAAGTGAAAAATGTTGTAGTTACAATTTTTTTGAAAAGTGTAAAATGTTCTATTTGCATGTTTTCGAGAAGGTGCAAAATGTTTTAATTTTATGTTTTTGAAAAATGTAAAATGTTCCATTTACATGTTTTTTGAAAAGTGTCAAACGTTCAACTTACATGTTTTTGAGAAGTTGCAAAATGTTATAAATTCGTTTTTGAAAAGGTACAAAATGTTCTAACTTTATGTTTTCAAAAAGGTCCAGATTGTTTTAATTCCATGCGTTTGAAAAGTGTAAAATGTTCTATTTACATATTCTTGAAAAGTACATAATATTCTATTTAAATGCTCTCAAGACATATTTGAATATTTTTGTAGATAGTTGATATTGTCTTTAGCTACAAATGGATTTGAGTCATTTTGATTCTTCACACACAATACGTAGTATGGTAATCACCTACTTAATTAGATGCACTAAAAATATTTGAAAAAAAAAATAAATCAGCTGACCTTTCCCGCTGCTTTCCGGTATCTTGTTGTGGCCTCGTGAATAAGATCCCGGACGAGCATGTTTGCATTGGGACAGGGCACAATCACCCGCACCGCCCCGAAACACACTGTCACTTTCATTTTCAAAACCAAATTCGGATTTGGCTCCAAAGTTGTTGATTTTAAAAGATTTGCAAAAATCAACCTTTTTTTGCCTTTACAATTTTCACTTTATTATTCTTTTATTTTTTACATTTGCTTTCTTTTGGGATAATTTTGAATTATTGGAATGTTTCTTGCTGTTTTCTGTTTGTAATATTTTCTTATCTAATGAAATTCACTCAAAATTAAATTTTGATTTCGTAATTTTTGGCACTACTTTTAAACATTCAATTTCACTAAAAATTGCAATATTGCAAAATCTTGACCTCTAAAAAACAATTTTGTTTTGTCACCATCACAACACACTCACAAATATTTTACAAAATAAAAAACTTGTGTGTAAATTCTCAAGGGATAAAAGCAAAACCCGCGGGAGATTTACACAGTAATGCAATAATCTCACAGTTATTTGAATATTGGATGAAATCCCATAAGCTTCTGAAATCCGGGGAAAAAATCCGATTCTAAAACATCAAAATCCACGTTCAACGTTCCGCGAATGCCAAGTAAAAAGAAAAATGTTAAAATCAGAAAACGCATGGATTTATATGGAATTTCAATTTTCCGTCACATTTTCAGTTCCAGTCCTACGGAAGCACATGGGAATTAATACCCGGATTTTGAGTTTTCTTCTGATTCGATTTTCTTGAAGCGTTTGAATTTTCTTTTGTTTTCCCGCCATCCTCATCACCCTGTGGAAAACAAAAATAATCTTAAAAATATTGTAAAATTCTTGTAGCATAAGATTGTAAAAAAAAGGTTTTATTTTTCCCTGCGTGTGCCTATATAAGCGGCACTGTTGTCTGTGCATAGCTTTTATTGCGGGGTGATTATCGAAATATTTGACTCGGGGGCAAAACGTTCTATCTGGTAAATAAACTGTCATGAAAAAAAAGAAGGAAAAAACGGGATAGTTTAATAGTTTATGGACTGAATAGCGCGTGTAATGGTCATGGGATCCGAACAAGATCATCGCAGATCACACAATCGCATCTTCTCGGCCCACAACAACTGCTTCGTAATATGCTAATCATCTTCATAATGATGAACCAACAACAACTTCTACTGCCGCTATAGACAATGTAAGTCTCTCGAAAAAATGTAGATAAGCGTAATTGTAATTCCACCGCCCGCAGCCCCGACGTCTGTACTTTTATCTTTCTTCCCACTATATGCTATGCATGAGTATCGTCTTTAGGGTCGTCCATAAATGATGTCAGCAAAAAATCTCAAGTTAAATAATTTATAACCATGCTGTCACGAGCTTAACTATTTCATAAATGATGCTTTTTACAACTACACCAACTAACCATACCGAAACCGATGATGACATCATTTACGGATGACCCTTTTTGTATTTTTCTAATAAATACACACGGATTTTTTTGCGCTTGTTTCAAGCACCTGTAGCATTCGAGTGCTATCGTTTCTGCTGTATTGAAATTTTGAATTTACAGAAAAATATTTGAAAAGTTTATTAGTTGAGAAAATCAAAAATCCCGCCAGCCTGCGGCGCCGGCGGCGAAGCAAACGCGAAAATGAAAATGGAAATTTTGAAGCAGTACTTTTTTACAGTGGTCATTTTGTCATTATTTTGTTATCGAAATCGAAGGTGGTTGTAGTTTTAAAGTTGGTTGACTGAACTGAACGGCAGAAAGGAACAAGGGTGGTCCATAAATGACGTCATTCAAATTAACACTGTTTTATTACGCCCCCGTTTCACCCTGTTATCATTTTAACATTATTTAAATACCTGCCATCTTTAAAATAGCGTTTCCCCACTACCTATATGACCCTATAAACCGACAACATCATTTATGGACGACCCCTAATGCTCCTAGGCGTTGCGTAGGAAACTGGGGGTAATAACAATAATCGTAAAAATAACAATAACAATAACTATGAACGTCGGGAACAATCACCGCAATTACCAATGAAATCAAACGGAATGGATTTACAATCAACTTTGGGTTTTGCAATTTCCCTTTTATCAAGTTATGGGAACGTTTACAATCCTGAGAACAATTTTTTAATGGTGCCCATACCAAACGTGTTAGCTACTTTGACGTAGATAGGTGGGTGGGTGGGGAGGTTTTTAGTTTTTACACAGTTTCTAGTTTAGGTCACAAAACAGAGGCTTTGCATTTTGAAATGTAAATAAATGATTCATCTTCTTCCGAAATTGTTTAGCTCCCATTAGTATCAGTTATGAGATCTGTGTGAGTGTCAATATGTCAGAAGAAATCTCTCTTAATTACAGGTAAATTTATAATAAAGATCTATCTCATTTAAATCAGATGATAATCTCATCACATGTTCAGCCTTTTCTCATAATTCCAAAATCCGACATTCGACCCTCTTAATTAATCTCCCAAAAATTCCCATCATTAATCTTCATCCTTACAGACAATAAGAACAGCAGATTGAACAAATGAATTTGCATCGGAAATCCGTAATATTTCATTCAAATTCCAAATCGATTTGCATGAGAGTCAATCAAGGAAAATTAAGGGGTCAATCACAAATTACGTTATGGAATATCAACCCTTTTACCCATAGCCCCATGGCCCCATTGTCGTCAACTTAACCATTGCGTAAATCGTAAATGACTGTCAGTCTTTAGCATGGGATTTCTTCAGTAACCCATGAGCCACATGACGTCATTTGCGGACGATCCCTTTAAAATGTGTACAATTTAGATATACGCTTTTAATTTCATGATAATTAAAAGGCAGCTAAACCGCAAATAAGGAAACCGAGCTTCACTGTGTAACTGACTTATATTACGTGGACAGGGGTCGTCCACAAATGATGTTATCTGTAGGGTAGATAGGTGCAGTCTGGTAATAATGACATTTCCTGTTAAAGATATATCGCCATTTATGCAATGCTTAAGTATGTGACAGAATTTTTTTAAATTGTGATTTTTCGATTAAGTAATTTATGGACGACTCCTTAATTGAATTCATTGTTGTAGGAATTTCGTGGGAAAATATTTGTAATTCGTACAGCTGTCATTTCAGTAGGAGCCTTTTCTTATCTGTAATTAACAAATGCGACCAACTAACTTCTCATACCGTAAGCTTACCATTGGTAAACAAGCGCGGGAATTTTTAAATTTTCAAATTTTTAATATTTAAGAATTTAATTTAAATTTCCAGGCACGGTTTAACATGAGCTTCCAAAGCAGATTACAAAATGTGTCTTGTACAGATTTCAAAGGTAATATTACAAATTTGCATATTTAATGTCAGATAGCTTGTTTTGAAATTAGTACTGACAGGCGGGAAAAGCAAAAGCGATTGACAAGCGTAGGAAATTGTACATACAAAAAATGTAAAAAACTAAAAAATGGACATAAAATGGACATGACATGTGACACAAGATCCGAGCCACGTGATTGAGCATCCACATTAATCTTCTTCATAAACTGTACTTCATCTCTCCCAAACAAAAAAAAAAGCCAGTTATGTGTATCTCCTTGATTTTTTTTTCCTTTCGTACAAACAACAATGGAGACTGATGTGAATACTAATCTGGAATTTCTGGAAGTTAATCTGCAAAGGTGGCTTTTGAGCTGCAGTTTCCCCTGGTCTGTCGCTTATTATGCACGCACACAGTGCCCAGTGCCAGCGTGCAGACAGGGCTCGTAAACTTCACATGATTAATCGCAACAGAGGGAAACAAAAAAATCTTTAAAATCTTCAAGCCTCCAGCCAGACGCCTTCTCTCTCACATCTCTCATCCCTCATCCCTATGTACTACTATATACTGAAGATGAGCCGCATCCTTAAAATCCCTAAAGATCCTAAGCATCTCTGACAATGAACGTGGAAACTACAAAACGAGCAGAGAAATTTTACATTTACCACAGAATTATTTTGCGCTACATACAGCAAAGTACGAGCACAAAAAATGAAAAATTACGCATGCAATAAGCTATAGTGGATTTTTTTTAAATTCAAATATTTAATTTCAAATTATCCCGCCATTTTTTTTGGTAAGTTTATTGCTATTTTTTAACGTATTTTCAAATTCCATTTTCGTTTTTAATTTTTAGTGTTTTGTTTTTTCAGTGTGACATTTCAAATTATCGAATATTCTGTGTAAAAGTACACCCCGCGTACTATTTAGGTTTGGCCGCATATTAGAGTCGCGTACTATTAAAGACCCGGGTACTCCCATAAAATAGTAAAAAGGGGATTGAAAAGACCCACGTACTATTCAAATAGAGAGTTTTTAGACCCGCGTACTGTTACAGAGATGCGTATAGTCATACAGCCCCGCGCATTATTGAACATGATGATTGGATAATAAATGGTACATCGTTTTTGAAAATATGTAATTAGAACATTTTGTACTTTTTGGAAACAGGTTATTACGTAATTTAGCAATTTTTGAAAATGTGCAATTAGACTATTTTGCATTTTTTAGAAACATGTAATTCTAAGTTTTTGCACTTTTTAAAAACGTGCAACTAAAACATATTGTACTTTTTTGTAGCATGTAATTATAAAATTTTGCACTGCTTTAAAAGTATGCAACTAGAACATTTTACATCTTCTGGAAAATGCAAATGGAACATTTTACACTTTCTAAAACACACAATTTATAACATTTTGCATGGTTTGAAAACACACAAACTAAAAATTTTTCTAAGATTAAAAAACATGAAGATAAAACATTCTGCACTATTAAAAATATGATAACTAATGTACACTGAGTACAGCATACATTCTAATGCCCTGCGGATGGCTCTATTAAATCGCGGGTCTCTAATAGACCATTTTATAACTATGTACACTGGAAAAAGTAAAAATTGTAAAAATCTGAATGACAAGTAAAGAGGGTGACGTAATTACATACGAGAAGTGATAAGAAAGTAGATAGACGCTATTTGAATTTTAATAAAACAAAGTGTCACTTAAATCAATATTGGTTTTGAAATTATGCAAGGCAGTTGATAGCAAAGGCGTCTATCTACTCACTGATATTAATTTTGAAAACAGCTTGAATCTCCTATGTACAGGACACATTCATTAGAGCTGACTGACGTATAGAGATAACAGAAACGTGCATTTAAGGATTAGGTTTTACGAGAGTCAGACTTTCTGTATTGATTTGACTGACTTGCAAACCCCTGCGTCTGTTATTAATTCAGTATTTACAGACGCAATTTGTATTATTTACAAAACAAAATATTTTCGCAATTACTTCAATTACTTTAATTGCGTATGTATAATGTATATTGCAGCACGTATTTAAAATTGTCTGTCGCCTTTAATTTTGTCGTGTTTGTTTACAATCTGAACAATTTGAATTCTGTCATCTGTCACAATAACAACCATATCGTCAGTGAAGAACCAAAATGACCCATATCCATTTGTAGCTAAAAACAAACTCCCCTATCTACAAAAATATTGAAACATGTCTTGAAAGCATTTAAATAGAATATTTTGAACTTTCAAAAAATATGTAAAAAGACCATTTCACACTTTTTAAAAACATGTAAATAGAACATTTTTCCATTTTCAAAAACATGTAAATTGAACATTCAACACTTTTCAAAATCATGTAAAAAGAACATTTTACACTTTTCAAAATCATGTGAATAGAACATTTTACACTTTTTTAAGACTCGTAAAAAGAACATTTTACATTTTCAAAGGCTCTTAAATTAACATTTTTCGCATGTTTCTCATTTTGTTTTTATGACATAGCTCATTTTAATTCTAGCTTAAATTGGATATGGGTCATTTTGGTTCTTCACTGACGATATGTACCTTATTCAAATGTGCCTATCTAAACACATTATTTTTTAGTCTCGTTATTACAACCTATTGTCTTAACAACTACAAATTGTAGAAGCCTATACAATTTATATTACGTTGCAAAAAACAATTTGGGGTCGTCCATTAATGACGTCACGGTTATTTTTAAATCTCTGGAAATTGAATTGTTGTATTTTGTTATAAAATTCATACAATTTTTTCCCATTTTAAAAAATGTGAGAGACTGAACCATATAAAGCCATCACGTGCTAAATTTCCAAATTAAATCAAAACAATAACAAATTGTCCAGGTGGAAAGTCAGTTGCAACTTATTGGCAGTTGCACTTTTCAAAAATCAGCTTCTTTCAACACGAATACAAATTACACGTATGTACAAAGCACATAATCAAAGACACGCAATTTAAATCTCACAGTTGATCACCACACAGAAAGAAAACGAAAACACGCACCCTCACAAAACATGCACACGAACATAGAAACGTTTAGCACAGGAAATTTCTGATTTTTTTAGATTACACAAAATTACACATGATGGAGATCGGGGCACTTTCGTCTTGTTACGAAACCAAATAACTACGTCAATTTTGTGGGAAAAGCATAGCATTTAAAAAACACGTGTAGGTGTAGCTATGTGCCCAGAGCCACAGTGGATTAAAGTGCACAAATTGGGAGAATTAGATATTGCCAAACGGGTTAGAAATAATTAAATTAAATGGTTCAAAGTATTGGGGAAAATTAGGCGAATTTTTGAAAAAGTGAATTTTACACACAAAAAAAAATCGAAAATTATTAGAATTGCTGTAGAAATGTACGTAACGACAACGATGAAATCCACCACAAAAAGTAAAGGAATCGCTAAGTGGGAAAATGTGTGGCTGTTCTCTGTATTGCTTTGCTAATGATATGCGATTTACGTTTTTTTGATTTTACAAAATGTGGACTAATCATCTCATCTGTGAGTAGGTAAATTGACAGGGACACGCACCCAAAATTTAATAATGTCAGATGGAAACTTACGTGCAGATTACTGGAGAGATGCTCCATTATTTTACTCTGTTATCTCTTAGACAGACAATTCAACATTTTTTTAATTCAACAACCAAATAAACAAAATGCTTCGTAAACGCAGGGCACACGTTTAATTTTGATTTCCAATAACTGCATTATTTTGTTTACATAAATCTCGCCGCTTTTGCTGCTATATATTGGACTACTTTTTTTTCACTATACTGTTTTAAATTTCCCGCAATTTTGAAAAATTATTTAATTTGTAAAGTCGACTTTTTCTCTAAAATGTATTTCCCTCCCAGTGTAATTTTTAAAATCACTCCAACAATAATTACACCTTTGATTTTTGTATTCTTTAGATTTTGTTTTTTGAAATGTAAAATGTCACTGTGTGTAAAATTATAGAAATTAACGCAACGTATAATTTTTAAAGGTTTGACACAACAGTTGGTAATTTTGCACTTTTCCAAACGTGTAAATTGCACGGATTGGGAACTTTTAAAAAGTTGTAAATATAGCCAATTTAATTTTGCAATTTTAAAAATGTGCAAACTGCTTATTTCCCGTTTTCACAAATATGTGGAAATACCTTATTTTGCACTTTCACAGAAGTTTAAATAGTGCATATATAGTGTATTTTGCACTTTTAAAATTGTGGAAACCGCTTATTTTGCAGTTTTAAAGAGTTGTAAATTGGGTATTGGGCACTTGCAAAAGTGTGTAAATAGCTGATTTTGCACTTTCAAAATTGTGAAAACCGCTTATTTTACATTTTCAAAAAGTTGTAGATAGCCTTTTCAATTTTCCAATTTCAAAAATGTACAAATTTCATATTTCCCGTTTTCACAAATGTGTGTAAATAGCCTATTTTGCACTTTCACAGAGATTTAAATAGTACATATATAGTGTATTTTGCACTTTTAAAATTGGTGAAGCCGCATATTTTGCAGTTTAAAAAAGTTGTATATTGGGTATTGGGCACTTGCAAAAGTGTGTAAATAGCTGATTTTGCACTTTCAAAATTGTGAAAACCGCTTATTTTACAGTTTCAAAAAGTTGTAGATAGCTTTTTCAATTTTCCAATTTCAAAAATGTACAAATTTCATATTTCCCGTTTTCACAAATGTGTGTAAATAGCTTATTTTGCACTTTCACAGAGGTTTTAATAGTGCATATATAGTGTATTTTGCACTTTTAAAATTGTGGAAACCGCATATTTTGCAGTTTAAAAAAGTTGTAAATTGGGTATTGGGCACTTGCAAAAGTGTGTACATAGCTGATTTTGCACTTTCAAAATTGTGAAAACCGCTTATTTTGCAGTTTAAAAAAGTTGTAAACTGGGTATTGGGCACTTGCAAAAGTGTGTAAATAGCTGATTTTGCACTTTCAAAATTGTGTCTATAGTGTATTTTTTGGTTTTAAAACTGCTTAAATAGCGTAATTTGCCTTTTAAAAATTGTGTAAATAGAAAAAAAAATTGAATGTGTTTAAATGGGTTATTTAAAAACTATGAAAAAAGATCAGCGTATTATTTTAAAGAAATTACTAATGACGAAGATGAGATAGGCACTGAAATCTCTTGGCGTTTTGTGTGTGTGTGTGTGTACGTAGTGTGTTTGGACAAGAATACGAGAACGTAATGGGTGACGTCCACTCGACTCGCCTCCCAAGTCAACAATGTGAATCTCCTATGCATGTTAAAGAAAATGGGAAGACGCATTGCAAATCCCCACAACTCCACACGCAACAAAAACAAGAACACAAATAACAGAGGAGCAGACGGAGAGACAGACAGACACAAGTATAAACAACACAGAGCAGTGCTACACACACACACACACACACACACACACGCAAAAGCCCACTGCAATTTTCAATATAGCACAACACACTACTGTGGTGTACTGTGCTAAACTTTAATACAGATACAGACACAGACACAAACTCGTATGCTTAGGTATGAATGTTCATTCGTATTAATTTACCATTACAAAACTCGTTTGAATTCTTTGTTCATTAGAATTGTTTTACATACGAACCACAAATTTTCTAAAAAACTGTAAACAGAACATTTTGCAGTTGAATAAAAGGAAAAATACTCCAAGGTTTTCTTACAAATAATTGTAAATATAATTACCGTATTCTACACTTTCAAAAATGTGTAAATAGCTTATTTTACACCCCTAAAAATGTGTAAATAACATATTTTGCACTTCTAAAATGGTGTAAATAGTGTATTCTGCCTTTTAAAAAATGTGCAAACAGCCTGTTTTCCACTTTCAAAAGGGTATATATAGCATATTCTGCACTTTTAAAAAGGTGTAAATATGGCGTAGTTTTCACTGTCAAAAAGTTGCAAACAGCAAATAGCAAATTTCGCACTTTCAAAATTGTGCAGATAGCGTTTTTTTTTTCTTGCAAAAATGCTTCAATAGCCTATTTTGTATTACATATAAAAATGTGTAATTAGCTCATTTTCCAATTTCAAAAAATGCTAAAATAGCTTATTTTGTCAGAAAGCTACAGACCATAACTAAACCATCTAGTTCTGTAACTTATTAAAGTAGTAAGTACATACAGTTTTTTGCATCTCCATTACTAAATAGGAAATTAATTACCATTTAAGGAAATTAAAGCACACAACTATGTACATTCTACAATGAAATGAACGCAAATGTATTTAGTGAACTGCAAAGTGTCCAGGATATGCGTCACTTTTGAATTGTGACTGTAATACAGTCAGACTCTGTAGGAGGATAGAAGGACGTAGACGTAAGACGTAACGTATTTTTACAGGCTGATGCCATTGTCTGGATTCTGAATGGAAATTCGTAGTAGTGAGTTTGCAGTGTGGCTTTTGGACGAGTTCTATTGGCCGCAGAAAAGCAACTGTGTCCACATCCACATCCACCCACACTCCACACACAGCACCTTCCTTTCCCCTGTCTCAATAATTCAATCAACTTCACCTGTACTATTTTCTGCCTGTCTGCTCTATGCTGCAGTAATGTTGTATTTGCGAATGTTATGGACCTTCTACGTCTACATTTACCTTCACTTCTTGCGGCCAATGAATTATTAATCCTCGCATTATTTCATTAACGGCCTCTCCCCTGTCTTCATACAAGAACTATATTTGTTGTTGGTTTTGTTAAGCAGAGTGAAGAAGCAATAGAAGACATTTGAAGAGTTTGTTTTCAAAACGTGACATCTCCACACTTTGTCCACTGGACTTATAGAGCCGTTTCCTAACAAATAATTAATGCGGGTGAGGCGCGAGGGGAGAATCAAAATCACCCATTTCCAACTCACGCAATATTATGTCGAAATGAGCTATCCTATAGCACAAGTGTAAGTAGAGTAGATGTATAAAATTTTTATTACATTTTGCAATAAAACTAAAAATTGCAAAAATTTTCCACTTACGAGTCTTTGAAACAAGCAAAATGTTATATTAAGTGATTTTAAAATGTGCAAAATTTTCCCTTTAATATATGTTTTTGAAAAGTGTTAAAAGTTGTATTTGCATGTTTTCGAAAGAGGCAAAATATGTGTAATTTGCACATTTAGAAAAAGTACAAAATGATATATATTTGCACATTTTTAAAATTTCAAAATTTTTAATTTTGCACATTTTTGAAAAGTGCAAAATGTTTAATGTGCACATTTTTAAAATGTCAAAATTTATAATTTTGCACATTTTTGAAAAGTGCAAAATGTTTAATTTTCACATTTTTAAAATTCCAAAATTTATAATTTTGCACATTTTTGAAAAGTGCAAAATGTTTAATGTGCACATTTTTAAAATGTCAAAATTTATAATTTTGCACATTTTTGAAAAGTGCAAAATGTTTAATGTGCACATTTTTAAAACTTTAAAATTTATAATTTGCACATTTTTGAAAAGTGCAAAATGTTTAATGTGCACATTTTTAAAACTTTAAAATTTATAATTTGCACATTTTTGAAAAGTGCAAAATGTTTAATTTTCACATTTTTAAAATTTTCAAAATTTATAATTTGCACATTTTTGAATAGTGTCACATGCTCTATTTACATCTCACTCAACTCAGCATCACGTAATTTTTATTTTCTATAGTAAATTATACATTTTTTGTGTTTATCTGAAAACACAGATGTGTGCGATTTGGTTTCTTCACTGACGGCATAATATTATGTATGTAGATGGATGCGGGTTAATTTAGTAAATATTTCATTACATTATTTTGTGTGATTGTGAGTGGTGTGGTGATGTGGTAGTAGTGCAGTTGGAGTCCGTCTACCTTCCCCGCATAAAGTCCTACATACATACACATGATTATTATGATCTCATTTCCCTTCATACGTTCCCTCTTTTTGCGTCTCCTCAACTCTGCACTAAACTGAACTGAAGCAAATTCACAACACCGGCCACCAATGACAACGACAACGACAACGAGAATGACAACGACGAGAGCAGAAATCCACAGGAGACCTTATCATAAATCATCATATCGTCAGTGAAGAACCAAAATGACCCATATCCAATTAAATCTACAATCAAAATGAGCTATTTCATAAAAAAAGTGAAAACATGCGTAAAATGTTAATTAGGAGATTTTAAAAAATATAAAATGTCCTATTTACATGCTTTTGAAAAGGTGCAAAAATGTCTAATTCCACGTTTTTAAAAAGGTGCAAAATGTTCTAATTCCATGTTTTTGAAAAGGTGCAAAATGTTCTAATTCCATGTTTTTAAAAAGGTGCAAAATGTTCTAATTCCATGTTTTTAAAAAGGTGCAAAATGTTCTAATTCCATGTTTTTAAAAAGGTGCAAAATGTTCTAATTCCATGTTTTTAAAAAGGTGCAAAATGTTCTAATTCCATGTTTTTAAAAAGGTGCAAAATGTTCTAATTCCATGTTTTTGAAAAGGTGCAAAATGTTCTAATTCCACATTTTCGAAAAGCGTAAAATGTTCTATTTACGTATGTTTGAAAAGTACAAAATGTTCTATTTAAATGCTCTTAAGAAATATGTGAATATTTTTGTTGATATAGTGGATATTGTTTTTAGCTACAAATGGATATGGGTCATTTTGGTTCTTCACAGACGATATTATATGAGAGACTGCATTGCACTCGTCATGGGTTGTATAGTTTGTAGTAGTAGTGAGTGCTGAGATAAAAGTTGAGTCAGTTACGATTCGAATAATTGACACAATTACGACGTCGTCGTTCGGAGCATAATATAGGAACAAGGATGAGAAAATGTAAATCTAAATACACAGTCATATGTTGATGTTACATTTGCTGTTGTGGGTGAGCAATTAAGGAAGTGATGGGGACAGGTAAGCACACGAGTGGAGTAATTATTTATTCTCCATTTCTTCGAATACAAAAGCTACCCGCAAACATTCAAAGGATAAAATTCAAACACGGTTGTACATGCACAGTTTATTAGCTGTAATTATACACTCCACATTTTTTCCTGTAATTTTGTGCTTCAACATGAGCTTAGGAAGAGTTCATAAATTACGTGCTACACATTTTGAAAATTTTGAAACCCATTTGAACTCCTCATTTTTTAGTATGTGAGTCCATGGTATGAAAATGGTATTGTACAATAGAATAGCTATAGATTGAACCCCTACCTATTCCAAGACTCACAATGTAATTTATGCACGCTCCCTTATACACCCGCATTGAGCGACCAAGTGTGGTTATAGTTATCTACTATTATTCAATTAAACGTTCTGCGCTTACATGCACAGTTTTATTAGTACCTGTTTAATTGCCTTATCTATTGCCACTCTGCCCAACTCCATACAATGGGCAATTCATAAATGACGTAACAAGTTTAAATTTGATCCCTTTCTTTCTGACTTGTCATTACTGAACCCGTTGAGCTATTTTTAAATACTTTTTACAAATTACTTTTAAATGAGCTTAAATTACCGAATTACAACTTTTGAAAAGGTGCAAATTGACTGGGTTTGACCTTTTTAAAAGTGTCAAATTCAATAATTTGTATGTTGCTTCAGTTGCTTGGAAAAAATTGTAGTTAGGAAAATATGAAACATAGAGTTTAAGTATCAAGTATAGTTTATTGAGTGGGTTCAATTTTCAGAGTAGGAGACGTAATTTATTGCAGAGCCCCATTTATAATGTTATTCCGGTCTGTGTCTGTGTGTGTGTTGTTCGTCCGTTGGTTGTGTTCTATTGTGTATTGTAAGTTCCAAATACGGAATTGAAAGAGGGACACACAAAGTGAACTCACTTTCTAGTTAGTTCCTATGTTTACACACATACAATCTTTTTATTTTAGCACAGGAATAATATTTGCACACACAATGAGATAAGGCGTAGACCTCCACTCACAAACACCCCGCAATAAACAAACGCCACAAATTCCACGAATTCCACCAGGGGGGGTATCCATAAATTACGTCATACTTTTTTGCGTTGGAAAACGTAATTATACTGGCTGCCTATAGTTTTATTTGAGCGTACATACTAATAAATGACGTTGGTTCTTATGGAAATCTCTGATTTTTTACCACGTAATTTATGCGCGCTCCCACATTAGTATCCACAGGTCATAGAAAAAAAAAGGGCATAACTCACACTCACGCTACACTTACAAGACGTAGTAAAATTCTGCATTCAAATTCAGATTAAGGCTTCGGCTTGTGGCCTTATATAAATGCAAATAAATGCAAAGGTGTAATAATAGGTAAGTGAGGGGTGACCCATAAATGATTTCACTCAAATTTGTCACTTTTTAAGAGCCCACCCAATCCCATTCTAGAAGCTTTGCATTGCAACTACAACTTCATTATTCATTAGTACACGACTAGACCCAGTGACCCCACTAATGACATCCTTAATGGACGACCCCTAACTAAACCAAAGTATGTACACGTATGTTAACCATGCAAAATACGTTTTCGTACGCTGTTTTATTGTCTAAATACCTAGAAAAAACGGTCTAATTATTTGCACACAAGAGTCATAATGTAGCAGAAAAAGAGAGACAGGAAACTTCCGGCCGTTTGAATTCAAATATAGAAAAAAAGAAATGGAGTGACAGGTAGAAAATACGTTGTAAAAATGGTGACTAATCCTCCCACAACCACAACAAAAACAAATGAAGGGATTACAAATGGGAAATACCGAGGGGCGAGAGATCGGAAATCGGAACCAGAACCGGCACAGCTAAGCCGACAGGTGAACGAAGCGAAAGCCGTCAAATAAAAATGCCACTCTGCAGATACGCTTCTTTGCATATATGTCATACGTATGTTAAACTGTCACATATTAAACAGGGAAACAGTCTATTTACTTTTTATTAGTTGGCCGTTTGGTTTTACAATAAAGGCTACACACGTTGCTACTGAATGTAAGGGAGGAACTAAAATGGGCTATTTCCAATTTTAGCTAGAATTAAAACAAGCTATGTCAAAAAAATACTACAAATAAGATTGTTTATACTTTGCGTGTTTTTGAAAATGTCAAAATATTCTATTTGCATGTTTTTTTTTAAATTACTAAATATTCTTGTAACATGTTTTTTTGAAACAGTCAGAAATTTTTAGTGACACGTTTTAGAAAAGATGCACAATTTTCCAAATGCGCTTCTTGGAAAATTGCAAATTATTCTATTTACATGTTTTTTGAAAAGTGTAAAATGTTCTGATTTTGTATGACTTGGAAATATGCAAAGTTTCTTGTTTAGACGTTTTGAAAAAGATGCGAAAATTTGTAAATGAGCTTTCAAATCTGCAAAATTGTCTATTTACATGCATTTTAAAAAATGGCAATGTATTTCATCTACATGTTTTTAAAAAGTTCAAAATGTTCTAATTGCGCATGCTTCAATCTTCCTAATATGTTAATTCTTTTTTTTTGTAGATAGTGCATTTCAAACTTTGCTAAAAATAGAAATGGGCTATTTTAATTCGTCCCTGCTGATACACGTTTTTGCTTCGATTGTCTTTATCTTATTTGTTTTTTAGTGTCTATTTTTCTCTGCCTGCGGTTTGTTGGCCTGACCGTTGGAATTGAAAGTTGGAATCAAGGGAACGTCGTTTGTAATTTGTACAAATAGTGGAAATGAAAATGCGAGTGAGAAAACAGGAAAACCTTGAACCCTTCCCCTCCCTTCAACCGTCCCGGCATTCCCCTTTTTAACGGTTACCAATTTTAATTTTTTCTAAAGTCATAACAACTGTAGCGGAGAACGAATATCGAAACTGACAAACAATAAAATTGCCAACTGCCTCACAAACAGCCAAGTTTCCAAATTCCAAATTCCAAACTGCTCAATGTGCCACGGGGGACATTTTCCAATTTAAAAGAGAGGCACTCGTAATTCTAATCGTAAGACGTGACACAACAAAGACTTTCAGCTCAGCTCATGATTTGAATAATTATTCAAAAATGTTCTCAGGTTAATTAAATTTTTGAAACAACCACTCAGAACGAAGCACTTTTAAATCATTCCACTTCAATCCACTTCATTCCGTCCAGTCAACGAACCACCTACTACAAATGTGAGGTGTCAATTCAGACCAAAATACATTGAGAATTACACACAATTTTTATTACTTTTTTGAATAAGTTATCTTCGCAATTTAAATTGTAGCTACGTAGAAGACTTTAGAATTACTGATTGTGAGTTAACGATTTTTGAAAGATGCAAAATGTGTTTGTTTTCACCTTTTTAAAAGTGCAAAACGTTCTAATTACGCCTTTTTAAGAGTTGAAAATATTGTAATTTGAACGCTGTTAGACGTGCAAAATGCTTTATTTTCACCTTTCCGTAAAGTGCGAAATTATTTTTTTTCATATTTTGTAAAAGTGCAAAATGTTCTAATTTTAGGTTTTTCAAAAGTACAAAATGTTCTAATTTTAGGGTTTTTAAAAGTTCAAAATTTTATAATTTCAGGTTTTTAAAAGTTCAAAATTGTGTATTTTCTTATTTTTCAAAACTACGAAATATTTTATTTTCACCTAAGTGCAGATTTTTGTGTTTCCACCTTTTTTATAAATTACAAAATGATAGACGATAATTCCTTATACTGATCTCAAGTAATTTATGAATGACCCTTCGCCTTCCAAACAGTACTTCAAAACGCTCAGCTGTTTGTACCGGACGCCAAATATAAAATAAAGCATCTGCCTTCTAAAAGCTCCATTTCAATACCTTCTACAGATTCCCATAATTGTCAATTATTCCAAAAGGCATTATATTACCGTGTTAAGCTTTATAACGATCACGAACAGCTTGAAATTTAGGGATCGTCCATAAAGGATGTCATCTTTATAGTCAGGGGGTATATAATCATAATCAGGCATTGCTAACACCCAATATGTTAAAGATACTAGTTTTCGTTTTCATTTTCGTAATCTTAAAGCAACGACATGGGTCATGAGTGGGTGCTAATATAGTGACAATTTAGATGACATCATTTATGAATGGTCCCTTATTCTATGTAGATTCAAACGCGAGAGATACTAATAACATACCTAGACAATTTTTATAAAATGTTGACTGGTGAGGTGAACATTTATGTTCGTGTGGCAGTCAATTTACAATAAATGGGATCGTCCATAAATGACGTTAGCGAATCTGCATTGGTGCTGATAAAATTCTATAGTAATGATAGCAATTTATGCAATAGGTATGCTGGTGACAGGTGACGCACGGGTAGGTACTAAAAATTGGTAAATTTTGATGACGTCATTTATGGACGATCCCTAGCGGAAGCTAGGAAACAAGGAAAACTTGAAATAAATCCTGGACAGACTAACCATGTCATTGTTACGCAACTGATCGTCAACCAAAAAATGCTCGTCACGCAACCATTTTGCTGGGGGCAAAGTAGCCAATAGGAATCAAGCAATTAGATGGGACTTTTTGATTCCCTCGCTGTCACTATAAATGACACGTTGTCTGTTTTATTCAGCTGAATAAATTCTCTATAATGGTCTACTGTGGGAAGTGGAAAGTGGGAACTGGACAGAAACTGAAAAAGAAAGGGGAATCAAATCATTGAAATTATCTAGACTTTTAAAATCTGTTTTTCCCACACATTGAAAAATATTACGGGAGAAATCAATTCTGACTTTTAACTCCACGACTCGCAGTCGCAGTGGACTGGACCACCACGCAATCACGCAATTCAATCAGAATCTGGATCAGAATCAGAAATAAAAGCGACATGCAATCTCGTTAAATTAAATTACGATATTACGTTTCTGGTTTCTACTTTTGTATCTTCCTAATGGTTCAATTCAAGCTTGTACAGAAGGCAGGGATTGTCCACAAATTACGTCATCGATAGAGTTATATTGGGTCTACTTGGCCATTGATGAGATCCCATATGTTAAAGACAGCCACTTTTATATTTATGAAAAGTCGAAATTATTTCATTTACATGGTTTTGAAAAATGCAAAATGTTTTATTTACGTGGTTTCAAAAATTGCAAAATGTTCCATTTTCATGTTTTTGAAAAGTGTAAATTGTTCCATTTACGTGGTTTTAAAAAATGCAAAATGTTTTATTTACGTGGTTTCAAAAATTGCAAAATGTTCCATTTTCGTGTTTTTGAAAAGTGTAAATTGTTCCAATTACATGGTTTTGAAAAATGCAAAATGTTTTATTAACGTGGTTTCAAAAATTGCAAAATGTTCCATTTTCATGTTTTTGAAAAGTGTAAATTGTTCCATTTACGTGGTTTTAAAAAGTGCAAAATGTTTTATTAACGTGGTTTCAAAAATTGCAAAATGTTCCATTTTCATGTTTTTGAAAAGTGTAAATTGTTCCATTTACGTGGTTTTAAAAAGTGCAAAATGTTTTATTAACGTGGTTTCAAAAATTGCAAAATGTTCCATTTTCATGTTTTTGAAAAGTGTAAATTGTTCCATTTACGTGGTTTTAAAAAGTGCAAAATGTTTTATTTACGTGGTTTCAAAAATTCTGATTCCATGTTTTCAAAAAGGCGCAAAATGTTTTTATTCCATGTTTTTGAAAAGTGCAAATTGTTCCATTTACATGTTTTTGAAAAGTGCAAAATGTTCTAGTTACACGTTTAAAAAAAATTTATTTAGGCGTTATTTAGAAATGCAAAATGTTTTACTTTTGTTTTTAAAAAGTGCAAAATATTTAATTTGTATTTTTTGAAAAGTGCAAATTGTTCTATTTACACATTTTTGAGAAGCCCTAATTTTTAAATTTGTATGTTTTTAAAAATGTCCAAAATAATATTTTATACAATGGTTATAAGCTGATGGCAGGGTCCAGTAGAAACTGATGATTTTTGTGTGACGTCATTATTAGACGATCCCTTACCACACAAGTTCTGTAACTTAATTACATTACTCTACGCCTTAGATTTGAATTCAATGAGTGGGGGGGGGGGAGTAGGAGTGGCATTGAAATGCGATTCAAATTTAAATGTTAGTTTATTCAATTTCCTACAATAGCTAAATGTCTATTATTGGAAATTAAAAATCACTAACTTACTGAATTATGAAGGCCACGACTGTTAAACAGTAAACGAGTAAACAAAGTAAAAACTTAATTGTTTTTTTAGAATCTTTGCAGGCGGGAAATTAAAAGCACAAAAAAAAATAAGAAACAAGAAATGTGATCTCCCTTTAAGATTCCTATAACGATGAGAAGATGACGATGAAGAGATGAAGATCTCCTCTGACGATGAGTTGTGAGTCTCACTCAATTAGTTTAGTTACGCAAAAGACAGTCTAAAGATCAAAAGTCGAGAAGAATCAAGAGAGACACGACCGCAAGACTTGTTAAAGCCCGGAACTGAAACCAAAACCGACATCGAACCGAACTGAAACCGGACCGGAACCGTCATAAAGCCCACGCTGAGACAAGAAAACGTTTATTTTATAAGCGCAGAGTCGAAGTTACCCGCAAAAAAAATTATCACAGAAACACACGTACAGGAAGAAATTACGTCATTTTAAAATTATTAGGAAAAATAATTTTGAGGGTCATTCATAAATTTTGTTGTGCATATTATTAAGTTAGCATAGTAGGATTTTAAATTTGCCGCAAAAAAATTAAAATTAAACCGGAAATAAGTGACACTCCAAATTTCAAAATTCGCACATTACATTAATACAATACAGTTTAAAATACAAAATACAAAATACACTACCTAACTGTATAAGGGAGCGTCCATAAATTATTTCATGGACAGGGTCAGGCCGGGCCAATAAGTCATTTATTGATGATTTGCCATATTGTATGTGAAGAACCAAAGTGACCCATATCCATTTTTAACTAAAAACAATATCAACTATCTATACAAATATTCAAATGTCTTGAGAGTATTTAAATGGAACATTTTGCACCTTTTCAAAAACATTTAATAGAACATTTTACACTTTTAAGAACTATGTAAATAGAAAATTTTACGCTTTTCAAACACATGAAATTAGAACATTTTGCACCTTTTCTAAAACATGGAATAGGAAAATTTTACACTTTTCAAAAACATGTAAATAGAACATTTTACGCTTTTCAAACACATGAAATTAAAAAATTTTGCACCGTTTCAAAAACATGAAATTAGATCATTTTGCACCTTTTCAAAAACATGTAAATAGAACAATTTACACTTTAAAAAAAAATAGAATGAGAACATTTTTCACCTTTTCACAAACACGTAAATAGATCATTTTCCAATTTTTAAAAACATATGTAAATAGAACATTTTACGTCTTTCAAATACCCCTAATTAACATTTTACGCATCTTCCTCATTTCGTGCTTCTTAAGACGCAGCTCATTTTGATTCTAGTTTAAATTGGATATGGGTCATTTTGGTTCTACACAGACGTTATATCAAAGATAATAATTTATGAATGGAATATTACGCAAAAAAATAAATAAATAAAATAAAATAAATAAAGTTGACCAGCTGTGGGTGGAATAAAGCTAAATGTGCGGAAAGAGATCAATGTTTTTTTTTGGGCATGACATAAAAAGTAGCGAAAGATTCTACACAAAAAAAAACAGAAAAGACAAACAAAAGAAGCACGTCACAGTCAGAGCACAGAGCACAAAAGACAAAAGTGAAGGACAGAGTCGTCGTCGTGGTCGGAGAGTGGAAAGCATCTTTTGGCTTCTGGTCTTTCTATTGTTTCCCATTTGACATAATACACAAGAAGATCCACATAAAATGGAACGTCGGTCTCTGGATAAATTTGAGCCTGGAGCTGGAATTGTGGAATTGAATAAATGTGTGGCCAAAAGACAGAGACACAATTTCCGTAAGAATGAAAAATGAGATGCTGCGTTCCAAATCTGTTAAGCTCCTTATCATTATTTCTCTCCTGGGCCCCGCACCGGGCACCGAGAGTCGTCAATGTTAAGTGCAAACGTTGACGACAATTCCCAGAAATTCCGTTTCGGTTTCGGTGTCGGTGTCGGTTTTGGCAATTGCCAAGTTTTACATTTTAAAACAATATCCCGAATTACATGTAATGATATGACAGATCCTGCGTCCCATGCTGGACATTCCTATAGAAGCTACCTAAGACTTTGCGGACTCAAATGGCAATTTGGAACCCTTTCTTTTTCAAGATATTTTTGAACTGTCAGCTAATTGGAAGCAAAATCGGATATCTACACAACGACTATAGCCCCTGGAATAAAAATAAATTTTAGTGTTTTTTGTTTGGAATTTTGGATTTTTAGAAAGCATAGTATGCTACATGTCTCATTTTGATTTTAGAGGCTTGTTGAAACCAGTACAGGTAAATTAAAATGACGCGAGACAATTAGGTGCATGCTTAGGTTTCAAAAAGTCAAAGGTCAAATGACAAAGAAACTTTATTTGTATTGGGTTAGAAAAATGTGCCCATTTTACCCTCCTTCCCCTTTAGTTTACGCACACATGCTTGAATTAAAGGATTTATTTTAGATACAATATAAGATATATTCCAAAAGATGGATTTAGGCTGTTTTACACCTTTTAAAAAGTGTATTTACGATATTTTGCGCTTTTAAAAATTGTATTCATGACATATTTTTCATTTTTTGTAGTGTATTTTAAAGGCATTTTTTTATTTTTTGAAAAATGTATCTACAACATTGTTCACATTTTTTAAAGTAAATATACATACATCATTTTGCACCTTTCACATACTGCTAATAGTAATTATATTTAGGACATTTTGCACCTTTTTAAAAGCGTATTTACGACAGTTTTTATGTTATAAAAAGTCTAAATATGACATTTTTGCCTTGATAAAGTGTATTTGCGACATTTTGCACGATTTGAAAAGTGTATTTACAACATTTTGCCCTTTCAAAATGTGTATCCTAAAAATCAATATTGCCTTACCCTTAAACTTTAAAATAGGTTAATTATACCATGTTGCGGCTTCTTATGTAAAATAAATCAATCCAATTTCTAGCCAATTTCATTTTCCAATTTCAGAAATGTGTAGTTATGCCAATTTTAAAATTCCCAATCGCGTATTTACTACTTCTTGCAGAATTTCCTATTAACTATACCTAAAGGTATATTGCCTCCCTTTGAACTTTCCTATGCTTGTATTTTTGTGAAATGTGTGGAGTAGTAGAATAATAACAGGGACTACTGTCTTTATTACAGCCCACGTAAGCACTCATAACTGGAAAACTAGATATATCATAATATGAATCATATACTCTTTACGCTATACGCTATACTGAACGTTAAGTCTCGTTCCTTTTGAACTCAAACCGAAGTCAAGTCCGCGGGTCCGGGATTACGTCCGTAATGATGACGAATGTGTTTCATATGAAAATGTGATCAAGTCAAAAGAAACCCGACAACGGAAAACTGAAACCCGAATCTTCTTTTCTTTTATTTTCTTCATCTTCTTCATTATTTTATTTCATCTCTCTACAATTCTCAAAATCTCGTACTTTCCACAGCCTCTCGGCTAAAATGTTATATGCAAAATTGTAAATGTAATAATGGAGTTCAAAATTATATGAAGCCGCACGACCACACGAAGAATGCCGCCAGAAGCACAACTACTAAAACTGAAATCCAAACCGAAACCAAAGAATGCCATCGCAACTTCTTAGAATTTAATTCATTGACAGGGCCGGGTAATGCGGCCAGCGCATAGGCAGCTCCCGCTGCTTGAATTTTCAAAACACATGTTAAATGGAACATTTTGCACTTTTCTCAAAACAAGTAAATACAACATTTTTTACTTTTCGGAAACAAGCAAATGGAAAATTTTGCGCTTTTTAAAAATGTGTAAAAAAAGAATTTTTTGAATTTTCAAAAATGAGCAAATAGAACATTTTGCGCTTTTCAAAAACATGGAAATAAATTTTTTTGTATATTTAAAAAACATGCAATTAGAACATTTTGCGCTTTTCAAAAACATGGAAATAAACTTTTTTGTACATTTAAAAAACATGCAGTTAGAACATTTTGTTCTTTTCAAAAACATGCTAATAGAACATTTTGTTCTTTTCAAAAACATGGTAATTATTTTTTTTTTTGTAAATTTCAAAAACATACATATAGAGAACAATTTATGATTTTCAAAAAAATGTAAATATATAACATTTTGCACTTTTATGAATCAAGTAAAAAGAACATTTTGCACTTTCCTAATAAAAAATTTAAATACAACATTTTGCTTTACCAAAGAAAACCATCACTACAATCAAAATAGTGGTGTTTGTAAATAGAAACAAATGGCTATGCCTAAAAGCAATTCCTTCGTCCTGCGCCCTGTTTATGGAATTTGTGGGGAGTGCAGAAAATGAGAATTCCATTCAAATTAAATCTCAAGTTACAAAACCTCAAAATTCAGAATTGGAATAAAATTATAATTGTCAAAATCAAAATTGTGGCAAAAGTATTATGCAGTTACATTCCTTTAATACACACAACTTTCCCAGGTCTTCCGTTATGAACCTTAAGAAACCTAAAAAAACAAAAGCATTATTACAACTCATAATTGATAGTAGATAGCTTCTCTTGCACAAGCATAGTATGTACGTAAATGAACCGAAACTGGAACTACTATACTAAAAACAAAATTGGTTATCTGCATAATTAATTACCACTACAACTATTGCCAATTATTAAACACCAAGTTTGTCAATATTTTCGCAATATTACAATTAAATTACGACACATTCGCACAATTAATTAAATTAATCAATTCCTACAGACAGGGATCGTCCATAAATGATGTCGTCCAAATAAGCTTGTAATAAAACCCATGCATTATGAATGCAACATGCAAAATGCAATTAAGTGAATTTAAAAAATAAATAAACATTAATAAAAGTAATTTATTAAATTTTCTCTGTTGACATCTCCTTCATTTTTTTTTATTGTTTTGATTTGTTAATTTTCTTTAATTTATTTCCCTTTTGTTTGTTTCGTGTGTCATGTGATAGCCTCATTAGAATGCAAAACACGTCGTCTTCATCATGTCTAAATGCTCAACAACACTCCCTTTGATTTACTGCCGTTTAAACAAGCTTCATTTTTGCACAGTTGCTTCCCCAACGGCAACGGCAACGAACATTTTGAGTTTTTACATTCAACTGCAATGCAATTTTTAATTCCAATGCATAATAATAATGCAATGTAATTTCCTCAAACATTTATTGCCACTGTCTTATTTTTGCGTGAGAACCTTTCACCGTTTACCTTGTTTTTTTTTATTCGAAAGAAAAATTGATCGACCTGTATTAATTATACAGGGAGCAGACGGTGGAAACGTTTAAGGGTCGTCCATAAATGATGTCGGACTAACCAAACTATACGGAGTCAATAGTGGGGGGTATATGTGTCATAACATTTTGGCACATTTTGGAACATTTTAGCACTGCGAGGGGCATAAAAATTTCATTTTGCACTTTTCAAAAACATGTAAATGGAACATTTTGCACTTTTCAAAAACATGTAAATAGAGGATTTTGCACTTTTCAAAAACATGTAAATAGAGGATTTTGCACTTTTCAAAAACATGTAAATAGAGCAATTTGCACTTTTCAAAAACATGTAAATAGAGCAATTTGCACTTTTCAAAAACATGTAAATAGAACATTTTGCACTTTTCAAAAACATGAAAATGAAACATTTTGCACTTTTCAAAAACATGAAAATGAAACATTTTGCACTTCACAAAAACATGTAAATGGAACATTTTGCACTTTTCAAAACAATGAAACTAAAACATTTTGCTCTTTTCGAAAGAATGGAAACAGATGTGGTTTGGCTAACGTAGTTTATGGACGCCCCCCTGAGTTTTTCCTCCGCATGTCAGCTGTTTCTGTTTCTGTATCTGCTGTTGAAAATTAAAATAGTGTGTGTGTTGTGACCCCTGCCCTATGTCTGCAATAAGGCAATGATGAATAGCCACATAAATTATAATAAGGGATCGTCCATAAATGATGTCGCCATTGGTAGGGTCAGTAAGTATACTACGGTATTTGATTAATGACACACCATGGTAAAGTGATGAGATATGTGGGGATGGGTATGGTTTCTTACAGAGAGTGAAATTTTGAGTGACATCATGTATGGATGACCCCTAATAAAAAAAATGGTTTTGAATGTGATGTTAATTAAACGTTTGATTTTGATTTCTCTCGAATTCTTGTTTTGTCAGTCTAATGACACGAAGATTAAAGATTCAAAAGTGAACAGCTGACGACGATGATAAAGACAATGGGAATCTGCATTTGTAATGTAACCATTATTTTCTGTTTTATTTGATCATTCCAATTTTATTATTCAACATACTAGAGGCGCTAGAGGCTTGGGGGCAGTCCATAAATGACGTCTTTGAGAAACTTTAGAAGGAGATTTTTTGTGGGTTTGTTTATAAGGGCCTGGTGTAATTGCTGTGCACGAACACGAAAGGGGGCAGGGTTTTAAAATGTAAGATTTTTGTCTAAAGTAATTTATGCACGGCCCCTAATGCTAAAGTATAGAGTAGTTTATTAGCTCCGTCTGCTGTTATTTCTATTGTTGGCCAAAGGGGAAAACTTGAAATTTATTAAAGTTGGTTTGATAAAAAATGGTGTTTGGATTTGACTGTCGAGTTTTGGTTTCGAATAAAACCCCAGTTCCTCTTTATTGCCTTATTATAAAGGTACATACAATGAAGAATTTGGCTGACGTTGGAAACTGTGCAAACCATAGTGTGTAGAAATTAGTAGAAAACGACAGGGAAGAAATAAGGGAAACGAGTTGAGGTTTAATTACATTTTGGACAGACTGCATTCTACAACTACAACTACGGCTACGACTGTACGACAAGAGCAGTTAGGAGGAAAAACAGGACCAACTACACGGCCAATTAGACGCATATACCACTTTTTACATTTTAACTACAATTTCCATTCACAAAATAGAGAGATTGATGGAATTTTCAGCTTGCACTGCTGGTCTCGTGGAATTATGTGAAGTCATTATCGAAATTGAAATTGAAGCTGTAAGCTCACTCTGTGGACTCTGTCACTCTCGACTTTTACAGGTATTACATTGATTTGCAAACTTCGTAGTTTGTGTTTTTATAGATTTATACGACTACAAATTCAGCTATCTGCAAGAATATGCCACTTCCATCGCAAAGGAAGAATAATATACAGCAGTTTTTTTTTTCGTTATTTTTTTTTTACATTTTTTGTAAAGTTAAATTAAAAATGTTTTGCTGTACAGTTTTTGCAACATGTTTGGGCAAAGATGGAAGGTGCAAATATTCAATATTGCATCTTTTGTGTTTACTATTAAGCCAATTTGCAAAATGTTTTAAATGCACACATTAAAAAATTGCGAAATGTATTTCTATTTTTAAATTACGTATTTTCCAAACAGTGCAAAATTGCTAGAATTGAACTTTTAAAAGGTGGAAAAATACTGTAATTACACGTTTTTGAAGGTAGTAAAAACGTTCAGAATGAAACTTTTTAAAAGCGAAAAAATACTGTCAATACCTTTTTTTGAAAGTCTTCAAAATTCACAGAATTGAACTTTCAAAAAGCAGTTAATGTCTGTAGTTACACGTTTTTGAAAAGCTTTAAAATTCGCAAAATGAAAGTTTAAAAGAGCGGGTAAATACTACAAAAATATATTTTTGAAAGTCTACCAAATTCAAATTCACAAACGTTTTTTAAAGCAGAAAAATCCTGTAAATACTATTTTTTTAAATTTTTCAAAATTGCGGGAAACGGTTCTACAGGTTAAAGCTGCAGCAGCTTTAAAAGCTACACTATGGAACTATCAACGCCAACGCCAACCACGTGGGGTGTAATATGCAACTTCAGTAAAACGGAAACGAGAGATAAGAGCTTTTGCACTTGGGGCTGTAGACTAAAGACAGCAATAGAACTTCTTCCAGACCCAAACTGGGTACAAAGAATTTCCTTTGTGTGTCCGCGGTGGTTCTGTCTTGTGTCTGACTGTGTGGCTGGGGTCCCATCACGAGTTGTGTGCCCTTCTTTATTCCCCTATCCTTTTCAACACAAACAGAACAGAGCCCCACTCAGTCAGCCCAGTCTACCAGTACCAGTACCAGAAAGTACATATAGCTAAAAAGTATCCCTCACATTCTTAAATAAAGTTGTCTAAAAAAAACTGAAAAGTGTAACAGACTCGGAGGTTGAGTTTCAGCTACAGCCAACAGAACAGATCCAGAATTAAGAATTGTGTGTAACGGAATGGAAATTGTAAACGGGACGAGCTACGGACGACGGACGACCGCGACCGACGCTTCGCCTGGGAGGGAAAGGGAAACGCACGCTATGGAAAAACTAAAACGAGGGGGAAATAAGTACACACACGTGACACACAAAAACTCGTAAGGGTCTGGGCTGAAGGTACATAGAACATTTTGACAGCTTGAAACGAGACCCTCCATCCTCCCTTCACGGTACACGGTACATACTCCCAGTTTCCTGCAGCAGCCCAAGTACCTTAACTTACTTAACAAGGCAGTAGGTAAATGTCAAATACTCCTATCTACCTATAGGTACATGCCTATACCTAAAACAGTACTACGGTTACGGCACCAACACCAACCCAGTAACGCAATCACAAAGGCCGTTTCTGCAGGCCGTATGTACGACTGTATTACAGTATAGGAAACACGTGAAACATTCCCATTTTCCAATTTTCCATATGGGCAACCATCACACTAAGGTACTGGCTCGATTGCCAGTGTAACACAAAGTAAAACTTGCTCCCAAAAATTACAGAAATATGTACAGAAAATTACACCACTAAAATCCATAGTTACAATTTTGAAACAAGTTTGTACTTTTGTACTGGAAAATTAGCAAACATCTGTTTTTAAGAAGGGGCAGCTTCCATACTGAATTGATGATGTTATAGTTAAGTCCTGATTTAAATTGCGATTAAATTTAAAGGCAAAACTAGTTAAGTGTTTCGGCTGTACAGTGTACAGTTTAAAGTGGAATTCGCAATTTGATATGGAAAAGTAGAAGGAATTATAATTAGGCCGTATGAAGAGTGAAACATTTTGGGCGGGATTTTTTGCACTTTTCAAAATCTTGTAAATAGAACATTTTGCACTTTTCAAAATCTTGTAAATAGAACATTTTGCACTTTTCAAAATCTTGTAAATAGAATATTTTGCACTTTTCAAAATCTTGTAAATAGAATATTTTGCACTTTTCAAAATCTTGTAAATAGAACATTTTGCACTTTTCAAAATCTTGTAAATAGAATATTTTGCACTTTTCAAAATCTTGTAAATAGAATATTTTGCACTTTTCAAAATCTTGTAAATAGAACATTTTGCACTTTTCAAAATCTTGTAAATAGAATATTTTGCACTTTTCAAAATCTTGTAAATAGAATATTTTGCACTTTTCAAAATCTTGTAAATAGAACATTTTGCACTTTTCAAAATCTTGTAAATAGAATATTTTGCACTTTTCAAAATCTTGTAAATAGAATATTTTGCACTTTTCAAAATCTTGTAAATAGAACATTTTGCACTTTTCAAAATCTTGTAAATAGAATATTTTGCACTTTTCAAAATCTTGTAAATAGAATATTTTGCACTTTTCAAAATCTTGTAAATAGAACATTTTGCACTTTTCAAAATCTTGTAAATAGAACATTTTGCACTTTTCAAAATCTTGTAAATAGAATATTTTGCACTTTTCAAAATCTTGTAAATAGAATATTTTGCACTTTTCAAAATCTTGTAAATAGAACATTTTGCACTTTTCAAAATCTTGTAAATAGAATATTTTGCACTTTTCAAAATCTTGTAAATAGAATATTTTGCACTTTTCAAAATCTTGTAAATAGAATATTTTGCACTTTTCAAAATCTTGTAAATAGAATATTTTGCACTTTTCAAAATCTTGTAAATAGAATATTTTGCACTTTTCAAAAACATGCAATTAGATTATTTTGTACTTTTAGAAAATAGAAACAGAAAATCTTTCGCTTTTAAAAAACATGGAAATAAAACATTTTGCATTTTTCAAAAACATGCGAATATAATATTTTGTACATTTAAAAAAAGTAATTATAGAACATTTTGCACTTTCCAAAAACTCTCAATTAAAATTTTACGCAACTCTTCCATTTACTGTTTTTAATTTGACATATCCAATTATAATTCTTGCTGCATTTGGATTTGGACCATTTTGATTCTTCACTCAACAGTAATATATAGTTAATACATTGGACCGAATTTGAAATTATATGTATATGGAGATAGAACTTTTTGACAGACAACTGTGGAGCTATGGGCGTTTCATCCTACAATGTTACTCCATTTCCTTTGTGGTCCCTCAATTTCCAATTTTAAATTTCAGTGGATCGCGGTGGGTTCATTCCTATATAGCTACAAAACTGAAACTGAAACCGAAGCTGAAACCGACGGCTTTTGAAACTGTACGAGAATTTGTGTGCCTGTCTGTTTCTGTGTCTGTTTGTGGGCCTTTATTTTCCTTGGAACTCGAAGCTGGAGATGAATTGCTGCCGACAGCAGATGAGGAGAGGCGAGACGGGACGAAAGAAGGCAGGAAGGGAAATCTCTCTCGCCTTTTTTCCCTTTCCAAACAATTCCTTCGCATTGCATTCTGCTCACCATCTGCTCACACATCTCCTCAACAATCCACATCTCCAACTACACAGTATACAAGCAACCAACATCCCAACCCTTCCATTTTAAATCCATCCCTCTGACTGCTTATTTTCCCTCCAAAATTCCTTCATCACACACACCACTAAATAACTAACCAGCAGCCAGCTCAAACCGAAATATCTACTAATAGGCTAGGGATCGTCCATAAATGATGTCCTTCTAATATCCTGGTGATTATAGGGCCCTGTGCCTCTCTTGTCATCAGCCGTTAGGTTTACGATTTAAACGGCAAGGAAATAGAACATATTTTACACTTTTTGAAATTATAAAAATGTAAAAATTACAGTTTCTCAAATACGTGCAAAATTAAACATTTTGCACTTTTCAAAAAACATGGATTTAAAAACGTTTGCAATTTTTAAAAATACTTGAAAGAAAACAATTTACATTTTTTGAAAACATGGTAATAAAATATTTTGTACTTTTAAAAAAAGTGTAAATGGTGCATTTTGCACTTTTCAAGAAACATGGAATTAAAATATTTTACACTTTTCAAAAACGTGTAAATGTAATTATTATTTTACACTTTTTTAAAACACAAAAGGGGCTGCCTTCAATACGGGATGTCATCAAAAAAAAACCAACAAGTCTCAAAGGCAGTTCCAAATACGTCATTTGTGAACGACACCTCTAACTCGTGTAAGTACGCTATACCATATAGCAGCAATGAGCTTATAAATTCTAAAGCACAAAGTTCCATACCACATAATGTCTATACCTTTCACAAGTTTGCAATTTAGAAAAGTTGAATGACTATAAAATGTTTCAAAATATTAACTATTTAAAATATACGCCCCAAAAGTAAAGCCCTGAAAATGGCCAATTTTCCCCCTAAAATTGACGTCATGACCCAATAAATAACTCAGTCAGCTTGCGTGTAGAATTTCACAAAATAAATCAAATTCTCTCCATTCCTAAAGATTCCGCAGCGATTCTCTGGCCACTGGCTTTCCCCTGTACTGGTACTGGTAACATCACATTTCAAATACTGTATGACGTTAAAAAATATTCTGTGTGGAATTTATTTGCAGTAATTACTACTTTACTGTTGTAGATATTACCGCCTGCCGCCTGCACTTTGAGTGAATGCATTCCACAACTTGCAACCCACAAAACTTGGTCTCGTAGTCAGTTTGAGTCTTTGAGTTGAAAGTAGAAATGTTCCGTATGCAAATTTGATGATTCAATTAGACTCATTAGGATGCATATGAAAATAAGGCCAGAGCCGTACGGTGCCCATTGCAATGCAGCGGAGGCAGAAACGATAAAGACAAAAGTTTCCCATATCCATAACTGTCCTAACGGCAACCGGACCAGACCGCCTTCCCACATTCCACGTAGAGATATGCCAACTATTTCAAATTTTCAACTTTTCAAGGGCAAAAATATCTAAGCAGAGAGGTGCATGTCAGTGTAGATGACAGCTACACACTACACAGCGATAATTATAGACAGCTAGAACCCCATACGACGTACATAGTACGCGAAAAGAAACAGAAATACGTCACTTTTATTACAGTATAAACAAGTGAGTGAGTGAGTGATAATGAAGAGTCAAAATGGCCTATCTCCATAAATTAAGCTACAATTAAAATAATCTATATCAAATAAAATGGAATGAATGAGATATCATGTAATGCATGGAAGTGCTTTTTTTCTCGAAAAATGCAGAATGCTCTATTAACATGTTATATGCTTCTAAAAAGTATAAAGTGTCCTATTTACTTGTTTTTTTAAATTTTAAAATATTCTATTTGCATGTTTTCTTTTAAAGTTCAAAATGTTCCATGTTTGCATGGTTTTGAAAAGTGTACATTGTTCTATTTGCATGTTTTTGAAAGTTGTAAATTGTTCTATTTGCATGTTTTTAAAAGTTGTAAATTGTTCTATTTGCATGTTTTTGAAAAGTGTAAATTGTTCTATTTGCATGTTTTTGAAAAGTAAAACATATTCTATTTAGACTTTTTTGAAAAATGCAATATATTCTATTAACTGATTAATTTTGTAAAAGTGCAAAATTTTCTATTTTTACGCTTCAAAAAGTGCAAAATAATCCACTCACACGTTTTTTGAAATATGTAAAATATTTCATTTTCACACGTTTTTGAAAAGTGCAAAACAGTTTATTTACAAGCATTCAGCACCGTACTTAAATTGTTTTGAATTTTATTTTCAGGTAAAACTAGAAATGGCTGATTTTGCTTCCTCCTCTATCATAATTCTACTAATCCAAATTGCCACTTATTGTTAGATTTGAATTGAGTGCGACTCGCCGCATTTTCCCATATTTATTTTCCTATTACATTCTGCCATGGGAAACAATACGAATGTCTGAGGATCGACTGCCGAGTCCTGAATTAACCTGCTGCTTTAATAGCAACGACAGTAATCGTTAATGTTTTCGTTTAATTTTTAGCGTAATACTAATGCAACCAGCAACCAACTGTAATCTGCATATCTACACACTAAAGGCAGACAACTATTTGATCCGCCATTAACACACCCACAATCTTTCTTTTCCCTAAGCACACACATCACCTCCGTTTCCCAACTGTCAATTCCTCCATCCCAATCAACTGTCCTTAGGGATCGTCCATAAATGATTTCTTCCGCAGGATCAGCGGGGGTGGCGGGGTAATAATAGCATCCCATGATAAAAATATTCATTTATGACATAGTTAAGCTAAGGAAAGGGGGTACTAAAAATTTGAATTTTCCATGACATTATTTATGGACGATCCCTTCTACATCTGCTACGCTCATTGTGCTTACTGCACTTCTCTGTTTCTCTGTTTCCCAGCAAACTCCACAAAGAACTTTGATAATTTATTCTTTTTGTCGTATCTTTATTTCCATGTTAATTTTCCTATCAAAACTCCACCGTTTGAATTCTATGCAAATTTAATATTTGCATTATTGCCTGTCGCTCATGAAGGGATGGTCCATAAGTGATGTCACCCAAATTATCACACTTTTAGTACTCACCCAGCTTCCTATAAAATTGCGTGAACGGCTATCCTTAACATTGTGTGCCACCAACACTGGAATAGACGCGCTGCTGTTGTTGTTTCTGATGACGTCATTTATGGACGATCCCTATTGAGTCCCTGTCACTGAACGAATATTAAATTACTTTACATATCGACTCGTTAGCGTTTTACTCAGCCTATTACTAGAGGTTAAACTGCGGTTTTCTAAGTTGTAAAATGCCACTGCATTGCAATACAACAACGTGCAGAATAATAGGGGATCGTCCATAAACGATGTCATAGGGAAGATGTTAGTTTTCAAATGAACCCAACCAGCACCAAAAACTATGCATAAAATGGTAACATGCTTTTAACATCGTCTGGAATGAAGAGGGTTTTAGTTGTTACCCAACCAGACCATGACATCAATTATGGAAGATCCCTAATGAAGTAAAATGTAGTGGAGGAAATTCCCTAGCTGAACAACACTGTGACGGTGACAGTGCATAACACGTAATATTTTGTATGTATTAGCGGGCAAATAGGTAAAGGTAGTGCTTAATAGCATAAGGGATTGTCCATAAATGATGTCATCGAACAATTACCATTTTTAATACCCTGTAATCCGCTTAAACATTGCGTCAACTCCTGTCTTGAACCTGTAATGCTATCAGTGTTCAAAGAGACCAATTGACTATAGTGATGACGTCATGGTTGGACGATCCCTTACATCAACTGAGCAATTCGAACGAGAATTATTGAGATGTAAAAATAGTAAAAATGTTAATGTTGATAGTAATGTTAATGGTGCTTTGGTTATTACGAAGACGGCGACTGATAGTGTGTGAATATTTTAAACTTAATGGCAATGACACAATCAGAATTTAAAATACAACCAAATCCGTAGCCACTGCACTGTGTTGAGAACCCAGACTCGAAGAAACTGAGGAACTCAGAAGCCGAAGCCGCAAATCGCATAGCATGAGGAGATCAGATCAGAAAATAACAAAACTATTAAATGGGAAGCCAATGACAAAGTCAAGGCCCTTTTATTGCAGATATGTCACTTTGGTTTATTTATAGCGCTTAGCATTTTGTTTTAATTCTTTAATTGTTCAAAATGAGTGTTTTGTTTTATTTTGCCGTGCAAATATATTTACCATTTTTTTACGTCTACAGTCTACAGTCCACAGATAGTTTAAAATTTAAATTGACGTTATAACATTGTATGCAGTGTAAACATTTCCAAGCCAATATTGGTAGCTGGTAGCTCGTGGTAAATTTTAACTATGGATTTGTAGCTGCTAATAATTAGTTTGCTTTGTAATTTGCACGAGGTAAATAATGAGGAGACTTCATACGATTAGACGGTCTAATTAAATTACAAAAACTGACAACACGTTCTTTAACGGCAACAGAAAGAAGCGGCGAAAAGATTAGCACCGATGTACAGTGCTTAAGTTTCAATTTAATGGGCATCTAATGGGCAGATTAACGTGTGCTTATTTATACTGATACATGCAAACTGCTAAGTGGCGACGGAAGATGCAAAATGAGATATATCTATTTGTAGCCTAAAATAAAAGGTGGTATCAACCAATACTTACAATGTCTTGATACTTTGAAAAATTATTAAAAGGGTATTTTGCACTTTTGAAAACATGTGTAAATAGAATGTTTCGCACTTTCCGAAAGCGTGTACAAAGAATATTCTGCACTTTCCAAAAACGAATACATAGAATATTTTGCAGTTTTCGAAAATGCGTACAGACAATATTTTGCACTTTCCAAAAAAGCGTACCTAGAATAATTTGCACTGCTCAAAAGCGTACAAATAGAATATTCTGCACTCTTTAAAAAACCTCAGAAAGTAGAACATTTTGCAATTTAAAAAAAAATGTGTAAATAGAATGTTTGGCTTTTTCCAAAAGCGCGCAAATAAAATATATTGCACTTTTCCAAGTGTCGTAATTACATTAAAATTACCCTGTATTACCCATGACGTTCTATCTCGTTTAATCACAGGATTTTTAACTATTTCAGCTGGAGATAGACGATTTTGATTCTTCACTTCGGACTTACAATATTATCCTTCTTAAATCATCTAAAACAATATCACAATTAAAAAAAAATATAGCACGTACCTTAAGTTAAAATTAAGTAAAATCCCAATCCAAAAATTATCTTCAAGTCAAAAATATTACGTATTTTCCATCACAATAATCACTATGAAAAATATTATTAAATTTGATTACAAATTCGAAATTATTTTTTTCATTTTAAATTCCTCAACTATACCACACACAGTCACTGTCTGCCTTCACCGTCACTGTTGAGGCTTTCCCATTGGAGCCAATTCATTTTCAATTTTTGTGATTAATTAACTACGCAATCAATTACACTTACAATTTAATTTAATTGTAGTTTACCACTTACTCACTCGGCCACTGTCTTAACTGTTTGTCAACTTCATTGGGGAACACAATATGCAATTTTTAATTTGTACAAAAAAAAACACAAGAAAAAAACAGAATTCGAATTGAATTTTATTGCCACACTAGAAACGTACAAACTACAAACAAGTGACAAGTTTCAATTTCATGCTAAAAAGAATTGCAAACTTTTTAATTTTTATTTGCAATTTTTAATCTGCCTTTGTTCTGTTTTTTTTCCTTCCGTCTGTTTTGCTGTGGTACAAGTTTCACTTTTTATTTTGCAAATTATTATTAACAAACAAAACAAAAGTTCCAAAAACTTTCCATAGAATCCGATGCTTCCCACAGAAATTCCTTAAGTTTCAAAATGTTGTAGAAATTAATTGTGTATGTTGAACGCCGAGGTTGAAAGTTGGAATGTGAGTGACCGTTGAAAAACTTGTAAACAAAACAATGCAGCCCGCTGGAATGAGTAGGCAGTAGGCAGTAGGCAACGTTGGAACTTAGAACTGTTTGGGAAGTCAAACAAAAACTGAGCAAATTCTAAGGTAACCACAGATGGAAATGATGCTGATTTGAAAGCCCGAAATTTTGTAGATACATTTGTTTGCTTTTACATGTTTCAAAATTTGAAGCAATTTGGAAATAATATTTTGAAACAAAGAATGTGTGGGATGTATAAGTAAGTCAACGTTTAAAAAAAATAGGAATGGAAAAGCTGTGTCTGTGTGTTTTGTGTGGAGGAGATGCGTTTGTGTAGCTGCTACGCTTCTGGGCGCTTCACCCCAACTGACGATCAACGACAAACGACAGCGAGCTCATGCTGCAATGGAAATCACAGGGGCTCTGCACAAACTATCGGCATTGGAAATAAGACACCCCCCTCCGCTGTATAAAGTAACTAAGGCCTATTTTTACTATATTACATACATACCACACCCCCCCCCCCAATTTATTTCATAACAATGTAACATGTGGCCTGTGAATATCCACGCTGCCCCATTGCCATTCATAGGTAAAAACAGAATACACTATCTGCAAAAGCATTCAAGTATGATTTTGAAAGCATGTAAATAGCACATTTTAAACTTTAAAACATGCAAATAGGGCAGTTTACATTTTTGAGAAAGTTGTAAATTTAAAAACATATAATTCGAATATTTTGTACTATAAAAAAAGATGTTATTAGACTCTTTTGAACTTGTTGAAAAAATGTAAATATAACATTTTGCACTTTTAAAAAAGTTGTAAATAGAATATTTTGAACTTTTTAAAAACTTGTAATTGGAATATGTTTCACTTTTAAAAAACATGAAATTAGAATATTTTGCACTTTTTAAAACGAATACATATAACGTTTTGCACTTTACGTAAGCGTGTAAATAGAATAATTTGCACTTTTCAAGAAACATGCACAAATAACATTTTAGGCTTTTAAAAACTCAATATTACCATTCTACTTTTCTACTATATTTTTAGGGGTATTTGAGATGGCTTATTTTAATTCTAGACTAAATCGAACATGAGCCATTTTGATTCTTCCCTTATGAAATATATAGCTGATTTATTTCTTCCACGTAATAGTGCTTAGGGATAATAATGTAACTACGGTTAAAATAAAACGCCCCCCCCCCAATGTATCATAAAATCTTCAATTTACTGTATTTGTAATTTATGCACAGACCCTCATGCCAACGCAGAGTCTGAGTAGTAGAGGTAAAGTTTTCATTCACGATCACGACTTGTGGAAGGGAAGCAGAGAAGAGTAGACGAGTGAAGTTTTGTATCTCGTGCAGTTGGATCTTTTCGTTCGTACATTTTTGACGAGGCAACAGCATCACAACACACACAACAAACTCCAACGCCAACTGAAGGCCAGACTCAATTTTGAGAGCAGCATTGTAAAAAAATAAGTAATATAACAAATAGGTAAATGTAATACAACCAAATAACATACACAACTTGGGACGTCGTAGACGTGTAGCGTAATAATATTCAAGAGTTTCCTGGCCCTCGATCGCTCAGTGTAATGCAATCCAATGCTTAAGCTCTACTCTGTTTTTTGCCCCGTTTTATTTTTTACCTGTACAATTAGAGTTTTACATTCTATGCATATGCATTCCCCACTTGCGTAGCGAGCATCAACACAGACACTGTAATGAGAGTGACAACCCAACGGGCTGTGCATAACTTACGTGAGGCGGTTGGATTTATGTTAATTCAGTGTATTAGCTGGGAATTGATTATTTTTGGAGCGATGACACAAACTTTTGCATGACATCATTTATGGACGGCCCCTGAAGGCAAATAGTCTCTAGTATGTTAAACGAGTGGTTTGGTTTGATTATAATTTGGTCTGTTTCTGTTGTATTGTAGTAACAGTAGTTTGCTGCATGTTTTCATGTTTAGGTGTTCGTGTCGTTGTGTTGGTCCTCGGTGGCGTTGCCGTTAGGATATTACAATTATTAGGATTGGGATTTTATTGCATATTTGTTATATGTCGTGTGTAAGTAATCTGGAATCTGGAATTTATTCGTGTTATATGCAGATTTCTGTTATATCTGTAAGATTGTATTTTTAAACTGTTTATTCTGCATTTCTTACAATAATATCAATAATTATGAAAGTAGACGTAGCGATAGATGATGCTATGCTACATGCAGAATTGACTGCTAGTTGGGTATATTGCAACTGATACCAAATGGACAGTGTTTGGCATTTGTAATAAAATTACTAAAAGTTAAAAACAAAATTATTAATATTTGAAATAATAGAATTCTAAATTAACTTAATTAACTGGTAATATTTTTAAAGAATATTTTACTTGTCCCAAAAGTGGGTAGAAATCAATTGCATATTTCGTTTCTCGACATTTTCCGTTTCTCTTTCTGCCCTGCATTGCATTGGCTGGAGTCAGGAGAACCTATTTGTGTGAGGGGGAGCAAACACCATGGTCAATTTTTACCATGGGGGGGCAGGCCTATGCTTTAACATGGGGCATCCGTTTTTCTGGGGGGGCACTCTGCCCCCCCTGCCCCCCTGGTTCCGACGCCACTGGCTGGAGTTGGACATTTCCGGTAATGTTTTCACTGAAAACTTTCCTGGCTACAGTTGCATTCAAAACATGTGGGAAAAATGCGGAACATTTTGAATTTTTTAAGCTTGTAATAGTTAAAGTATGATAAATATTGTATTGTAGGTGAGTACTGAGTACTTTTGGAATTTTAAAATGAAAGGACTTTAGTAAAATATTGCAAATGCAATTTTGAAAACTTTGTGTCGTATCTTCTTTTATATTTTTATTTTTGTTTTTTTAGTAGTATTTTTATTGTAACATGCAGAGATGCAGATCTCCTTGATTCTGTGGAGGGAAATTTGTAAATTGTAAATACATTTTCAAATCGAAATCGAATTGTCGTTGGTCGTCGAAAATCGAAATCGGGTGTCCAAACTCTTGAACATTCAACATTGTGATTTAATTTCGAATGTAATGCAGATATCAATACCTGAAGACAAGAAATCAGCATGATTTTACAGTGACAGTCAACAGTTGTCAGTTACTGCTCCATTACAGAGTGAATTTTGAAATATAAGTTACGGGTAACAAACACTTTGATCATAGTTGGTAACTTCAGTTGTCAGTCATAAGTTCATGAGTTCATCATTCATCACTGCTGTTGGCTTGCTGTCTGCTGTCTGGTTGCTAGTTAGCGGCTTTTATGTAGCAATATTAAAATGTGTTGACCGTTGACTTTTAAAATTCGAAGTAAAACCAAAAACAGTCAAACACGCTAAAAACACAGCATCAGTCCTGCGGATAAGCTTCTGTCTGTCATCTGTTATAAAACGGGATTTGGTTTAAGGTTTTCATCAATTATCACACTGCGTAATTTTGATATTTGCTGAATTAACATCAAAATCTTGAGTCCAAAATGAGCATACCAATCGTTATCGACAATGGTAATAAGTTTAACTAACTAATCATGAACTCAACAAGTTAAAACTTTCATGGAGAAATTAAATTTATACCTAACTGTCACTGACTGTTAATTAAATATTGAAATATTCATTTTTTTTGCAGGTTCTTATCAGTGCCGGGCAGGTTTTGCAAATGAAGACACGCCGAGACTCATTTGTAAAAATGTTTTAGCCAAGCTGCGAAAGGAGCGTGGAAAAAAGGTACTTAAATAAAGTCAACGATGTTAAAATAGTATTCACCAGCACAGTCATTTTCAAAGTTGAAAACTAACAATTAATTAAACTAATTAATATTACATTTTGGAGCAGCAGTGACATTGTGAATAATTTTGTTATTTTATTCATGTTCATGACTGCTGACTGCAGGAGGTTGATATTCAAGTTGGGAATGAGATCGAAAATCTGGATAATGTTCGTTTTGCATTAAAAACTCAATTTGACCGGAATGTAGTGATTTACATGGATATTCAAGAATCAATTTTCGATTATGTGTTTGCATCTTTAAATCTTGCATCGGAGGATAAAGTCGATCATCCCATTGTTCTCTCGGAACCATTTTTAAATCCAAATTATTGTCGGCACTGTAAGTTTTCGTAACATTCCATTTAAATTGTATAAAGGGTTGTACATAAATAACGTCATAGTTACGGTCTATGTCTATACGCCTATTATCCGAATATTAACTTAGCATTAGTTTTAATTTCTTTTGTATTTTCTGTAGTGATGGCAGAACTACTTTTCGAATGCTACGGTGTTCCCTCAATAGCCTATGGGACGGATGCTTTGTTTTCCTTCAAAAAGAATTTCCCAGCTGCCCAAGTAAGGTTCCAAAAGTAGTAACGCTAATTCTAGAGAACATTAAACAACTTTATTAAAATTATAAACTTGACACTGTTCTTTAACTAGGATTGCCCATTGACACTAGTCACATGATGTAATATTTATTATATATTTTATTAAAAACTAATCATTAATTGTTGGATTTCATTTCAACGAAATATTGTTATCGGTTGTACAAATTCAAAATTACTTGGTTAATTGTAAGTAATATATTTTTGTATTGTAATAGGACGCCTTGATCCTCTCCTTTGGCTACCATGCAATTCACATCTTACCATTTTTAAACGGCCAAGTTGATCCCGGGAACAGTCGTCGAATAAATCTCGGTGGGGCAGAGATGACTTCGTTCCTGCATCGTCTCCTCCTACTGAAATACCCGGCACATGTCAACACTATTTCTGTTGGGAAAGTTGAGGTCCGTAATTTTATCACCGATTTTTATTCATATCATATACTTTACTCGTATTTACTCTAGATTGAATCCATGGGTCATTTCGAATCTTTACAGATGATATCATATTTCTTTTAAATTCCTGTCATTTTTCGATACGACTTCATTTAAAAAAATCAAAACTGCTTTTTACATAATGTTTGCAATCTTTTTCAAAACTTGGAATCCGCCCTGGTATTTTTAATAATTCCAAAAGTGTGTCTAATTTAGTTATTATTCCAATATTTAACAATTTATCTTTGCAGGATATTCTACAAGACCGTGGCTACATAGCAGGTGACTACATGGCTGAATTAAACAAATGGATTGATCTCGGCTTCTACAACGAGAACGTCCTCCGCCTCCAGTTACCAACAAAGCCGCAGAATTCCGCAGCTCAGGTTGAATTCCTCAAGGAGAAGAGGAAGGAGATTGCACGGAAGATGGTCGAGATGAACGCAAGAAAACGGGAGGAAAAACTTGCAGAGGATGAGGAGCGTCTCGAAATTTTCAACGAAATTCGAACTATGGCTCAAGAAGGTGGAGATTTGGATGAAATTCAGCGGTAAGTATTAGCAGTGTAAGCATTAATTCAAATTTTTAAAGAATTTATATTTAATACTTACGATTAGACACTTTTAACGAGTATGTTAAAGCAAGTCTATATATCGTATCACTATCACGTAGAACCGGAACCTACAAAGAAATTGAAATCAATCCACTGACAATAATAAAAGAAGTACCCGTGTTACAAATTGTTGCTTTTTTATTTCTTAGGGCCCTCCGTGCGGCGGGTGTCTCCTCCATGAATGAGCTCATCAAAGCCATTGCACTCCTAAAAAGCAAAATTTACAAAGCCCGGAATCGGAATGTGGCTGAGAAATCGGAAGGGACTTCTAAAACCGTGGACAAAGGGAGCACAGTCAACTCGTCGGAGGCTGCAAAGTCAAAAATGCTCGAACAGGTTGAAGGTTTGAATGATCCGGAAAAAATTGAAGCGTGGATCACGAAAATGCGAACTAAAAGGTATTAAATTGATAATTTTCATTTATTTTTGATTCTGTAATGATTTCTTATCTAGGTCGATGTGTTGGTATAATAATAAAGTAATTTAATTCGTAATTTGTTAAGGTCGGACATCCTCAAGAAAAGGTCACAGCGTCGTCAGAAGCGAACTGATATGGCGAAAAGAAGATCAGTTGCGGCCCAGGAAAGGATGCGGATCTTATCACAGTTAGCGAGGAAAGAAAAACACGACAAGAATGATACGTTTGGAATGAGAGATGAAGACTGGGATGTTTACAAAACTATTCAGAAGGTATGCACTTCCACTTAAGTCTTAGGGGGTCACCCACAAATAATTTTATCAGCTTTTAATTGTAGTGCATTTTAAAATTAGATTTTTATTAATTCTCATTTCTTCAGGATGGTGGTGGATCCGACTCGGATGACGAGCAGGAGGAACTCAACGAACTTGAACAATTATTAAAAACTCACGATCCAAGTTTTGCGACTGAAATGGAAACCGAGGCTAAAGGCCCCGAAGACGATCACGAGGCAATACAAACTTATAAACTCATAAATACTAAGAATATGTGTAAAATATGTAGTTAGGCGCTTTTGATTTGCGCATTAAATGCCTGAATTTACATCACATAATTTAATTACATGTATTGATATTAATATGTTATGTTGGAAAATTAACTATATACCAAATTAAGTATCATAATCGTAATATTGTTAATAACTAATTCCTTATGCATCTAATGCCCACAGCTCCACGTGGGTCTGGAAGTGATCCGTGCCCCTGAACTAATGTTCCAGCCATCAATGATCGGAGAATTCCAGGCGGGCATCCCAGACACGATCGAGCACATCCTCAAACTCTACCCGGGCAACGTTCAGGAGCGCCTGACCTCCAACATCTTCCTCACCGGCGGCCCCGCCTCCTTCAAAGGACTCCTCCCCCGAATGGAGACACATCTCCTGGAAATTCGACCTTTCCAGTCCACCTTCTCAGTCAACTTAGCCTCGGACCCAGTTCTGGACGCATGGGCTGGAATGCGGGAATTCGGAAGTGACCCCAATAATCTCAAATATTTTGTGACCCGGGCGGAATTCTACGAAAAGGGTGGAGAGTATTTCAAAGAACACTCCGCCTCCAACAAGTACTTCCCCTCCCCACACATGACCTCCACCTCCACCCTGACGATGGAGCGTGGTGAACCGGAGCCTGAACCGCTGCTGGACCCGAATTTGATGGAAGTGACGGAAATTGTGAATGTTCAAACTTCTAATTTCGATAAGTACATTTAGAAATAGTGCATTTTAATTTTTTAAGATTTACACGTTTGTATTTAACTTTCATAATAATAACTGTATGTGTTGTTGTAATACGAATAAATATTTTGTTTGATTAGTAAGTTCTTTCAAAAACAGTTACCTATATCTTTCAAATACCGCATGTTCAGCAATAGTTAGTGTGGGGTCCAAAGCTGAATTTGATTAGTAGACAGGGTGGACGGATGGGGGAAATGCGGCATTTTTTAGGCTTTGTAAAAATGAAATTTTATAATGTTAAGGGGGGGGGGGGGTTGCCGTGGCAGTAAAATTCCAGGATTGTCGTATGTCGTAACAATAGCATGACCCGTAAGTAAGAGTCGAATCCCCATAATGCAAAACCATAAACCAGATTTGTTCTTGTGCATTGCAATTAATGATTCCCAGCTCTGTAAGCTTTTATTCCATTAGGATCGCACATAAATGACGTCATTGGTAGGGTCCATATGGGTCTACATGAATATTCGTCACTTATAAAGTGTGATTAATAGCCATTTACCCAATTAGTTAGCTCAGGATAGGGAAGTCATATTCTCCTTGAAATTGTAATATTTCGATGACATCATTTACGAGTGATCCAATACAAGTTTATGTGTTTAATTCGTAAGAATTATATGACTAACTATGCAACTAGGTACCTACACACACGAGGGAAATGCATGCAAGGAGTTGAGACATTTGTATACAAATGGAATGTGCACATTACATATGTGAGATCATCATTCTTGTATTCCGCAATTTCCAACGCTATCAATTCCAAGAGCGATACTCGTATTGCAGCCAGCAGCCAGCTTTAACTGCACCTCGTAGATTTAATCCAACAGAACAGAATATAATTTATATAGTGCATATCACTATCGTTAGTTTCTATTTGCATACGTGGCAAGAATACATCTACACATTCAATAATTGTCATTTTACATTTTAACTACTTTTAGCAACTCCAGCTCTCTTCTGCAGTCCGCGCTAAAATATAAAGCTAACAAATATCCTACTTTTTATTTCAGTTCTCGTGCATCTTATATTTCCAAAACATTCTATGTATTTATTTTTCTGTGACTAACAAGGGCAACAGTGAACAGTTCCCATTAATTGTGTGTAAAGCAAACATACGTATTGTAAAGAAGCAAATGGAAACTGAAATAATTATTTAATTATTATTGGTTGAACTGCTCATTTATTAAATATCAATATTATTTTGAATTTTCTGCTTTGATTGTACTTACTAGTTAGTCAGGCATGGGGACTCGAGGGAGCGAGGAAATTCCTTTCAACACTGAAAATAGCCCCGTGTACGAATTCGTCAAGGGTTTTGCCAAATCAGCTGTGTCAAATCTAAAAGAATTAGACGGGAAAAGTAAGCGGAGCAAAAAATATGATGACCTTATAGCAAGTGTAGTTGGAACTTCCGTGGGGGCATCCGAGGTTACAAGGCCTTTAAAACATTTAACTCGAACCTTAGTTAAAGCTGCACTTGCTGAATATGACAAAGTTGAGCAAGAGGGGAAAAAAATCACAGTACAATCCACAATTGACGCCAAGTCATCTCAAGACTTCCCCCAAGAATTTCTCCAACACTTTATTAAACTCGGCATTTGCGTGTACAAGATTTACGAACCCTATTTCAAGTACATTAATTTTGAGGCCAAGTCAACATCAAATGAAAATAAATTGCTGGCAATTGGAATGCTGGGAGAATACGCAGGGGCCAAGTGTTTCAGTCACATGCACGAGCACGGGAGTAAAAACGAAATGGAGTTGTCCAAGTCACTTTCGAATATAAGCTACAAAGGGTGGGTGTCATCATGGTGGAACTCAAACATGGGGGCCTTGAATTTCTACTTTTTAGTTCAAGTGGAAAACGGTGAACCAAACAGTGTAACACAACTAACAGAAGGAATTCGAAAGTTTTTTATTAAAGGAGGCTCTGAGGCAACTGAGGCTGTGAGTAATCCACCGCCAAAGCAGAAATCTATTACACCGGAGAAATTCTTTTCCGAGAAAGTTTTCACATCTCCAAAGTACGCCTGGAATTTTAATAAAAGGGACGATGAATCAGGAAATCAGAATCCGAGCAGCAGCACTGCAACAACTGAAGAGAAACAATCAAAAGAGAAAAAGTATCGATTGTTATCAACAATTAGGAAGGAAGAAAGCAATACTTTAAATTTCTTAATTGACTGGAAAGAGGCTGACTTGAACCGTTTTGTGGATTTTGTTTATAATACAATTCGCTACGATTGGGATTTTGATAAGGATTTAGCAACCCAGGAGACACTTAAAGCAATCAAAGTCACTGGAGACAAAAGTCAGGCCACTGGAGAGGAAACTCATGAAATGGTGGCCAAATTACTTTCCCGGGATAAGGCAAACTACTCATTTGTATGTTGATGGTCACATTATTATTACACATAAAAAAAGGGGCAAATATTTTGATCTTTTACAATTTTTGAATACATAATAAATTCTATTAAAAAAGTAATTTTCTTTATATATAAGGAATAAAATATGAAGGAATAGTCTACAAATGATATGGCATGGAGAAATTTAATTGTAACGAGGTTTTACTGTAATGTACTGACTAGCCCGAGTTATATTATTGATTGTTATATAAACTGAAATAAATCAAACAATTCAAACTGTTTTTATATTTTCAGCCTGTGGATCCCCAGCCAAAAATTGAAAGATTTAGAGTTGAGGATCCCATTCGACCTTTTATTGGGAGGAAAGCATTCCTTGAAAAATTAGTCCAGGCGGTGAAGGAGGGTCAAGGTCAAGGGGAAAGAGGAATAGAGGATCCTCCGCAGGAGAATATCACCGTTGTCACTGCCACCGGGGGCGTCGGGAAAACCGAGACGGTCCGGAGGTACATACAAAAACATGGCCACGAGTACGACCACATCGTCTGGATCGATGCGGAGGACATTGAGTCTGCGCAGAGTCAATTCATCCAGTTGGCCTTGAGGCTAAACATTTCTCCGGATTTTGACGGGAAACCGAAAGAATTTGACCAGATTCTCTTTGAAATCTTTGAGACTAAGCTACTTCCAGATGCTCGCGTAGTTCTCCTTGTTCTTGACAATGCGGAAACTCTCGACGACGATCCGGAACGCAAATTAAAGGGTATTCGACCCCTTCTCCCAAAATCACTGTCCGGCTTCTGTGTGGAGCCCACAGTCATTGTGACGTCCCGCACTCAAAACTGGTCCGTGGAGAGAGTAATTCCCCTGGACCTGTGGAGCCACGAGGAGGTGGTCCTTTTCGTTAATCGACAGTTACCACTCCAGACGGATGAGAAGGCGCTCCAGCAACTTGAAACTCGCTTTGGCTTTCTTCCAGTTGCAATCAAATCTGCCGTCGCCGTCATTCTCCAGCAAAATAAATGGGGGGATACAAAGTATGGTATTCTAAACCTACTTAAAGAGTACAATGACACAGAAAGCGAAAGGAGGAAAAAGGTGTTGGAGCAGAAGCACCTGAAGGCCAGTGTAGGACCCGAACAGACGACCCTCACAATGTTGGTCCTGTGGAACATCTCCCTGGAGAAAATTGTCAAATTTAAATACGGGGAGTTCGCAGTCAAGATCCTGTGCTGCATGGCCTACATGTCCCCAACACGCATTTCGCAGGATTTTCTGTTCGCAATCTTTAAAAACTGCTCCACCAAAGATTCCTTTAGCTATGCACTAGAAATACTGGAGGACTACTCTTTAATTGCATCCCAAAGCACCAGTGACTCTGACTCCCGCAGCTTCTCCATCCACCGAATGATCCAGGACTCAACCATCGAAAACCTGAGAACGAGAACAACCAACGAGGGACAGACGCGACACGTCATTTTTAAGGATGAGACATTTTTAAACGAGACCGAGGTGCTCCTTAAACTATCAACTAGGTCCGTCGTCTACCTGAATACACTTACAAAATCTACACTTGCCCGCAGCGGGGAATTAGTGGAAACTTTAATTCAGATAACAAATCACGTGTGCGATAAACTCGACGTGGAGAAATTTAGAGATTTTACAGAAGTCACTGCAAACGTTTTACAGAAGACGAATAATTTTTCGAAATCCATTGAACTCTTCAAAAGAGCTCTTGAAGCAACACCATGTTGCAATGAGAATTTAGGGAAAAGAACACAGCTAAAATGGGCACTGGGTAGTGCATACGTAGATGGCGGACACTTGCAAGAATCTTCAGAATTATTTTTACAAGTTTATGATGCGATGGAGTCTATCATTTTTTCAGATCACAGCAAAATGCGCGATGCAAACAGTACCGCATGTGCTCTTTATATAATGGGAAACCTAGCTGACGCACTGCATCATTTTGAGCGGTTTCTTATAGGCTATGAAAACAATATAGCCTTTCAAAACAAAGACTTGCTGGATACAAAACGTAGCGTTGATTTTTTTTTTCCAGGCCAAAGTTGTACAGTAGAGCTTTTGGAACAAGTGTTGAATGAGCGAGAAAAGAATCCAGATTATAACCCTTACAACATTATACTAGAAAAAATGAATATAGCGAGAGAGTTGACAAACGAAGGCAAGTTGGATGAAGCATCTAAGGTGAGGTTGCAAATCACTGAAGATGCCGCTGAACTTTTAGGACCCTACAACCAGTTCACCCTCCAATTTGAACGAGATTACGCATCAGGACTTCATGACCAAGAGAAAGATGACGAAGCTGCTCCGCTTCTACTGGAGTTATTATACTTCCATGAGCTTCTTTTTGACCCAGATCACCGTTACACACTCGACACAAAGCTCGTCTTGGCTGCCGTCTATTTGGCAACAAAGAAGCTTGACAAAGCAGAAGCCTTGTTGGACCTCCAGATATGGGAAAGGGTATTCGGCCTAAATGATCCGAAGACAATGAAAGCTGCCAATATCTTGTCTAACGTGAAGATGGAGCAGGGAAAGTTCGGTGATACACTCGCACTATGCGAGAAAGTTTTAAAAATTCAGACAAATGTTTTGGTGCCGAATCATGAGGCCACTCTGCGGACCATGCATAACATTAGTGCCTTAAATTCTGAAATGGGCGAATACGAAATGGCTACCAAAGTGGCACAAGAACTTTTGAAGCGTCAAAGAGAAACGCTCGGAAAAAATCATCCTGATGCAGTTAGAACATTGCAGGTCCTTGCACAGACTATGGACCGTCCTAAATTTCGAGATGATTTAATTAGTTGCTTTATGGCAAGGACGTCAGCTGATGCAGAAACTGGAAAGTCCCTTTTACAGGCTTCAAACTGGAACTTTAAGGTTCAAATACCACGATACATATTTTAAATAACTAAGCTGCATTGATTTTTATATTTACCTTGAGTATTTAAACTGCTTAGGACAAAGTGTTTTAACTGTTGTACTTTAATTTACGACACTTCATACAGGCAGCACTCGACACTTACTGGAACTCAAATCCTAATGCACCTATTGTGGATCAGGACGTTGCATCGACCTTGTAATTCGTTTAATAGTCACACGATATTATTTATTTCACATTACATTTAAGAAAGTTGCTAATTGCTCAATCTTTCAAAATATTTTTGGGTGTGTAGTTTCTACAAGCTTCCGCAACGAAAATTAACAGTGTCGTGTCTCGTCCTCGTCGTCGTCGCAGTTGTCATCCTCTGCTGCACTGTGATAAAACATTTCAAAAGGATGCACATATAGGGCATTTACCTTCTTAAAAACGTGTGTGAATATATACCCATTTTATTTTTTTTTCAAACGCGTAAATGGAACATTTTGAACTTGTTGAAAACATACTAATGTAGAACATTTTTCGCTTTTCAGAAACTTGTTAATAAAACATTTTATAATTTACAAAAATCCTGTCAAAAATTATTTTGCACTTTATAAAATCAATTCAATTCAATTCAACTTTATTACGTGTTCTCCGGGTATCTACCCATAACACAACAGATAGTATAGGTATAGTTACATTTTTTAAATACAGTATTTTTAAAATTACGTATTTAGATTACATTTCAGGATTTTTAGATGGTATAATTTTATGGTATGAATAAATATTTTTTGCATGAGATCAGTAATTATTATAACATGTTTCCAAATAAGAATGTCACCATAATAATAACGAGTTAAATGTGGCAGAGTCCTGTTGAAAAATATTGTTACACGCTTGAGATTGGTTAATATATTTAGTATACAGTTAATATATTGAAACACCTTCTGGAGCTTCTCCGCGAGCACCAACAGGACACAAGACCAAATTATAATTAATTAGTTATACAATTAACACAAAAATATGTCATTCGTCAGCCTTGCATCGCAACAGATACCCCGGTGTACGGCACGGTAGCCAAAGAAGCTTAGTAAGTGAATGCTAGATTGCTGGGACTCCACATAACATATAAACATAATATCAAAATAACATTAAAGTGATACAAAGTAATTATATGCAAAAATTTTAGGCAGGAGTTGCAGAGGTCTTTAGTTTTGATTGTAGTAAAGTGTGGCTGCTGAGGCTGTTATTAGCATTTGTGCGCAAGTATCCCGGGATTTCTTTTATTGTATGGAGAGTGCTTCCGTCAGACTCATAGTAATCTGTAGTGCTTCCGTCAGTAACAATTAAATACCGTGATGACCATAACTTACAATTCAGTTTAGGATTTGTATTTATTTTTTCCGCACGCGTTTTGAGAAGGAGAGATTTTACTTGTTTCTGTTGTGGTGATAAGTCTTCAAAGATTGCGTATTGTAAATTCCTTATTTTAAGCAGTGCAGGTTTAGTAAGTATAGCTTGACAGTCAGTGATTCTTTTAAACTCGCATTTAACACTCCATGTTTCCATCCAGGGGATAATTTTGTATGATGTAGGTTTGAGGTCAGGTTGAGATATTATACTGAGGACTTTTAAAACTTCAGTTTTGATATGATTTTTGTTGGAGTGAGGCTGTATGTCAAGTCCCAGAAAGATCAGGTTGTAGCGGCGATGGTCGTTATTTCTGAACAGAATTTCATTTTGAATGTGAACTAGTTGAGTTGTAAATGATTCTTGTTTTGTTTTGATTGTCACGTTATCATCTTCCAGCTTGTTTATTCTGTTGCCATGGTCTTGTAGGGTTAGTTTTAGTTCCTCAAAACTATTTCTCATTTCAGCACGAAAACCTAGGAGTATTATTTTGATTTCAGATTCTTCATTCTCACTGGTGGAAATATTTTTCTTATTTTGTAAAGCTGTAGCATTGTTATTACGATTTTTGGCCATTGTTGACGTCAATTTAAGTGGGATTGTGTGTTTTCTTACTATTTTTAGTCTTAACAAGTACTCTCAGTCACTTTAGTATGTATGTTACGTATAATCCTTATGGATACAGCTTGTAATGGTTTGTGAACGGGAAGAACGTGGCGCTGTTAAATTACTCGATTAACTATATATAATGCACTTTATAAAATCATGGAAATACATAGAACATTTAGCCCTTTTCAAAAGCTTTATGTTAACAGTGTAATTACTTGTACATGAATTTAATTAATGTAATTTTATACAGCCACAGCCTATTTAAATTGTAGCATATTGACCATTTTACATTTTGAATCTTCACTCACTATACTATGACTATAAGTATATCCAATTTATTTAGATTACAAAATTAGGTTAGCTGTAAAAGCTGGAAAATGTAACCACAGTTAAGCTCAAAATCCAAATGCCCCTTTCCCACTTTAATTACAAACAATGCAATTTTTGCCATTGTAATTTATGCCTAGCCTATATGATACCTTTGAAATGTTGGTATCACCCGTCAATGAAATTTTCAATAAAAATTCAAAGCAAAACTATTTGCCCGAAAGTTGATACATAGAAGAACTTTGAGTAGGAAAAAAACTGAGAAAATGTAAATAATATTAAACTAAATAAACATAAACTATTGTGTTACTTTTTATAGTCTTACGAAAAAGTCTAAATTTAAAATTCTATACTTTGAAGCTTTTAAAGAATTATATACTAACATTAGAAAAATGTGGGTGCTTGCTTTGCAAATAGAGATTTCTGTTATATTTATCTGTAAAATTGTATTTTTAAGTTTTCGTTTACTTCGTTTTTCCTACAGTTATTAAAATGTACGTAGAGATGAAGGTACCTGCAAAATTAATTGTTAGTTGGGAACTTTGTAAAGACACGTGCTTGAGTCTAATGAGCTTGAACGGTTTCTCATAAACAGTTTATGTAGATAAGAAAATCATCAATGAACCAAAGTGCGTAAAATGCGTAATGAGCTATATGTGACATATTATTATAATATTATCCTTAAAATTGTAATAATTAGTTGACATCCTTTAAGGCCGATCCCATACTGTAGTTATTACTTTTAATTCGTAAGAATAGTATCTCTATCTACTACTGATGGTACGCACACGAGTGAAGCACATGTACGAGTTAAGACATTTTTGCATGAATGGAATTTGCATGCTTCATGTGTGAGTCGTGAGATCATCATTCGAGTATTACGCAATTTCCAAGGCTATAAACTCAAAAATCGATACTTGTCTTGCAGCCAGCTTTTGCTGTATCTCGTGTCTTAATGTAATTCAATTCAGCAAACTATTTATTTAATGCATATTCCTATATCCTTAGTTTCTTTTTGCATGCCTCGCTCATCCAAAAATTCGATAATTGTCATTTTACAACTACTTTTAGCAGTTTTAGCAACTGCAGTCTGCGCTAAAATATAAACCAGAAAGAAAATCATTCTTCTTTTCCTTTCAGTTCTCTTGTGTTAATACCACGTGCAAAAGATTTTATGATTGTATTTTTCTGTGACTATAACAAGAACAACAGCGAACAGTTCCCATTTGGTTTCTAAAGCAACAATTCCAATTGTTAGGATGCATATAGACAACGGAACAAGAATTAGTTGAAATAACTATTTACGAAAAAATATTATTTTTAATTTCCTGAGTTGATTTCTAGTAGCAGTACCAATTAATAGTGAGTCCCAATGTAAAGAATGGCAGAAAACCAAAATATTACCGGATTTGAAGTGGGCAGGGATTTTAGTGCAAATGATATAAGCTTCGTACAAAATATAAGCAACATTATTAAGGTGAGTGAACCTGCACTGAATTCTTTCTCCATTAAGCTTATATACATTTATTAAATGCGCTTTAAAGTTTTACATTACAATTTATATAGGAATTTATTGGTTAAAATATTTACTGTAAAATTCAATTTAATATATGTTAATAATGTAAAACTGTTTTTCCAATAGCCCGCCGATCCCCCGCCAAAAAATAAAAGATTCAAAGTGAAGGAACCGATTCAAACTTTTACTGGGCGGGAATCATTCCTTAAGGAACTGGACAAGATGGTGAAGGAGGGGCAAGACGGAGGAGAGGGAGGAGTTACAGTTCTGACGAAGAAGCCTTTCACAGTTGTGGCTGCCACCGGGGGGATGGGAAAAACAGAAACGGTGCGCATGTACCTACAACTCCATGCGCGAGAGTACGACCACGTCGTTTGGATCGATGCGGAAGAAAATTCATCCGCCAAGAGACAATTCCGTCAACTTGCAATGGAATTAAAAATCTCTACAGATTTTGATGGGAAACAAAAAGAATTTGAGTCGATTCTAAAAGAAATTTTTGAAAAACTTGTTGGCAACGTCCTCCTCGTTTTTGATAATGCTGAAGGCTACGAAGAAGATGGGGATCTCAAGTTGAGTGGGATCCGAGACCTTGTTCCAGAATCCCTGTCTCCGCCCTGCGTCAAACCCACAATCATCGTGACGTCACGTAATCAAAACTGGCCACTCCAAAAAGTGATTCATTTGGATTTGTGGACCGAGGCAGAGGTTGTCACCTTTGTGATTCGTCGACTTGGACTTGAAAAGACACCCGCAAATGAAACTCTGGCGCTACAGCTTGGGACTATTTTTGGTCGACTGCCCATTGCACTCCAGTCAGCAGTCGCTGTTATTCTCCAGCAAATTAAACGCGGCAAAAAGTATGGAATTCAAAGTTTAATTGACGAGTACGAAAAAGGAAGCAGGAAAGTGTTGGCACAGAAGCCGTGGGAAGCCAATATGAGGCCCGAACGGACGAGCATCATAATGCTGGTGCTCTGGAATATTTCGTTGGAGAAAATAGTCAAATTTGAAGACGGGGAATTGGCAATTAAAATCCTCTGTTTCATGGCCTACATGTCACCCACACGCATTCCGCAGGATTTTCTATTCGCTCTCTTTAAAAATACCTTCGCCGAAGACTGCTTCGAAAACGCATTAGAAATACTAGAGGACTACTCTTTGATCGCAAGCTCCAATTCACACCACCCCCCTACCAACCAAACAACCCAGGACGCGACCGTAAAAAATTTGGGAGGTAATCGTTCAAATAAATCTTATTCATATAACCTCGTTTATCCGGGCGTCAGTCTCAGTCCAGAAGAATTGCAAACTGTAGGAAAACTACTCGACGACGTTCGTGAACGTTCTCGCATTAAAGAGTCTCCTGAGTCTGACCCACGCAGTCTCACCATCCACCGAATGATCCAGGACGCGACCCTTGAAAATCTGAGGTTGAAAAACGATAATGAAGGACCAACGGCACACTCAATTTTTTACGAGAACACATTTTCGAACGAGACCCAAGTTCTTGACAAACTATCAGTGGAGTCTATGAATTACATAAGCGCATTGACCGAAATCTGCTGTGGCGGCGAATTGGTGGAAAATTTAATTCAGATCACAAATCACGTATCCACAAAACTCCACGACAAAGAATTTAAAGATTTAACGAAGAAAGTTGCACGGATCTTGCGGCTCACCAAGAATTTTCCAAAATACGCGGAACTTCTGCAAAGAGTTATGGGCGCTACACCCTCATCAGAGATTCTGGAAAAAATAAATATGAAATGCCAACTGGCTACGGCATATGAGGACGGCGGGCAAGCGCAGAAATCACTAGATTTATATTTGGAAGCTCTAGAGGAGCTGATGCGTGCCCGTGGCCCATTGCATGCGAAGACACTCAAAATAAAATTCTTTGTTGCCAATGCACTTCGTCTCATGGGGAATTACGATGCAGCAGCGGGAAAGTTCAAGCAACTTCTTCAAGACTTCGAAAGAAAGGGAGACACACAAAGTCCATTGTTACTACAAACCAAAAGCGGCTATGCAGTTGCCTTACTTTGTCAACTGCCCACAAAGCAAAGTCTCGAAGAGGCCTTGGAAACGCTTAGGGAAGTGATGCAAGAGCAGGAAAAGGATCCGGATTTGAACTCCGAGAACATTCTTTTAACAAAATTCAACATAGCGTCGGTGCTGGAGGCCCAAGGGAAGTTTCAGGAAGCAGCTACGATCATGTTTCAAAACATTCTGGATGCCGCCAAAGAGCATAGACCCACTTCCCTCTTCAAAGGCGAATGTTTACGAAAATACGCAAAAATACTGATTCAACAGGGAAAACAAGACGAAGCAGCTCCGATTCTGTTGCAGTTGTTGGAAGGGGAGGAGTCGCATTTAGGCGCGGAGCACCCCTCCACACTCCACACAAGCAACGAACTCGCCCTCCTCTACATTGCGGCGGAGGAGTTTGAGAAAGCAGTCGACTTGCTGAACGTACAGGTGTTCCGCAGAGTTTTCGGCCCAGAGAATCCGAATACAATTTCTGCATCGAGTAACTTAGCTTTTGCCATGATGAAGCTGGAGAAGTTTGAAGAGGCTGTTCCACTGTTCTTGGACATTTTTAAAATTCGCAGTCACGTTCTCGGGCCTAATCATCCCCAAACCGTTGCCGTATTGGAAGCGCTCAAAAATTGCCAAAAAAGGCTTCGTGAGCAAACGGAGTTGGTTGAGAGCTTCGTGGAGTTGACGTTGGTTAGTGTAGAAGTTGGACGGAGCCTTTTACAAGCTTCAAACTGGAACATGGAGGTTCAACTAAAAATGAAAATTTTAATTAATAGTCCAATTTTTAAAAATATTCAACTTAAAAAATGAGACAGCCAACAGCTCTTAGGATCGAACTTTAATTTATTTTCATTTTTTGCAGGTTGCAATTCAAACTTTTTTCGACTCAGATCCCAATGAATGCATCGCACATTTAGAACTCAGATCGAAGCTCACCTTGGCTCGAGGCTATTTTGAAACAAAGGAGCTTGACAAAGCAGAAGCCTTGTTGGACGTGGAAGCGATGGAAAAGGTGTTTGGCCCTGGAAATTCGCTCACATTGAATGCTATTAGTGTTTTGTCTGATGTGAGGGAGGAACAGGGGAAGTTCGGAGATGCACTCGCACTACAGGAAAAAGTTTTGCAAGTTCGCAAAAAGATTTTAGGGCCGAATCATGAAGACACTCTGAGCTCTATGAACAACATTAGTATCTTGCATGTCAAAATGGACGAATATGAAAAGGCTGCGGAAGTGTTACAAGAAGTTTTGGAGCGTGAAAAAGAAGTGCTCGGGAAAGATCATCCTTCTGCAATCAAAACATTTAATTTGCTCACATCGTGTATGGAACTTCTTGTTAATCAAAATCATTTAATTATGCAATTTATGGCACTGACGTCAGTTGATGCAGAAACTGGGAAATTGTTTTTAAATGCTTCAGAATGGGACTTTGAGGTGCCAATACCACGATGTATATTTTAAAAATCTAATAACTTCGTATTGATTTTCTTATCGTCTGTGAAGAACCAAAATGACCCATATCTAATTTACCTAAGCTGCAATCAAAATGAGCTGTCATAAAAACAAAATGGAAAAGTTGCGTAACATGTTAATCAGGAGTTTGTGAAGAGCGTAAAATGTCCTATTTACTTGTTTTTGAGAAAGTACAAAATGTTCTAATTCTATGTTCTTGGGAAGGTGCAAAATGTTCTAACTCCATGATTTTGGGAAGGTGCAAAATGTTCTAATTCCGTGTATTGCAAAAGGAGCAAAATGTTTTAATTCCATGTATTGCAAAAGGAGCAAAATGTTCTAATTCCATGTTTTTGAAAAGTAGAAAATCTTGTATTTACATATGAATTGAAATGATTTCAAGATATATTTGAATATTCGTGTAGATAGATAGTTGATATTGGTTTTAGCTAAAACGGATATGGGTCATTTTGGTTTTTCATTGACGACATTAACTTAAGTATTCAAGGTGCTTGGGATGAAGTGTTACGTATAATTTTTGTACCTTATTTCACGCTATGTATTTTAGGCGGCACTCGACTCTTACCGTGACTCCAATCCTAACCCGTAATTTGCTTTTGCCACACAATTATTCATTTCAGAGCACTTTTAGAAAATTTACCGAAAACTTGATCACTAAAAATATTTTTGGTACTTTACAGATCACGAACATTAACTGCTGCCCAAATTAAGAATAATTTAATTCGGATCTTCTTAGCGAGGACAGGAGTTGATGCAGAAACTGGAAAATTCTTTTTAAATGCTTCAACCTGGGACGTGGAGGTTTAATTACTACAATAGAAACTTAAAAAAACTAAACATTATGTTAAATTTCATATTTAACTTGAGTATTTAATTTGTTTGGAACAAAGTATTTTAATTGTAGTACTTTAATTTACTTCACTGATTATAGGCGGCACTAGAAACTTATCAGAAATCAAATCCTAATGTACTTATCGCAGATCAGGACCAAGCATCGACCCTGTAATTTGTTTTAGTCACACAATTATTTATTTACAGTGCTTGTAGGAAAGTTAAGAAATGCGTAATCTTTAAAAGCATTACTGGTGATGTAACAGGTCAGAAACACCAGCTGATGCCGAAATTCTGAATAATTCGATTCGTATCTTCATGACGGTGACGGGAGTTAATGCAGAAACTGGAAAATCCTTTCTACAGGCTTCAGACTGGCAATTGAAGGTTCAAACCGTAATATCTAACTATTTATCTCATTACTTTACAGTTTTAAAATTTACCTTAATTAGTTAGACTCCATACGATATTTAAAATGCATTTTTTACCATAATTTTATTTACTTCCATTTTTGAAGGTTGCACTCGAAGCTTTCTGCAACTCAATTTTACCTAATGAAGGCACCGCTGATTTGAATTTGCAGGGCAATGCACTGATCCCGTAATAATTTTCACCGAATCAATAACTAACATGGCAGTACATGTTTGTGAATCGTTATTGAAAATCTAATTTAAAAAAACACTTTTATTATCAACAGATTAGCAGTAGCGACGGATGCGGAGAATCAAAATGTGGATTCTATTTCCTGCAGCACGATGGAGGTCAATCAAGCACAAGACGTTGAGGTGCAGGTGGAGTCCGTCGCAGAGTCCAATCAACCAACGACGTCCATTTTATTTTGTTTGGCGGGTAACACTCGGTTTCGGGGTCAATTCCGAGTCTCTAGCACCGTCAACGATCTCTACAAGTTTGTTAACAAGTATGTGACACAAAAAAAAATAATTCCGTAGGCTCCTAAACATGTATGTAACATGCATACATTTGATGGAGAATTGTAGGCATTGAATTTATTTTTGAACTTTGCAGGATGCGCCCTGATCTTGCCGAATCCAACTACGTCCTCACATTGTATCCGAATATTCAACTGACCAAGATGAAAGAAACGCTGGGGGAGGCCAAAATTCCTAAAAATGTTGCTCTTACACTAAAAATTCTAAAAAAATAAACCACATAATATGTTGCCTTTAACCTGGAGATTTTTTGAGGCTTCACAATTTCAAAATATTTTATAAAAACTTGACTGGGATTACTGTGAGTCAACACAGAGGCCTTAAAAGGTTGCTCTTGTCACATATTACTGCAAAGTGAATTATCTGTTAGCTTAGTGGATTACGCTCTTTGTAAATCAATGAAATGAACACACAAGTTCTACTCTATTTTTGGAAACCGCCACTAAATAGTAAAATCTAATATTTATTAAAAAATTCAATGCTCCACTAGCAATAAGTTGGTATGTGAATAAAATATTGTAAAATCAGGTGGCAAATACCACAAAAGTCAGACTATGTCAAATTGTGATATACATAAAAAACACTGTCTAAATGTAAATTTGTGTCTAAAAACTGAAAATAGTATGTAAAATATTTCCTAATTTTTGTTGAAGCTTTAATTTATGTGTAATGAAGTGGTAAGGATTGTATTTTTGTTTTAAACAAGAGCGGATGAAGCTAGTGCAGATGTACTGCATATTTTTATGTATTACGTTTATTTTAACGCATAAATTATTTCCAAATACAAAGTTACACACTGTATTTAATATTAGAATGTTTGCGTAGTTTTGTTGCTGGTTTTGGTTTTAGAAAATAATGACGTACAACAAATTAATAAATACAAGACCTAGAGCCGTTGGTTCGACGAGGGCAGTCGTCACAGTTGATAGCAAGATGAGGCAATAACAAACAGGCGGCAGTAGAAAGCATCGTTCACAATTTAAAATGATTCTGATTTAATGGTCGTTTTTTTTACTCTAGCCATAATAAATATTTTTTTAGTAATTTATTGTGAACGTGTAGCGCAATACAAATATTTTGTGAATCTCATAAAAGTGCAACGCTATTTCGTAAAAAGTATTTTCACGAAATTTAATGCATGATCGGATATATAGGGTGTATAATAATTTATTAATTTATTGCTAAGAATATTCAATTAACGTAGTATGCATAACTTTAGCTTGAAAATGTTATTTAACTGAATAGGTCTTTCAAACTATTTAATTTGAAGAATGTCTAAAATACGGGGTTTGGAAACACGAACCTTATTTTTGTCAATACCCAAGCAAATTATTATAGGAGAAAAGAAGCGGAAATATTTCTGGCAATGTTTCTCAATTTAGTTTCCATATATTATTTACACTTTTAATTGTCTTTCTCACCTTCTCTGCCGGTTAAAATATTGCTAGTGTAACTTATATTTATGTGTGCGTGTGGGATAGAAAACTAAAGATAATGAGCAAAAGTTCACTTAAATATTTAAATTTTATTATAGATATATTGCCGGCAATATTTCCCAATTTATTTAATATGATACAGGTGTAACGTTTCCTATTTTCTTCCGCCTCAAATAACGTACGTTGACAATTTAATTCATTATTTTTATGATGGTTATTATTACACAGTACACACGTGACACAAACTCACAAACTTGTTTTTACAGTTTTCGTTTTGCACACGGATTTTGCTCACAGGTACATTACATAACGTATTAAATAAGGAGCTGCTTAAATCACAGTAACAAATCGTGAGTGAAGAATCAAAATGACCTATATGGAATTTGAGCTAGAACTTAAATGAGTCATGTCAAATAAACTGTATGAGATACATTCGTAAAATGTTAATGTAGGTACGTCCTTTTGAAAGTGCAACATGTTCTATTTACAAGTTTTATTTTCACGTTTTTTGTAAAGCGCAAAATGTTCTAAATACATGTTTCTGCAAAGTGCAAAACCTTCCATTCTAGTGAGTATGCAGCTGTATAAATGTTGGCCCCACAGGGGTCGTACGTAAATGATGTTATCGGTGGGGTCCATGGGTGTATCCGAATATTGGTATTAGTGATATCCCATGCTTAAGACAGCCATTTACACAATGCAATGGTTATAGGCGGATGACAGGGATTGCAGGGTCCTGAAAATTGAAATATTGCGATAACATCATTTGTGGACGAACCCTCGCGGAGTTTAACGACTACATATTAAGGTCACTGACGTTAGAATGATGTGTATAGGAATTTAAAACAAATATTGCTGTACTGATACGACTAATCATTAATTAAATATTGACTTCCAACTTCCACTGCACTGCAAGCGGTGGTGGTGGTGTTACATAATTAATTAATATGGAAATAAAATACAAGTTCATGATAACATACTATGTATGTTATGTCCTCACATATAATCTGAATACTCAACTGACCAAGACGGGAGAAAAGCTGAAAGAATTCTCATCTATTAATGCGGAGTGAATTAATTAAGTTTAGAAGACTTATTTTGAATCCAGGAAATGTTAACAGCAGTTCCACTTCCCACTCTATTTGGGATACTGTTATTACATAATTAAATCAAATGTCTAATAAACTTGGTTCAACATTACTTCCTTACCAAACAAGTAGGTAAATAATATGTATTAATTTGTATATGTGTGCGGTGGTAGACACGTCAGGTATTCTACTAAAATTCTAGATTTGATTTAGTATTTGACTACTCTTCATCGTAAATCAACAGAATTGTCACCAAGCATTTCAAATAGCCAGGTGATAGACTGAGTTTTGCTTCAATATCAAATTAATGTATAAAAATAAACCGACACCGATAAGAACTCCACAGCGATAACATTTTTGTGCTCTGTTTTTCTTGTAACTCGCCCCTTACCAAAGGCCAGCAGCACTGAATGAAAATTCACCTGCATTCAAATTACCAATTATTTATGATACGTATTCCTATCCATATCGCAGTTTGTATTTACATAGAACAGAAGCACAAATTTGATAATGAAAGTTTTCATGCTGCAGCCCTCTACTCTTCTCTCTTCCAATCTGCTCAACATTCCTCAACTGCAGTGACCATCCAACAAAAATATTATTCTACTTTTTCTATCAATTCAAAATTGTAGACACGAGCAAACCATTCGGTGTATTGTTTGTGTGAATAACAATCAGAATAACGAACAGTTCCAAGACTGTAGCTTTACAGCAGGAGACTACATGGCGGAGTTGAACAAAAGGATTATTCTCGGCTTCTACAACGAAAGCGTCCTCCGCCTCCCAGTTACTGACGACGCCGCAGAATTCCGCAGCTCAGGTTGAATTTCTCAAGGAGAAGCGGAATGAAATTGCGCGGAAAATAGTCGAGATAAATGCAAGAAAACGGGAGAAAAAACTTATATACTGATTTTTTGAACCTAATTCTGTAGGCAACCAACGAAACTTGGAACTCGACGCTATAATACAATCAATAATAAGCGGTAGAGGCCAAAACCAAATGACTGATGGGGGCAATCCTGTTATTCAATACCGTGCGGGTCTACACCAACATCAACTGCAGCAACAACAACAACAGCAGCAGTCAATGACCGTTGAAAATACAAAGGGGGAAATGGTTCTTGTAGAAGATGATTACGTAGCCCCACAAAAGCCACCTAGGAGATCGAGGTAAATGCCAAATTGCAGTTTTCGGAGTCGGTCACGTATTTCCCAAAATTATTTAAGCAACAACTGTAACTGTACAAATAATTGTTACTTGTACAAATTACTCATTATTGCGTGTTACAGATCGTCTACACCAGATGATACTTTGAATTCTTCTCAAAATGGCAAACCCGTGGCGTCCGAACACGCCGTTTCTTTAGTTTATTTGGTTGTAAAAAATAAATGTGCATGTGTAAGAATATGAGCTCATTAGTTTGATGTTTATTTTTTTAAATTTTTTACAGTGTAGAGTTTAAATATTTATTAAAATGCATTGAATTGTTTGCTATAAAAAAATTCGTATTGTTTGAATTGTGCAGTTTATTTAGATAAATGTTTTACTTGCTGCATTGTTTACATATCGCAAGAATGGCAAATATTTTTTATTGCAACAATTTTAATGTCTAGTGTATTTTCTTGTGCTATTTCCAGCTCATCGCTCAGAAGGAAATGTAGTTTTGCAGCGTGTCAATTCTGCAGACTAACTCGTGGATATGAAGTCCCAATTAAAACTGCAACAGGGATCCCACCACCACCACCATCACCACAACCACCAAAATCATTCAAATACAAATCACAATCATAACCAAGGCGGCCATGGACGCCCCTCCCCACACCATCTTCAGCAGCAGCAGCAACACCCACACGGTCCCCCATCAGGGGGAGGAGGGGGTCATCACGTCGGCTTTCAAATAGCGGATGGAAGTGAGGGGAGTTTCAAAGGTTCAAAAAGGGACATGCGCGACATTGGGCCTTCGCTCGGGATGAAGAAATCCTCGTCATTGGAGTCTCTCCAGACCATGGTCCAGGAAATTCAGATTCAGGAGGATGTCAAGTCCGGTTACGGCCCGGCAAGAGCTGGACCAGCTGCAGTTCGGGTTGTTCGTGGACGGGGCTGCAATGAGAGTTTTAGGTAGGCGGTGGATCGTGGTTATGAAGCGCCTCTCGGGGAATTGGGGAGTCAAATGGAAACTTGTGAATTGAATTTTTGAACGCACATTTGAACGATATTGTTTTATAAGGATTTGGTCATATCGTCTGTAAATAATGAATTGCATTTAATGGTGCTTTTGTTTTCCTTTAGTGGCCGAAGAAGAGACGGAATCCTGCATTTCCGGCGTCACGTACGCTCAAAGCACACGACTGCCCTACGCCTCCGAACCCTCTGAGTCCGAGATCGACGGTCTCTACGGAAAAACAAAGGGCGTGGCGAAGAAGAAGCAGGGGTTGTTCCGTGGCCTGGGCTCCATGTTCCGCTTCGGTCGCCACCGAAAGTCCACCGGGAGCGGGAGTGGAACGCTCTCAGCCGCCGGTCTTCGGAAGCAACAGGCGGAGATGGAGCGGCAGGAGCGGGAAGAAATGGAGGAGATTCAAAAAGAAAAGGCGCGAAAGGCTGCGTACTCGGAAGAAATGCGGATTCAGGAGCAGTATCGAAGACTCGTTGAGAATCAGCAACAACAACAGCAGCAAGGACCACATGGCAACTCGACCTATGGAATCACCGTGTCCATCGCGAGTACAAACAGTGCTGCTAGCAATGGAAACTACGCCCTTCACCCGCCGCAGCAGCAAGTGCAGCAAAATCCGAATCGTGAAAGTTCTTCGAATTATGGAAGTACTGGGAGGGCTGGTGGTGGGGGTGGCTCCAGTGGTTTCCGTCCACATCACCAATTCCGGAAATCCATGGAGAACGGTGCGATTCGAGATAGAGAAAGGGAACGTGCGGAGCGGTTGGAGCAGCGGGAACAGGCAGAGCGGGACCGAGATTTAAATGGGAATCATTTTCAAAATCAACAGAACCCCCAGAATCCAAATCACTTGAGATCCGCGAGTTATGATGTGTACAATGAAATGACCCGACCCGGGAGTCGTGTGGGATTTGTGGATCCGAAAAAATATTCACATTACATTAACTATGAAGAAATCAGGCATCATTTAAAGTGAGTGCAGTTTCTTATTATAGTTTATCACTGCAATATTTGTAAGTGTTGTGTTGTAATATGCAATTAATTAACTTCACATGTTGAGGCATTATTCGTTTAACCGTCACTCCTATCTTCATCGCTATCGCGTTTTCTATGTACGTCACGTGTCACGTCTGTTACCAATTTCACAGATTTTGTGTCTCTTGTTATTGCTGTGTCAGTATTTGTTATTCACAAAATTGTGTGGTGGCCAGCACAGTTTTAATTTTTATCAACCTTTTTTGGCGTCCAGTATATTTTAATGTTAAACGTTTTGTAAAGATTTTTGACATTACAATTGTGAGCTTTTAATTTTTCAATTGTAAAAACGGTTAAATTATTAATTTGTATATAATGATTCAGAATTTAAACAAAAACTTGTACTTAAATTTAATTCTTTTTGGATTTTGGCATTTTGGTGCTACTGTGATCGGGTTTAAATCTTAATCTACCTAATCTATAGTCAGTATTATTGTAACGTTTCTATTTCTATAGTCTTACCCGGGTTTTGGTTTTTACGGTTTTGGTTTTTGCATTTTTTGGTACAACGCCTTTTAGATTTTTGTGGGAAAGTTTTAATTACTAATGAAAATTGAATTAGTTTTATGACTAATTCCTAACACGTGTAGTTTTATGGGGTGTGCGAATTAATTAGGAATAATGTGCGTGTGAAACTAATTTAACTATAGTTTAGCTAATTACGTGCTTAATTAACTTAAATCACTAAATTAAAGATAAAACTGAACCTTAAAAATGTAGCGATGAGAAGCCAGTGAGAGGAAATAAGCTATCAGAGGAGCAGTTGAGACAAATGCGAAATACTGTGATCGAGCAACGAAAAAAAGCCATTTTGGAAAGGTTTGTGTGCGCTAAGCTAAAACAACTAACCATTAAAAGAACTAAATGACCACAGTACCCGCCATTCGTGTTTGTTTTTCATATGTTTTCCATTTATTTTTTCTTTCGGAATGTTTTTATTTTTATTTTTGTGTGTGCCCCTCTCACTATTTCTGACTGTACTATTAATAGCGTGTAAATCACATTTTTAATTTGTTTTATTTTTACAAGGTTTCCTAAATCAGGAATTGCTCATATTTTGAGTTTGTTTTTAGCACACTACACTTTGTACGTATGATGTAGTCAATTTTTAGTTTGTGATCAGCCTCCTGTTGAATGTAATTACTAGATATGGATATTATACGCTTTATTTTATTTGCTACGACTCCACTGCTTTACAATTTGTATTTAGTAACTAGCCTACACCTACACTAATGCTGCATCTACACTCTCACATAGGTATTTCGTATTCGAAATTTTGGATTTTGATGAACGGAATGCTCAAGCATTTTTAGTTGTAACTACTTTAAACACCCATGTATAATTTTACACGATTAGTTTTAGGATTTAGCGTTATTAGTTTTAAGTATTGCATTTTTATTTAAATGTTCCTTCGTTTTTCGTTTTAGTGTTTAAAATAGGTTTAAGCTTTTTTTTTGTTTTAGCGGTCAAAGTTTATGCATAATTATCTAGCATGAAACGAAAATCATATTATGCAATTAATTAAATTTGTTTTCCTTTTAATTTTTTGAACGAATAGTCGACGCCATCAGCGGCACTACCATTCACAGCGCCGAGAGAACCCGCGCGGGAGACAAGAGCGCCCCGTCTCTAATTTCTACGAGTACGAAAGTGTTCAAGCTGCCATGCATCCCCAGCACGGGTCATCCCAAGGTCAGGGTCAAAGTCAGGGTCAACCATCAAATAGTCAAAGTCACGGCCATGGACCTCCAGGTCATGTTCCAGGTCAGGGACAAGGACCAGGACAGGCGGGACATCACAACCAGAATCAAAACCAGAACCAACACACACACCCCATTCCAAAGCAGAAACAGCAACAACAACAACAGCAGCAACTTCAACAACAACAACTTCTTGCAAGTCCTGTGTATGTCGTGAACGGTTTCGCTCCTGCTCCGAACAACAACAACGGCGTCACCCTTCCCAGTCCATCCGTCCTTCCGCTTTTCCACCAGAGATCGCCAAGTCAGTTCCAAGCTCAGTCCTTGCAGATTGGCGGAGGGGGAGGTCATGGGGGTCAAGGCTCCACTTCCAGGCAATAACTCCAGCCTCCACCACCCCCCTCACAAACACAACACGAGCAGCATCAGTATGGAACTTCATTAACACTCCAGCATCACTCCTCACAGCCAAAATTCAGTCAGTCACAGCAGCAAAAGCCAAATTCATTGCCAAGACGCACTCAAAAAGGTCAGTTTTTTTTAAATTCTTGGTTTCAATCTTATTTTTATTATTATTTAGCAAAATTTACAGGAATCTAATTTTGATTTTTGATTTTTGCTCTTGCAGATTTAATAATGAGTGCCCAACAACATAACAGTTACTGAATGTGAGTGCCACAAGTCATCGTCACCCTTCGAACCAACAACCGCAGCAGTTCCACCACCCGCATCACGACCAGTTGCCAGGGGGTGGGACGGGGTCAGGACTATACAAGGCATCTCCTGGACAAGGTCAAGGTCAAATTCAAGGTCAGCTGAAAAGTGGTAGCCAAAGTAAAGGGATTACATCGCAGGCAATTCGATCTTTTGCGCCACCACAATCCTTCTCCGCCACCGTTTCCCGGGGTCTCCTCCCTTTGGGCGGCAGCTCCAGCTCAAACTATCACAACCACAACCACCCACTCCCCCATCGAACGCATGCGCATCCGGGTGTGAGTGTTACCCTCGGCTCCAAAGTTTAAATGGTTTCCGTGTCCCAGTCTTCCATGGGAAACACACCGTGAAATAATGAAAAAGTTTTTGTAAAAATGGGAAAGTAAAAACAACACATATTTTGTAACTGTGTTCATGGATCTCTAGCAGCTAAAAATAATTTAATTGTAGTTAATTCCTTATGAATTAATGTTTGTGTAAATATGGAAGCAGCTAAAATCTTAAAGAGCAGCTCTAGAAATTTTAGGAAGTTACGTGACTTCTATTTTGATATAATGTGAAATTAGTAAAGAAAAATATAATTACTAATATTTGTAAGTCTAGATTTTGTTAAATAATTATTATGATAAATTGTAATTAATTATTGTTAGGGGCCTACCAAATAATATAATGGCAGGTGCTTGGCTAATAGTGAGAGGTTACTTTATTACTTATTATCTATAGTAAAAGGTCAGTCCGGAGAGAGTAGCATGAATGATACAATTGCTATCTATTCTCGTGGTAGATCCAGACTGTCGTTACATACATTTCATCGTTGTATTTATATCAACTGTGACGTCACTGCTAGTGACGTTCTTACAACCTATGGAATATTACTTAAATAACAATTGTACAATTATGCTGATGTGCCATTCAGCACATCAGAATGCAATGTGCAACATTGGCATTCTAACATTATAACGAATGCGAATGTATAAATTTAAAAATGCTTAGAGATTTTTTATAAAACAGACTTTTGTCATGACTGACTGTGACTTCCAAGTTAATTCCATTTCAAAATAATTAATTTACTAATTAATTAATTCCAAATATCCAGAATAAGATTGAGCTACGTCGTTATTTGATTCTTGTTCAACTAACGAGATAAAATACAATTTATTAGATTCAAAACATATTTTGACAGTATTTAAAAAAGAATGCAAATGCTACGTTGTAATATTGAATAGGGACACTACGATATCTATGGGAGGAATTATGCATGTACATATACTTGAATTCAGAAGCTAGCCAAGTTTAATCTTGCTAAAAGTGTGTTTTAAGAATTAATTTATAAAATAATCTGTTGTCTTGCAAGTAGCTACAGATAAGTGAATTAAATTACATGCTTGACTTGTTTCTTGACGTGAATTAGCCCTACCTTTTTATTATGTATAAATAATTATAAATAGGAATAAACAGATATTAGAAATAGAAACTAAGCTGACAAGCAAACCACTGGCTATGTTTCCTCGGGATTTGGAAAAGCATAGCCAGAAACGTTTCATTGGACCTCAGAATGAACGAATAGTGTGATAACTCGAGTGCATTTTGCGCGGTGCTTTAGAAGCAGCCCGCCAAAGTTCAAAAAAACCAAATTTTTCAAAGTTTGCCACGCTGTAGCATCTACAGTTTTTGTCTGATTTCAATGAAACTTGCAGTTTTATGATGTTCAGACTTTTATCTAAAAAGTAAATTTCTGTAAATTTTGAAATTCGAATTTTTTTTATTTTTTCGAAAAATTATTAAAATGTCATACTTTTGAGACCCATTTTTTGATTAAGGTTTTTTAATAAAAAAATAAAAATTCGAATTTCAAAATTTCCAGAAATTTCTTTTTAAATAGAAGTCTGAACATCACAAAACTGCAAGTTTCATTGCAATCAGACAAAAACTGTAGATGCTCCAGCGTGGCAAACTTTGAAAAATTCGGTTTTTTTGAACTTTGGCGGGCTGCTGCTAAAGCACCGCGCAAAATGCACTCGAGTTATCACACTATTCGTTCATTCTGAGGTCCAATGAAACGTTTCTGACTATGCTTTTCCAGATCCCGGGGAAACATAGTAAGTGGTTTGCTTGTGAGCATAAACACGGGATGAAGCTACAGTGTTTCATTAAATAATTAATTTATTAGTTACGTATTTATTTTTTCGATTTCGATTTTTTCTATTTTGTACATTCAGATATGAAAAAAAAATAAGGAACACTATGAAAACAGTAGTTATTAAACAAAACCCTTTATGCAATTAGAAATAAAATGCATACAAAATAAATATGTGGATAATAAATAAGTAAATACGTACGTATGACGTATATCATATTATGACCATATAAGTTTTTGATAATAAATATTCAAATAATAACATTGAAATGCATTGTACTATAATTCATTTAAAGCATTTTTTAAAAATACCAGAATTGAGTCAATTGTTGCTATTGCTATTTTTAAGATTTTATTTATTTATTTAGAACAGTAATTTTAATATCTTTAATAGTTATTATTGGCAAGAAAGATGCTGGAAGCTATGTGAGCATTACTAGCCCGGGCTTTTGAAACTTGACGGGGGAGCATGGGCGGACTGGCCATAAGAAATTTGTGGAAGTTCCGAGTTCCGTTGAGAAGTTATTTGAATAATACGGACGCGGCGCGGGTAGTGAATTATTTTGTTTTTTTGATAATTTAACTCATCTACATACTTTACCTATAGGTATTAGTTGCTCAAGTAGACATGTGTAATAAAGAGTCGTCGTTACGGTATCTTTATAAAACAATTGAATGCAAAACAATCCTGCCAACTTTAAATCATTAATTATTGTTCCTGTCAAATTTGTTTTCATTGACTTTACCCGTTTCGCCACAAAACCCTTCAATTTGATTGACAATTAACTGACTTCGCAATTTGCTATTTCGCATCATGTGTCAACATTGACAAAATTTGCATGCATGGCAACTTGTGTCCGTTATGAGCACGTAAGCTTATAGCTCGATTAAAATGTTGGGACCTGCTGATGAGAGTAATAATGGCACAAGGCACAAATGGGCTCATAAATATGAAGGGCAGTTCAATGTCGGCTCTCAAAAATTACATGAGATTCGAAATAAACAGTGTGTGTAAATGTAATTCGGTCCTGGTGTCAATTCCCAGTAATTACCTTGTTCAGTTTGTTCACAATAAACAAGGGCAAAGTGATTGCAGTATATCATGTACAATGAACTCTAGATATAAATGTTATTATCAACATGAACGAACTGTAAGTGATAAAAACCACTGGCAAACATGCAGTGTAAGGCACTACAAATCTGCTTTAGCTGTTATAGGCTCTTATTCGAGAATATTGTACACACTATACTGCCAGGTGTTAGCTACATGTCTACTAAATATTTGAATATTAAATCTAATCGGCAATGGATTGAAATTATTATTGGTGTAATTGATATCTTATCAGTGAAATGTAATTTACGTTGTGTTTAAAGTTTCTCTAATAATATTTCACCTTAACTCGAATTCTTACTTCTGCAATGCAGCACTATTATCTACTTATATAAGCAAGACCGAATCAATGAAGCCCCCACTACTCTATGATCTTACTTTTTTCCTATGCATGAATCCATTGACACTTTCCATTGAGTAAGCCGTCGACTACATTTATGCGGGAATAGATTTTCAGATTCTGATTCTCACCAATGTAAAAAGTACATGCATGGCTGGACGCATTACAACTTCTTAGGGTTGGTCCATAAATGATGTCACCCAAATTACTACTCCCTTAGGAGCCACCCACCCCAATGTTATCATTTAACATTACTTAAGCGGCTATCTTTAGCATTTTATCAATACCCAATTATTAATGACATCATTTATGGACGATCTCTTGCTGCTGTTCGATCGCCTTTCTATACTAATAATACTCAGCCTTCGTCCACCTTGCTTCCGCTCCCTTAATACTTGCCTTCTAAAGTACATGCATGCTGCAGAAATGCATAGAAATCCTACTGTTTCTACTTTTGGAAGGGGCTGAGTTGACTTTCCTAAGTAAGCTAACCACTACCATTTCCAATTAACTTATTCACTTAATTTCCAGTCTCATTCAGAGCAGTTTAGAAGCTGACTTCATTTTTGATTTTACAATCGTCTTCATTCAGCGTACAGTGCAGCGGTTGCTCGCCATGTATCTTATTTTGTATACAGATTTTACAGGTAATAAACATTACAGCAGTTGAAACGCCTAATTGTGTTTTTTTTTTGCGATCAGTGCTGTATTGTAAATTGTTACTTTTTTTGATAATGCTATAAAAGAAATTACACATCAACCAAAAAATTTAGGTGGCATCTTTTTTGTCCGGCCCCAATGTTTATACATGGCTGGACGCTCCGCAAATACTCACTGCTGTACGATTTCGTTTCTACGCTAATGCTCAGCCTTAGCTCTCCTTTAACTTGCGTTCTAACATTCATGCTGCAGAAATTCATATAAAGCCTACTGTTTCTACTTTTTGGCCGGCAGATTTGATTTCTCGAAGCCGACTACCATTTTCAATTTACTGCTCAATTTACAGTTTTGGTGTCTCATTTAGAATTGTTTCAAAGCTGACTTCATTTTCGATTTCACAATCGTCTTCATTACGTTCAAAGGTTTTTGCCCATGTATTAAATTTAGTACACTAATAATAAACAACTCAGCTGTTAGAGTGCTTAATTGCATTTTTATTTGCAATTAGTAGTGATGTAAATTGTTAAATTTGTTTTTTATTGCTATTAACGTTATGTAACGAAAACACGTTATTGTTCTACATGCCAATCAACAACAAGTTAGTAACACTGCACATTCAAGTAAAAACAGCTGTTGTAGATGTAATGTAATGTAATGTAATTGCTTTATTGTCAAGCTCCTTAGCGTAATCGCTGATTTCCAGGAACAGACAGGTGTGGCAAGCTTACCCTGTACTAACACAGAGCCAAGTAAGCTTTAAAGGTCGTAGTCACCACACACGAGGAGAGGCAAGTGTTTAAGGACAATCTACCTCACGATAGACCCCCGAGTGGGAATTGAACCCACGACCATCAGAATAGAGCCTCGGCCCTTAGACCTCTGGACTACCTCGCCTCTCATGTAGTAGATCAAGTATTTATTTCTTTATTTGTGACATGAATGTATCAAAGAGCTCAATAGGTACAGCTTAATACACAATGGCTCTTTGACGAACTGTAGTCTAAGTTGGACACAAGGGTTGGAGATTTGTACTAACGAAGGTTAAAGTTTTGGACTCACAAGAGTTGGAATTATTGTCTCATTTTTCGAAATTGAAATTTTGATGGCCCATAATAATGCATTACAAGATGCCCCAAAAGCCGCAGAATTAGTTCATCAGCAGTTAAGGCGCACTCTGCGCCCAATTTAAAATGAAGTTAGCAACAAAATGAGACAGGAAAGATACGCAAATACTACAGATGAACTTTCTAACATAGATTAGAAAATTATTAGTTTTATAAGACTACGCGAAACGTGATTACCTAAAATCACTAGGAGCCGCGTCGTTTTTAAAACGACGGGCCTTTCTTCTAGTTACTATGTATGAAGCTATATGCTACTAGACGCCAATGATATGGAGTACACAAATTCCCACTTATATCTCTTCGCTCATCGTCACCCTCTATTTTAATTCCTAGTGTATAAGTATTTACACCTTCAATAATTATTATTTCACCGCACTTTGCCGTCGCGAAGAAAGGTTGAAGATAGGACGAAAATTAAACTACACAACACGCAACAAGACACATAATATGAAAATGTAGCGAGTCTTCTTTCTCCAATAGACTTGTCAATCTGTACTATTTTGTTTTTCCTTTCTTGAAACGTATATCGTTAAATGACTATTGTGATTGCTACTGACTGTTAATACTGTTATTAGTATCAACATGTTGGTGTTATTACATATTCTTTATTACTTAGTCTGCAGCTTCATATATGTTGGTCCCATAGGGGTCGTTCATAAATGACGTCAGCGGTAGATTCCATGAGTATATCCAAATATTGGTCACACTTTATGCTTAAGATAGCCTGTTGCACAATGCTATATGATTAGACTGGTGGGCTGATGACAGAGCTCATAGGGTCCCTAACATTCGAATATTTGGATGACATAACTTGTGGACGAAGTACATAAACAAATATTAAAAACATAAAATACAAGTTCAAGATAACATATTAGGCATACTACGTCCTCGAATCTCATCTGAATATTCAACCGACCAAGATGGGAGAAAGGCTGGAAAATTCTCAATGCTAACTCACCACAAAAATTACTAAATTAAAAGTATTAAGGGTAAAGTCTTAAGATTAAAGATGCGGCGAGATCTGAACTAGTTTTCTTATTGCCCCTCACTATGCGCTTCAGTAAACTGTTAAAATATCAGTGACGTTATACACTGTATTGCATTAAGTGTCAGCGGTGGGCAGCATTTCAGAATGAAAACATATTATTCCCAGAGAATACTTTTTCTTAACTTCCCAGATTCATTCCCATATTCCCACATATTACATGGTACTCAGGTACACAAAATACCACACTGAAATGCTCTATCATTATATATTTACGACACGACAGGGTGTTTGGTTTTAATGTGCTAGGTATTATTTTGCAATTCTAGATTATATTAAATATTTAATTATTGCTTATCATAAATCAACAAAACAGAGTCACCCACGCATTTCACATGGTCATGTGATGGACTGAGGTTTGCCTTAATATCTATGTATGAGCGGACACAGATAGGAATTCCACCGCGATAACATTCATGTGGCCTGGTTTGCTTTTAACCCGCTCCTTACCGAATGCCAGCATTACTTAATAAAATTTCACAATACATTCGAATTAGCAGGTATTTGTATTAGGCATTCCTGTCCTTATCTCAGTTTGTATTTCCACAGAACAGAAGCGCAAAAAAAATAATGTTAATTTTTATACAGCAGCCCTCTACACCTTTCTCTTTTCCAGTCTACTCTACACTACTCAACCGCAGTGACCAATTCAAAAAAATATTATTCTATTTTTTCTTTTAATTTAAAATTGAAGACGAGCAAAACATTAAGTGTAGTTATTTTGTTTTTGTGTTAAGAACTACCAGAAAAACAAACCGTTCCATTTTTATTATTTAAGCAATAATATTGTAAAGATCCACGCGCAAAATTCATTACTTTGAAGTGATCGTCGAATGAATTAAACATTAAACTGGTATCTGGCAACATAGACGCTCACAAAATTGCAAAAGCGAAGGAAATATTTGGATCATATAACCTTCTTCTTCTTCTACATAACACGCTTTGGTATCGAAATAGCAAAACTTCGGATCTCCACAAAGTAAGTAGGTACATAGGTAATTGCTTTTTGCTTTATTCTCATAAGCATACAGCTAAATTACATTACACTGATTTTTGGGAACAAACATTGTTGTATATTGTACACACATTTAGGAACTACAAATTAAACAATAAAATTATACATTTTGTTTTTGTAAATTGCAAATTGTGTTTACTAAGGAAACAAATGGCTTTTTGCAAATTGTGCTAAAAATAAAAATACACATTTAAGAAAACAGAAAGAAGACTGGCAATTTTGCTTTTTCTCACAGTAGCGACCAGATGTAATTTTAAATGCATTGCTTTAAATGTTGCATAAAATTTAAATCCAACCACAGTCACCAATCAATTAGTTCAATTTCTAATTCCTATGATCAATGTTTTAAAATAAACGTTACATTGTTTGCCTATAAATATCGTCGCTCTCTTGCAGATGACAAGCGACGTACATACTTAGCCTTTACGCCATTATTACCATCTGGTGTGCTTGCTATTTCCAGAGTTGATTACCACTGCCACTGTAACATCTTGTAAGTCCTGATTTAAGGAATGGGGGACATTCACACTACTGAAGCAATACACATTGAGGGGGATTTACATGCACGGGACATTGTGCAACATATAACAATTAAGGTGAATAAAACTAGAATTACTTTCGAATAAACCATCACCTTCATTAGGTGCTTAAGCGTTTTATTTTACATTTGACACACGGATAAGTGATTGCTATTAATTGACTAAAACTTTTAACTTATTGTAACTTTCAACGCTTTGCATATTTAAACAATTTCAAAACTTTAATTGATTTTTAGACCCCCGCCCCGCCGCCAAAAAACATAAGATTCAAAGTGGAGAAGCCAATTCAGACGTTTATTGGGCGGGAAACGTTTCTTGAAGAGCTTCACAAGGTGGTGAAGGACGGGCAATGCGGAGGACAGGGAGGAGTTACGGTTCTGACGCAGGAGCCCCTTTCAGTTGTGGCTGCCACCGGCGGCATCGGCAAAACAGAAACGGTTCGTAGGTACATACAACTCCACGGGCACGAATACGACCACATCATTTGGATCGATGCCGAAGACGCCTCAGCTTCAAGAAGTCAATTTGTCGATCTTGCAATGAGATTAAAAATATCCACAGATTTTGAAGGGAAGCCCAAAGAATTTAACTTAATTCTGACTGAAATCTTTGAGAAACTGCTTCTCAATGCACACGTGGTTCTTCTCGTTTTCGACAATGCGGAAGCTTGGGACGACGAGCAGGAGCTCAACTTGAGTGGGATAAAATCGCTGCGCCCAACATCCCTGTCCCCTTTCTTCGTGGAGCCTACGATTATCGTCACGTCCCGGAATCAAAACTGGGGTATCTATAATGTCATTCCCTTGGGTTTATGGACCGAAGCAGAGGTCGTCCTCTTTGTCATGGGGCGACTTAGACTTGAAAAAACCTCGGAGAATAAAACATTGGCGCTGAAGCTTGGGAGTCTATTTGGTCGACTGCCAATTGCACTGCAAGCAGCAGTCGCCGTCATTCTTCAGCAAATTAAACGCAAAAAAACGTATGGAATTGAACGTTTAATCGACGAATATGACAACGGATGCAGAAAAGTGTTGGCGCAGAAGCCGTCGGACGCTAACATGAGACCCACACATATGAGTGACACAATGTTGGTCCTGTGGAATATATCGTTTGAGAAAATTGTCAAATTTGAAGACGGTAAATTGGCAATCAAGATCCTCTGCTTCATGGCCTACATGTCACACACACGAATTCCACAGGATTTTCTCTCCGCTCTCTTTAAGAATTCCTCTACTGAAGATTCCTTCGAAAATGCAATTGAAATACTGGAGGACTACTCGTTAATCACATCTTTGAGCTCCGACGACTCTGCCTCCAGCAGCTTCTCCATCCACAGAATGATCCAGGACGCTACCATCGAAAATCTGAGAACAAGAACCAATGAGGGACAAATGCCAAACGTAATTTTTAACGAAACTACATTTTTGAACGAGACCGAGGTGCTCCTCAAACTATCAGCTGAGTCAGTGAATTACACAGGTGCAATACCTGGAATCGCCTACAATGGCGAATTAGTGAGAAATTTAGTTCAAATCGCAAGTCACGTGTCTGAAAAGCTTGACGTAAAGGAATTTAGGGATTTAACGGAGATTACTGCACAGGTCTTACGGGTCACTAATAATTTTCCAAATTCCATTGAACTCTTTAAAAAAGTTCTTAAAGCAAACCCATCTCGCAATGGGATTGAGATTGCAACAAATCTAGAACTCAAACGGGCGCTGGCTTTAACATACGTGGAGAGCGGACAGTTTCAGAAATCATTAGACTTGTATTTGGAAGTTCTGGAGGTGCATTCCCTCGCCCTTGGCCAACACCACGAGCACACACTCGACACAAAAAGCCAAGTTGCAGGTATACTTCATGCTATGGGGAAGCAGGATGAAGCTTATGCAAAGTACATGGAGGTCTTTCAAGGCTATAAAAACAATAAAGACACTCAAAGCGCAGGTTTTCTACTAACCAAAGTCAACTTTGCGGGTCTTTTGTTTGACAAGGGGTGGAAAAAAACGGCACTAGAACTTTTGACACAAGTGTTAAATGTGCAGGAAAAGGATCCAGTTTCAAACTCTCGCAGCATTATTGCCACAAAGTTGAATATAGCATTAAAGCTGACACACGAAGGTCACTTGGAGAAAGCATCTAAAATACTATTGCAAAACATTGAAGATGCCACTAAACTTTTAGGACCCTCTCACCTGCTCACACTCTCTTGTAGACGAGCTTACGCATCAACACTTCATCGCCAGAAGAAATATGACCTGGCGGCTCCTCTTCTGTTGGAGTTAATAAAAATAGAAGAAACTCTGGTAGGGACAGACCACCGCTCCACAATCGAAACAAAGCTCGTTTTGGGCGCTGTATATTTGGAAACAAAGGAGCTGGACAAAGCAGAAGCCTTGTTGGACGTCGAAGTAATAGAGAGGGTACTTGGCCCTAAGGATTCGCTGATATTCAAAGTTGCCACCTTCTTGGCTTCATTAAAAGAGGAGCAAGGGAATTTCCAAGATGCAGTCGCACTCCGCTATAAAATGGTAATATTCAGCAATAACGTTTTATTGCCGAATCGTAAAGACATTCTAGCCGTCTTGCACAACATTGTTGTCTTGCATTACGAAACGGGCGAATTTGCTAAAGCTGCCGAAGTTGCACAAGAATATTTGGAGCGTCAAAAGGAAGCGTTCGGAGAAGATCATCCTGACACAATTAAAACATTGAATTTCATCGCACTGTGTAGGAAAAATATTCAAAATCGAAATGAAAAAATTACATGCTTTATGATGTCGACGTCAGCTGATGCAGAAACTGGGAAGTTTTTCTTAAAGGCTTCAGACTGGGACTTACAGGTTCATACATCACAAAACATATTTACAAAAACTAAACATTATTGCTTTTATTATTTAACTTGACAAGTAAAGCTGCTTGAAATAAAATTTTATATTTAAGATACTAAACTTTAATTAATTTACTTTGTTGTACTTATTTTAAGGCTGCACTCAAAAATTATTGTAACTCAAATCAAAGTGCACACATAGCAGATCCAGAACAGGCAACGAACCAGTAATTTAATTTATTCACACATCTATTTTCATCATGGTAACTTAAGGAAGATGCTTAATTCTAAATCTTAAAAAATATGTTTTTGAATACACAAGATCAGATAAAACAACTGATGTCAAAAATTTAAACGAAGCAACTATTTCCTGCAACAAGACGGAGGCCAATCAAACACAAGACCTTGGGGTGCAGATGCAGTCCGTCGCAGAGTCTAATCAGCCAAATACATTCAAGGTATTTTGTTTGGAAAGCGGAACAATGCGTCAGGTTCAATTCGGTGTATCTAGCGCGGTCGAAGGTCTTCACGAATTTGTGAACGAGTATGTGACATAATCAAATACAAAAATAGACTTGTAATACGTATATACATACACATTTGATTTGGGATTGTAGGCATTTAATTTACTTTTTAACTTTTCAGAAAGAGCTCTGATCTTGCTGATTCCAACTACGCGCTTACGCTGGATCCGAATACTGAGCTGACACAAAAAGAAGAAACAATGGAGTAAGCTCATCCTACTAATAACTGAATAACGATGCCCTCACACTGAAATGCTAAGAAAATAAATTGAATATTTTCAAAATCTTAAAAAAAAATAAACTGCGTACTGTAAACCAGCACAGTGGAATGAAAAAGTGGCTCTGACTATATAAAGCTGTAATTTAAATTATCTTTATCCTAGAAAATTACGCTATTTTAAATCTATTACAAAAAAAATTACATACAAATAAATTAAATACAAATTAACCACCCACCTGTATATAAAAATCTATAAACATATCTACATTGTTCGAAAAAATGTGGCGTGATTAATTACTTACAGCCATGGCCGGATAATGTGTGGCCAGCGCAGGCAGCCCCCACTGACTGAATTTTCATAAAACATGTATATGGAACATTTTGCACTTTTTAAAAATATATAATTAAAAGGAATATTTTGACTTTTCCAAAACATGCAATTAAATTATTTTACCTATTTAAAAAACATGAAAATAAAATATTAACCTTTTTTTATAAACCATATAAATATACTAATTTACACTTTTTAGAATCAAGTAAAAAGAACATTTTTTAATTTATAAAAACAATTAAATACAAAATTTTGCTTTACGAAAAAAAGCATCAATAAAATCCTAATGGAAGTATTTGTATGGAAACAAATGGATGTCTAAAAAATCCGGCGCTTTGCGCCGGATTTGCCTACCGTGGGCCCGAAGTAGATGCTGAGCTTACAGCAAATATTGACTTTAGTCAATTGATGCATCTTCTCACATTATTTACATACAATACACTCTATACCCTCCAAAGTGCAATATTTTAGCGACATTGTTGGACGATCCTAATATGTACAATAATAATATTTCATGCTAAAAATACTATATTACATAATGTTTTAACTGATAACGGGTGTTTTTTTAAATGATGACATTTAGACGACTTTATTTATGGACAATTATTGTGTGTATACTAGTAAAAGTAGATTTTGAAGATATAAATCTACCAAATTTTGCATTCAGCACTAACAAGGATCCTTAAAATGGTGATTTTGTGATGACGTCATTTATGAAGGATCCCTGTATGTATGCTAGAAAAAGACGGTGTTAGGGATATCCATTAATTTGATTTTTGAACTAAAGACAGTAGAGATTCCAATAATTGAAATAATTAAATGACGTCATTTTTAGATGATCCTTGCATGGCTCCTAACTTGTGTAACCCTTGAAGTTGAAATATAATTTATAAATAACTTATGTATAAGATTTAATGGACACTAAAAACTACGAACTGCGTGCAATTCGGTTAAACTATGTTCCTTAAAATTGAGAATTTGAATGACGCCATTATTGGTTGGTCATCAACTATCTATAAGCTTCGTTTGTTTGTTCACAGCATGAAGTAAAAATAGTTGGGGTGGGTTTTCTAAAATAGAAATTTCTAATGAAGTTATTTATGAACGGTCACTTATCTTTTACGATTAACGTGCGTATGTTTACAGCATAAAGTTAAAAAGTCGTGAATTTCACCCGTTTTTCATTCCACGTTAAATATACCATGGTATATTGCAATTGGTTTTTGCCGACATTCCGTGCTCGATGCAGATAAGCATAGATTTTTCCGAGTGTAATTCAAATACAAGATAGCAAACCTAAAATATTAAGTTCGTATGCTTGACCAGCTTTGGGAACGGACACAAATGACGAAACATAAATTTACCAAAATTATAAGCCTACCCAACTGCTTGTTACCTTTTTAAGCATTGCTTGAATGGATGCCCTTACGGTGGAATGTCAAGTGACCCACTCTTAAGGTAAGCAACGCCATTTGTGTCTGACCCCTACCAGCCTTAACGTCGTCAAAACAAAAAGCAGCCGGCTCTTTTGCAAGACACGAAACGTAGCAGGACTTTCTCTTGGAACGACAGGAAACAAAGCTAACTTGCTGACGGAACTCTATGTATCTTATGTGTTGCATATCTGACACGCTTACAGATTCGTATCAGAAATTTCTTAGCTCAAGCTATTACTGATTCATTGCTGTAGACGGGAATCTAGGTGTCGCGTGCTCCATTGCAACCTTAGGTTCGAGGCTTTAAATTTTTCGGACGTATTTAACGATTGATCCTGAATCCCCCCCCCCCGCCCTTCTGAACCTAAAAAAGATGATTTGTTGAGTAGGGAAGCATAAGTTTGCGGTTGGTAACCTCATTAGGTATAAGAAATATTTATATTTTTAAGATTGTGACTTGTTTTAATTCTTAAACCCCCCCCTCCCATCCTCTAAGAGATAATTCGTGGGGTTGGGGATGCAAGTATTTGAAGTTTTTTAATAGTTTTAGCAAAGAAATTAAGATTTCTGGGACCTCATTTGTGGGTGACTCTAAGTACACCCCTCCTTCTTAAGGGGATACTTAGTGGGTCAGGGGTGCAAGTATTTAAAGTTTTTTATTAGTTTTAGCAAAAACAGTTGAGATTTTTTGGGACGTCATTTGTGGGTAACCCCAAGTACACCCCCCTTTCCTGAGGTGATACTACGTGGGTGGGGGGTGCAAGTATTTAAAGTTTTTTAATGGTTCTAGCAAGAAAATTAAGATTTTTGGGACGTCATTTGTAAGTGACCCCCAGTTCCCCCCCCGCCCTCTCCTAATGGAATAATTTGTGGGTAGGGGTGCAATTAAAGTTTTTTAATGGTTTTAGCAAGAAAATTAAGATTTTTGGGACGTCATTTGTGAGAAACCCCAAGTACACCTCTTTCCTGAGGGGGTACTAAGTGGGTAGATGGTGCAAGTATTTAAAGTTTTTTAATGGTTATAGGAAGAAAATTAAGATTTTTGGGACGTCATTTGTGAGTGACCCCAAGTACACTATCTCCCCATAGGGGATACTTTCAGGGTGGGGGTGCAAGTATTTGAAGTTTTTTAATGGTTTTAGCAAAAACAAATTAGATTTTAGGGACGTCATCTGCGGGTGACCCTAAGTACACCACCTCCCCTTAGGGTATACTTTGTGGGTGGGAGGTGCAAGTAGTAGTAGTATTGATTTATTGCATTTACAGGCCATTGGCCCACACACAAATCGAATTTACAAATTTTTAACAATATTGCATATTACAAAATTTGTATGCAATCCTAATTATGACGCTCTTGAAATTCTCCTCTCCATTGCTACACTTACATATTAAAACAGATTATTGAGAATAGAATTATCATAATTACTTATTAGTTGATTAGTTTTAGTATATTGTGATCGCACATTATCAGTAAACTCCTTTAGGTACTTATTTCTAACATCTTGGTAAAGATTACAACAAAACAGGAAGTGTTCGATAGAATCACAGGAAACATTATCGCATGAACAGGTATTACTTACATCTAACGTAACTTTATTATTATTTATTCTTAAAATAACTTTACTTTTTTCGGCTAGCCGAATTTGTGCGAGCAGTCTTATTTTACCTATGCTTAACCTATAGTTCAGGTATTTGGCTACTAGGCTAGACCCACAGTAGGACGGAAAGGCTGAGTTGTATGAGGAGTATGTAGCTCTTTCCATGTCATCCTGATATAATTTCGTTGCCATAGTTTCAATAATAATGTCAATATTGTTCTTAATTATGCTAGGTGACACATTATTCCAGAAATCGTTAAACCCATAACTCACTAACAAATTCTTTAGCTGACTCACCCAGTTAAATTCTGGGTCATTACCTTCTAGTGGGTCTAGCTGTTTAAGCTTCTCATAGAGCATCCTAGGAACTCTGTTTTCATTTATTTCAAGGATTCTTTCTAGATACATAAGCGCTTGTTTGACTACCGTTAACTCTAGCCTACATCTTCCTGCTTCAAGTCTAACTAGATAGTTAGGGGTATTTCTTGGAAGTGCTAACACTTTTTTAATGAATTTGGTTTGTACTGGTTCTATTATATCTCCATACCTTAACCCCCATATTGGGCTACCATACATTAGGGTGGCCATAGTAACTGACTCAAATAGTTTAATTCTCGAATTCCAAGAATCACATTTACTTTTACATAGTATATCCCATAACACTGCATTTGCCTTAGTTGCTTTTTTTTACAAAGTATGTAGACGCGTTGCTAAATACACCAGACGAACTAAACGGGACCCCCAAGTACACGTACTCCCTTACAACCTCTAGAGGTTTACCGTCGTAATAGAAAGTGCTGTTTATTTTGATGTAAGTACCCTTAGCAAACACCAAAATTTTAGTTTTGTCGACGTTAACAGTAAGTTGATTAAGTTCACAGTATTAATAAAGCTTCTCAAGCTTCCTTTTTAAATCTTTCTCGCTGTAGGCAAATATAACGGTATCGTTGGCATACATCAGCATAAAGATAGCTACTTTTTCATTTATACTCAGGCCGCTAAGTCCCTGTTGTGCAAAAAATTCATTCATATCAGATATAAAAAGGGAAAACAAAAGGAGGGATAAGAGTTCACCCTGTAAAACGCCCTCATTTACTTCAATGGATTTGGTATACCCTTCTCCCGTTCTGACTCTAATGTTAGATTTACTGTACAGATTTTTTAGAATTCTGATTATTTTGGCACTTAACCCTTATTTAAATAATTTTTTTCACAACAGATGATGATTAATAGAATCGAACGCCCGCTTGTAATCCACAAAAACTGCGTACACCTTTCTAGAAGGGATTCTTATATGTTTGTGGACAATAGCTGCTAGGGAAAATATTTGGTCAGTGCAAGATCTATTCTTTCTAAAACCAGCTTGCGACTCAGGAAGTACGTTACACTTGTTAGCCCATTTAGATATTCTTGCTAGCAAGATTGAGGTAAATAGCTTTGTAATACAACTTATTATTGCTATTCCTCTGTAGTTTTCAGGGTTATTAGTATCCCCTTTCTTATGCAAAGTAACTAGTTATATGTCGGACTAGCTATTCGGGCATCGTTCTTCAGAAAAAACCTTATTAAATAGCTTAAGTACTTGGGATTTCCATTCCCCATTAGGAGCCTTTAGTGATTCATTTGTAATCCCATCTAGGCCTGGGCTTTTATTAAACTTTAATTTTTTCATTGCTAATTCTAGCTCCCAATGACTAATATCTGCGTCTATTTCAGGGTCAAGGACTCCATAGAACAATATGTGCCTCTTATCCTTACTTGGCATTACGGTATTATAAAATTCTTCCCAACTAGTTGGGGTCAGTTTGTTGCTATTTCCACCATTCCTACATTTATAAAGCCTGACTGTCTCCTAGAATTGTTAGGAATTTTTAACGTCTGCAATGCGGTTTCGGATCTCATAGAAGTAGTTACTTTTCTTGGTTTTACATAACTTTTTAAACCTTAGTTTTGAATTACAGAATTCTTCGCTAGTGTACATAGTTGAATCAAGTTTTTTACAGTTAACCCGACAAGATTTTACAATTGCTTTAGCTTGCTTACATTCCTCATCATACCACGGTTTATTTTTAAACACCCTAACTGGAATACGATTACAAACTAGTTTGTTTTGTTTAGCTACTTTTATAATAGAATTGACTAGATCTTGGTTCATTTCATTTACACAGTTATTTGTCTCTGCTGGCATTGCGCCTTCCAATTTATTCGTAAAAAACATAATTTTTTCCTTCTCTAACCTTACTTTAATTGATCAATCATTATAGGTACATTTTTCTTGTGTTCTACCAGTAGAAATAACTACTTGGGTAGGAATGTGATCTAAGGAAAGTATATCTAATTGACTGAAAGACTTTACCCGGTAAATCATATTATAGTGTACTAAGCAATAATCTAACACTGACTTGTTTCTAGAAGTAATAAAGGTGTAATTTCCAGGTATATCTGGCGCCACTCTTCCATTAAGTATTGCTAGCGAGTTACATTCTGCAAAGTCTAGGAACCAGGAGGCAGCGGGATTTGAACCACTGTCTTCAGAGGAGCGAGAAGGCAAAAGTACAGAATATTTTACTATCTTGTGGTTCAAGTCACCAAGATTCCGGGTACGAACGTTAAAATCTCCTCCAAGGATAAGTTTTTCTCTAGTGGTAGTCCCTCCACTGCCTCACTGAGTTCTGTGAACATATTTCCAACATTATTATTAGAGTTTACATACACATTTCCAATTACCAGTATTTCCTTAGTTTTAAGATCTATATAAGATATTATTAGTGTATTATTTTTATCGTATAATATATTTTTAACTACATATTTAAGATTGTTAGCTAATAAACCCATACCGTTGGATGCTCTTCCAGCATTATTTAACCTGCTAGCTGGAACATGTATGTAAGAAAAATTTTTTAAATTATTACCTATCGTTAACTGCTTTGATTCCACCCAAGTTTCACATAAACATATAAAGTCACTTGTTTCTATTTTACTACCGTCTTCTTTATCCATATCTCTAAAGTTTCCAAAACCGTGGACGTTCCAGTAAACAATTTTGATTGCTGAATTATTGCTATAAGAGGTGTGTGGGCTGCTGTCCTATTCCAACTCAACTAGTTGAGACCCGTCACTTTTGAACTTTCTTCCGTCTATTTCAATCCCAAATCTTCCACTATATTTTACAGTTGCTGTTGGATTCTCATTTTTCGCCTATCAGTACATTTCCGAAGTGTAAATGTAGATAGCTTGCTCTGTTTTGCTGAGACAGGGATGGATGTGGACTTTATTCATAGTATCTTTCAGTTTCGACTTGTTTTTTAGCACTAGTGACACGTGTTGCTTTTCTGCTAATTTAACGAATAAAAAGGGCGGTTTTCCAACTTTAGCAGATTCTAATTCTTAAACCCCCCCTCCCATCCTCTAAGAGATAATTCGTGGGGTTGGGGATGCAAGTATTTAAAGTTTTTTAATAGTTTTAGCAAGGAAATTAAGATTTCTGGGACGTCATTTGTGGGTGACTCTAAGTACACCCCTCCTTCTTAAGGGGATACTTAATGGGTCAGGGGTGCAAGTATTTAAAGTTTTTAATTAGTTTTAGCAAAAACAGTTAAGATTTTTTAGGACGTCATTTGTGGGTAACCCCAAGTACACCCCCCTTTCCTGAGGTGATACTACGTGGGTGGGGGGTGCAAGTATTTAAAGTTTTTTAATGGTTCTAGCAAGAAAATTAAGATTTTTGGGACGTCATGTGTAAGTGACCCCCAGTTCCCCCCCCCCGCCCTCTTCTAATGGAATAATTTGTGGGTGGGGGTGCAATTAAAGTTTTTTAATGGTTTTAGCAAGAAAATTAAGATTTTTGGGACGTCATTTGTGAGAAACCCCAAGTACACCTCTTCCCTGAGGGGGTACTAAGTGGGTAGATGGTGCAAGTATTTAAAGTTTTTTAATGGTTATAGGAAGAAAATTAAGATTTTTGGGACGTCATTTGTGAGTGACCCCAAGTACACCATCTCCCCATAGGGGATACTTTCAGGGTGGGGGTGCAAGTATTTGAAGTTTTTTAATGGTTTTAGCAAAAACAAATTAAATTTTAGGGACGTCATCTGCGGGTGACCCTAAGTACACCACCTCCCCTTAGGAGATACTTTGTGGGTGGGAGGTGCAAGCATTTAAAGTCTTTTCATGGTTTAGGAAAAAATAGTTGAGATTGTTGGGATGTCTTTTTGGGTGACCCCAAGTACACCTCCCCCCTTAGGGATACTTTGTGGGTGCAGGTAACTTCTGCAGGTAGCTTGTGCTGATGACTTGTGCATGTTTCTGGTGCATTGACTGGCGCCTGTAAGGAAACCATTTAGCTGGTGCATTTGGCTGATGCAAAGCGGCAAATCACCCGTTTTTAGATGCTGAGCATCTATAGGAATGGCTATGTCCGTCCGTCTGTCTGTCTGTCGATGTGTGATTTTTTGTCGTGCTCCACAGGTCACAGTTTTCAATTTAATTTTTTCAAATAAATTTTAAATGATGGTGAATGCGATGGAATAGAACCCTATTGTTTTTGGAATTAAACGGATTTACCAGTTTCTCACAATTAACGATATAATGAACCAACTTTTTTGCATTAAAATGCATGCAGGAAAAACGGGTTTCTGGCAAGACTTTACATGCATTTCAATTTCAATACTTGCCACTGAAGCTAAGTAGGTAGGTACATGCGCCGCACGTTCCATATACCTGACATATAGTGGATTTTCGTGCCATAGAAAACTTCCGATTAACATAGGATTTTACTAGTAGGGATGCAGGGATCGTCCATAAATTACGTCAAACAAATGTTACAATTTTAGGGACCCCCGCTGTTATAAGTTTAAAAATTAGCTTAAAATATATCCTTAGCATAGAATTTCACTAGTATGCATGCAGGGATGGCCCATAAATTACGTCATACAAATTTTACCATTTTAGGGATCCCCGCTGTCAAAAGTTCAAAAATAAGGTTGACATGTATCCTTAACATAGGATTTTACTAGTGTGCATGCAGAGATCGTCCGTAAAGGACGTCATACAAATTTTAGCATTTTAGGGACTTCGACTGTCATTAGTTCAAAAATTAAAATTACGTAACACAAATTTTACCATTTTAGGGATCCCTACTGTCATTATTTCAGGAATAAGGTTGAAATGTATCTCTAACATAGGATTTTACTATTAGGCTTACAGGATTCGTCCCTGAATGACGTCATACAAATTTAACGATTTTAGTGCCCCCCACTGTCATTAGCTCGAAAATCAGGTTGACATATAACCTCAACATAGGATTTTACTAGTATGCATGCAGGGATCGTCCATAAAAGACGTCATATAAATTTTACTATTTCAGAAATCCCCACTGTCATAAGGTTAGAAATAAGGTTGACATAAATCCTTAGCATAAGATTTTACTACCACGCATGCAGGGTTTGTCTATAAAGGGCGTCGCACAAATTTTACCATTTAAGAGATTTTCATGCTTTTAGTTCAAAAATTAAGTTAACCTATATCCTTAACAATAAAATTTTGAAGCTTACGTACAGCGATCGTCCGTAAATGACGTCATTCAAATTTTACTGTTTTAGGGATCCCCACTGTAATTAGTTCAGAAATTAGGTGTACGTTTGTCCTCAACATATGATTTTACTACTTAGATAGGGAGATCGTTCATAGATGGCGTTGCTTAAATATTACTATTTTAAGTACCCCGGCTGTCATAAGTTTTAAAATCAAGTAAACAGGTACCCATATTATGGAATGCTTCCAGTATTCATGCTGGGATCTTCCATATATGGTGTCATCTAAATACCACTATTTCAGGGATCTGCTCTGAATTTGTTCACGAATTAGGTAAACAGATACTTTGAACGCAGGATGTTGCAATTATACATACACGGATCGTTTATAAATGACTTTATCCAATTATTATTATTTGAATAATCCCAAAGTTATTTGTTACGACTTAATCAAATTAGAAATTCAAGTAGAAGCTAAAGTGGAGTTAGGCGCTGTCGTAGTTTTAGCGTTGCCACACTAGGGTTCTACTCCTTTACTAAAGCAATTATTCGCTGTAAGCTCAGCATCTACTTCGGGTCCCCGGTCGACAAATCCGGCGCGAAGCGCCGGATTTTTCTCCAATGCTTTTAGATGGCTAAAAAAGTTGGTCCAGTCAACTGTTAATTGTGAAAAACTGGTTATTTCAATCGCTCTCAAAAACAATAGGGCACTTCTCATTCGCATTTGTGGCCATTTAAAAAATATTTGACGAATATCGCTTAAAAACTGTGACCTGTAGCGCATAAAGAACAGACAGACAGACAGACAGACAGACGGACATAGCCATTCCTATAGATGCTTAAGCTCAGCATCTAAAAAGCAATTCCTTCGTCTGGCCCTGCTTAAAGCTTATAAAGCAAAAACCAAAGAAGAAGGTACGAAAAACGATCCCGAATACAATAAGATCTTAATTATTAAATGCTAAATATGTTATAATGTGACTGAATCACTGAAGGATTAGTCTGGGCCAAAATCACCGGTTATATTTGCATATCTTCAGTTAGTATCAAAATAACCAGTTTTCTTGCAAATAAAGAGATAAAAGTGCAATATAATATACCATACATATGTGAAATACATACTGAATTTTTGATTTTAAGAATCGGTCGCCTTTGTAATTAGCATCAAGGAAATAATGTGCTTTATATCCTAATATGGAGACCAATCGTGCGTGAAGAATTAAATATGAGTTTGAATACAATTTCAGCTAGATTTAAAATCAGCCGTGCAGAAACACAATAAATAATACAGATGCGTGTAATGGTAATATCTAATTTTTAAAGGTGCAAATTAAACGTTTTACTTACATATTTTTAGAAAAGTTCAAAGTCTATTATATACTTGTTCCTGAAATGTGCAAAATGTTCGATTTAATAATTTTGACGATGAAAATATATAGAAAAATGTTGTAGATAGTGCATTTAGTTCCTAGCTAATAGTACATAATGATGATTTCGATTCTTTATTTAAGGAATAAATCAGTAGTCTTGGTTTAAATAGCCAACGTTAAAAAAATTATTTTAGGGTTAGCAACTGGCCTATGGTCCAACCCTCAAATCCGCGCCTAGTTAATTGGATTTTCAACTCTTGCGCAGTTTTCTTGTTCAATAATTTTTCATTAATGGTGCAATAAATTATAAATAGTCACCGGCTTAAACAATCTGAAATTAATTTGTAGATGTCAAATTTTGATTTTAGCTCAAAGCGCAAATTCAAATGGGTCACTGTGAGTCTTTGAATCTGAATCAGAATCTGATGTACGTTTGAGCACATTGGACGTCTGTAATTATTTCTCTCTGATTTTTTCCTTTTAGTGTTTTATTTAGTGTTTATTATCAACATAAAGAAATAGAGGAGAAAGAGAGTTAATTCAAAATAGTGCATGGGTATTTAATTCAATTTAAGCAAAATAATAGTATCACGCATTGTATTGATTGACAGGTGTGGAAGCATTGTGGAACGCATTCATAATTCATACAAAACATTCATATTTACTATTATACCTCGTGCAAATGTCCACCCGAATAAGCCCGAATATCAGTCATATCAAATGTTTAAGATAAATATTTACCCAAGCTCACTATAGGGGAGCGATAGTCTCAAGTTCTCAAGTCAAGTCTCACTCAACTCAAGTCATCAACTGTGGCCATTCGCCTTCCTTTACTTACTGTAGACCGCATATTAAATACAATAATTGTGGACTTTTCTTGAATCCATGAAATGCGAATTAGAGTTCTACTCTTTTTAGGATACTGCTGTTAAATGATTAAATCAAAAGCAAATAATTAGTGAAGTAAAACTGCTGTAAATTAAGTAAATATAAAAAGGTCATATTGTAGCTTTGTAATACAGGTGGAGATGCGCCACGATCTGAACTCGTTTAGTTTTCTTGCCGTAAAATAATTATTGGTGTGGTAGTCTGACACTGTTGCATTATATTGATTGTCAGCGGTGTAGTTATTGCCAAATATAAATAAAATATTCGTGGTAATATCGTTTTTAATTCCTTGATGTATTGTCACATATTACATGGTACTCACCAACACAAAGTGACACATTGACTGATTGACACGTTAAATCATCAAATATTCGCAACATAATTTACAACATTAATTTACTTTTTGTAAAGAAGTTTATAGTTCCAGTTTTCATTCCCACATTTCTTGCCAGTAACAATACAGCTGGTGTTAATTTTAATGAAACGCGCCAACTATATTACCTCCAGCATCGAAAGTGGAAAAGAAAATTAAAGATTTTATTCAAAAGTTGACTCAATTATGCAATTTCTATTATGGAAACATTGCCCGCAATATTTTCCTATTTATTCAGCATGAATCGAATCTGCTGTAATTTTGTTCCCTCTTTCCCCAGTCTCAAATAACTTGGGTAATCCATCTAATTGATTATTTTAATGAAAGTTATTGGTGCACAGTTATTACACGCATGTTTCAAGTTTACAAACTAAAGACGCGTTTTGAAAAGAGCAAGGTAACGTGTTGAGAATTTAGCTGCTGTATTTTTGTTTTTAATCCAGTACATTTCTACATTGTGTTGGTATTGGAAAATCTTTCAATTTGCAAAGATCTTTCTAAATTGCAGATAAAAAATTAAAATTATTTGATAGACTAATTTTTTATTACTTCTTTTATTAAGTAATAATCAAACAAAAGTTTGTAATAACCAATGCAGACGTCTAACTAGTAAATATTATTCACTAAATAATTGTGACCAGAATTATGATCTTATTGCTTTTTTTCCAGATTGAAGACTTGTATGATCATACAATATAAAAACAATTAATTAGTTGATTGTGTCATAAATACCAGCTCTGAAATAAATGCATCATCCGCAGCAATCGGTGTAAGTGGCAGTGTGGTGTCTCGTCCTCGTCGTCATTAGTCATCCTCAGATGCGCTATAATAAAAGATTTTAAAAGCATGCACATGGAGTATTTGACAATTTAAAAACATGTGTAAATATACCTATTTCATGTTTTTCAATTGCTTAAATGGAATATTTTAAAATTTTTGATAACATGCAGACCTAGAACATTTTACAATTTTTAAAAGCATATAAAACAATATTCTGCAGTTTAAAAAATCGTGAAAATGGTTTTAAAAGCTCTATGTTAACATATTGTTTATACATTTTATTTAAAGTCATTATAGATACCCCACTTAAATTGTAACTGAAGTCATATATGGACCATTTTGATTCTTTACTCACAATACTCAGTACATGTAATGTATTTAGTTTACAAAACTGGGTTGGATGTAAATGCTGCAAAATGTAACCACAGTTAAGGTCAAACTCAGAATGCCCCCCTCTATTTTTATTCACAGAGAATGCAATTTTTGTCAGTATAATTTATGCGCAGCCTCTGTTGCCAACGTAGAGTATATGTAGTAGAGTAGAGGTAAGTATTCATTTACGACCACACACACGCAACAAACTCCAATTGTCGGTATACTTATGTATTAAAAATGATATTCCATAAACCTACAATATATTATTTACATTACTTTGATTCAAATATGTGATTGGATAAAAATAACGCCTACTGTACAAGTCAAATAATTGTTTTGTAATATTTGATTTTTAGAGTGTCTAAAATATTGCGATTACGAAGACTAAGTGACACAGTGCTATTTTTGTCAAGAACTAAACAAATTAATATAGAGAAAAGTGCCAGGAATATTTCAGGCAATGTTTCCTGCTTTATCATGCATAAAGTTACTGTTTGATTTGCTTTCCCGCTTTCTCTCATTTCCCTGCTGAAGATAGTACAGATATTTGAAACTGATTACGCGAAAAGTAATTATATAGTTCACTTTATTAACATTTGTTTTTGTATAGAAATATTGCTGGCAATATTCCAATTTGTTTTTAATACGATCATGTAGTAGTTTCATTCCTCTCGTTTCTCTGCCTGAAATTACGCGGATAGTCAATTTACTCGATTATTTTAATGTTAGCTGTACAGTTAGTACACATATAATACACACTTAGAAATTTTCCCCTACTGTTTACTTTTTTTCAATTTGCGAGCTGTTTTTTAAATGCAATCCCATTTTTTGTAACACAAGCATTTCAGATTATAAAATTAACTAAATGCGTATTTTTTTATTTATTTAACGCTGATTTTTGTGCGCATCACTTAAATCCATTAATGAATGTCTATTAAATTAAAATAAATCAATTACTTCCTTTAAAACTTGTAGGGACTGTGTCTCGATGAAATAGAAACACCCATGTTTTGATGTTTTTAAGTCTCAAATACATGACACAACCTATTACACACACCTATTATTCTTTATGCTATTTGCTCAATATGTACGTACATTGCTGTCGTTGGGTTGTTATTTACCTAAATTAAGATTCGTACACAAATGATGTTAATTTGTGCATTATTTAAACTAATGGCAGTAAAGTCATCAATCAGCCTAATGACATGAAATATTTATTTCATGGCGCGGTAAGAATTTCCTGACCAGTGCATATTGAGCCTTAGTAATATTATTAAAAAATACAAACTTGACGTAATCTGTTTAACTGAAACTGAACTTAATAAGTACATTCCTAATGGTCGTAGAAGTATAAATGGGTTTTCTATGCATAGGCTAGATAGGCAACGTGGAAATGGTGGTGGTATAGCTATGTATGTAGGAGACTATTTAATTTCAGAAACTATTAAAATAGAGATTATCAGTCCAGGTTCGTTCTCGGGCATTGAGCTAGTTCATGTCAAAATTTTAAGAGAATGTATAAAGCCATTTATTGTCACTATTGTTTAACGTCCACCAAGTACAAATAAAGCAACTTTTATAAAATTCTTCGACTCAGTCATAAGTAGTTTGTATGAACAAAGACACGACTTTGTCCTTACAGGTGATTTAAATATAGATCTGTTGGAGAAGGACTCTAGTACCAGAAACTTTTTAAACGTAGCCAGTAGTCACGAGATTACTAGCGGAATTATAAACACTGCCGTTTCTGACCATTATGGTAAGTTTGTAATTCTTAAGCACTGTCAACCCAAATTTAAACCGAAGGTTCTTGTAACGCGTAGTTATAGAGATATTAATTGAGATTTATTAAGGAAAGACATGAGCAATATACCATGGTCAGCTATGGATATATTTGATGACGCGGATGATATGCCTAATTACTTTGAGTTATTAGTTATGCAGGTAGTTAATTCTCACTCGTCGATTGTTTCCAAGCGTATTTGTGGTAAACCCTTGCCATTATTATCAGGCAATTTAAAGCGTAAAATGCACATGCGAGATTGTCTGAAAGCTACAAGTCTTTTACTAAAGGACAACTTTATATGGAAACAATTTAATAGCCTGCGTAATGAAATTAACAACGAAATCCGTCTCGCAAAATCAGATTATTATAAATCAAAGTTTTTGGAGTTTCCAACTTTGACGAACGTATGGAAAGTCCATAATAAGCTAACAGGTTAATGTAAAAAAGTAGATACTATTTCGGAGTTGACATCAGCCAAACTTTAAACACTCCAGAAAGCATTCCCAATGAATAAGCTGGAGCATTTGTGGTTCCCACGAGCTGTGGGGATGATTTAGATGAGTTTTATAACAGTATAGTTTTGGATAAGAAACCTCTGCCTTTTACGGCTGATAATGTGCAGGTTGCATTTAACAAGGTCAAAAGGAAAAATTCAAACCCGGAGGAATTATCATATTTTGTGTTAAGTGCTTGTATTGACGTTCTAGCTTTACCTATTGCTGTAATGTTTACCAAAATGTTGTATATGTGCCTGTATCTGACTAAATTTAAATGTGCAGTAGTAACATCACTATACAAAGGAAAGGGATAAAAAAAGAATGCATTGTCGTACAGACCAATCTCAAACTTGCCCTTGTTAGATAAACTATTGGAGCAATTGCTGTTTACACGCTTACTAAAATCTGTTCAACTGTAGGATCAGCAACATGGCTTTCGCAAGGGTGTGTCGTGCCAGTCAGCTACTTTTACGTTCACACAAGACATATATAATGCTATTGATGTAGTTAGTAGGAGAGTTCTGGCTGTCTTTATTGATCTGACCAAAGCGTTTGATACAGTCAATCATTATTAGTTACTTATTAAACTAAGAGATATTTACACAGTAGATCCTTACCTTCTGAAATTGCTGACTGATATGCTGCGGAATAGGAGCTTTAAAATTAAGGTGGGTGATTATCTATCTGATGCTTATGATTTGAAATCTGTTGTTTCGCAGGGATCGGTACTAGTTCCATTGTTTTTTAGATGCTGAGCTTAAGCATCTATTAAAATGGTCATGTCCGTCTGTCTGTCTGTCTGTCTGTTGGTCCGTCGCTACAGGTCAAACCGTCTACTCGATTGTCATGAAACTTTTCTTGAACAACCACAAAAGCGAGCAGGCAGGTCTGTATTGTTTTCTTATTTCACTTCAACTGACTTTTTCTTCACAATTAACGGTTGAACGGACCCATGCCACAAAACAAATTTGATGAAGGGAAAGAAAAACTAGTGAAGGACCGTTCACAATTGTCGCCAGCGAAATTTTTTAATTTTTTTTGCCCACCCACCTAACTTGTCAACTGTTTCAGAGTTGCGTACATGGCTATATCGTTAACATGTCTTGTCACCTTTTTCACAGTCACCCACCCTGAACCTGGGTGGCACTATTTGCGTACGATCCCAAATGCTTGCCTTGTAAAGGAATACGCATTCACATGCAGTTACAACGAAAATTGAAATTTCGCGGCACCACTGTACAAGGTACTCTATGTAGCACTAATAGTACCATGTCAGCGAATTGTAACTGCGTTAGCAAGTTGGTTCGGTTTGCTTAAAGTAAGTGAAATTGAACTAAACCAACATTACAAATATAACCTATAACTAAATACCTGTATACACGATAAAAAGGCATAATAAATACTACGGCTTTACCTACAGTATGATTATGATAGATATGTGAGTAGAGAGGGGGGTAAGGGTAAGTGAAAAATACCTCAATAGCAAAAATATTTGCATGACGCGTGTAACGACATACCAATACCTAAGTAAACGATAGTGAGGAGGGGAATGGGGAGAAAAAGTGTAGTTAAAAAATCCAGATTAGCCACACAGTAAAAAAGATTCTGTAATTGTTTTATTGGGATGGCCCATCAATGACGTCGCCAAAATCCTCACTCTTGTAATGGCAGAACCCGTAAATGACGTATACTAGAATTTTACTATTTTATTGGGATGGTTTATATTACTCTTTTATTAGCAGGGTTAAGCAGGTGTGCTTAGGTGAGTGGTTAGGACTGCAGACTGTAACGAAAATTACATCCTTAGAACCGGCTTCGATCCTCGGCCACTGCTAATCGTTTACGGCTCGGTGTTGTACGGTAAACGTCACTGGATGGTTTATTGAACCCCAATCTCCTTCGGTGCTCCTTAGTAACCACTACTTACTGTAGGGGCCTAGGGAATGAGACTCCTTTACTGTGGAATAGGGGACGGGGATAGGTGAAAGGGTAATTACAAAGACCGAGACGATCTAACGCGGTAGCCTCCTATTTCCTCACCCACAGTGACTGGTTGAGTCTGGTTGTATGAACTTCGCTTAAATCGACCCAATGAATAAATTTTATTATTATTATTTATTAGCAGGGTTAATAAATAACGTCATACCAAGGTATGCAAATGGCATTACCCTAATATCTTTTTAATATTGATTTTTTATATTTATGTATGTAGATGACGTCATTTAAATAACTCTATTTTACAGAACCCCATCAATTAGTGCAATCAATACATAATCGATGGTCTTTAAAATGAAATGTTACTATTCTACAAGCAGACCTATTGTCATTACAATATGTCAAAAGGACATGGTCTCAAAAGTGTCAAATACATAATGTAAATTTACAAATAATTTTAAATATCGAACATAGATGAACAACTTGATATGTATTACATACACATGAGTTTAAGTGCATACGACCCACAGGGATTGTGCATAAACAACGTAGTTCAAATAACACTATTAAATGCATCCCTATGGTTCATAAAAGATGTCAACAAAATTACCACCTAATTATCATTCGTTTTTCTGAAGAGTTTATTGCCATCCCCTCTGCTCTCCCAGTGCTAAAGTTAGAGTCCGGGATAGTCCATAACTGATATCAATGAAATTATCAGCTATTTATAACTACTTTTGTGCAGACCTTCCGCATGTACTGAAATGTGTTTAAGTGATTGTCTGTCAATCCGTAGTAAGCACGCTACAAGCCACACTCGCACTAACAAACTTACATTATTATAATAACATAGTTCATGAAAAAAATGTTGCAAAATTTAAATTTTTGAGCAACCAGCACCGTTCCAATGAAATACATTTACTTCATAGATTATATTTCAGCGACACTGAAGTTATCTTGCTTATTTGTTGAAGCCAATGTTCGCTGAAGCTCAGCATCTACTTCGGGCACACGGTCGCCAAATTCGGCGCGAAGCGCTGGATTTTTATAATCTACATTGATAAGTTGTCAGAAGCCATATCAGATATATCTTGTATGCTTATGATATTGTTTTGTATATTCATAATAACGATTGAAATTTAATAGTCAACACAATGCAAACTTGTTTAAACAGCCTAAGCTTTTGGTTTAACCAAAACTATCTCAGTATCAATGTTGATTAGACTAAGTATATGATATTTCATAAGCCAAATGATACTAAATTTTCAGATATAAGTAATATTTGTTTAAAATGTGATAATTTTGAAATTTAAAGAGTGTATTCTTTTTGCTATCTTGGTATAATTAAAAATGATACCCTTACATTTAAAGAACATTATATTTATGTTAAAAACAGAGTTTGTGGGGCTATAGGGGTAATAACAAGCGTTAAGATATTTTTAGATTTTAAAACTTCTGTAGTGATGCTGAATGCGTTTTTTTTCTCTATTGTGGATTGTTGCTTTATTGTCTGGGGTGCTCAGCCGGCCTCAAACTTACAAACTATTCAAAATAAAATTAGTCGTATGATTGTTTCCTTTAGTGATTTTTCAATTGTGTGTAATAAGAAGAAAGGCATTGATGAGTCAATATTATTACAGCCAACAAACTCATTATCGGTCATTGAGCGTATTAACTATTCTTGTCTAATATTCTTATGTAAGATAATGAAGTATGGGTCTGACATTCATAGTCTAGTATGGATTTTTAAATTTAAGAAATTCACTAGAATTACGAAGTCTAGTAATAATTAAATACTTGATTATGTTAAATTTAGAACACAATGTGGAAGAAAATCACCTGTATACAGATGTATTTATTCATGGAATAATTTACCTCTTCATGTTAAGTGTGATGATGAAAATGAGGTCAATCATGCTGGTATTTTTAAGCTTAAATTGTTCGAGCATTATTTAAAAATAAGGAAATAGCATTTGTATTACATGTATCAACCCCTATTAAAATGAGTTGTCTTTTGAATGTATTCTAATGTTGTGGAATCGGATTAAAATTTGATTGTCTCTTGTGTAGTTAATATAAGTTTTATTTTATTTAGGTAAATTTATTTTTGTGAGTCCGTTCTTGAAACACAGCTGTATATTAAAGTGCTTGACTCCTTAATAAAGCTAACCTCAAACCTCAAACCTCAATATTATAATTGTTATTAGATTTGCTTCTGCTTACTACTTACTGTACTCTGACTATTTTGAGTAGGAGGCATATTAAGCTGGACTTTCTCCCACAGGATATTGTATTATCATTTTTATTTGGGTATTTATTGTCCCAACCCTAATCTGTCCACGTACTTGTACTTTGGTCTGCCACTTCCAGTAACACAAAAAACAAGGGTCAACGGTGAAGTGTAGAAGACAAATAAGAAGTTTATAATTCTTTACACCATCTATTTAGTGGGTCAGCACACGGAACTATTGTTGAATATCAAAGTATTTTTTTGTGTTTACGAGTTCACCGATTCGAGCTCATCAGGATGACTGCAGTTCAACCAAATAGCATTTAAGACAACAATACCTTGTTCCTTCCTCCTTTCTTCAATATGTTGGAGTCAACAAGTGAGGTAAGTATTATTGAGCCAACTGAAAATTGGTACGAGCAAGGTTCAAGGTAAGGTACAGGAATCAAGTGACATTTAAATAGAATTTGCTATGCTGCGACATTCTTGCCCGTACCAATACAACGTTGCTTTGGCAGTACATAATTGTGAGAATTGCACAACTATGTTATTTATTTAATTATTCTCCACTTCCTATTTATCCAATTGAGGGCACTTTGTTGTACCGAATCAAATTGCATTCCCTGTTGAATGTGAAAAAAATGAAAGCATATTATTTTAACTGCTGATAATTTTGTTGATTTTAGTTTGATTACGAGGAAGTCATCTTACGCTGGAACCTCAAAGTCTCGTTCTTAAAACAGAGTTAACAAAGTCCATTTGAATCGCCTGTTTTTGTGGGTGGGGAAGAACGTCAACATTCATGGTGATTGCAATTCAAAATACCTATTAGATGGTATTTTCATTCGATGAACGATACATCTTTAGTGAAGAGTTATTTCGACGAAAATTCAGTCTACAGCTAAAAGCATTCTGTCGCAAGTCCATCGGATTCATAAAATCACTGTGTCGTAAGTCCATTTCATTGGCTGTACAAGCAATAACCTCAATGGACTTACGATAGAATGATAGTAGATGTGAACTGGACTACACTACCCCAAAATGACTCTTCACTGACGACATAGTGGATATTCAATACAAATCTTCGATTCAAAAAATTGTGAATATGAAAATAACAATATTATTTTTATTCCTATGTAAAAGGCAACTACGTTGGCAGCGGGTGTTGAGCGGGGCTGTTTATGAGTACCGCCTTCAGTTAGTTCTCGTTGCCATTGGAAACAGTTCTCAGCCAGGAATTTCTATTCAAGGGGACAAAATACAAGCTTCTGGACGCATAAGTTTGAAGAAATCCGAAGAGACAGAACTACTTCAGGCTCAAACAGGTACTGCTTCAGCCGCGGCTCTAGGGGGAGGGGGGGCTAGCTTGCTTTAGCCTCCCACGAAAGAAAGTTATCCTTGCTAGGAGATGCTATTTACTAATATAGCAGCTTAACATTGTTTGCCTCCCCCCCTCCCAAGGCGGTAATTAACACCCCTAGAAAACAATCAAGGATCCGCCGCTGCACTTTTTCATTTGTTACAATTCCGTTCTGCATACTAACTTTAGTTCTTGTAGGGCTTTATTGAGTTGGCGGTTTGATTTACTTTTTATTATTATCGATTTGAATTCAGAAATATTTAAATTTTTATGCAATTTTGTATTTAAATAGAAGATTTATGCACAAAATTACTCATTTTTTCATCGATTTCAGTTTTTTATTTATTTGATAACTGCATGTAACATTATCACTTTATTATTTAAAGGCAATGAAGGCGTTATCCTTGAATTTGTGAAGGCTGGGCAGATTTGGAAGACGCTTGGGATTAAGGAGACGGAATTTCTGGACGACAGCAAAAGCTACGTCCTTAACAATATTTTTACTGTTTGCTGTAAAATCTTTGTGAGTTGCGGCGTTAAACACAGTTCAGTTTCCAAAGTTTATTTAGTGGGTCCTTCTGGCAGGAGTGCGGGAAGTTTAAACAACCAAATGGCGTCTTTGGCAAATGTCACAAAAGTTGCGTTTCAATCTGCAGATTTTGCTGATGTCCAACTCGTCACAGGATCTAAATCAATCCCAGCTCACAAGGTTATTTTAGCTGGTAAGTTTTTTTAACTGTATCACGGGAGAGGGTTGACATAGGGTGCTTTTCACCCCGGCCCTCGGGGTAACGTACGTAACTATTATAATGTTGTTGGCCACTACCTGTAAAACATTCTGAATTCCTTAGTAATTGAATTTAAAAATTTTGTATTCATACATGTTAATTAATTTCAGCCCGCAGCCGTGTGTTTTCCGCGATGTTCAAATCAAATCTGGAGGAAACAAAGAAAAATGCAGTGGACATTCAGGATTTCTCCGTGAACATTGTGAAGGCAATGCTCGAGTTTATTTACACGGGGAAAATCCTCAACTTCACGAATGAAACTGATCGGGCGACTGCCGTGGAGTACCTCCGAATTTCGGACAAATACGAATTACTCGAGATGAAGTCTCAGTGTGAGCGGTTCTTGTGTCTGAAGGTGACTGTGGAGGATGCAGTGGAATTATTGCAGGTGGCCAGTTTGTACGGATGCAGTGCGTTGAAAGCAACTGTGGTGCAGTTTATTATGAGGTGCACATTTAAATTGGCCTATATTACATCATTTTGTTTTAGATTTAATTTAGGACTTTAGTACTCAGCCAAAGTAATTAGTAAATGATTTCAGTATTTTCATTTTTACAGAAACAAACAGAAAGTTTGCGGGACGGACTCGTTCAAGAAACTTGCGGATCCTTCATTTTTATTGGAACTTTTTATGTTTACTTAAATTTTTGTATCTTTTTTTACTGATGATTGACTTGGCTATGCTATAGATTATTAAGTATCTTTTTTGCATGAAATCAAATTAAACGAAGCAGAAAGCAATGGTAAATACATATTCATTTTGGGGACGAAAATATTTGGTCTTTTTGGAATGTACTATATGCTAATTCAGAAATACAAGTATTCATGAATTCTTCTAAAATTCTTGAATTTTTTTATGGAGGTTACAACCAGAAGAAACTATATAGGATGATTTTAAATACTGTAAATTTGCGTGAGTCGGAGAAGAGATGAGTTTAGGGGAAAATGGCACCACTCCATATGGGCAAGAATCCCATATGAGTCACTGCGGGTATTTCTTATTCGACAGGTTGAATGCCAGTCTAGAAATTATTATTGAAAACCAACTGGGTGCGATATTTTAATCAAAAGAAAATCAATCTGCAGTATACGCTGGGATATTTTTTGTGAAGAATCAAAATGTCCCATTTTCAGTTAAAGCTTGAATTAAGTTAAGCTATATTTCAAAAAACACTAAATGCAAAATATTAATAGCAAGCTTTTTGAAAATGCAAAATGATTTATTAGGGAGTTTTTAAAAAGTTTTCAAGGCCAAATTAGGAAACATTAGGAGTGCAGTATATAATTATTTACTACATATTTATTCATTTTTAATAGTTGTAATAAAATTAAACCTTTAAAAGTACTTATCTGAGATGTATCAATTTGATTTTATGCTCAAATTTGATAAATATGTCGTTTGTAATTTTATTTGTTAAGCAAGTTAAGCACATACACCTGTTATTGGTAGTGCGCCTTGCATATTACTTGGATGATTTACTATTAATTTACTTAGCCGTATTGTCTTTTCTTAAATATGATACTACACTGCCAAATGTATTTGTGCCAATTTATCTATTAGCCAGTAACTCATCATTGAGCAGCCAAAACATTCTCTGCAATGTTTTTTATTGCAAAATATTACACTGTATCGAATCAATTGTGTTTTCTTAAGCTGATTTAAATCTTTTAATCCCAGCAAACACACAAATGAAAATAATAGTTGGCTAATAGTAGGATAATTGCGACTTGGTTGGGAAATGGTAAGCGTTGGAAAATTGAATCATGAAATTGTTGTTATTTTGATGGCCCTGCAGCAACGTGGATTGTTGGCACAATGTTTGCGCGCACCCTTGGGCCAACTGTATTTTATAGTGCGTAAATAGTAAGTTGGGGAAAAGTAATTGGTTAGCAATGGTCCAATTAAATATATACTTCATTCACCGATCCTTTACTTCTGCATAAAAACTAACTTTGGCCCGATAATTTATTATTTATTTCAAACACAGCGTGCACGTGCGCGAATAAAAGTTTTAGTTGAGTTAAAATGGAATTTAAATATATTCTTAAATAACTAATTATTGAATATGCGTGATTATTTAGCTTCTGCTACAGTGATTTACTTTTATAAATTATAATAAAGCTAAATATTAAGATGATTTAGTTCACTGACTATCACAAAATGTTCACCAGCTGAATTTAACGTCAAACTTGGAGACGAATGTCTTTTTTTTCTGCGTTGGACCAACACTGACAATGTAGCACAAAAATGGAAGTACAGATGGACAACAATATTAAGATAATTGCACTACAGTGCGCGTTGAAAAAAACAAATACAGTTGTTATGTTGATGGCACTGAAGTTAAAGTGCACTGTTGTCATTTTCACCGCCAGTATCAATACGCAAAATGTATTTCGTAGGTAGTAAATGTAAATATTTTTAGTTCGAATATAGTGAAGGTAGCTAAAATATACCAGCTATATAAATGTGACGTTTGCAGACAGCTTTGTAATGCACAATATCCGACTTTGGCCCAATTATTATTTTGTGTCAATGACAGCATGCAGGCTTTAAACAGCATTACAAATTAAACTATTTAATTTAAATTTATGTGTACACTTCATGAAGTTTTTAATTATATGAATAGAATCACATACCAAATATGTGCTAGATAAAGTTTAAAGGTTGTGATCGCGGATTGAAATCTTGAACTTTTAAATAGGATAACTGTGGGTGCCGTTTGCTTGTCTATGCATTGTACAATTAATACTGGAGTGTTCACTTAGTAACTGGTAACGCTGTATTACGGTTCAAGATGCCTGGAGGACAACAATATGCAATTAATGACCATGCCTACTTTAGTTGTAGTTACGAAGAATGTTAAATTTATTACAAGCAAGTCATAAATAGTGAATTGAAAATCTATTAACTGAATTTGGAATATATACCTTCAAAATGATGTACTAAAAATAGTCGGATTATAGTTGGGCCATTATCATCAATAGTTAAAATATAGTCGGCAGAGGAGATTTTGGGAACCGTCTGCCAAGCAAGGCAAAAATGGTCGGGATTAAGTTGGCCTTGCTAAACTTATAAGTTGGGGAAAAGTATGCGCTCCGCACTGAGCCAACTAAATTCGGCGCGACAAAACTGCATATTTCCCAACCAATAAACGATTGCTGGACCTACTATAAAATTACTATAAATCGACTATGTGTGTTTGCTGGGATGCTTACTTTCAGTAAGCAGATGTAAAGTCAATATTTAAATGATTACTCACGTTTTCCACATTAAAAAATCCAAACTTTTGTTAAAATTAAAATCCCAGTTGAGAAACATACAATTTTTTAGTGCATTCTAAATGTATCTGAACCAAGGAAGATTAGAAATTCTGGCAGCAATTTAAAAATTGGTTGATGAAATTAGGCCTTTAAAATATTGTTTTTTCAAAAATTTGTCAAAGAAATGAAAATTTTCGAATTTTGAAAAATCCTGAAATTCCCTCACAGAAAATAGTATAAACGTTAGAATAAACTAAGTTTTGTCAAAATCGGATGAGAACTGTAGAAGTTACAGGGTGGCAAAATATTAAAATTTGAATTTTTTAAACTTTAGCCGGCTACTGTAACCAAACAAAGAGAAATGCAATCGAGTTACTTTAGATCCCTACTATTTAAAAGTAGCCTGATTTTTGTAGACACAACTCATTGAAATTGGCGCGTTACTATGTAAAACCATTTTCTTGTAAGTACTTATTAAGTTCCATTCGTACGTTTTTTAGAATAAAGAAAATGCCATACATACGTGTTTTAGCGAAGCGATGATCTGTATATTTGCATTTTATTAAAAAGGGCAAAATTTTTTGTTTACATTTTTTTTAAAAAGGTAAAATTTTTCTGTTTTAGCATTGTTTGGTGGCGAACCCAAGTTGTATGAAATATGGAATGAAGAGATTCTAGGTCGTAAAGCTATTGGCTCTAAATTCCGGTGATGTAGGTAGATGCAATAATTCCTGAATTATGACCTAAAGTATCCGGGATTTATGCTGCAGAAAGCGATGGAAATAATAAAAATAATTCCACAAGTGGACTCAGTCAAAGTAGCAAACTAACAATTTCTACAAAATAATAAAATAGTAGTTTTATTTATATAGACAATCGAAAGAAAATTGAAGTATAGTTTACAGGTAATGGTAAAAGATACAAGAGATTTCGAGGATCAGTTTTAAATCTGGATCGTTCGAGGTTTGAAGACAGAGTCGGAGATTTTGTGGTGAAGTTGATAGTTTTATATCATAATTTAATACACTGTGGGATGGGAGTCCACGTGGACTCCCATATGTAGTTAGTAATAACTGATTGAGAAACAGAAATTTGATTTAGGCTTCAAACAGTGGCACAATGGAAAGCTTGAGTTCAAGGAGACACTGACTGGTCAGAGATGCGAAGAATGCACTAATTTGAATTATTTGAAGGCTGAGATACTGGAAACAGATCTGGATCTTAATTAATGAATAAAAGTAGAAGGAAGTCGATGTGGCTTCATTTACATTTGAATTCTAAGAATGAGGAAATTAATGTTAATGGATTTTCTACGTAAATTAATTACAGATAGCAGCCTCGACCGGGGTCGAGGCCTTGAATAATATTAACATCTAACAGGACATTGAATGTGACTAATTAAATGCTGGCATTTCAAACTTTACAGCAGTAGAGTTGAACGAACGGTTAAATTAGCCAAAAAACTTACAACTTATAATATATTCTTCGGTTCAATACCGAACATACTCCCCGGGTTGAACTAATATAAATTAGTTCAAGGAATACAAAATAATTCATTGATTACGAGTAATAATAATATGGATTAACTATTAACACGTAATAATAGTTATAACATAGAGGCAAAAACATACCAAAATGAATAAAGTACATTATAGGATGAAAAAACAAATGGCAACATACATGTAGAATAAAGTATTGACACAATTATCATGAAAGTAACCAAAACTGAATTTCTGGAAATAGAATAAATTGCAACATTATGAATATCTTCATGCTTAGGAAACTGGTGTTCACTTTTCACAACACAAAGCACTTTTATTCACTTTTTTCTTCGGTGATGGCTGTGGTATTTTGAAACACAGTGTCAACGGGTAATGGGGATATTTTTGAAATGGGGCGTTGAAAGGATTTTGTAGCACTGGTGGCTAAGGTGACGACACGAACTTTTCCATCTGCTCCGGGATGAAGTTTTGAAACCCTAGCGGTGATCCATCCGGATGGTGGGAGATTGTTCTCCTTGACGAGTACCAAATCGTCCACTTTTAAGTTCGGTTGAGGAATTGCCCACTTCGGTCGGTGCTAGAGCCGATTCAGATACTCTGATGACCACCTTTTCCAGAAATGCTGCAGCATCAGCTGTTGCCGTTGCCACCGGGTGAGCGTGTTGAGTCGGAGCTCGGTGTAATCAGGCTCCGGAATGGAAGTAAGTGGGGTCCCAATGAGGAAATGCCCGGGCGTTAATGCAGTATATTCGTCTGGATTTGGAGATGTAGCAGTGATGGGCCGGGAGTTCATGCAAGCCTCAATCTGGCATAGCAGAGTATTGAACTCTTCGTAAGTCAGCTTGCATGACTCGGTGGCCCGGTGGAGGTGAGTTTTGAATGATTTCACTTCTGCCTCCCAAACCCCACCAAAATGCGGAGCGCTAGGGGGATTAAATTTCCAGGAAATATTTTCTTCTCCAAGGAATTGTATAGTGGCCTGGGACTGGCACAATAAAATAAACATTTTAAGCTCCTTATTAGCACCCACGAAATTGGTACCATTATCACTGGTGATAGAGACAGGTTTTCCACGTCGGGACACAAAGCGTTTTAGAGCTCCAATAAATGTTTCAGAGGATGCGTCGGTGACAGCTTCGAGATGAACTGCTCTGGTAGCCATACACGTAAATAGGGCCACCCAACATTTTACAGTTGCTTGTCCTCGTCCAGCCCGATTTAGAATTTGAAATAGTCCAGCATAGTCTACTCCAGAGTGAAAAAATCCACGGGAAGGTGTGACACGAGAAATTGGTAGATTTCCCATTAGTTAATGAGCAGAGCTGGCTCTATGACGATGACACACAACACAGCGACGCACAAATTGTCGAATGACATCACGGCCACATGGAATCCAGAATTTCTGTTGAATAGCTGCCAGTAGTAACTGAGGTCCAGCGTGTAGGTTCTTCTCATGGTAGAACAGTATGATGACCTGGGTCAAGTGATGACGCTTCGGAAGGAGTATAGGGTGCTTTTGATCCGGAGTTACAAAAGCCTTCTGGAGCCGTCCACCCACACGTAGAATTCCATCGTTGTCTAAGAAAGGAAAAAGACAAATAATACTACCAAGTTTTGCGACTGAAATAGAAACCAATGCTGAAGGACCTGAAGACGGTTACGAAGTACTACGTACATTTACTACGCCTATTTTGAGTACATTAATTTGAAAATTAAGTCTACGGATCATGAGAATAAATTGTTGGCCATTCAGATGCTGGGCGAATACGCGTGGGCCAAGTGTTTTAGCCACATGCACAACCATGGGAGTCAAAATAAAGATGACTTTTTGACAGCAGTCTCAAAAACCAGCATTACACGATGGCTGTCATCAAAATGGGACTCCTTAGTGCTCGTGGACTTCTATTTTTGGGTAGAGAATGAAACAGGAGAAAAAAAGCAGAAACCAATTACGCCGTATGCTTTCTTTTCTGGGGAAATTTTCAAATCTCCAAAGTACGACTGGAATTTTGGTAGAAGCAACACTGGAGGGAAAAATTATACGCTGTTGAAGACGAATATCGCCGGAGGAAGTGTTTCTTTAGATTTCTTGTATGGCTTCAAAGAAGAAGATATAAACGGTCTTGCAGAGTTCATCTGTGTTAAAATTTCCAACGACTCGACGTTAAGTTGGAAGGATACCGTACTAGTGAAAGTGGAGGGCAATTACGTTCTTTTAGACTCAGTGGACAAGAAAGTTTCCAATTTGATTGACATATCAACGGAGCACACTGACAAGCTGCAGAAAATAGGAGAAAATCAGGCGGAGCAGACTGTGACTTTGAACGAAGTTCGCGAAGATGTTAAGCAGTTGAAATTGGAAAATAAGGTAGGTTCCTACGTTAAAATACCGTACTATTTTGTCTCACTTTTGCAGCTTTATCTTCACAAAACTAATTAATTCTTGATGGGCTAATTCATTTTGAACAATTATTATGTAAATTCCGTCATAAAAATTCACGTTTTTATTGTTTTTGTTTTGAATTTCTTTTTCTTGTTTTTGTACATCAGATCTGTGACAGGAATAATTATGTTTCTTTAAAATATTTAAATACAAAAGACATTCTTTTAATTATTAATTTTTTCATTAATTACCCATCACTACCCATTGTAATTATGGGATATGAAGAAGACACAATCTTTATTTACCTGATATCTAATTAGGGTTTTACGGTACAATAATCAGCTGCTAATTCTTAGTTTTTATTTTAAAAAGATAAACAGCATTCTAATTAAATCATTAGTTGTCATGAGTAGAAACTTTAATTGATTATACGTTTTAAAATTTATAATTTACGGACATGCGGGAGCTGGACTAATTTTTTATTGTAATATCAACTACAACAAAAACAAGTAAACATGTATTTAACTTTCAGCCCGTGAATATCCAGCCGAAAATTGAAAATTTCAAAGTTGTAAATCCCATCCGGAATTTTATTGGGCGGGAAGCGTTCCTTGAAAAACTAGTCATGGCGGTGAAGGAGGGTCAAGGTCAAGGGGAAAAAGGGATATAGGATCCTCCGCAGGAGAATATCACCGTTGTTACTGCCACCGGAGGCATGGGGAAAACCGAGACGGTCCGTAGGTACATACAAAAGCATGGCCATGAATACGACTACATCATCTGGATCGATGCGGAGGACATTGAATCTGCGCAGAGGCAATTCACCCAGTTGGCCATGAGACTAAGCATTCCTCTGGATACTGACGAAAAACCCAAAGAATTTGACCAGATTCTCTTTGAAATCTTTGAGACTAAACTTCTTCCAGGAGCGCGCGTAGTTCTCCTTGTTCTGGACAATGCGGAAGCTCTCGACGACGATTTGGACCGCAACTTGAAGGGTATCCGACTCCTCCTCCCAAAATCCCTTCCTCGCAGCTGTGTAGAGCCCACAGTCATCGTTACGTCTCGCACTCAAAACTGGTTCGTGGGGAGCTTTATTCCCCTGGACCTGTGGAGCCACGAAGAGGTGGTCCTCTTTGTGCATCGACATTTACCACTCCAGACGGATGAAAAGGCACTGGAGCAATTTGGAAATCGCTTTGGTCATCTTCCAGTTGCAATCAAATCTGCCGTTGCCGTCATTGTTCAGCAAAATAAACGAGGGAATAAAAAGTACGGAATTCTAGACTTACTCAAAGAGTACGATGATGGCGAAAGCAAGAGAAGGGAAAATGTGTTGGCGCAGAAGCACTTAAAGGCAAGTGTAGGACCCGAGCAGATGACCCTAACAATGTTAATCCTGTGGAACATTTCATTGGAGAAAATTGTCAAATTTAAAGACGGGGAGTTGGCAGTCAAGATCCTGTGTTTCATGGCCTACATGTCAGCTACTCGTATTCCTCTGGATTTTCTATTTGCGCTCTTCAAAAATTCTATCACCAAAGATGCCTTCGAAAATGCAATAGATATACTAGAGGACTACTTTCTAATCGCATCGTTAAGCTCCGATGACTCTGACTCCCGCAGTTTCTCCATACATCGAATGATTCAAGACTCCACCATCGAAACTTTGAGAACAAGGACAATTGAGAGACAGACGCCGCACATTATTTTTAATGGAAATACATTTTCGAACGAGACTGAGGTTCTTCTTAAACTTTCAGCTGAGTTATTCAGTTACCTGGGTATACTTACCTTTACAACACTTACACATCGTGGGGAGTTAATGGAAACTTTGGTACAGATCACAAATTACTTGTCCGGAAAACTTGACGTAGAGGAATGTAGAGATTTAACGCTGATCGCTGCAGAGGTCTTACTGAGCACAAGTAATTTTCCAAAATCCATCAAACTCTTCAAAAAAGTTATCAAAGCAACACCGTCACGCAATATGATTGAGATGGCACGTAAAATAGGATTCAAACAGAAGCTAGCTAATGCATACCGTAGAGGCGGGCAAGTTCAGAAATCATTAGATTTAAATTTGGAAGGTCTAGAGTTTTATAACCGTACACTTGGACCACATCACAAGTACACACTCGATACAAAAAAAAGTGTAGCAGGTGCACTTCTTGATTTAAGGAGGGACGACGAAGCAACGAAACGTTCCAAGAGATCCTCCAAGGCTATAAAAACAGTAGAGACACTCAAAGCGCAGATTATCGACAAGCAAAAGCCACCTATGCAGCTCTTTTGAATTTCAAAGGGGAGAATAAAGTGGGCTTTGAACTCCTGACAGAAGTTTTGAAGGAGGAGAAGAAAGATCCAGATACCAACTCCAGCATATTCACAAAACAGATGAAAGCATGCAAGCTGACTCACTAAGGCCACTTGAAGGAAGCATTGAAGGTGCTGTTGGAAACCATTAAAGATGCCACTAAAATTTTGGGACCCTTCCACCTCACCACACTTAATTGTAAACGATATTACGCATCAGCACTTTCTAGCCAAGGAAAACATGATGAAGCGGCTTCGCTTTTGTTGGAGTTATTACAAACAGAGGAGAGCCAGTTGGACGCAGATCACCCTACCACACTCGAAACAAAGCTCCTACTGGCTCAAGTATATTTGAAAATGAAGGAGTTTGACAAGGCAGAAGCAGAAGCCAAGTTGGATGTACAATCAATGGAGAAGGTGTTTGGCCCGGAGCATCGAAAGACACTGAACGCTGCCACTGCCTTGTATAAGGTGAAGCATGAACAGGGAAAGTTTGGGGAAGCACTCGCACTAAGCCAGAAAGATTTAGAAGTCCGCAAAAACGTTTTAAGGCTGATAAATGAAGACACTCTGAGCACCATGCACCATATTGGTGTCTTGCTTTTCAAAATAGAGGAATATGAAAAAGCTGCGGAAGTGGCAGAAGAACTTTTGGAGCTTCAAAAAAATTTTCTCGGTAAAGATCATCCTAATACAGCTAACACATTGCAATTGCTCACCTTGTGTATTGAACATCTTGTTACTCAACATAATTCAACAATGATTTTTATGACGATGAAGTCAGTTGATGCAGATACAGAAAGGTTCCTTTTAAAGGCTTTAAACTGCAATTTCACGGTTCATATACCACGATGCATAATTAAGACAGCCAAACTTTATTGCATTTCATAGTTAACTTGAGTATTACAGCTCCTTGTGATAAAGTGTTTTAATTATTGTACTTTCATTGTAATATGCGGCACTTCACACCTATTGTACCTCAGGTCCTAATCCGTAATTTGTTTTAGCCACACAATTATTTATTTCACATTACTTTTACGAAAGTTGCGAAATGTTTAATCTTAAAAAATATTGCTGGTAATGTAACAGATCACGAACATTAACTGATGCCGAAATTGAAAATAATTTCATTCTGGTCTTTACGGCGGCAACGGGAGTTGATGCAGAAACCGCTAAATCCATTCTACAAGCTTCAGACTGGAAATTGAAGGTTAAAACCGCAATACTCAACTATTTACCTCATCACTTTACAGTTTCCATAAATTAGTCAGACTCCTTATAATGAAAGGTACTGTTTATCTCAATTTACCTTACATTTATTTTTGTAGGTTGCATTTGGAACTTTTTTAGAATCAAAATCATATTCTAATGAAGACACTACAGATTTGAACTTGCAAGGCCACGCATTGATCCCGTAATATTTTTTACCAGTTTAGTAGTTAAAATGCAGTCTTGAAAAAAAAATAGTATAGCAAAATTTGATTTACACATCATTGAAATTATTAACAGATCAGCAGCAGTAACGGATGCCGAGAATCAAAATGTGGGTACTGCTCTGTGCAACGAGACGAAGGTTAATAAAATAGAAGACCTCGGGGTGCAGGTTCAATCAGTCCCAAAGCCTATTGGTGCCAGTACTTCCATTTTGTTTCACTTCCCTGGTGTGGGTCGACTTCAGGGTGAATTCGGTGTCTCCAGCACAGTCAAAGATCTCCACGAATTTGTAAACGAGTAGGTTACATAGTAAAATTACTATATAGACTTTTAAGCTTGTACCATGCACACATTTGATGGTGAACTGTAGGCATTTAATTAATTTTTGAACTTTGCAGGAAGCGCCCAGATCTCGCCGATTCCAACTACGTCCTCACAATGTATCCGAATACTGAACTTACCGAGATAAGAGAAACTCTGAAGCAAGCCAATCTTCTTAACAATGTTGCCCTCACACTCAAAATGCTCAAGAAATAAACCACAAATTTTGTTTTGAACTTGGAGTTGTTTTTAGCCTACACAATTTTAATATTTTCTATACAAACTTGACAGGCTACTGTAATGCAGCATTTCAGCTTGGAAATGTGACTTTGGCCATCAAATGCTGTTGATTAAATTATCTTAAGCCACGTAAATTAAATCCTTTTTAAATTAATAAAATATACACAGCAGTTTCACTTTATAATAGAACCGGTCAGTAAAAAGTCAAATCCAAAGTTTACTAAAACATTAAATGCTCCACTTATAACAAGTGGGTATGTGAATAAAATATTGTAAAATCAAGTGACTATCACTTAATTCATCAAACTATGTCAAATTGTGATTTAAATGAAAACTCTAGCGTCATTTTTGTAACTTTGTGTCTAAAAACCTAAAAACTAAAAATACTATAAAATACATCTCTTCATTTTCGTTAGAACTTTGATAAGAATGTACTGTAGTAGTTAAGAATTTATTTTTGTGTTTAAGTAGAGCAGCTTAAACGAGTGCAGACGTACTTAACTAAATATTTTTATTTATTACATTTTTTTAACGAATAAATTATTACTGAATAAACAGTTACACACCGTATTCATTAATCGGGTGTTTAGTTTTTTTCCTGGTTTAAGATAATTACAGACTAGGATTTAACAGTAGGTCCTGAAGCCGTTGTTTGGACAAAGGCAGTCGTCACAGTTGACAGTAAGATAAGGCAATACCAAACACGAGACAGTAAAAATATTTTGTTACAATTTATGTAATACTCAATTTTTTATTCCAGCAATAATAAATATTATTTAGTGATTTTTAGTAAACTTGTAGCCGAACACAAATATTTTAATAATCTCATAAATGTTCAACACTATTTTGGAACTAGTGTTTACACAAAACTCTATGCATGCTCAGTTACATATAATGGTTATATAGAGTGTATACTGTATAGTAATTTATTAAAAAGAATATTCAATTACTATATAGCATACATTAGTTTAATTCGAAAATGTAATTAAATTCAAATAGTCGTATTGTGGAAGTCAAAATGTCTTTTATACTATTTGCTTTTTAGAATGTCTAAAACACTGGGTTTAGTAAAACACCGCTACTTTTGTCAATAACTTAGCAAATTATAGTGTGTGAAGAGCAACGGAAATATTTCGGGCAATGTTGCCTAAGTTAGTTTCCATGTATTAATTACAGCTTTAATTGCCTTTTCCATTTTCCCTGCCGGTTATGGTTATAATATCACTAGTGTAATTTTTTATTAACTCCACCAGCTATATTAAAACAGGCAGTGAAGTGGGACAGAAAATTAAAGATTATAAGAAAAAATTCATTTCACTATTTAATTTTCGTTACAGAAATATTGCGAGCAATATTTCCCAATTTATTTAATTCAATGCAGCTGTAACTTTTCTTATTTTCCGCTGCCTTGAAAATAACGTGCGGAGTGAATTTAATTGATTATTTTAATGATAGTTGTTAGTACACAGTTAGTTCACACGTGATACAAACTTATTTATACAGTTTTCATTTTGCAGACGCATTTTGCACACAGGAAAATAACGTAATCAAAATCCATCTGTTCTTTTTGCTTTCAACCGAATTAGCTATGGTTGTATTTTACAAACCAAATATTTTTACATACCTATATAATAGGTTAACAAGAGCTTAAGTGACTCTCACGTACTACCTGGCCTGGAAGTCATTAATTAAAAACAGATTTTTTGAAAATTAAACTTGTACGACAAATATTCTCAAGAAAGACGAGTATTTAATTCTAGCCTTGCATTAAATACTATGAACGCTGCGTCAACGAAAATTATTTGATAAATATTTTAATTTATTGAAGAGACCGCAAAAATGTCGCTTTGGGTATTTTTGGGGTGCTTTTATAATCAGATTGATCATACTACTCTGTACAATTACTTAAATAAATGGCATCTACCAATAGTACTTTTAATACCTACAATTATATTTGATTTTTTTTGATAAGCTAAGCTAGCGACATCGTTATGTGCAATAAAGTAGAACGTGTGATATTGAGGTTGTTTAAAAGTGATAAAAAGTGTAGCTTGACCGATAAGAGGGTTCAAATGCTCAAATGATTCAACAACAATCCACATTATTTCACTTTTTTTACATGTCTGTATACAAAATTTACTTTAATTCCAGTCAGTTGCATTGTTTATCGTATCAGTCAAACGAACATTTTAAAATGATTATGATGGTGAATATTAGGACGTCTCCTTTTATACCTTTTAAGTGTTGTATAAAAATCACTGCTAGGTTTCATGCAAGTGCATGGTATTGTGGAATTTGAATTCCTCAGATTCAAAAACACATTGACAGATGCAAGTTCAAAACAAAGGTAGGCGATAATTACAGATTTCGGATTTTGATCCTTTTTCAAGCGAAATAAGTTTAGAATGAACGATTAATTTTTATGGTTGTTGTTTACACTGTTTGAAGTTATCTAGCCGTACTGCTTATTCTTAAATATGATACTATACTGCTATTCGTTCTATTTCAACTGCCAAGTGTATTCGTGCCAACTCACCTATTAGCCAGTTACTCACAATGAAGCACGGAAATATTCCCTGCAATGCTCCTTTATGCAAAAGAATACATTTTTGGATTGTGTTTTTTAGCTGATTTTAATCTTAACATTTTTACTTTTATTTTAAAAAACTTTGCAGGCAGTCAAGTGCACTTTGACGAATGTGTAAGTATTGAAAATTCATTTTTCATTTCGTAGAATTTTTCAGAATGCAGATACAAAAATTAAAAGTATTGTATAACGTAATTTCCTTATTACTTAAAATTTACATTAAGTACTTATAATCAATCAAAAGTCTTAAAAATTTTAAACATGCATTACATATCGTCAGTAAAGGATAAAATCCAGCTCCTTTCACTTTTCAGTAGAAGCAAATCCTTGTACTTCTTTAACAATATCTATGGGATTTGCATGAACATAATTGGGGAAGGAAACGAAATTAATCCTTCACTGACGACTTTATTCATTAAATACTTGAAACTTGCAACCGCTATTATGATCTTATATTTCTGTTTTTTAAATAGTAGTATCTTATATCAGGAGAAAATAAGACGTGTCGGAAACCGATCACTCAGCGTTTCCCAGCTGGGCTCCAACTCAAACTTGTAGCTCAGTATGGGATTAAGAGACAAATAGACAAAACATTCACGGGGGCGCGAGTAAAGTAAGTTACGTGGTGCATTTAGTGAAGGTAGGAGTTTAAGCTGCCTGTTTTATCACACGAACGTTCATGCAAAATAAGAATTGTTTTTGTACCACGTAATTTATGAACGTTTCCTCCATTTCCTCGAAGATAAATAAAATTGGTAGTAATTTGATCTGTCTCTATGTCTTCTTAGTGGCCGTTTAACGACGTGAGTATTTGTACTAAATACTTTCATGTTCTTGTCTGTAAACTGTACAACATACAATAATTACAAACGTAGGAGCACTGGGGCTCTGTGCGGAATTGAATGAATATTTACAATGACACATGAGAAGTTCTGATCCTGTATAATAGTAGTGCAGACGTGCAGAGCAATGCTGTGTTGTACGTTGCATATGTAATTTGAGATGGAAAGGAAATCATCAACTAAATGACACGTAACATTATATTTATGGCGCTGTATGATTTTGCAGAACAGAGAATATTAAAATTATTTTTAAATTTCCTTGTACCTACTGTACCTTTAGTAGGAGGCATGGGCTGAACTTTGACGCACTGGATCTGATATCATCAGAATTGTAAATCGCAATTAGTTTTATGTGGGTCTTATGGGTAGACTCATTGTTCCAAATACAAATATCTCTGTTTGTACTTCTACTCACTTGTACTTTAGTGCACTACACTACTGTATTAGTTGGGGATTTACCTAGTGTGTTGTAGCATAGGAGTGTTTTGGGGTTGGTGGGGTGAGTTTGAGTGTGAGGAGTGAGAAAGACGAAGTAGCTGGGAGGGTGGCTGGGAAGGTATCCGGAAAGGTATATGGGAAGGAACGGGAAGTAATGAGGGCAGATATGGAAGGGATGAAAACAGGAACGAACGGAAAGATATGATGGGAACGAGAGGACAGATATAATGAGATGCATTGGGTGACATGGACTGGCATTGTGTGCAGTCATTAATGCAATATAATAATTAATTCATCCGTGTGAGGTACGTACATAGGTAGTAGGTAGGTAGCTCCCAATGACTGGCAATTTGCCTTGTGTTGTATGCTGAGCATGGGAAGCGAGGAAAGAATGGCAGGAAATGAGGAAATTGAGGGCAGGTGGCCGCGTATGGGAATTTGACGGGAGTGTGGCGGGGCGCTTGGACAGGAGGATTATGTACGGCGGGTGCCTGGGAATGCAGACGAGGAATGGCGGTGGTAGCTGGCGGGTAGTGTGACGTATATATTAAGGGGAGGGGGAAAGGGAGAGGAGACATGCGTATATGATAGGATGGCATTGGATGGGAGATGATATAGTGATTTGCATTGATATATACAGGCATCTATATAATAATATAATATTATAATAAAAATATTATCAGAGCTTGTGTAGGTAGGTAGGTACTTTAAACGGCAATTTGCCTTGTAGTATATGTTGGGCTTGGAACAGTGAGGGAAGAATGGACAGCAATTGAGGGAAATAAAATGAATAAAAAAATATAAGTATTAAATACGGGCATTGTACGTAGTAGGTATATGGTATATACGTAATGTGTAGGTACTGCCACATGCAGATTTGCATTGTGTCGTATGCTGTCAGTAGTAATGAAAGGGAAATGTGGGCTTTGTGTGGGATGTAGGTAGGTAGGTATATACATAGGTACCTATATAGGGACTTTAGCCCAATGTATGTAACAGTGAACGGGGTTGTCTTTAGCACTTGAGTAACGGTAGTAAGCGGTGAACTGAAGGCAAGGGGGAAAAAACGGACCCAGGCAGTAGTAACAGTACGGTAAAGGGGCTGCATGGTTAATCATACAGTGTGCTGTAGCCATAACAAACCCACCCGTCCTCCTCCTGACTGTTTCAAATGGGAGAAATAGTATATAACGGATGTAAACCTTTTACAGTTTGTTCAGAAATGAACCATCTTCGCTCCGAACACTTCGCTCCGCTTCGCCTTGCTACGACTACGACTCCGACTAAAGCAATTATACATACGAATTGCATCGGTATCGGCTCACACGTCGACATCCGGCTTCGCTTCCGGCTTCGCTTCCGGCTTCGCTTCCGGCTTCGCTTCCGCTTCGTAAATGTTTTGAATTATAAATTCATAAACATAAATCCAGTATACACGAATAATAAAGTATTCTGTCCGAATACAACTACAACTTCGACAAAAGCAAACGTTAATTCGTTTCGCTGAGCTACGCCTCGCTTCGATGTTTTGAATTATAAATTCATAAACATAAATCCAGTATACACGATTATAAAAGTATTCTGTCCGAATACAACTACGAATGGTATAATATTTTATACTTTACTACTCGCATAATAATATCTATTCGATATTATAAACTCTCCGCTACGAATAACTCGATGTATAATATTTTATACTTTACTACTCGCATAATAATATCTATTCGATATTATAAAACTCTTCGCTACGTCTACTCAAATATAATACACAACAACCAAAACTCTAAAATAGAGAATTGGTGTTGTTATTGAATGCATCATGTCATGTTACAAATGCAACTATTTACACTTCGCTACGCACTGCTTGATGCACAACATATTGTGCTTTACTACACTACGCATATATTAAATACACGTTCACATATGTTCATTGCACTACGACTATTAAAATTCTACTTAATGCTTTGTGCATCTTGTTATGTTACAAATGCAAACATTTACACTTTGCTACGTACTATATGCTTCTACGGCAGACTACGCTTCTATACTCTTTGAATATTGAATAAATTTAATGCATTTTGACAAATAATTGACAATGGTAGTTAGAACTTTGTATACTTAGTATAGGTAAGCATGCAAACTACACTTAACGGAAATGCATATGTATATACCATGCGTTCTTATGCGAATATTACAAAAATACAAAATTGAGCTTTTGGACATGTGACCTACCAGGGGCTATGTAATTAGACGTGCAGAGCGTGCTTCCAAAAGTTTCAAAATTTTTTGTGTTGCCAATAGAAATTTTTAGTTTCAACGCGATATTTAGACTCAACAAGATATGGGGTATTTTATGTGCAAAACGAATTTTTAATTTTCGCTCTAGAAAAAAATCACTTTTTTGTTTATAGGGCGAATTCAATTTTTTCAACGCCAATATGCTTCTCTAATTTTTGTCACCCTAAATATCAAAAAACATTTTAAAAATACGCGATAATAAAGATTTTGGGTATACCCTATTGAGCCCTACTTTTTATAACCTGCTTGTTAAATCAATGTTACTAAACGAACTTTTTATATTAAACCCGATATTTAGACGTTATTGAGCATGGGCTATTTTATGGCATAGTCATTTTTGTGATTTTCGCGCAAAAATTTTAGGGTTATTTTAAGGGTAAATTTTAGGGTATGTAAATTTTTTTTTCGGACGGACTATTTTTTTTTGATAGTTTAAGCTTGCAGGCTTGCCATCTGCAAAAACAGAATTGGAAAATTCAAAAAAATAAAAACCGGATCGGACTGGCCGGACAAACCGATCCGACCGGTGCACACTATGTATTGCCTTAATCTATATTACTCGAGAACCAGTTGACGTAGAAAGATGCGGCTAGCGCCATCTGATAGATCTTACTTGTAGCTACATTCTGAAGAAACAACAACACCGTGCAAAAAATACTACCTGGGTAAAACCGATATTTCGGTTTTCCTATGTATCTTTTGAACTAAATGCAATATTTCAAATCTTTTTCGAGATTATCATTGTGCTAGGCAATGCGGAATCAATTACATAAAACAATCATATGAAAATATCATAAATTTATGGTTTTTGTGTAAACCTGTATAAAACCATGGGATTTTGGAATGATTTTTTTGTAAATTCTGGTACTATTCGCATTTTTATTTTTTCAGTTCCTATTTTCATAAATTGTCTTGTCTTTGCGCTGGCTATGTTCCTTAGTACATTATGTGTAGTTTTCTCTGCAAATAGGTCACACAAGCTTAAATAAGGAAAAATAGTTAGCAAATAGAATAAATACATAAAATACAGACACTCTGAGTACCTTGTAGATTGTCTGTAGGTAATACATTGGTTCTTGCTAGTGCTGGTTTTTATTTGTTAGTATGCTAGTTGTAATAATTCAAGAGGAACGAGATACAGGATAATAACATACATGTAGGTAGGCAGGTGAGTACGAAAGTACCTATCTAGGGACTCGAGCTCAAAGTATGTAGTATTGTACAAAGCTAGACTTTGCATTAGAGAAGCAGTCGTGAATAGTGAAGTAAAAGTACAGGGAGCAGAATAGATCCATGTAGAAGTAATGCAGTTAAGGGGTGGGCAATGGTAAGTTTACACTGCCCTGTACCCTGACGATTTTCTCCTCACCCTTTTGTCTTTCAAACATAATTGAAAATGTATAAATGAAAACTCCACATTGAAAAACATTGTCACTTGTTGGCCACTTCTACGACTACGACCACTACTGCTACCTCTCCTCTCCGCTACGATTACGACTTCGACAAAAGCAAACATTAATTTGTATTGCTTAGCTACGTCCTGCTTCGAAATGTTTTGAATTATAAATTCATGAACATATGTCCAGTATACACAAATATAAAAGTATTCTGTCCGAATACAAATACGACTTCCGGCTTCGCTTCCGCTTTGTAAATGTTTTGAATTATAAATTCATAAACATAAATCCAGTATACACGAATATAAAAGTATTCTGTCCGAATACAATTACGACTTCGACAAAAGCAAACGTTAATTCGTTTGGCTACGCTACGCCTCGCTTCGATGTTTTGAATTATAAATTCATAAACATAAATCCAGTAAACACGAATATAAAAGTATTCTGTCCGAATACAATTACGACTTCCGGCTTTCGCTTCTGCTACGAAATGTTTTGAATTATAAATTCATAAACATAAATCCAGTATACACGAATAATAAAGTATTCTGTCCGAATACAACTACAACTTCGACAAAAGCAAACGTTAATTCGTTTTGCTGAGCTACGCCTTGCTTCGATGTTTTGAATTATTAATTCATGAACATAAATCCAGTATACACGAATAATAAAGTATTCTGTCCGAATACAACTACAACTTCGACAAAAGCAAACGTTAATTCGTTTTGCTGAGCTACGCCTTGCTTCGATGTTTTGAATTATTAATTCATGAACATAAATCCAGTATACACGAATATAAAAGTATTCTGTCCGAATACATCTACGACTTCGACAAAAGCAAACGTTAATTCGTTTTGCTGAGCTACGCCTCGCTTCGATGTTTTGAATTATAAATTTATAAACATAAATCCAGTATACACGAATATAAAAGTATTCTGTCCGAATACATCTACGACTTCCGGCTTTCGCTTCTGCTACGAAATGTTTTGAATTATAAATTCATAAACATAAATCCAGTATACACGAATAATAAAGTATTCTGTCCGAATACAACTACAACTTCGACAAAAGCAAACGTTAATTCGTTTTGCTGAGCTACGCCTTGCTTCGATGTTTTGAATTATTAATTCATGAACATAAATCCAGTATACACGAATATAAAAGTATTCTGTCCGAATACATCTACGACTTCGACAAAAGCAAACGTTAATTCGTTTTGCTGAGCTACGCCTCGCTTCGATGTTTTGAATTATAAATTCATAAACATAAATCCAGTATACACGAATATAAAAGTATTCTGTCCGAATACATCTACGACTTCGACAAAAGCAAACGTTAATTCGTTTTGCTGAGCTACGCCTCGCTTCAATGTTTTGAATTATAAATTCATAAACATAAATCCAGTATACACGAATATAAAAGTATTCTGTCCGAATACAATTACGACTTCCGACTTTCGCTTCTGCTACGAAATGTTTTGAATTATAAATTCATAAACATAAATCCAGTATACACGAATAATAAAGTATTCTGTCCGAATACAACTACAACTTCGACAAAAGCAAACGTTAATTCGTTTTGCTGAGCTACGCCTTGCTTCGATGTTTTGAATTATTAATTCATGAACATAAATCCAGTATACACGAATATAAAAGTATTCTGTCCGAATACATCTACGACTTCGACAAAAGCAAACGTTAATTCGTTTTGCTGAGCTACGCCTCGCTTCGATGTTTTGAATTATAAATTCATAAACATAAATCCAGTATACACGAATATAAAAGTATTCTGTCCGAATACATCTACGACTTCGACAAAAGCAAACGTTAATTCGTTTTGCTGAGCTACGCCTCGCTTCGATGTTTTGAATTATAAATTCATAAACATTAATCCAGTATACACGAATATAAAAGTATTCTGTCCGAATACAATTACGACTTCCGACTTTCGCTTCTGCTACGAAATGTTTTGAATTATAAATTCATAAACATAAATCCAGTATACACGAATAATAAAGTATTCTGTCCGAATACAACTACAACTTCGACAAAAGCAAACGTTAATTCGTTTTGCTGAGCTACGCCTTGTTTCGATGTTTTGAATTATAAATTCATAAACATAAATCCAGTATACACGAATATAAAAGTATTCTGTCCGAATACATCTACGACTTCGACAAAAGCAAACGTTAATTCGTTTTGCTGAGCTACGCCTAGCTTCGATGTTTTGAATTATAAATTCATAAACATAAATCCAGTATGCACGAATATAAAAGTATTCTGTCCGAATACATCTACGACTTCGACAAAAGCAAACGTTAATTCGTTTTGCTGAGCTACGCCTCGCTTCGATGTTTTGAATTATAAATTCATAAACATAAATCCAGTATACACGAATATAAAAGTATTCTGTCCGAATACATCTACGACTTCGACAAAAGCAAACGGTAATTCGTTTTGCTGAGCTTCGCTTCCGCTTCGTAAATGTTTTGAATTATAAATTCATAAACATAAATCCAGTATACACGAATATAAAAGTATTCTGTCCGAATACAACTACAACTTCGACTTCCGGCTTTCGCTTCCGCTTTCAAATGTTTTGATTTATAAATTCAAAAATATATATTCAGTATACACGATTATAAAATTATTTTTTATGAATTTGACTTTTTTCTGCTTACATATAAACAATGAAAGTAATTTTAGAACCTACTGTCACAGGATTGTTTCCGTGTGAGTATTGTACATATGCGTTTTTATCTAAGAAGCTACGCAAGAATCATGTAATAAAAAGCCATTCAAAGTACGAACGATATTTAATTTTACAAAACCGCCAGTTGAAAGTGTTTCAAACATTTTTTGAACCAACTGTAATCCAGTTAGGTCAATTGACGTTGAATACAACAAGCTAAATTTTGTTATAAAAAAGCAGCCTTTAGAACATAACGCTAGCAGTAAAAACCCTACTATGCTGATTTTACGTATTTTATTAAAAGTTTCATCTGAAATGTATACATTATTGCATGTGTTCGAATTATAAATGTTATATTGTAATAACAAAACACGTTTTTGAAGAATGAAAAGAAAGTGATATATACTTTTTTATTTATGATAGTTGTAAGGTAATGCAATACTGTATGATTCAAACAATTTAACAATTCTGTAAATATTAGAAGTACCACTGTATTAGTATTTACAAAATATAAAAATTACTTAGTAGGTAAATGTAAAATAATAGAAAACATTTAATGATTTTAGATTCATGGTTACTGTTGTTTACTGTATATGAATAGAAATAGCAGATTGTAGCTAGTAAATAATATATTGCAATAGGCAAAAAGTTCTGTAAATATCTGTGAATATATAGTTATGTAATTAGGAAACATTGAACTAGTATAAATAGGGAAATACATATAATACAGCTATGTGTGACACCTTTTTATTATTGTTTGCAGTAAGGTACAAATATTAAAAACAAATTAAAATAGCACAAATAGTAGGCTAACTTTATAGTGCAATACGAAGTGTGCTAAAAAGAAGAAATGAAATTGTATAATTTCACTTAAATTATAATAAAAATCAATGATACGTTGTAGTAATACATACATACAACAATAATGAAAATGTTCAATAAATAAAATCTCGGCTACATTTAAATTGTAAAATACTTAAAACGTCTGGTTTCACAAACTTTTGCGCAGTTTTATTATCAACTATCTCAGTGACAGTCGCAAACTTTTGTATCTATACAATGGCAGAAATTCGTAAATCATATTTAAATTCAAGGCTTAAAGGCTCATTCTCTGCCCTGAGTGGATTTATAAAAAACAATAAGCATTTTCACGACAAGAAAAAAGTTGACAAAGAACTAAGCCAACTAAATTCATTTAGTCTACACAGACCTATTAGAAAGAATTTTAGGCGCAGGAGAACCATTGTGAACATGGCAGGAGAAATTTTTTGCTGTGATTTAAAAATCTTAGGGTCAGTCTTATCAAAAGCGAATTCCGGATATGAAAACATACTTTTTTGCATTGACGCGTTTACGAAAAAGCTTTTTTGTAGATTCATAAAGAACAAAAGACCAGAAACAGTAATTAAAGCAATGAAAAGTATATTCCATGAAGCAAAAATAACACCAATTTATTTATTTACAGACCAAGGTTAGCTGCAAACAGCTAATAGGGTAACATACAACTAATTCAAACGTTTCAAATTAATCTTGGTATAATATATAGGACTAACAACGATATAAATATATTATTTTGTTACTTATAGGTACTGAATTTCGAGCAGAGTCTTTTCGCAAGTTCTTAAAGAGCAAGGGAATAAAATACTATAATACATATAGTGAGACCAAATCAAGTATAGTAGAAAGAGTCATAAGGTCAGCTGAAATACACACTAACTAACAAGTTTGCTATACAAAACTCAATATAAGGTTGACGCACATGCTATAACACAGTATTTATTTGTTTATGTAGGAACATTTTTGAGAAGGTGGCTAGGTACATAACAGAAAAGCAAACAAACCGTATTCTTGAAATATTTCCTGCATTTGTAAAAACGTACAACAACACTTTTCATTCAACAATCCAGATGTCGCCTAATAGCGTGAACAGTTTGAATGAAAACGATGTATGGAGAACCATGTACTCAGACCTTATTAACGACACTACAAAACGTAGACCAGTGTTCAAGCCTGGCGACCGTGTGCGAATTAGTCGTACTAAATTAACATTTGAGAAAGTTAAGTATAATATAGCGTACCACGTGAGCTAAAATAACAGATTATAAAACATGTATAAATAGGGAGACTTTCGAACAATCGAGTTAATGTATTTTTATCCTTTACACAGGCTACAACCAAAGCTTTAGCTTAGAATGGTTCATTGTGAAGTCCGTAAACTTGGAAACCATACCAATAACATACTACTTGGAAGATTTAAATCACAACAGCATTACTGGATCATTTTATAAGGAAGAACTCAGCCGAGTTGAAGAATCAACATGAATTCTACACCGTTTATCCCATACTTTACCAATGCTATCAAGCAGCATATCAACAACAAACGCAGAAGATTAGACAAACACTGCTGTTCCCAATTAGATCGAGACCCAGCAGGTACCGAAAATATCTACATGACGATTACAAGTGACCAGCAAAACAATATTTATACTGCAAACACCCCGTCTAGCTTTGTAGCTGTTCTCCCTACCCCTCTAAACCTTGAAAATTACGACGTCGGACTAGTGAGTTTGAGATATACAAGCAGCATACAGCCAGCTATAGTTCAGCATGTACCAGCTACCCCAATACGTAGCGTGCGTAGCGCTGAAGTTTCTGACCTCGAGCCTATTAAAAAACTGTTTCCCAACTACAAGCCAACAGTAAAAAGTTTTTTTAACTTCCAGAAACAAGAAACAACAGTACACCAATTCATGACTAGACTTAACGATGCGTTAAAGCTAAATCAAGACAAAGTGCCGCTTAAAATTGAACAAAAAGCTCTCAGCTTAGACCCTGAGGAAATACATATGATCCTTTTAAACGTGTCAAAATCAAACAATGTAATTCTTGCAATCCCTACACCTCTTGCATTGTTTTTTAAGCAAGGCAGATCACGGTTTATGTCTGGAAACCATTTACCGTACGACTACTCACGTCAAGAAGACTTTGAGATAATTCCAATGGACACAAACTTCAATTTTGGGGCTGAAAAAATTGAAAGCATGGAGAACGTAATACAGTTATACCAGGGCTTTGAGACTTTTATAATTTTCAGAAAACAAATAAATACAGGAGATTCTGACTATCGTAAATGTTTTGAACGTTTTAATTCTGAGATGCGTGATCCAGAAAATAATGACACAAATCTAAAAATTGAGTTTCCTTCTGATACAAGCAATACCAAATGCAAATTGACGTTTGAAGGAAACGAAGGGGATTATGTTGTGTTACCCGAACCAATAGCACTGTGCTTAGGCTTGCAGCAACACGACAAGTTTTACAATGGCGTCTACGAATCTGAATTTGACTTTGACGAAGAGAAATACAATGAAATTGTAGACTATGATTACATGAACATATGCCTGTTTAAAATGTGTGCACATTATATGCCAATGAAAGAACCAGAAGAAATGGACTTGGATCACATAGTGCATGAAATTAACCGCACTTTGAATGAGCGGCTTTGGAGTGATACGACTGTACAGTTTAAACATGAAGACGGACAGCTCAGTATTCCAAACCTACGAGAAGATATTACTGTACAGCTCCCACCACTTGTTAATAGATTCTTTGGGTTTGATGACAATTTCATATTCAAAGATGGTGTCGTCGCCAACTTGCAACCGGAATTAGCAAAGGAAGAAGAAAAAGAGAAAGAAAATGAAGAATTTGAAGAAGATGTAGAACCTGAGCATACAGAACCAGCTAAGCGAATGCTTGTAACATGCAATTTGATCGAAAACCAGCTCTATGCTACCCATGCTCTACCGTTGCTGCGCTCAGTTGATATCTCAAGCGAATATAATAAAGAGACAGTGCACAACTTTTTGCCAATATTATATTTGCCACTTAAACAGCAGGAACAGCAAGTAATACGGATTACCCTTTTAAACGAATACCGAAGCCTTGTCACACTGCCTGAGAATTCGCAAACTATTATAGAATTGCAGTTCAAGCCTCGCAAAGTTTAAAACATATTTAATATAAAAAGACATAGTTCTTTATTTGCGAATCATTCTTAAATCAACTCTCAAACAACAACAACATCATTTTATTTACAGTGCTTCTTAATAAATTAAATTCAAAAATAAATTTGCAGTGCATTGCCTTACATGTACAACGACGATCCAATACACAAAGTGGTGGATCTTCTGTAGTTCTTACTTCTGCCCAGTTTCAGAGCAAACGTCTGAAAAATACGGAGAACGGTTAAGTCCGCAAATTGAATTGAACTACGATGAAATTAAAAACCTTGTGTTGTTCTTAACCCAAGATTGCAAATTGTAAAGTTTGTTGTGCGAAAAACATGAATACATTAACTCTGGAAAGTTTGTTGTGTGAGGCATGCCAGTTCTGCTGGTTGAACTATACGCCGTCAAGTGTGCAAACTGTCATGTATAAAAACAAACAATACTGTACGCGATGTGAATTGCAAGAAAGGAAAAAAGATGAACAAGTACTTGCCAGCTTAAATACACCGTACGATGAGTGGATTGACTTTGATGATTTCAACGATGTTAGCAATTGGTGTGAAGTAACCCGAAGTTTTGAAAATATTGATTGTTTCGTGTGTAAATTCGATCCTGGTGATGTTTCGTCAGTCAGAGGCGAACCCGATGCAGAGTATATTCACAGCATATCTTTGTATGGGGAAACAGTGTACATTTACAAGTACATGCCAGAAATCAAAGTATGCAACTACTGCATGTTTTGGCGATGCTTGAATGTTTTAGAGAATGTTCGAGAATATATTTATGAATACAAAGAAGATGAATACCGAAGCCTTGTCACACTGCCTGAGAATTTGCAAAGTTTAAAACATATTTAATATAAAAAGACACAGTTTGTCATTTGCGAATCATTCTTAATTTAACTCTCAAACAACAACAACGTCAGCCCAGTTACTTGCAAATTATTTAAACAAACAGTGCAGTGCTTCAATTTATTTACAACATTACCAAACATGTTGTAAATCATGCGTAAAATTGTGTGTAAAAACGTTTACGAATCTGACGCTGGCGACGCACTCCAAATTGTGGACGAAGAACTTTTAAAAGACAGTTTACTCGGTGAATACTGTACACTCGAACCAATTAAAAACATTGCTACTGAAAACGACAAACAAATGGGAACTGGAGAAGATACCGTAGGAGTTGGTCTTGAAAACACATTAAACAGCAGTGCAAACAGTGAAATAGGCCTAGAAAATACCCAAAATTTAGTTCCACTTAAATTGCGACAGCCATCCAAACGACGTGCAATTTCTCACAAGTGCCGCGTTACTCATTGCCGTACAATTTGCCCTAAAAGAAATAAAAAAGTTGTAAAACGCAATATGCCTAAAACTCAGACTGGCGGACGTTGTGTAGCTCGTCGTAAGGCACAGTCTGGAGGCTCAAGAAAACGCATTGTTCGCCGGCGTGTTCAAACTGGTGGCCGCCTAAGACGTAAACCAGTTACGCATACTAAGCAACGAGGAGGAGGCAGATCATCTGCTCAGTCTGGAGCAGAAAGACGAAGAAAAGCATACAGACGCAAATAACTTATAAACCACTGTACGTTTAATTCTACTTCATTCATCACCTAACCTACAACGAAGCAATATCAACAAAAAATTTGCAGCTCTGTCTTATCATGGATTCCACACCAGGATTCTACGACGAATCTACAATTTACGAGGGTTCTCAAAAATCTATACAGAACAGCCTTATTTTAGACAAGTTGCCCCCAACTAATGTCAGCGTTGAAGATGCCTCCGAGTATTACCCATACTACCCCGTACTTAGCCCGCGAGATAACGAAAATCCACTCATTTTTGATATTTTGAAATCGAAAGGCAAGTATTACGCCTTAGACGGATCTTTTCTAGATCTCACATGCCGTGTTATGCTAGCAGATGGCAAACCGATAGCAGCTACTGATTTAGTCGCTCCGTGTTCAATGCTGTTCTACGGTTTATTCAGTAACATGGAGTTCTATTTAAATGGCCAGCTAATTAGTGACAACTCAAATCATTACGCCATCAGTTCTTACTTGAAGAAGGAACTTGCATCCAATCCAATTGAAAAGAAAAACGGCATGTTAGACCAGTTGTACATACCAAACACTACTCCAGATACATTTACTAAAACTGACGACGGCTTCATGGCTCGATATAATATTGCTAGTGAATCAAAGCCGTTTACAATGGTGGGAAAGCCAGAATCGCCATTCTTCACACAGACTCGAATGTTACCAGGAGAAACTGATATCCGAATAATTATGAGAAGATCTCACCCTGCCTTTTGCATTGATGCAGAAACTGAAACCAGAACCGGGTACTCTGGTTGCCCGTTTCGCGTGGACATTGTAAATGCTGTACTGTACGTGAAGAGACAGACCGTTTCACCACTAGCTATTGAAAAGCATCGACTTAACCTTAATAATGGTACGCTCAAGTACCCGTGTATTGAACCTGAAATCAAGAACTTTGTTATTCCATCTGGCGTGAGTTCACATTCCTTGGATAATTGCATCAACGGCAGATTACCACAAGTTATTGTGTTTGGCCTGGTGGATTCTGAAGCGTATCTGGGAAAACTCACAAAATCCTTTTGCAACTTTCAACATTTTAACTTGAGTGAAATTACTGTCTCAATGAACCAAGAAGCAATTGAATACAAGACGTTGCCTTTAAGTTTCAAGAAAGAAGATGGATCAGGAGAAGATAACTTTTTGCTGGCTCTGAACACCCTTAAAAAAACAGCAGCAAATCCAAGCCTCGGTAACGGGGTAAATAGAAACAACTATACAAAGGGAAGAGTCTTATTTGCATTTGAGCTTGTACCCACACAAGCCAATGCTTTAAGCGTGAACAAAACTGGACAGGTCCAAATAAGTTTGAAGTTTAGAACCGCACTAACTAAATCAGTGACAGCTATACTATATAGCCAATATCAAAACATTATTGAGATTGACCGCAACCAACAAGTTATCATCAACCGTTAAAATGTAAAGTACCAAACAAGTTTGTGCAAAAACAAAAAACAATTAAGCTCCAAGTATATATATATTAATGTATCTATAACAGGCCTGTCTGTTCCTTTACAGATGTTGAACAAACAACAACGTTCACATTATGAACACTGGAGAATTACAACAATGTCTCAAAATCTTACTTGGAGAAACTCAAGTAAAGTTCTACGTAATTGCAGCAGATCAAATGCGGTCAACTTTGCTCAGCGCAGAAAAAAGAAACAATGGAATAACTTACCCTATTGCAATTATTCAAAATACAGACAAGTTGGAAAGCCCTGGGAAGCACTGGATTTCTTACTGGGTGACTTCAAAGGACAGCTTCGAATATTTTGACTCGTATGGAAATCCAATTCAACGGTATCGAAATTTGCAATTGCCAGGAAACCATATGGTGGCTGAAAACTGCACAGTGCTACAAAGCGGCAGATCAACAGTGTGTGGAATGTATTGTATATATTATCTCTACTCTAGAGCTTTAGGAATTAGTTATAAAGATTTTTTGAGTATATTTACAAGCTCTGTACTAGTTAATGATAGAAAAGTAAGGAAATTTATAGAAATGATCCCTAGTGTAATACCGAATATGTATAGCGTACCACCTAAACTACAGTCTAATACATTTAAAGTTTCGTGTCCAGAGTTTTGCCATAGTTTAATAATGTACTATTAAATATTATTGTAATATTGTGTAAGAAGTGTAGCCTAACTTTATAAAAAATGTATCACAAATTTATTATAAATAGCAGTATATGTAAAAACTTTTGTCAGTAGCAGTTTAGATTTTATAATGTCAACAGCAACCACTGTCGACTTTAGATTAATTCACCCTTTTACGGCTATGATATGTGGCCCTAGTTCATCAGGAAAAAGTACTCTCTGTCTAGAAATTGTTAAGCACCGAAAACAAATTATTAGCGAAAAAATAAATAAAGTAATATATGTTAGTGTACATACAAAACCAGAACAGTTTTCTGGCATTGATTTTGCATCGGACAGTGAAATAACATTAGTGTCAGATATAAATAACATTGAAGCATTGTTAGATGATATCAACAGCCCGTGCCTATTGGTTTTAGATGACCACTTAAACTTTATAGAGTCAAATCCAAAGGCCAGACTCTTAGTTCAGAAAATATTTACTGAGTTGTCCCATCATATGGACTTTAGTGTTATACTTGTTCTACAAAACCCGTTTACCAAAGAGTTGAGAACCACAAGCTTAAATACTAAATACATGATATTGTTTGACGTACCAAGAGATAGAAGCATTATTGGTCAAATTTCAAGACAGGTTAGCCCTGGACGTCCTAAGTTCCTGCAAGAAGCATACGAGAAAGCATGCAGTTTACGCCAGCACAGTTACATAATGCTAGATTTGCATCCAAAGTGCCCCAATCCTACAACATATGTGCAAAATAACGTATTTCCGTGTAATGGTACTGACATTTACGTACCATTTCAACCATAAAAATGGCTCAAACAAACAATAGTGGCGGTCGTTTTGAACAAAACTACAAGTTTCTGTCAAATTTAACATTTTACAAGTCTAAGGAATACAAAACTCTTATAACAAGTGCAACATCTGAACAATTATATGCCTTGGCTGAAACTATATACAACGTGAATAAATTTTGCAAACATCCACTTAAAGGATACAATACTCAAATAAAGACGCTAATTAAGCGATTAACGTGTGACGATATACTACGCCTGCGCATAGTTTTACTCAAGTATCATAAACTTATTCAAGCAATTTTAGCTACAGTGTTTTATAAGGTGTACAAAAGTGAAATTTGTCATACTACTTTATTCTCTGACATAATTTGTGACTAATGTTCTACGTTTTAACAAACAAACAAAAATGGCAACAGTAATGAAGGCAATTGAGCCAAAGCTGTATGCTGAGCTTATGAAAATACGTGCAGAACAGACTAATAATAAACCTGCCTATAAACCCAATACAGCATCTGCACCTTCCCCTCCTAACCAATTTGACAACACACAGCTGCAAGACTTACAAAATGGCAATGAAACAGGAAATCCTAAGGAAACACTGAAACGACAAGATTGGATCCAGTACGAAGAAATGATTTCAAGACCCTTCAAACGAAAACGGCGTAATATAAGTGCATAAATATTCTTGCAGAACAAAATGCAAAAACTTATATAAACAGTTGCAAATTTTCAATTGTCACCAGTTGCATACAACAACTCACAGCGTTCAATACTTAACATCAGCCATGCCTTCAATACGCATATACGTTTCAGTGCTGCTTGTGCTTCCTGCACTCGCATTGGTATGTAACAATGTAGCTGCAGCTGATGTGTTAGCTGCGCCACCTGTGACTGAAGATACTCAATATAAACACGCCACAAGATCCTCTGAAAATATCAAAGGCCAAATGGACGGGACTAAACCAGCTCAGCAGTTTAATACTACGCAACTTCCTCTAATCCAATCCAATTCATTTCATAAATTTATACTTCAGGCATTAAAGTATATGCTTGAAAGTCTAAATGCCCAGAACGGAATCATCATGGACGTGGTCGAGAAGTTTCAACACACAGAAACAAAGCCATTGGTACACAATACATTTGATTACATACGTAAGTGAATAATATTATTTGTTCACTGACTCGTAAGTTTGACTAATATACCATATATCGTATAGACTTGTACAGCTAATAGTAGTTTAACTAGCACTATGTATATACACATACTAATACATGGCTTTTGTTTTCTGTTTTGGCGCATGTACAGCTATCTACGTGTCATTCATCTTGGTCCTGCTCCTGTTTGCATTCAAAATTATAAAGCTGTTCAGAAAGGGGAGAACCTGGCCCCCTAAAGAAGTGGGTGGAGACCAACAAGTGGGCGTGATAGAGCGGCTCGAAGATTCAGTTATAAATACTGGTATCCAACTGACTCAGCCTCACACTACTCGCAGCAGCAGTTCACGCACCTAACTCAAGAACCTAAGAAGTCCTAAAGCCATACATCTACAAAGCTCACAGTTCTAGGCAGAACTCTACTGCTGTATCGGAAACCCAACCGTGGTGTTTCAAATTGCCCTCCTGTATACGTAAAGCCCAACGGTGTTTTGCTTGACCAACATGGACCCTCAAATTACCCCATCCTATACTACACGAGTTGTCGGCGCACAACTGTATCACGAGCAAGAAGATTACCCTTTGCCCACAGTGCTAGGATCATCCCCCAACCACTTTAAGTGTTCTTTTCCCCACTGTTTGTTTAAGTGTTACTTTCACGTACCGTATAAGTCCCATGTGGAGCACGTACATCAATGTGAAGATTGCAACCTGTTTTGTTTAAACAAACAACACCACCAATGCTCTCATGTTGGAGAAAGACTTGGGCACATTGAGAACCGCAGCCAAGATCTGGTAGGGGGCGGCACCAGTCGATCAGGGGCAACATATGGACCAACTACAAGCACAGCAAGCCAACCAGCAAGAAAACGACTACGCCGTTCACCTCAAATAGACTTGGACGTATTTCAAGAATATTCGCGATATCATAAGGGAATGATTGTAATCTACATTCACAAGCCAATTGAAACATTTGCAAGTATTGAAACAATAATGGCAGAATTGCATGATCCCTTTGTAAAGTTACTGACACAGAACCTGAGTGTACATAGTGGCATAAAAGCTCAGCTTATAATTGTCGCTACAATGGAACTGGAAGTTGAAGTGGAAACAGAAAAAACTATAAAAGTGCGTAACCCAACCTTTACAGGTCAGAATTACGATATTTTTAATACAAGTGAAATTGACAAGTTTGTTTTAAACAGCACAAATGAGTGCGTAGAAAGACTAACTGATTATAACAAGTATGGAACTGGATGGGTACTTCGCGAAATTGAATCAGTTCAGGTGAAGATTGGTGTACTAAACTTATTTGCAAATGCGGCAGCAAAAGGATACATCAAGTTTCCTAAAATGAAACCCAAAAAAACTGGCTATTTAAACATCAAAAATAAATGCAACGAGTGCTTTAAGTTCTGTGTGGCTGCTCATCGGTTTAGACAAGAAATAATAGACAATAAAATGTACAAACTAAAGTTACAAAACAAAGTGCAAAACGTTCAACATTTAAAACAAAGCTTGGAGTTTCCAGAGCAGTACCGACCATACTTTTCCCGATTTGACTTTACTGAAGTTACATTTCCTTTGCAAATGGACAACTTGACTGGATTAAAAACATTTGAAATAAACAATAATCTTGGAATCAATATTTGGAGCCACCGAGAAGATCAAATTATTCAAATACGAAGATGCCAGAATACCGACATAAGTGAAAAGTGTAATTTATTTCTCATCCAAAACGACTCTGCAAATGAAGAAGGCAAAGCTTATCATCTTGTGCTGATTACTGACCTAAACAAATTTCTGTGCAATGGGCATAATACCAAACAATTTTATTGCCAACTGTGTTTCAGATCGTTTAATTCTGAACAGAATTTAGATCAACATCTAGAAAACTGCCAAACTCTTGTAACAAAGCACATTGTGTTTCCAGAATTACACGAACGAATCAAGTTTTCAAAACTGTGGCAAACTTTGCCGTATCCTTACGTCATTGTTTATAAATTTTTAACATTCTTAAATCCTACTGAAGATACAAAATCTGTAACACACAATATCAAGATTTCAAACGAAATTCTTCCAGCCGCATATTCGTTTGTTGTTATAAGTCAAATGAAACACTTCGATAAGGTTATAGCAGTGGAGTATTTCGATGGTCTAAATTTAATGAATCATTTCTTTAAAAGAATATTTACTTGGGCAAAAACGTTATTGTCCAACATAAGAAACACCAACAACTTTGTACAGCCATCAGAGGAAGAAAAGAAACAATTCAATGAAGCATCACATTGTCACATGTGCAAACGTGAATTTGACAACAATAAGAAGATATTTAAATATTTTCATCATAACCACCACCAGGGTAACTTCGAGTTTGCAGCATGCAGCCGATGTAATCTACAAATAAAGTACAAGTTTGAAATACCCATAATTTCACACTGTGGAGGAACAATTGACTACCACCTATTAATAAGTGCGATGAAAACAAATAACTTTAAAGCTAAGGATGTCAAAGTTATTGCAAAATCCGCTAGTGATATAAAATCTATAACAATAACTTCAAAGGATACTTGGCTACCAGATCTTCATCTCCAATACCCGTCAGAAGACAACACTGGGGAACAGTATACTGGAAAAAAGTTCAACTCAAAAGTTAAAGTTCGTTTCATCGATTCGAGTTTATTTATGGATACAAGTTTAACAGATTTAGTTGAATCTTTAAAATCGCAAAACAAACAAGATTTAAAACTTGTGTCACAGTGTGTGTCGCATTTTGCTCCCTCAAGTCAAATGAAATTAACAAACCCAGAAGCTAAGAAGTATAAAGAAAACTGTATTGAACTGTTACAGACGCCCCTGTGCTTTCCGTTTAAGGCACTAAACAATCGTTCTGCATTTTCGAAGAAACTTATTTTAAGAGAACAATTTCAGCGATCAGTACTAGACGACGAGCCAATTTCTGAAACAGAATGGGAACTTGTGCTAAAAGTGTGTACTCAATTCGAACTCACAACATTGCGCGATTATACACGGGTTTCGTGTATGATAGAAACACTTTTACTTGCTGAAGTATGGCAAAACTTTAGAAAAATTGGACTTCAAAACTACCAACTGGACCCAACTTACTCCATGACGCTGCCCAGCTTCTCTTGGGAGTGTTTTCTGAAGTTTACGAATGCTGAAATCGATTACATAAGAGATCAAAGAATATTAGACATTGCGACAAACGGAATACGCGGCGGTCAGTGTATGTTCACTCAGAAGCATGTAGTTGCCAACCATGAGCGATGTCCGGAAGGATTTGACGAGTCAAAACCTCGCAAGCAATTGCTGTCACTAGACATCAATAGTTTGTATGCATATTGCTTAAAACAGCTAATGCCAGTGTCGGATTACGAGTACATGGAAGCCAAAGACCTAAAACATATCAACTGGGCTGATTCTAATTTTGGCAACGAAGAGGGTAGCTTCGGATATATACTAGTAGTGGATTTAGAATACCCTGCACATTTACACAAACGAGACCAAAACCTGCCTCTTGCAATGGAAAAGAGAACATTGAATCTGCAGGACGTTGCTGCTATCATGTGCCCAAATAAAACTACAACTGCCAGTTTGCAGCGGCAAGTATCCCGCCCCCGATTGATGTTAACTCTTTATAACAAGTACAACTATACAGTGCATTTTAAAGCTCTGCAATATTATTTGTCTAAGGGATTAGTTTTACTAAAAGTTCATTGTGGCGTAAGATTTAAACAACAACGCTGTTTTAAACCATACATTGATGTTAACTTGGAAAAACGCAAAGCAGCTAAAACAGAATTTGAAAACAAAGCACTTAAAAAAAATAACAATGTAATTTACGGAAAAACAATTACAAATATCTTGGAATTTGTTAATGCTCATATTTGTACAAGTGCAGCAGAAGCTGAAAAATCATTAGCATCTCCTCGTTGCAAAGACTTTGAGGGATTGTCAGAAGATCTCAGCATATTCACAGAAGAATTGAAAACATATCGCGTTACTAACTCGCCATTAACTGGAGTCGCTATTTTAGATACTGCAAAAGTTTTGTTCTATAAAAAATGGGATCGTCTTTGTGAAATATTTCACGACAAGGCACATCTGGATTACAGTGATACCGACGGATATGAAATGCACACAATTGACGAGCTAAATACATTTTGGGACGATATCTTTAAAGCAAAGATAGAGTTTGATTTCAGCAAAATTCCTCGCGACCATGAGTTCTTTAAAATGTATGAGCACCAATACTCAGGTTTGCACAGTCTAGATAAAGACAAAAGCGGAAAGTTAAGAATACAAAGCTTAGACCTAAAAGAACTAATTATTTTAAAACCAAAAATGTATAGTTCATTGTACTTAAACGACACTCAACAACAAAAGTGTGCAGGAATTTCAGCAGTTGCAATGAGGCAGTGTAAACACAACAAGTATAAAATAATGTTGGAAACAAACAAACCTTGTAAGATAAATGTGAATTCTGTAAGGTCTAAGGACCATAACTTGTACATTGTAAACTTTAATAGATTGGCATTTAACTCTTTGGATTTATCTCGAGTATTTCCAGATCCAACTAATTGTAATTATAGTTTACCTTTTGGCCATGTTGATTTACGTAAGACATAACTTGGTTTGCAACATGAACGTGAAAAAAAACTTGTAAATATGTAAATATTGTAAAAACAAACTTTGTAAATAATAGCTTTAGTTAAAAAACATAATAATTGTATGTGTAAACTTGTGTAAACAACTGTAGTTTTTAGTTTAATTATAAGTAGCCCTATGTATATAATATTAGCCTAATACTATAAATATAAATTTAAAAAAAATATAAATTAATTGTAAAAAATTTGTATTGTAAGATGTACATATGTGTAAATATTTAACTTAAGTTTAATTCAGAATACTGAAAACCATTATGTAAATATCAATGTAAATTGTGTCGGTGTAGCAAGAAAATTTCAAAAAAAATAAAATGTAAATATGTAAATACTTTAATTAAATGACTTTATTTGCATTTCTCCTGGTTCATTTTACTTATATTCCTATAATTAGCATACAACACAAGGCAAATCCCCATTCATAGGGAGCTACCTATGTACCTACTCACACAGAAACATGTCATAATAAGAATAATATTATTAAATTCTATGGCCACGTAACACTATGCCATGTAATGTAATGCACGTAGTCCGAATCCGCCTGTCACCCAATGCATCTCATTATATCTGCCCGTTCCATCCCTTCATATCTTCCCGTTCGTTCCCGTTTTTATTCCTTCCATATCTGCCCATAATATCTTCCCCCGTTCCTTCCCATATACCTTCCCGGACACCTTCCCAGCTACTTCGTCTTTCTCACTCCCAACACTCAAACTCACCCCACCAACCCCAAAACACTCCTATGCTACAACACACTAGGTAAATCCCCAACTAATACAGTAGTCACTACTATTTCTTACAGAAAGAACTGCAGTCAATAGAAAAGTGTAGAATACAAAAAATCCGGCGCTTCGCGCCGGATTTGTCAACCGTGGGCGGGCCCGAAGTAGATGCAGAGCTTCAACAAATGCGCAACACAATTTATGTTACGCTAAAAGATGATATTAGATTTATGAAAGCTCCCCTACCATCAATAAGCCATATACGAATGTGCGTAGCATGTAGTTAAATATAGCTGAATAATGTTAACAAATTGCACTATTCACAAATGACGTCATTTATAGAGGCTCTTCTACCATCAATAAGCCATATATGGAAGTACGTGGCATGTAGTTAAATATAACTGAAAAATTTGTTAGAATTGCCTAATTCACAAATAACGTCATTTATAGAGCCTCCTCTACCACCAATAAGCCATTTAGGAATGTACGTTGCAAGCAGTTAAAAAAAAATAATACTTACATAAAGGTATTTATAAACGATCTGTGTATGTATTCTTGTAACACCCCTGCGTTCAAAGTATCTGTTTGCCTAATTTTAAAACAAACGCAGAGTTGAACCCCAAAATAGTGATATTTGGATGACGTCATTTATGGAAGATCCCAGTATGAATACTGGAGGCATTCCATAATATGGGTACCCGTTTACCTCATTTTAAAACTAAAGACAGGCGGGATACTTGAAATATTATTATTTAAACAACGCCATCTATGAACGATTTCCGTACAAATACTAAAAAAATCATATGTTGAGGTCATACGTCTACCTAATTTCTAAACTATTTACAGTGGGGATCTCTAAAATAGTAAAATTTGAATGACGTCATTCACGGACGATCCCCGTATGTAAGCTTGAAAATTCAATGTTAAGTATATAAGTTAACTTAATTTTAGAACTAAAGGCATGTGAATTTCTAAAACGGTAAAATTTGTATGACGCCCTTTATAGACAAACCCTGCATGCATACTAGTAAAATCTTATGCATGTCAACCTAATTTCTAAACCTATGACAGTGGGGATCCCTAAAAAAGTAAAATTTGTATGACGTCATTTTTGGACGATCCCTGGATGCATACTAGTAAAATCCTATGTTGAGGATATATGTTAACCGAATTTCTGAACTGTTGACAGTAAGGATCCCAAAAATAGTAAAATTTGTATAACGTCATTCATGGACGATCCCCGCATGCATACTAGTAAAATCCATTGTAAGGATATATTATGTCAACGGAATTTCTAAAATTGTGACAGTGGGGATCCCTAAAATAGTAAAAATTTATATGACGTCATTGATGGAAGACCCCTGCATGCATACTTGTAAAATCCTATGTTAAGGATATATGTCAACCGAATTTTTATACTTATGACAGTGGGGATCCCTAAAATAGTAAAATTTGTTTGACGTCATTTATGGACGATCCCTAGGCTGCATTGGTAACGTCTGTAAAATGATGAGGAAGGAGAATTTCGAATGCCTGAGCTGGTATTCGAAGAGTGGACCCCCGTCATGAGAACGAATATTTTCCAATTTTACATTTCGGTGTCAAACCAACGACCACTATACTAGTCTGCCCTGTGAACGTACATATGTCAGCAGTACATTTACTTGCAATGGATATTGGTGAAAATTTTCCATGTGTATTTCTAACGGTGAAACTTGACAAGCTCTCAGCTCCATATGTACCTTTCATGTATTTTCAGCCCTTTTTTTTTATCTTGAAACATATATTTCATTCTTTGTCAGTTTAACTGTTAATTGCGAACAAACTTTTCATTCAATAATAACCAAAAACTATACAGCACTTCTCCCTCGCTTTTCTGGGCTAATAAAAGTTGTTTTAATTTAAAATCTTCAAAAATGCGACCTGTAGCGTGCGACCAACACCCCTGGGACAGACAGACAGACAGACGGACAGCAAACACCAGACCAATAGATGCTTGCTCAGCATCTAAAAAGCAAACTCAATGTTAATACAGGTTGCGCAGGCAAATTGAGTTAAATGCGTAATTTAATATTATTATTATTTTTATATTTTATGGAAAACTTGTGTTAATTGATAAATTCACAAAAAACAGCTTTAAAATGAATGCATCATTCTCAGCAATCGGTGTTCGTTGCAGTGTGCTGTCTCCTCCACGTCGTCGCAGTCGTCATCGTCATCCTCTGCTTAATATAAGATATTAAAAGAATGCACATAGAGCATTTACTACTTTAAAAACATGTGTGAATATACCTGTTCTATTTTTTCTAAAAGCGTAAATAGAATATTTTAAACTTTTTGAAAACATGCAAACGTAGAACATTTTTCACGTTTCAAAAACGTGGTAATAAAATATTTTACAATTCTTAAAAACATGTAAAACAATATTTTGCAGTTAGAAAAATCAGGGAAATAGAACGCTTAGCAGTTTTAAAAGCTCCATGTTAACATCGCACTTGTTTATATTATTTATAGTCATTTTAGATGGTCCACTTGAATTGTAGAATAAGTTATTTATCGACTATTTTGATTCTTCACCCACCATGATAAGTATATGCAATTTTATTTAGTTCAAAAATTCCGGATTTGTCGACCGGGGGCTGGCCCGAACTAGATGCTGAGCTTCAACAAAGGCGCAAGACAATTTATATTACGCTAAAAGATGATATAGGATTTATGGAAGCTCCTCTACAATCAATAAGACATATAACAATGTTTGTAGCATGTAATTAAATATAGCTGAATTTTTGTTATAAATTGCACCAATCACAAATGGCGTCATTATAGACAATCCCTGAATATCTGTTACGCTTATAGGTAAGTACGTGACATGTAGTTAAAATAGTATGAAAACAAATATAACGTTAGGACTTGGGATACTAGAAACTATGGTATTTGAAGGACGTTATAAAAGACGATCTCTGAACATGTATAACACAAATAGGTCAGTCTGTGACATGTAGAAGAAATTTTCACGTGACATCATTTGCGCGTCACCCTCAACATGCTTACCTAAAAAGAATGCAATTCCATCTGGGTGGGGGTGTCTAAAAGAAATTTTTGCCTGACGTCAGTTGCGCGTCACCTCTAACCTGCTTACCTTATGTAAATGCAATAGCAGCTGAGTGAGGCTGTCTCAAAGATATTTTCACGTGACGTCCTTTGCGCGTCACCCCTAGCCTGCTTACCTAATGTTGATGCAATAGCAGCAGTGCAAGCCAATCGGTCCCTAACGAGCTCTTAAAAAAAATTGACCGAGGGTCCCTTTTTCTTTAAAAAACTACCTCAATTTGAGCCAGCCTGAGCCGGGAGGAGGGAAATCGTTCAACACTGTTCTTTTTATCTATTTTACCTCCTCCTTTCATTGTCTCGGTCTTTGAGGGAAAATTTTTTCCACCTCATTGAGCTTTTACTACAATCTCCCCCAATCTGAGCCAACCCCCTAGGTACTGGAAGTTAATCCTACCTACCTACAAAAAATGTTGAAGACTATTATTAATAGGCGTAACAGCATCGTGATGTTAATAATATATTAAATATATGAATAAATAATAAACACAAACACCAATGGCAATACAAAACAGAGCATAAAATTACTTAATAATAAATGACAATATGAATTTTAATATTCTGTACTGTATGCCGTATTAGCCTATCAGCTTTGCTTTTTATGTAGCTATAGATTATATAGTATACATTAACATAAGACATTATTTATTTGTATAATATATAACATATCATATATCTTTGACTGTATTATGATAATTAGGGTAAGACAAAAAAACTATAGGCAATAAAATATTAGGCAACGAATAAAAGTTCTCGTGTTTATAAAAATAAATGTTATTAATTAAATTCCTAATTAAACCTAATTCTAAACAATGTCATAATGTATTAATAAAAAATAGGCGTAAAATGATATTACTAATACCATAATATATAAATTATTGTTATATTTTAATGTTACAATAATTATAACCGCAATTTAAAACAAAATAAAAATTACTGAAACTTGGAAATTGTTAAAATAATAATGAGACCAGTAACATAAACTGTGATTAGTGCACATAAAATATATATTAATATTTTTTGTTTTTTATTTAAAAAATATTCAGTCAGCAGAAATTCCGTTATAGCTGACAATCGTAGACGCTGACAATTGCCAGATGATGTGCCGCTTCAAAAACCTTTTTGGGGCAGACACCAAATTATATTATTAAAACATTAACAGTCACCTACTTTTATCAGTTTAACCCTAGAGCCAACCTACTTCAATCAATGCACCTCACTAATACTCACCCTGTTTATTCATTGAAACACAATCAGTCACTCATTTAGTCAATGTATCACCAACAGCCACTGTTGTCGTTGTAACACTACTAATCATAACAATAAGTAATGATGCGATTACATTTTAATTATCAGGAAGCATTACTGAATGCACAATGACAGTAGAATGAAAAGTAGCAGCCTCTGCTCTTGCACTTTAATGTTTCGTGGTGTCCGCAATCTAGACGCAATTTTAATTAATTTGGTTTCAGTATGCAGTATGTACTACGCAGGCAGTGTATACACCACGTTTGTAGTGTATGCACTGCAACTGCAAGACACCCGAAGGCCGACAAAATTCAGGCCAATCAAGCAAATAGTCGTCGGGTAATAGTGCAACCTACTCGACAAAAAAGTTTGCAATCCACCTTATAGCCTACCATTTTTTGCACCTACCTGGAATGCTTGAATTATGCAACTGACCCAACACCCAAAATTTTATTAGGTAGACCAAAACATAGCCGAAACAAATACCTGCAACTCACCCAACTGTCAACGGATTTCTACAATCTACCCAACGTACCCAATTTTTGAGGATCATCTAATGATAATGATGACAACGACGATGCAATAGTTTAGTGTGTAGTTATCGCGGCGGAGATAAATGCGTAGTTTGGAGAGAGAACTATACTAGGACTAGGACCAGGACTGGAGGACCAGACGCAACAGAGCGCAACACGAGACCATATGTAGCTCTAAACTTTGTATGTACTGATACAAGGACGGGATAAATCAAAAAGCTATATTTTGTTGGCTGTAGACTGTATAAATAAAGGACTTACTAGTTAGGATTTAAGTGAACAGCAGAAATAAAATAATTCGAATTGGCGCTGCTCATGAGTCAGCTGTCGTGTGACACTATGTCTATGCAACACTTCATAAAGATAATTAAGGTATTCGTTGAACTTATTAGATGCCAGTATTCGTCCTTGTCCAAGTGGTGTCCACATTTGTTGAATAACGGACAGCACACAGAATTTAAAGCTACACTTAACTGATTCCACTCCACTTTACTGAAAAGTTGAGCAAAGCATGAGTTCCAAGTTACCAAGTCTGGGTTTAAATTTTAGAAAACTAAAGGATCCTATGATACAGAAAAATTCTTACCCTAGCCATTTCCGACCAAAAAATGTTTTTTGTTGTAAACTGCAACCACAATATTGCATCTTCGGGTGTGAATGCAGATTAAGCAGTGCGTACACACATGCTGTTAGATATAATTTATTTGTTCATTTGCAGGGAAGGGATATATAATATCTTGTCATAAAAAACTTCTTGATATTTTTGAAATCCCACAGAAATCTAACCCATTATTAATATTATTATTGTGTGGACCAAAGGGTTAACTGTACTGTGCCTACATCATGAGAAACATCATTTTTGGCATTTCAAACAAACAATATGGTGAAAAACGTGTGAAACAACTATTAAGGTATTACGCTAAACTTTAAAGTAATTAAATTTCGGTAGTTATCATCGTCCAAATGGTGTCTAAACTGACGGACTGGAGGAAGCAACACAGAACTTAGAGCTGCACTCTATTGAATTTACTCCGTTTTGCTAAAAGTAAAGTTTAGCAAGAGTTCCAAGTTGCCTTTGCGGTCCGAGTTCTAGTAAGAAACGAAATTTAACATACGTTTGTGAGGTGTTATTACGAAATTAGAAGTAACTAAAACACTGCTACCAGCACCAAAAAGACAATTAACACGACACCACGACCTTCAATATAAATTTGTTACAATTTGTTTCGTAAAAACTCTACTATACAAGAAGATTGAAAATTCAAAGCAACTGTTATTTGTAATAGCAATATTTATTATTCATAGCAAATTGTTCTGTGCTTAAACGTCTGACAGTGGTGTGATTAATGAAATAGTGAAAATTTGAATGACATTTTTCATAAGACATCTTCTAAAAAAATTCACTTTTCACTTGTGTTTTCTCGTTTGTTGGGCTGTTGACATGAACCCACGGCAGTAAAATTATATAATTATTTAATACTATTAATAAGTACAGTACTTAGTTTAGTGTCCAGTTCGTCCGTAGTATCATATTTTCAACTATTACTAATTAATACTGTAGTACAAAGTAGTGTGGTATAAATTATTGTTACTGTACGCAGTGCTATCAGCCAGAAAACTTACAGTGTGACACCTGACACCGCCACCGCCACACCTTAGGGTGGGTATTATATTACAAATGCTTATCACTCTCACTAGTAACACTATATATTACTTTTAACCTTTGTTAGCACATCACTGATTTACTACGATGCTATTACTTCAATAATTACTACATTCGCAATAGTAAAAAGTAGAAATTGAATTAAGTAGTAACAATTTCTGCGATTCGCTGTTTGCAGCCGGTGTCTACACTCCAGAACTTTACACCTACTAGTTTTTGTTAAAAACATAATAATAATAAATATTAATAAATACCCTAAATACTAATAACCACATCAGTTGTGTAGCTACTAAACCCACTCAATTGTATAAATATTTCATTTTTAATTAAATAAAACAATAAAATTTAGGATGCTGTTTCAATTCAAGCATTATTTAGCAGTAATCGCATTTAGTTTTAATTTTTTAATTAATTATAATATTCAACTTCGTTCAATAATAAGAAGGACAATACTTAGTTCAAAGGTCAGTTTTCAGTTTGTCCTTGGTCCGTAGTACTGCCGCACAGTAGCTATCAGCCAGAACACTTATACTTAATTCACTGTGACACCCCTGACACCGACACCTGACACCGTCCCTGCCACTGCCGCCACAGTCCGCCACACCACAACACAGGGTATAGGTATCAGTATATTAATTAACCTATATTAAACTAATATTACTATTACTATTAATACTAGTAATAATCACTCACTCGTACCACTGACTATTAATTTTATCTTGTATCCTGTGAAAGAGTAGTGCCAGCTACGGTGTCGGTGTGTGATCAGTGTGATTCATATAATATTATTATCGTATACAATATATTTTATCATACTTTTACATACGTTTTGATTTAAGTACCTCTGATATTTTTTTTATGACAGTACGAGTCCAAAACGACATTAACGACATATCGATCACTCTTACACTTTTGGGCTCAAATACCCCACTACGGATATCAAATTTCAGGACTCTATTGGCTCTTTGAGCTTTTTCTGATTTTTGAGCATCGATGAGCTTCGAGAAAAAAAAATGAGCCCGCGCGTGCCTGCTATGTTTTCGATTTTACTGACCGGAGCTTCGGTCAGTGCGATCGGTCCTACCGGTCACCGGCTCCGTGTCTTACACTGAATAGCAGCTGGGTGGGGCTGTCTAACATAAATTTTCACGTGACGTCATTTGCGCGTCACCCCTAGCCTGCTTACCTAATGTTGATGCAATAGCAGCTGGGTGGGGCTGTCTAACATAAATTTTCACGTGACGTCATTTGCGCGTCACCTCTAGCCTGCTCACCTAATGTTAATGCGATAGCAGCTGGGTGGGGGTGTCTAGAAGAAATTTTCACGTGAAGTCATTTGTGCGTCACCCCTAGCCTGCTAACTTAATGTCAATGCAATAGCAGCTGAGTGGGGGTGTCTGAAAGAGATATTAATCTGACGTCATTTGCGCGTCACCCCTAACCTGCTTACCTAATGTGAATGCAAAAGCAGCTGAGTGGGGCTGTCTAACATAAATTTTCACGTGACGTCATTTGCGCGTCACCCCTAGCCTGCTTAACTAATGGTAATGCGATAACAGCTGGGTGGGGGTGTTTAGAAGATTTGTTATTTCTAAATTTCTTTACCTTTGTCAGTTCAACATTTATTTGCTAAGCAATGGTCAGTTCGATTACAGTAAAAAAACAATACAGACCTGCCAGCTCGCTTTTGTGATTGTTTTAAAAAAGTTCTAAGACAATAGTGTAAACGGTTTGACCTGTAGCGTGGGGCCAACAGACAGACAGACAGACGGACAGACGGACATGACCATTTCATTAGATGCTTGCTCAGCATCTAATAATGCATTTTTTGTAAGTGTAATTTATGCGTAAGCGTAGCCCCTGATTCCAATGCAACGCAAAGTATACGAAGGAGAGTTGAGTTAAGCTTTTATTCACGATTATGACTTTCGGAAATGAAGCAGAGAAGACGAGGGAAGTTTTGGATCTCTTGGTTTCTGCATTTTTGACGAGGCAACAGCAACGCACAACAAACTCCAGCCATCTGTATGCTAATTTATTACAAAGAATACTACATTAACCTACACTTTATGTACAGTACTTTAATTAGATACTGTGATTTGATTAAAATAACTCATACTGTGTACTTTAAATAATTTTCTGTAATATTTGATTTTTAAATTTCTAAAATGTTGAGATTAAAAAGACATGCTGCATTGTTTGTCCAGTACTAAACAAATTAATGAAAAAGAAAAGCTGCAGGAATATTTCAGGCAATGTTTCCTGATTTAATATTCATGTAGTTACAGTTTTAATTTAATTTTTTCCCTCGCTTTCCCTCATTTCCTTGCTTCAGATGGTATAGATATGTATGTGAGAATAATTTATTACGTAGAGTGTAGAGTATAAAGTTTACCTAATTATTTAATTGTTTTTATGGCAATGTTGCCAGCAATATTTCAATTTTTGTTTAATACGAACGATGATTGAAAATAAAAAATCCGGCGCTTCGCGCCGGATTTGTCCACCGTGGGCCCGAAGTAGATGCTGAGCTTAGAGCGAGTGACTTCATCACTGGAAAGCATGTTTTTTGTCGAAAGGCAAACCTAAACCTAGCATTAAGCGCCGGTGCCAACGAGTTAGGTTAAAAAATACAATGTTAAGGATATTTGTTTACTTAATTTTGGAACTAATGGCATAGGAATCTCTAAAATAGTAAAATCGATGGACGATCCCTGCAGGCATACTAGTAAATTTGAATGACGTGATCGATGGACGATTCCTGCCGGCATACTAGTAAAATACTATGTTGAAAATATATGTCAACCTAATTTCTGAACTAATGACAGTGGGGGTCCTGAAAATTGTAAAATTTGCATGAAATAATTCATGGACGATCACTGTACGTACGCTTTAAAAATACAGTCAGGCATACTAGTAATATCCTATTCTGAGAATATATGTCAACCTAATTTTTGAACTAATGACAGTAGGGGTCCCTAAAATAATAAAATTTGTATGACGTCATTTATGGACGATTCCTGCATGCACACTAGTAAAATCCTATGTTAAGGATACATGTCAACCTAATTTTTGAACTTTTGACAGTGGGGATCCTTAATATGGTAAAATTTGAATGACGTAATTTATGGGCGATCCCTGCATGCATTCTAGTTAAATTCTATGCTAAGGATATATTTTAAGCTAATTTTTGAACTTATAACTGTGGGGGTCCCTAAAATTGTAAAGTTTGTTTGACGTAATTTATGGACGATCCCTGCATTCCTACTAGTAAAATCCTATGTTAATCGGAAGTTTTCTATGGTACTAATATCCACTGAATGTCAGGTATATGGAACGTGCGGAGCATGTACCTACCTACTTAACTTCAGCGGCAAGTATTGAAATGCATGTAAAGTCGCCAGACACTGGTTTTTCCAGGCATTCATTTTATTTCTCAAAATTTGGTCCATTAAATCGTTAATTGTAAAAAATTGGTAAATCCGTTTGATTCCAAAAACAATAGGGTTTTATTCCATCTTGTTAACTATCATTTAAAATTTATTTGAACAATTTAGGATGAAAACTGTGACCTGTGGAGCACGACAAAAAAAAATATCGACAGACAGACAGACGGACAGAGCCATTCCTTATAGATGCTCAGCATCTAAAAATCCATTCCTTTAATTTGTACCACCTATTACCTAGTAGAATCTACAATTTACGTAAGATTTTGATACAATTGAAAATGTTGGATAAAGTGTAGCACACCGCGCACTAATAAAATTTTGCTATCCACAGCCCGTGTACTGGAACAAAAATTACATTGGTTACTTTGTAAGTTTACGTTGTTTGTAAATGAGACACCTTAACATTCCGCTACATATCATTCATTGGAACCCGACCTAGTTATATAAAAATGGAGCAGGACGTTACTTAATACAAATGCAGTTGTGAGCTGTGGGAAGCTGACACCATTTGTTGTGCCAGTGTCGACTATCAGCTATCTTATCGCTTACCAAATTAACGAATTCCGATTGTATATTGTGATGCAACCTGATTACTTGTCACAATTCCTATGAAACTAAAGGGAGGATGTGCAAATTATGGACAATGTTGTAGTAGTGAACTCAAAGCGCAACTTATCTACATGCAAAAGCCATCTGTGCAACGCGTTTAAATGACAAAAAGGAGAGTAAAGTGGACTTGAAAGTCGTGACAGAAGCGTCGAAGAAGCTAGAAATGGATCGAGATTCCACCGACCACATGGCCCAAAACCTATTTTTAGCGACCGAGCTGACTCGCAAAGGCCACCTGGAGAAAGCATCAACGTTGCTGTTAGAAAACATTGAAGTTGCTACTAAACGTGTTGGACCATTCAACCTTCACACACTTAAATGTAGACTTGTTTACGCATCAGGACTTGTTGAGCAAAGGAAATTCGACGAAGCTGCTACTGTTCTTAAGGAAATGTTAGAAAAAGCAGAAAATCAGTTAGGCTCAGATCATCGTACCATACTCGAAACAAAGCTGTTCTTAGGGGTTGTCTATTTGGAAACTAAGCAGCTTGACAAAGCTGTGGATTTGGTGGATCTGCAAGTGTGGGAGAGGGTATATGGCCTGGAGGATCCAGAGACGATAAAAGCTGCCACTATTTTGTTTGAGGTGTAGGAGGAGCAGGAGGAGTTCGGAGATGCACTCAAACTACACCAGAAAGTTTTTGAAATTAAAAAAAAAGTTTCTGAGCCGAATCATAAAAATACTATGAGCACCATGCAACACTATTAACTTGCATTGCAAAATGGAGGAATATGAAAAGGCTAACAAAGTGGAACAAGAACTTTTGAAGGGTCAAGAAAAAGCTCTTGGAAAAGGTCATCTGTCTGCAATTAACAAGTTGGAATTCCTCGCAGAGTGTAAATAACGTCTTGATAACGAAAATGATAGAATTAGGTGGTTTATGGCATTCACGTCAGCTGATGTAGAAACTGCAAAGTGCTTTTTAGAGGCTGTACACTTTGACTTAGAGGTTCGAACACCACGATAAATATTCTAAAAACTACATTTAATATTGCTTCTCATTTCCACTTTTAGTATTCAAGCTGCTTTGAATTTATTGTATTGATTATTGTACCTAGGTACTTTAATTTACTTTACTTCCTTTAGGCTGCACTTAAAAGTTTTCGGAATTTAAATTTAAATTCTGATGCAATCATCACAAATCAGGACCCTGCATCGACCCCGTAATTTGTTTTAGTCACACAACTATTTATTTTACAATACTTTTATAAAAGTTGCAAGTTACTATAAATCTTTGAAAATATTTTTGGGTATGTAGTGGATCAGAAACACCAACTGCTGCTCAAATGAAGACTAACTCAATTGTGAACTTTATGGAGGTGACAGGGGAAAATGCAGAAGCTGGGAAATTGTTTCTACATGATTCAGGCTGGAACTTGCAGGTTAAGTAATTTACCTTTATGGTTCATAATTTCCAATTTAACTTGGCAAAAGTCAAGCACCTTGCGATGAAATAAATTGTGTATCATAATTTAATTTACTTTGATTTTTGAAGGTTGCAATCGACGCTTTCTTTAATTCAACAAGTTGAAAAGACACCGCAGCTTCGAATTTGCAGGGCCAGGCAATGATTCTGTAATATTTTCCACCAATTCAGTAATTGAATCCTAGTTTTTTTAAAATAGTATTTTGAAATGCAACTTAAAAATAATTAGAAATTATTAACAGATTAGCAGCAGCGGCGGATGCCGAGAATCAAAATATGGGTGCTGCTTCCTGCAGCGAGACGAAGGCGAATCAAAATCAAATACACAATCTTGAGGTGCGGGTTAGGCCCGTCGCAGAGTCTAATCAGCCAACGACGTCCATTTCATATTGTCCTACTGTATATTTTGCATATCAGGATGGGGCTTCGACCCCGTAATTTTGTTTAGTCACACAATAATTTATTTCATAGTACTTTTAGAAAAGTTTCGAAATAGTAAATCTTTAAAAATATTTTTGGGGATGTAGCGGATTAGGAACATCAACTGAGGCCTAAATTCAGAATTCTTTAATTCTAAACTTCATGAAGATGACGGAAGTAATTGCAGAAATTGGAAAATTATGTCTGCAAGCTTCAGACTGGAACTTGGAGGTTTATATAGTTATTTCCTTTTTTGCTTTAAAATAATCAATTTAACTTGACTAGTCAGACTCCTTGTGATAAAATGAATTAACATAATTAAATTTGCTTTCATTTATGAAGGTGGCACTTGAAGCCTTCTTTGAATCAATTATACTTACTGCAGAAAGTGCAGATTTGAACTTCAAGAGCCATGCATGGATCACGTAATATTATCCATCAATTCAGTAAATAAAATACTAGCATTTTTTAAAATAGTATTTTAAATTGTAATTTACAAATTATTGAAATTATTAACAGATCAGCAACAGCGACGGCTGCCGAGAATCCAAATTTGGGTGCTGCTTGCTGCAATAAGACAGTGGTCAATCAAATACAAGACTGCGCCGACCTTGGGGTCCAGGTCGAATCCGTCCCAAAGCCTACGCGTAAAACTACGTCTATTTTATTTCGTTTTCCGGGTGGATCACGACTTCAGGGTGAATTCGTTGTCTCCAGCACCGTCAAAGATCTGTACGAATTTGTTAACGAGTATGTGACACAATTTAATAGTTGTACATACTTTTAAACTTGTATGTAACATGCAGTGCACAAAATAGGTTGGGGACTGTAGGAATTTAATTTAGTTTTAAACTTTGCAGGAAGCGTCCAGATCTCGCTAATTCCAACTACGTCCTCACATTGTACCCGAATATTCAACTGACGAACATGCAAGAAACGCTGAAAGAAGCCAATTTTCTCAATAACGTTGCCCTGACAATTAAAATGCTAAAAAAATAAACCAGACATTTAGCTTTGTGTTTCGAGGCGACACAATATCAAAATCTATTCTGAAAATTGACATGCTACTGTCAGCCAGCGTAGCGGATGGAATGCCGACTCTGACAATAATAGTATAGTATAGCGTATAAGTATATTATTAATTTTCGTAGATAGCAAAATTTTGTATCCATTCCATGACAGTGTACAAATGTGTCTTTCTATTTTGGGTACTGTTAATACATGGTTAAATCATATATGTTCATTAAAAAATTAACTGTTCCATTCCCATAAGACTATTACTTGTGTAGATAAAATAATGTTAAATTCAGTGGTAACTTTCTCCTTGGCCTAAATATAAATTCAATGCACCAACTGAATGGCATAAAAATTGGAAAATAAAATTAATGATTGTAATCAGAAGCTTACCTAATTATGCAATTTCTATACTGGAAATATTAATTCAATATAATACTGCTGTAATTTTTTTCTCTATTTTTCCTGTCTAAAATAACTTGGGTAGTCAGTCTTATTGACTAAGTATGCACATAGAGCATTTTAAATTTTAAAAAAATGTGTATGTATATACTGTTATGTTTTTTTCAAAAGCGTAAATTAAATATTTCGAACTTTTTGAAACCATGCAAATATAGAACATTTTTCGCTTTTTAGAATTATGTTATTAGAACATTTTACAATTTACAAAATCATGTAAAAACAAAAAGATATTAGGTACCTAGGTACTTTATAAAATCATGGAAACAGAACATCTAACTCATTATAAAAGTTCAATTTTAACATCGGACTTGTACATTTGATTCAAAGTAATTTATATCATAGCCTATTAAAATTTTAGCTTAAGTTAGATACCAAACCCAGAAACCGATCCAAAAGAATCGCACACATCCAAAGTGTCTTGCTTTAAAATTGTAAATTAATTTCAAATATTTTAATATGTAGCTTAGCTGTATATCTGTTATAAACTATTTTGTTACTTTTAATAGTCTTACAAAACACAAATCCAAACTCAAAATTAAAAATTTTAAAGATTTTAAAGAATTAGGTACTAACAGGAGAAACAAATGGGTGCTTGCTACGCAAATGCAGATTTCTGTTATATCTGTAAAATTGCATTTTTAAATTTATTTTGCTTTTCCTGCAATTATTAAAGTATACATAGAGATGATGCTACATGCAAAATTGAATATTAGTTGGGAACTTTGTAAAGACACTTACTGGAGTCAGATGAACTTGAACGATTTCCCATAAATATTTTATGAAGGTAAGAAATTTATTAATGACTCATGTCAAATAAACTGTATGAGATTAATTCGTAAAATGTTAATGTACGTGCTTTCAAAGGTACAACATGTTCTTTTTACAAGTTTTATTTTCACGTTTTACATAAAATGCAAAATGTTCTAAATACATGTTATTGCAAAGTGCAAAACCATTTTCATTAAAAAATCATATGTTTGTAATTTTTTCACATATTTTTCGAATGGTAATACAAATGTTCGGGTAGACTGAGTTTTGCTTCAATATCTATGTATACAAATAAACCGACACCGAAAAGAACTCCACCGCGATAACATTATTGAAGCCAGTTTTGTTTGTAACTCGCTTATTGCCAAAGGCCAGCGGCCAACAGCACAATATGAAAATGTATCTACGTTTGAATTGCTTAATATTTAATCTACGTATTCCTATCCTTATTTTAGTTTGTATTTACACAGAACAAGAGCACAAATAGGATAATCGCAATTGTAAACCTGCAGCTCTCTACAGCTGGTAGAGAGCTGGTTGGTATGGTTAATTTATATGTTTTTGAAACGCGTAAAATGTTCTATTTACATGTATTTAAATAGCGTTAAATGTTCTATTTACATATTTTTTAAAAAGCATGAATTGGGCTATTTACATGTTTTTGAGAATCATAAAATGGTATATTTACATGTTTTCAAGACAAGTTTCATTTTTTTTTTGTAGATAGTGATTTTAGTATTTAGCTACAAATAGATATGAGTCATTTTGGTTTTGGTTCTTCACAGACGAAATAGCTATCCTTATCCTCCTTATACTGATGAGAAATAAAGACAATGTTCATTTGAATCCAACTAGGAAGCTTGCAACTGCAACAAAAACGTTGGACAATTTAGGATAGGTACCGGTCTAGCTGCCCTATCCTTTTACATGTGCGTATACATATCAAAAATAATTACGTACAGTTGATTGAAGGAATGGCCAAAACAGATTTTTGAGCAGCAATAAAAAAGAGGTGAATTAAAATGCAAAACACTTTTGATTTTCCAATAGAGTTTTTTAATTAGACATAAAATAACAACCTCCCCCCGGCCCCATCAGTGTACAACCATACTAAATTCCTACTTAACATGTCGATGGAGCTTATTAATATTTAGACTACTTTTAGGGTGATGCTATTTTAAAAAATGCAATTTTGAAATGATTAAAAAAATTTCAAATTGTAATTAATTTTATTGACACTATATTATTGGAAAGATTTAAGTTAAAGAAACACGTAACCATGTACATGACTTTAGATTAAATTTTGAATGATATACTAGACGTTAGGAAGAATAGGAATCTGCAAATGGCTTTTCTAAGACGTAATAACTACAGTTTAACAACTTTATCATAGAGTGGTTTCCCGGAAATAACTGTTAAGAAATTTATTTCATTGTTGTCATCCTACTTGTTCCATTACCTGCCGTTGCCACAGAAAACTTGTTACCCGGCTGACAGATCATTTGCTGGTAGCGGTCACAAGTTAAAGATGCGTTGGCTCCTAAGTAATACATTTTCTCATTCCCACCAAAACATTCACTACCCATGTGTTTCGAATTCGACAAAGCTAGTTCTCCCTGCTGATCATAATTCCTATATGAATGGGTTTCGTTTCTGTTGTAATGGACGTCAGGGCTAAACAAAGTCACTTCCGCCACGTCTTCCTCCAGCGCCGCCAGTTTTTCAAGAAAGATTTCAACAAGATGCTCTTCCCCAATCCAGCCAATAGAATCCTTGGACTTGGAAGCCAATATTTCCGCAAAATCTACAGTCAAATCTTCAAAAATAGAAACTGCCCACTTTGAATTAATTCCGTATCCATTATCATTATTAACACTACAATAAGCCCAAATTTGTTTTTCTAGTTCGTCCATCCGTTTCTCCAAAGTGGTCTTTTCCTCGACTGAGATGAACCTAAACGAGGAGGAGGATGGGAATGACCCTGACCCTGACCCCTGCTCCGTTCCAGGATTTTTACCGAAGACTGCACTTGCAAACCAGGAGATGGCGCTGGAGATGTACTTGACAGCTGAGGGAAGGATACAGGCTGCTAGCATTATATTTCCGTCAAGCGTATCAAAAGGGCGCGCTGTTTGATTCGGCGTGTAGATCAAGTAGGACTCGTCTCCATCGCAGCCCACGGAGGGATGTCCGTTAAAGAAGAGCGGGCGGCAGGATTTGAATCGGTCCGTGTTGAAATCAGGTGACGCCTTAGGAGCTCCGGTAGCCGGGTCAATGAAGGGGAAGACAAACGCCGTGCCTTTCAAGGTGAAGCATGTGATTGCATTTTGGTTGTAATTCCCAGTCGAAGTCATGACCCAAGGGACGCAGTTTTCAACCCAAGAGTCCCGTGCACTGTGCTGTGGCTCCACAAAAGAAAGATGACCTGCGGATTCCATTGGCCGTGGCTTGGCCTGATCTTCAGTGCGGTTAAATTTGAACGGCAACTCGCGACCTTCTTGCAGGATGAACTCAGCCACATTAAGCGTTGCAGACGATAGCCGATAGGCCCAGTGCGCAGGGATTGCTAGAATCTGGGCGAGAAGTGAGGATGGTCTGGACGCGGTGGAAGGCTGTAGGAGGAGTGATTCCAAGATTGAAACAGAAACAGTGTCCTGCGCACGCGCACGTCGGGCTCCTCTGCTAACCAATGTGGTGAAACCAATTCGTACAACAGTGTTGCTTAGTGGACTTCCACGAGCATAGAATGCAGTCCTATGTTGAATGTAAATGTTGACTAAAGCGCTCACTTGTACTCCGTATTTTGAATTTAGAGCAGATTTAGCGTATGAGATGGCCAGTTTCTTGGACTTGGTCTTGATGTATGCGAGAAGGGAGCTCATGTCCGCCGCCTGGACGTTCCCGTTTAGAATGGCCTCGTACGTGTCGAATGACTTCCATTCCCAGTTCCAAAATTTAACACTGTTGTCGTTGGCCTGCGCTGCGGTCACAAAGCCGAGGCCTCCACTCACAATGATTGTCCAAAAGGGTCCTTTGGGGTCGGAGAGAATGTGACGAAAAAGTTGCAACTTGCTCGGCACTTGGCTCGTCCTTTCCAGTAGCTTAATGTACTGGTCACTGTTGGAGAGTTTGAAAGTGGATCCGAATGCGACGAAGCCCTGAGGCCAGGAGTAGCCGCTGCTGAAGCCCTCAACTAGACTCGTGTAGGTGGCGGGGTCAGTGTAGTCCCACCTCCAGAAGAAGACCTCCTTGTTGGAAAATGCGGCCTTGGCATAGGAAACAGTGAACCCGAAAGTGAAGCTCACACTCACAAAAACTGTGGCCGCTTTAGTCCCTGCCCCGAAGGTCTCTGCCGCAAATTGTATAGGAGCTGCTACCCCTCCTAGGAAACCGGAGCCGAGTCCGAAGCCTCCGAGCAGTGAGTTGTAAACCCCCGGGCGCGTCCACTCCCACTCAGTCAAGTCAAAGCCATGAGAGGCTCCCGCAACTAAGTAAGCGCCTCCGATCCCTATTGAAAAAGGGACTGCAGCTGCAACTACTCCAACTGTGACCAATGCACCGGTTGAGAATCCAATCGCAAGCCCGGGTATATAGAGGCTAAGAAAAGCAAAAAACGCTCCAAGGTTTGCAATAAGTAAAAAGCTGGCCGCAAATCCGAGTGGTATCGCCGCTCCCGCTAAAGCTCCTCCAACAAGCCCAATATATGTGGCCCCACTCTTTAAGTCCCAATTAAGAGGGTTCCATCTGTTGTTAGCTGTAGAAGCTCCAATGTACGCACCAATGACTGCACCTATTACGATAGCAGCTATCAGAAAGGCAACCTCTCCGTCCGGGTCAACAAGGCTCACGGGAGAGTTGCCAGCGTATTTGTAAGGGCTGAAGTACTGTGACTGGGGGTCAATTTGGTAGAAGCGCCCAATCGAAGGATCGTAGAGTCTCGCGTGGTAATTGTAAAGCCCCGTTTCAGCGTCCCATTCCTGCCCCGTGAAGAGGTAGCGAAGTCGGGCCTCCGTGGATGCTTCGTACTTGAGGATTGGGAGGCCGTAGGGATAGTAGTCGTAGGCGGCTACAACCTTCCCATTTAGGATAACAAGGCGCGGGGAACCCACGTGGTCTGTTATAACACTGTAGAACTTTTCGTTGCGTATGAATCCAAGGAGACCACGTGGTCCATAAATGTAGACTGTTGTTGTGCGGAGTTTAACCTGCCCCGCTCCAAAGTCACTAACCCGGTCCAGGAGCACCCGCCCCTGCTCGTCCCTTATGTAGTAAATTTCTTGCTCTACTGCGCCGTCGCTACTTTTCACTTGCTTGAGAATACGCTCTCCATGGTAGTCGTAGTGCAGCTGGAGGGACCTTCCATCTGTGAGCTCAATACGGGTAGTGCGTTGTGAAACCGGGTGATACGTGAGTCTCCTAATTCCTTTGTGCATTGCCCGAATCACATTTCCACGAAAGTCATGCTCCATGGCGTAGGTATTACGAAGTTGGGACCTAAAAGGACTGTCCAAAATAATGGTTGCTATTTGATTCGTCCTGTTTCTATACTCAAGTTCAAAGCGCTCAAATCCATTGTAGAAATGGCGGTGATTTCCATTCGGGTCAATGCCGTAGGACTCAAGGTCAAAAGGGTGTGTGCCCAGGCCGGTTGAAAAGTGTTGCTTGAGGACGCGTACAATGGCAGGGAGCTTCGCAGTCAAGTTTGTAAAAGTAGATCGAAGGGAGGAGTCAAGTGCTAAGACAGAAGTGTACTGCTTTGCTGAGAGCATTTCAAATATTTTTCGCGCCTCTCTTCCAAGGCTTTCCACGACCAGCGCGGGTACTGTAATAAGGGCATCCGTAATTTTTTTCCAGTCAAAAAAAACCTTTTCGAATTCCATCTGTGTCAGTGTTGTTCCCTCGGAAAAGTATTGAAGTAGAAGCTCTGTGATTGGCTGAGTGTATTTTGTGTAGTCGCTATTTAAATCCGTGAGATCATTTCGCAGACTTTGTTCCTCAAATATCGCTTTGCCCGGTTTTCCTACTGCTGAGAAGTACGAATCATTCGGGTCATACTTTTGTTGGTCAATTAAAATGTGGCCACTTTCTACCAGTTTCCGCCAGATTTCCTTAGACTGTGCTGTGGTAATTCCAGGAATTTCCGTGAAGGAATTCTGCTGAAGGGGCTCTATGGGTTGGGATTGGGAAGTGTGATGATCTGTAAAATATTTGGCCCGCACAAGCTGCGCGTGATTCCCATAGGCGTAGCTATAGCCGCTAATTTTTGGTAACTGCTTCTCTGCTAAAATTTGGGCAATCTGACTCGCAATTTTTCCTCCACAAACCAGTGGAAGTTGATTGGACGTGCGGACTGAGTGGAACTGCTTGGAGTTTGATGGAATTCCCTCAGTTGTAATGTAGCCAAGTCGCTTCAAGCCCCGTATACATTCTGCAGAGAATTGATATCCTTGAATTTGGTCGTCCTTGATTTGAAACTCCCGCCTATCTGCATTTTCTGACCACGTGGCCGTGAAAGTTGACCGCATTATTGACCCATCCCCGTGACCGTCCTGCCCATAGCCCTGGGAGGTGTACTGTATTTCCTGCGTCAAAAACGGGTCAGTGATGGTCTCAAGGAACCCGGGTGAGTTGTAGTCAAATGTCCTAGTGAAATTTAGAGCCGAATTGGGAGAATGGGTTTCAGTGGAAATGTGTCCATTAGGGTGGTATTTGAACTGCGCAAAGTGACGTGACCTTCCAGGAATTCCGAGTCCCACAAGTTGACCTTGTCGGTTGTACTGGTGTGTAAGGAGAAATGGCCGCCCATCCACGATGTGCGGGTACTCCATTGAGTAGAGACGGCCTCCTTCGTATCCGCTGTACATTTTTGTGGAATTCAAAGGCTGTGAGTCCACCATCCCTGGCAAATCCAACGACACTTTGGTTTCCAGTTTGAGGTCATTATTGAATGATAGCTGCTCTCCCAAGGTTCCGTTGTCATTGGCCGTAAAAAAGAATCTAAAACGCCCCCTGTCAGAAGGTTCAGCCTCTACGTTTGACTGTAAAAAGTTCTGGTAGTCAACTTCGTGCGCGAGGCTACTTGTGCTGCTAAGCGCAGCCGCAGTCAACTGATGAACTGAAGGGGCCTGCGTAAAGTAGCCGGAGCGGCTCAGCTGAGCCAATTGGTCATATTCCAAAAAGGTCACTAATTTTTTCGTATTGTCAGAGCTATTTCCCAGATGACCTCCTTCGTAAATAGTAAAACGAACTTGTTTGTCTTGATTAAAGAAAAACGTAGCGCGTCCCCCATCTGGTGTTGTTTTCGTCTCCTGTGCACCTTCCGAACTGTAAGTAAAAAATGTACAAAGTTCCCGCTGAAGCTCCTTTTCCTTTTGGGAGAGGTGGGACTCGCCAGGTTGCCACGGATTTGTGTTTGAGAACGTGTCTGCCATCTGGTGGTACATGGGCGGGAGGATCTTAACCAACTGCTCATGGTCATTGTACTCATTCGTGGTGAGGTGATGGTCAAACCCTGGCGTTTTCGTGTACATGGCTACAAGGTTCCCGTTTTGGTCGAAAACAGACACGTGGGAAATGCCGCCCGGGACACGTTGTGTCTTCTGTACGAATCCTAAGCTTTGAGGGAAGTGGTTGGCAAGGAACGGGATGTCTGACTGCTTCGCCATTCGCTTGACGTATCGTCCATTGACCCCAAAATCGTTCCCAGGAAGTCCTGCTACTACTTCAACGTGGAGAGGTGAGTCGTCAAACAGTGTGCGAAAGTAAGGGACTCCGTCGTCTTCTGGGTGAAGGTCACTCACTTCGCCTTTTAAATGTCCAGTCTCCCTTACTGAATTTACTCCTGCCGGAGCCGGATCCGGATCTCTTTCACTTTCCGCGACAAAATTAGACTGGAAGGCAAGAAGTGGCTCGGTAGAATTGCGTGTGATGCGCGTCATTTTCGTTCGGATGTCACCACGACCCACGAGGTCAAAGATGGTCTCTGTGATAAAAGCAGTGCTTTGAGTTTCCAGCTGAATCACCTGCGTTTTATCTCCAAGCGGATTTTCGTACTCCACTTTGATACTTGGGCGGTTCATGAAGAGACAGTCCTCAACAAGGGTGCTACCTCGCGCAGTAAGGCTAAAAGACGCCCACGGCGCTATAGCCTTAGCTCCGCCTTCTGGAAGCGGAAGCTGCTGATCAACGAGAAGGACTCCTTCCCCCCAAACGAACATTCGCTGGTTTTCCAAAACTATAATGTATTCAGCATACACAGGCAATTGTGAGATTGTAAGAAGTGCGCCTGCGCTGTAATTGTCATCCGTATTACTTTGCACAGAAAGAGACGCAAATTGGTCTGCCTGCCTATTGAGCTGCAAGGTCCAATATTCCCATTTTATCTGAATTCCTGACTGCGCTTCCATAAGACCAATAAGGAAGCGCAGTCCAGCTGACTCCAGATTAAAAATCTGTGTGTTTCCATGGATTGTGTGAGAATTTCGATTTGTGTGCCAAAGTTTTCCGGGCGCAGTGCTCCACGCAGACTCCTCCCCTTTTGAAATAAGCCAACGGGTTCGGAGTGCAAATGGGTCGAAGGACTCGTGGAAGCCAGACTGCGGTACGAATGTAATGGTGGACAGCTGTTGTGGAGGGATATTTGAGGGGAGCGCAATTATTGGCGCTGGAAACAAAGAGGCCACTTTAGTTGAGCGCACAATCCGCTCCAACTGTCCGTCGCTCTTAATGTTCCCTACGATTGTCCTGCCGTGATACAGGATTCTTGAAATAAGTCCGTTCCATTCTATCTTTGCAGTCTCCAACTGGGTTTGGTCGTCATACACTGTGGCGGCAAATTCATGCGCGAGGGGTGAAATTCGAATGTGGTCAATATCCAAGACCATGGACGGCGCTAGACCTTGCCCTGCTAGAACTGCTATGCTTGAAGTTGAAACTAGTGCGCTGCCAGCGGTGTTCGCATCGTTGACTACAGCTTCAACGTAAGCCCAGTCTCCGTCCCGCCGCTTGACTGTCCCAAAAATTTCTCTGGTTTGTTCCAGGGCTGAATTTATAGTGGTCTCCATCACACGTGCTCCGAAGCAACGGACTGTGCTTCCAACTTCCATGTCTGCCGGCTCTGTATAATTTATCTTGCTATTGCCGCTGTCCACGCGAACACTAAAGAGTCGGAGCCACGCTGAAATTACATAGGGAAGTCGGCTTTCTGCAGGTTTGAAATTTCCCTCCAAAATATCCGAAGACCCGGCACCCAAGCGTAGGAAATTTCGGCCGGTGAGCGAAAAGCTGTTTTGGACAATATTTAAGTTGTTGAATTTCCATTGAGAGGCGGGTTCCTCGTAGGACTCAAAGCCCACATAGCCAGCGGTGCCATTTTTGACAGAGAAGGGTACGAAATCTGCAATCACCAGCGCACCCTCTTGACCCTTGACCCTTCCATCTTTCTGAAGTGGAGTTTCTTCCTCATTGTCATCTTGAGGGGTTTGCTTTTGTTGATCTTTGTTTTTGTTGTCATGTGGCTCAAAGACCTGTTGGCCATTCTTGTTAAACCATTTTTGGGTCCTGGTCACATTACTAGAGTTCCCAATGCCGAGGTAGTGATGGGTCATCCCTTGCTCCTCCCACCCTGAAAAAGCTTTACTTCCGGCAAGAATGGTCTCAAGCGTGTCCACGCACGTGTCATCGACCTGATTTGAGTGGCGCTGAAACTTGAATGAGCGCGCGTAGCTCGTGCTTCTGGTCAGGTTTTCAAAAGACAAGTCCACGCGGTGAATTGTTGGCCTTCCAGCGTCGGGCAGGAAGCTCCATGTTGGTCGGACGACCAGTTCATTGTCAAACATGTGTGTCTGCACTCTAGTGAATGACGTTAGGTTTTTAACGGACATTAAATTTATTCCATTGCTCTGTAGGAGCAGATTTTCGTTTGGATATTCAAATTCGGGGCCAACCTCTTTTTGGTTTGTGAAGGTCATCACCTTGGTGGAGCTTTCTTCCTGCCAGGCCAAGTAGAGCGGGTAGGCGTTTAGTAGCTGTCCAGTTGATTCTATTTGCCTCGCCACCGTTTTTCCTACTTGTCCGCCACCATTATTGAATTTGTATAATGTGTACACAGTTTTGGCCTGGCTAGTCTTGGTCTCAAGAGAGAATTCCTCTCCGAGTTTAACAATCTTGTTGGCTACTTGTGGGAGCGCCTCTTGAGTCCATTCTGTGCCAGTCATGCGCAGAAATGTTTTGTCGCCGGACTGCACCCCCTGCGCTGTGAGGGTACTGCGGTAGTTGCTCCCCCAATTAAACAGGACGTTGTTCCGAAATAAAGTTTCGAATTCTTTGGATTTGTTAAGTTCCTTGACAACCCTGTCATGCTCGTCCTCTTGATGGTTCACATTGCCCATTTCTTTAATGTACTCAACCGCCTTCCCCGAGATGGACTTGATCCGCACTTGAAAATTATTTTGGTCCGACGGATTTATTACGTAATGAAGGACGTACTTAGTTTCAGCCGCTTCAAAACTGTGTGTTAGGCTGATCAGGTTGTCACGTTCAAACACGTAGAGTGACGACCCTACCACGTTCCTTATTTCGTCCAGGAGAAGCATTCTGAGGTGAACAGAGAGAATCCCGCCTTGGATTTCGACTGCAGTGAGCAAAGCGACGTTCCCCGCCACTTGGAGACCATCCTGCGAGAAGGCAGCAAGTAAGTTTTTGGTTGCTTCAGGAGTTATGTCCAGACGTTTCAAAAGTTCCCGCTCTTTCGTCACGAGTCCAGCCACATCCTCAGAGACAACTTTGACGCTCCATGGACCGTTAAAACTTGTGCGGGCGAGGAGCTTGAGCTGACGGTCGTCATAGGTCCATATGTGGTTTGAATTTTGAACGAAGAGGCGCATGACCGTTGACGTCATCGCCAGGGGCGTTTTTTTCCAGTGACCCGGGAGATCAGATTTAAAATCTAGTATTTCTAAGATGCTTGAATCGGGTTGAGCAATCACGATCAAGGACTCTGCTTGACGGAAAATGGCAGTGTCAGGATATTTCCAAGTATTATTGTGTGCTGGAGCTTCTGCCCATGAGCCGTTAGACCTGCTAAAAGCTGTCAGGATATTGTGGGATTTCGTTTTTATGAGGACAGTGAAGTATTCTTTGAAAGAATTGACTCCAAATGAAAGGATACCCTCCCCCTGTAGCATTTCTTGAGGCGTTGTTGTCTCCAGCAGAACCTTTGCTTGCATTCCGTCTAGCACACGCAAATTTATTTGTACTGCTTTTTTCGGTTTTCCTTCCGTCCCCGGTGATTCCATGATTCTATGCGCATGCACGACAAAGTCAGACCCATAGGAAATAGTTGGAACTTCGGGAAAAGGGTGGTGCTGTGCAGGTGGGTGAAGTGGGGGGCAACTTAGCCTTGGTTGGTTTTCATATGCGTAGCGCAGGCGCAGACCACGCCCAAAAGTTGTACTTGAAAGAATGTGTAGCTCCTTGGAATTTTCGTAGTAAAATTTGAAAAGCATTTCTTTCTGAGATTGTATCAGCTGACTGATACCTTTAAGAAGTCGTGTGCTGCCCTCTAGTGAGTATTCCAGTTGCAGTATTTGGGAGTGGGCGGGTGACAAGAGATTGATTTGCGTAAGGTAGTGGGTCTGCGTCATGTGGGGAAAGAAGCGGAGGTTACCCTCTTCGTCCGGTATTTCTTGCCTCTTAAACTCCGCCTGGTTCTTTTGAGAGTAAGTGAACGCCAGTGTAGTCGCCTTTTGGTCGTCTTCAATTCTAAAAAGCCGAATGCTGTCAGTGACTTCTTTCCCACTTTGGAGTGACCTGCTCTCTGATTGGTAGATGTAGTGGAGGGAGGCGTTGCTCACCTTTGAATAGTGCTCTGTGAGGAACCAAGCGGACACAACCGGAACTAACGTGTCCCACTCTCGCCCCGCCCCCTTCCAATGTGGCCAGGATAAACTGCGCTGAAGGGAATGGGCCGCCTTTCCGTAGACAGTTCGTTCCTTCTCCGATTCAATGACAAAATATTCGTCTTCCATTCTCATTCCCTGTCCCTTGTAAAATGTACACGTGACTTCTGGCTTGTTTTCTTGTTTGAATATGACAACGTTGCCGCCGCTGGTGTTGGAAACTTTTTTCAAAGGAAATGACTCGGTCCCAGCGTGGACTGTGTAAATTGGAGAGATTCCGTCACCCGTGTAGTCCACTGTAATGCGATCCAGGCCAAGGGGAAGAAACCAACCCGCACCTAGAAGACTGGATGGGACCCCGGCCTGTTGGCTGCTGTAAAACATTGTCAGCTCGAGACCGAGTCCTCTTCCAGTGGCAGTGCTTACAAGTGGGACGCCAAACCGCGCATGGCCGTTAGCTACAGCCAATGCATCACTAAGGATCGTATTGTCGCCCCATTGCTCCAGCCATCTAAGTGTTTTCCTAGTGCTGCCCTCTGGAGGGTTGAAAGCGGTCTTTAGGGTTCCATCTAAAGTTGGGGGATGCGCCCCTTCGTGGGGTGGAAGTGTGTTCATGAGGTGGGTTGGTACAAACGCGTTTATTTCTTGCGCTTGGTCCGGTACAAAACCTGCCACAGGGACAGGTGGAACAACATAGCTTTTGACATGCGCAGTGTGGAGGTTGCCAGCTTCAGTATCGTGGAAGATAATTGTGGGTGTGGCCGTGGGTGTGAATGACTGGATGCAACCGACTGGATCCCAATATCGTTCCTGACCTGCGAGGTTGTCCAAATTCAAAATGGAAGTCCAAGAGGTGCGGGTACCATTTTCTGTCCCATAAGAAGAAAGTACTGTGATTCCCGTCTTTCCCGCGTAAACAAGGTCGTCCGTTCCGTCCTTATTAATATCAAAAAGCAGCAGCGAGGCGCAGTTCCAGTTCCAGCTGGAGCCTTCTTTCTGCTGGTGGCTGAGTGTGAAGTTTCTCGAGGTTTCGTTGTATCCGTAAATTGACAGCCCATCATTTTCTTGGCAGCTTACAAAATCCGGGGCAGTCACGTCTTGCCCCTTGTTAAGGGTGTAAAATTGGGAGGATTTGCTCACAGATGGGGCCATTTGACTGAGACCAGTTTCTACCTTGACAAGTTTGTAGCTGCCGTTGAACCGGTAGAAGAGAAGCCCGTCCAAAGTGTGTAGCCCAATTACTTGCGGGCCGGAATTCCCAGAACCGATTCCGATTTCCCTAATATTTGAGATAAAGAACTTGGTACTGCTCTCTGACCAGATAGGGTCCAGGGCACTTCGGGAATTGAAGGTGGCAAGAGGGTAGTCTAACTTGTTAAACACGCGCTGGTTCATAACTGCATAGAATCTGACCTCCCCGTCTTTAGTTCGTATGAGGAGCCCCAGAAGCTGCTTGTTTGGGAAGAACCGTCCCCAGAGGAAAGTGCTTGAGAGATGATTTAAATCGTAGACGTCTCCGAAAGTGGGATCAGTGGACAGAAGCTCCAACCCGATTTTCCCATCTGTTTCTACCTGGCGGAAAAATTTAAGTCCGGCCTCGGCACGAAGGATGATGACCTCTTGGGACGAGCCATCACTTTTATTCAGGTTAGTAACGAGCAATGGATATTTTTGGGAGTTGTAGGAGGTGGCCAACTGGGAGGTGAAAATAGGCTCCTCCCAAAGTAGTTCCCATGTGTTGGAATTTTCTGAGTTTTGGTAATAGCCCAAAAGAAGACTTCCCCAGCGGAGACACACAGTTATTTTTGATCCCAGTGTCAGTTGAGTCAGTTGGTCTACCTTTGGGGAAGTGACCAGTTGCCGTGGGTTTGAATGGAGTGGGATTGTTCTATTAGAGAACTGGAGCTGGAGCATGGCTGCCATTTTTGTTGCTTGATTTCTTTGAATTAAATATTAAATAAAAGTTTATTATTTTTTTTTAAATTAGTACTGATTACATATAGCAGCATTGTAGCGTTACACAGGCATAAATGACGTGTAATTATCTATTTCCAAGTTGCAAAATTAAATAAAAGGTAAATAGTTTTCACAGTTCTTTTAAATGCAAGCTGTCTAATTTTTGCAAATGTACATACCTTTGAATTCTTCAAGTAGGATTTACAATGTCATTTAGGCGTCTCAGATGGGAACTAACTGGGTCAGATACAGAAGGCTAATCATCAGGTCACATAATACTGTCAGCTGCCTCTGTCCTTGTCTCTTCCTGCAAATAATTAAAAAGACGGACTTAAATACAATTAATTAAACAGCTGTAGGAATTTAATTAAATAGGCCAGAGCCAGAGCCCACCATGGCCCATTAGGAAATGAATAATTATTCTGCCAAGCCAGACGCGCGGTTTATATTTTGGTATGAATATATTTACATAATTCGGCAGAGTGCTTCAGCAGAATTGCAGAATTGCTATAACTACATGATTGTAGAAAGTGCAAAATGTTCTAACTACATAATATGTAGTTTTAAATTCCAAACTAATATATCTACATGATTTTAAAAAGCACAAAATTTTCTAATCTCTATAGTGTTTTAATTTGCAAGCTAATCTGTAATTTTATATGATTTTAAAAAGTGCAAAAGTTTTTAATTACACATGTTTTAAAAACTTTTAAATTTTCTACATGATTGCAAAATATTCAACAGTCGAAACTGTTTTAAATATAACATTTTTAAAGTATTAAAAGCTCTAACTTCCTATGATATTCGAAAGCACATGCATATAAGAACCTTGCATTTTTTTAAATCATAAAGTAAGATTAGCTTGCAACTTCAAACCATGTATAGTTAGATTATTTTATACTTTTTAAAATCGTGTGGTGAGAATAATTTGTAACAAAATTGTAACTTAAAGCTATATGTCATTAGAACATTGTGGGGTTTTTTTAAAATTATGCAGTTTGAACAATTTACAATTTTTAATGGCATAGTTAAAACGTTTTGTTTTTAAATATATTATGTAATAATATGTTAATATGTTTTTTTTTTTGAAAAATTCGATTAAGGGGTCAAGGGGTCGTCCACTAACATTGTAAACTAAATTAGGCTATTTTTGGGACTAACGAAGAAAAAAATTGTAGAAAGTCAAATTGGCTGGTTTAATGTTGATTAAAATTATGATATTTCAATAAAAAAGGGCTAAAGCTAATGTTTAATGGCAGCCTTAAGAGCGAAATTAAACATTTTGAATTTGCCGTTAAATTTGAGTTGTCAATTAAAGCGAAGAAACCGTAAACGGGTTAGCTGTGACGATTTACGTGTAGGTATTTTTATATTCTCAATAAATCCAAAAATTTATGGTTGAAATTTTTGAATTTCCCGCTAAAACATTAAATATTGCGTTAACTCAAGATTTTGACTGGCCAGGCAATAAACTTACACTAAACTGATATACCATTGGAGCGGTAACAATTAGGCGAATATAAATTATTTAGTATAGAAGCAGGATCATTATTAGTTTTTAAATGGTTTTTGAATAACATAATTGCAAATTAAACAAATTTAACGAATTGTGTCGAGTGATATATCATTAGAAAGCTCTTTAAAAATAAGCGGACACAATTTTTTTTTTGTTTTTTGATTGTGACCCATACAACGTAATTTTGGCGGCATTTAAAAATTAAAAGACTGTTATTTTGAAAACTTTTTGTTTAAATGGAGGCCCATTCCATTATTTAAATTCTACTAGTGATTAGCTTTCTAATGATATATGGCTCGATGAAATTGGTTGTTTATGCACCTATAATTTTTTTTAAAAATAAATGCAATCTAATTTATACAAAAACTAATAAAGTCTTTAAAATGGCTCAGAAAACTATAAAATAAAAAAAAAATTGCGAACGACATTTTTTAAAAATGAACTGTAACTCATTCAGCACCACCATACACAGCGTGTTAATTAATTTTTTGTAAAATAATTATAATATATCGTGTTCGTTTTCCATTGCGTAACACTCGGCACTCATTGAGCGCTTCTGTTGACAAGAATAACAATTTAAAATTATAATACTAATAATTTATTATTACTTAACTTACATTGACAAGCGGATGATGAACTTAAACCTTTTAAAGTTGGCCCAGCGTTTATTCGAGGATGGTTGGTTTTGTTTCTGGTATAGTTTACAAGCCACAACAAAATAAATGGTGATTGATTGGTAAAGACAATGAACGACTGATGCGACTTGTAAAAAACTTGAAGAAAATATATCAGTATATTGAAACTGTAACAGGCCAAATTGGGATATTTTCAACTTAATAATATTGCAATTTATAGTTTACCAAATTCATCTGCCACTTGCGGATTACGTGAGGATGTTGCGAGTTCTTACCCCCACATAGTCCACGTTACAATAAACAAGCATTTATGTATATAACGTTTCCATAACACATAGCCACGAGCCTTCAATGTTTATAGCAGTACGTATTTAACATATTAAACCACAGTCGAACTGGTCATCGTGTTTGTTTATGCATGAAATAATAATTATTTAATCATATGTATGATATCTAACTAGCAGGCCGTTCTCTTTAATTGAAAGATGGTACTCTTATTCATATGCAGCCTCATCGAGGGTATAGAACGGATGAGTATAATTATTAGTACCATAAAATAATTTTTAAAAAAATAATAATATTTCAATTTGTTTTTTATATAGATTACAACGACTTTGTCTTGTGCGAGGCAAAGTAGCTAAAATAATCCAATCTAATCTAAAAGAACTGACGAGTTTAAATATGACACACGATCAAAAATATCAGAAACTTGTAACGTATAATTAATTATGCCAATAAGTGTACCTAATAATTTACTGATGTTTAATTATATAAAACGTAATAGTCAGTGTCAGAGCCAATTATTTAGTACCAGACATTTCAGATTAAGTTACACTGCTGTAAATATTGAGCATATATTATTATGTTAATTAGATAATCAAACAATTAAATAAAAGCAGGTTATAGGGTGAAAGTGACTAATTGTGACCATCTTCCTATTGGGGTCATCCGTTCAATTTGACGCTAATGTCTTAACATAGACGATGACGATTTATCTTAAGCCATGGAAAGGTACTCGTGTGCAATAGTTTGCATTAGCTACATTTAAATTTAAGGCGCCAAAATCAAATGGGTGATATGCCAAACAAAATCGACAACAGTGACCCCCCGAATCCCCAATGTTTTATATTTAGAGTTGCCTAGTAGTTAAAATTTAATTAGGATTCACGACAGTGGCCTTTCAGTTATAACTTATCAGGAGTGATAATCAACAAATATTTAAGTAGGTAATTTACATTACCTTAACTTTAACAGGTAAATAAAATGTAAAATCAAAAAAGCTACAACAGGTCAGAGCCAGAGCTAATTGGGAATTTGTAATTAACTAATCTGTATAATTATCAGGTAAATACAAAATTACAGAATATCATTCCTGAATCTTAATCTATGCTTAGGTAAAAATATTAAATGCGTACAATCATTCGTACAATTCATCGAAAGAATTCTGAAAGACAGATACGAAAATACAGTTTTTAGTACTTTTAGGGTTTGTTTTACAATTGCACTGATTTTCATATAGCATTATATTATAACCTATTAATTATGGCTAAAGTTACAATAGGGCGACATAGACGAAATCGTACTTTAACAACACAAATAAATTATTTAAATAATTCTAGCCTCTTAGACCTTGATTTCACTAGAAAAGTTAACAATTGTTAGCCCTTAGAAACTCGCTTTCAGATTTAACAATGATGGTTAACTCTAAAAGCGAGATTCTTAAGGCTAACAATTGTTAACTCTTCTAGTGAAATCAAGGTATTACATTCCATTAAGATTTTTGACGACAACTGGAACATCTTCACCAATAAGTTTTGGCTTCCGCTTTTGTTTGCATCCATAGCTGAACTTCGAAGCAGTCTACATCTAAAAGTAGAATAACTCTTTTTGGCTGATATTGATGAACGACGAAGTAAGCAGCTGAAATTTAGAGGTAAATTAATTTGAAATCTTAAGTATTGTATAATGTATGCTTAGGCACTTTAAACAAAAGTTGTTTATTCTGATGAAATTTGTAGACCCCTCCGTGCGGCGGGTGTCTCCTCCATGAATCAGCTCACCAAAGCGATTGCACTCTTGACAAGGAAAATTTACGAAGGCTGGAATCGGAATTTGGCTGAGAAATCGAAAGGAACTTCAAAAAACGTTGACCAAGGGAGCTCAGTGAACTCATCGAAGGCTGCAAAGTCAAAAATGCTCGAACAAGTCGAAGGTTTAAAAGATTCAAAACAAATTGAAGCTCGAATCACGAAGATGCGAAATAAAAGGTTTAATAGATAATTTTTGCGTACTTTTTATTCTTTAATAATTTCGATTCTGGGTCGAACACCAGTGGTGTGTTAGTATTTTTTATCAGACTAATTTATTTCGTTGAATGTGTTAAGGTCGGACATCCTCAAGAAAAAGTCACAACGTCGTCAGAAGCGAACAGATATGGCGAAAAGGAGATCAGCTCTGGCCCCAGAAAGGATGCAGATCGTATCACAATTAGCGAGAAAAGAAAAACACGACAAGAATGATACGATTGGAATGAGAGATTGTTAAAGGGTGAAAATTAATACAGACTCACCCTAGTGGAAATCTGTATATGTGCTGATACGGGTCAAAAGACCAAGACTCATTAACTCAGTGGTTATGTAACAGATGGGTTAGTACAACAGTGCAATATCGAGAATAGAAGTAAACACAAGAATAAATGAACATGAAAAGTGATACGGGTGGAAAATAATGACTTTGGGGTAAAGTAATAATGCTACAACCGTATGGAAGCTCTAATAATATTCAAGACGTCTCAAGTAATATTTTAGGCTTTTGGAGAGAGGCGGAAAAACACGACCTTTCATAAGCAGTACTTTTTATTCAATCTTCCTCTATCATCCAATTCAATCCCTGAATTCACATCAGATTGCCAAATGATAATTTAATAAATAATTGAAGAATTTAGGTTACTTTCGCAATGACCACATAGTTGGTCCGACATCGAATAGTTGATCTAATTTAAACGTGAATGAATCTCTACAGAGCGGATAAATTACGTAACGTGAATTATTCAAGAATTATTATAGAATATAAATATAGGAATATAAATACTCTAGAATTAAATAACAGTGGAAATATGTATGTATAAAGAATGACTAGTTGTAATGAGGCTTTTATGCTCGTCATGCAGTTTGCTGTTTACAAACAATAAGAGAACTAAAACTCATGCATCAAACGTAATATATATACATAGGCATGCATTGAAGGATAAACTCACATATCAAGAAATGTACATGCATCATCATTCCTCATGCTCATACTGGCATTTAATTTTAAGCTTATGAAATAGTAAACTATAATTTAAACTAAAATTATACAAAACTTAAACTATGGGTGTACGTAGTAGTTGACGTTTGAGACATACATTAATGAGTAATGCAGGTGTGAAAATGACTCATATATGTATGACTTAATAGAGATGAAGACTGGGATGTTTACAAAACTATGTAGAAGGTATACGTCTTAGGGGGTCACCCATAAATAATTTAATCAGCGCTTAACTGTAGTGCCTTTTAGAACTTGGTTTTCATTAAAAATTGAAATGATTCCCGGCTTTGTAAGCTTTCCTCCCATAGGAGTCATGCATAAATGACGACATCAGTTGGGTCCATATGGGTCCACCCAAAGGATAGCCACATCAAAAGTTTAAGATAACTATTTACCAAAGCTCATCAAAAGGGAGCCACGATCTGAACTCGTTTAGTTTTCTTGCCCCTTACGTTTCAGTGGTGATTTAATCCGATACTGCTACAATATGTTGATTGTCAGCAGTCTGGTCATCGCTGAATATAAATTAAATGTTACAGTTAATTTTGTTTTAATTCCTTGATTCGTTGCCACATACTACATGGTGTTTACCTACACAAACAAAGTGACACATTCGCAAGGTAAATCTTGAATTATTTAGCTCATGACACGGTGGCTAATGCGCTAGGTATTCTATTCCAATTATATATTCGATTAAATATTTATTTACTGCTTACGTCAATCCACAGAATAATCCATACGCATTTCAAATGGTCAGCAGGTGATATACTGATCGTGAGTTAAGCTTTAATATCTATGCCTAAACCAATACTGATAAGAACCCCACGCCGATAAAATTCTTTAAGCCTGGTTACATTACGTAGCCGCAGTGACCAATCCACAAGAATATTATTCTACTTTTGTATCGCTTCAAAATTGTAGACGTGCACAACATTAGGTGTATTTTGTGTGAATAACAACCAGAATAATAAATAGTTCCGATTTTCTTTTCTAAGCTAGAATATTGTAAAGAACGATATATAATCACTATAATTATCTAAACTACCACCGACTGAACTAATCCGAAATCTGAAAGAAAAAAGGCCAATATAGAAGCAGAAGCGAAAGCTATTTAGAGTATAACCTTTTTGCACATGCATACATCCTTTTGGCATTAAAAGAGCAAAGTTGCCGATTTTAATTTTATTCATAAGTTGCAACTGATTACTGATTTCCCCACGAAAAGATTAGTGGCTCTTTGCTAATTGTACTCAAAAATAAAAGTAAAGCAATTTATGGGTACAAAATGGACGCAGGCAATTTTGCATTTTCTCGCATTAGTGGAAAGTAGTTTTTAAATCTATTTCTTGAAATATTTTTTGTAAATTAAATTCAACTCCTGTTTATATTCTTTTATTTTGGTCTTACATGGGAACCTACCCTGCTTGAACACATGGATTCAAACGAATTGTATCACAACGTCTTCTACTGTGGCTAGTAACTGCTGCTAGTATAGTCGTTCGGGTGCAAAATGGCTTATCTTCATTTTATTCGAATTTGCATTTTCGAAATTTTCTTGAAATAAAAAATCAAGAGAATTCAGTAGGAATAACAGTGGGAAATTTTAGTGAAAGCAGGGTCCCCTCTTCTATACTTTCGTGAAAACGGATAAATTATGACATGGAGTAAATGTAGTGTTAAAATTATGTTTGCAAAAAATTATCCTCTTTCTGCAACTGATCATACTAAAAACAGTTCAACTGCAATGGGGTCGTCCATAAAGGACGTCATAGAAATTTTCCAGGTATAGGACCGCATCAGCTTAATCATTGTGTAAATGGCTATTCTTAACATTGGATGTCTTAAATATCCAAGACTTTCAAAATGATTTACTATGACCCATTTCTTTTGTAAAATTTGACGTCGATTAACATCGCTACCATGAATTTCATTGAGCCACGTATAAATATTAGGGACCGTCCAGATATGACATCATAAGGAGGTTCAATACTTGGATATTTAGGACATCCCATGTTAAGGATAGCCATTTACGCAATAATTAAGGGTCATCCATATATTACGTTTTAACTTCTACGGGGAGGGGGTTCAGCTGAATGAAGCAAAGAAGCAGACGCTGCAGGGAGAGGAAGGCACTTTGAAAATGATGTTTTAAGCAGTTTTTTGATTTCTAAATTTATTATACCGGCAAATCAAAGCAGATACATAATAAATAAAATGTAACGTGTAGTATATAATTCATTTTTTCGAAAATTATTAACTCTTATAGGGAGAGGGGGCAACATTGAGAAATAAAAATCTGGTAACGATTTAGGGGGACGGACGGGGTTTAGCACAGAAATCTAAAACGTAATACGTCGAGCCTTGCTATAACGTCATCTCAGGGGGAAGGGTTTATTACGACCTTATAGTAAGGTGACCCTATAGCCTATAACGTTACATGCTGTTACAAAAAGTTCTAATGATCTAACGACAAACAGAGCTAAAAATAGTAAAAAAGAACCTATAATCTCGCTAGTGTAAGCTAATGGTTACAAAATTGCACGAGTAGCTACCTGTCACTCATGCAAATATTGCACAACGTAATTGTTGAGAGCTCCCGCAGTCCGGTGAATACGAGTGCGGTAACACACCCACACACATAATTTTGCCGTTGGCCTTGAAGATGGGGTGTGTGTTAGTGTGTTTCATAATATTTTTGCATGTTGCTATAAAAAGGTAAACTATCATGTAAACCACTGCGTAGGGCATTGTGATTGACGTGCTTATAGTAAGGATGACGTTATAAAAAGTGACCACATAGCATGGGTATTGACTACATTAGGCGGTTTGCCGGGGAAGTAAAAAACATAACACCATAACAAGAGTGACCCTATAAGGTAAGTGGTTATAAGAAGGTTCCACTGTATATGGATAGTAACAGCTAAGGTATTAAGCTAGGGTTATGACAGGGAGGAGTGGTCCAAACACTGGAAAGTTTCTATGACGTCATTTATGGACGACCCCATTGCAGTTGAACTGTTTTTAGTATGATCAGTTGCAGAAAGAGGATAATTTTTTGCAAACATAATTTTGACACTACATTTACTCCATGTCATAATTTATCCGTTTTCACGAAAGTATAGAAGAGGGGACCCTGCTTTCACTAAAATTTCCCACTGTTATTCCCACTGAATTCTCTTGATTTTTTATTTCAAGAAAATTTCGAAAATGCAAATTCGAATAAAATGGAGATAAGCCATTTTGCACCCAAACGACTATACTAGCAGCAGTTACTAGCCACAGTAGAAGACGTTGTGATACAATTCGTTTGAATGCATGTGTTCAAGCAGGGTAGGTTCCCATGGTAGTTAAAATAAACGATGTATTGTGTGCCTGCAGATATTTTTCATCACTCGCAGATAACAAGCGTCCTGCATACCTATCTTTTTGCCTTTGTTATTCACTGCTGTGCTACACTTTTCCTGAGTTGATTAACACTGCCACTTTCACCTATATCGTGAGTGTTGATTTAAAGAATGGCGGGCAATCAAACTAATATCAGACTGAACGTAAGCGGGGATTTACACGCACGTGACATAAGCGTGGTGCAAAATGTAAAGAATATAATTAAGGTGAGTAAAGCTAGAATTACATTTCCATTAAACGAGTACGTTCATTAAGTGACTAAGCATTTTACTTAACGATTGCCACACGGAATAGTGATTTTCATTAGTTTTTATTGCAACTTCCAATGCAATGATTCCTTAGCCAAAAGTAACTACACATTTTACTTCTAGTCTACCGATCCCCCTAAAAAACATATAATTCAAGGTATAGAAACCGATTCAGAATAATTTGATTCTGAACTTTATGACGCGGACGTCAGTTAATGCGGAAACTGCAAAGCACTTTTTACTGGCTTCAAATTGGAACTTGAAGGTTCGTACACCACGATACATTTAGAAAAACAACCTAATTGCTCTTCAAATTTAACTAGACAAGTGATGCTGTTTAGGTCAAAGCGTTTTGTTGATTGTACTTTAAAACAAGTTTTTACGTATTTCAGGCTGCACTACGGACTTATTGTAACTCAAATCCTGATGCGTGTATTGCACATCTGAACGAGCCATCGATATCGTAAGATTTTTCTATAACTAAATAATTTACATGGCAATGTTTTTTTTTAAATAATTAGTATTTGAAAATTTAACTTACAAATCATTGAAACTATTAACAGATCAACAACTACAACGATTGCTGAGAACGGAAAAGTTAATACTGTTTTCTGCAACGAGATGGATTTCAATTAAATAATAAAGAATCTCAAGGTGCAGGCTGAATCCGTCTCAGAGTCTAATCAGCCAACTTCATCCACGATTATGTGATCCAGTAGGAAGTGCGAAGGTTGTTATTTGGGAGCCAGTTCTTTTTTATGATTTTGGATTCACAGCTCAGGGCTTATTTAAATGTATGGTCAGTTGTACGTATGGTGTATACTACTGTATACTCATTTAAAAAAATAATATAATGTACATTAATTTATTTCAAAAATGTGATTCGTTCAAAATAACTCATACTGTGGAAGTCAAATATGTTTTCTGTACAAATTAATTTTTAAATGTCTAAAATATTGAAATTAAAAATACACATTGCTATTTTTGCCAAGAATTTAACAAGTTAATGCGGGAAAAGAGTTGCGGAAATATTTCAGGCAATGTTTCCGGATTAAATATTTATACAGTTAATTACATTTTATATTTTTCTACTCCTGGTCTTCCTCATTTTCCTGCCTCAGATGATATAGATATGTAAGTGGGATTAATTACGTAAGTGTAGAGTATATAGGGTTCCCTTTATTGCACAGTTTGTAAATGGAAATATTGCTGGCAATATTTAAGTTTGTATTTAATACCATAATGATTATGTAATTATGTAATTTCTACAATGCAAATACGCCAAAGCTCACAAACAAATTTTTGTGTCAATTTTTACTCCCCAGTAGCTTCCACAATTAACTTCAGATTTTGATAAAATTTGAATGTAGCCTGTAGGGTAGTACACCGCCACGCTTACTAATAAAATTTGGTCCTCCAAAGCAACCCTTTGTGAACCTGCGGTGGAATTCTATGGGAAGGATGGGGAGTATACAATTTGCAGCGACAGCTCTTACATAAAATTCTGGAACATAAGTACCTACGCCCTACACGAATAACATACGGAAGAATTATCTGTATAACGCCATTACTGACCATAGGAAATTTCTAGAAAGAACAGATGGGCTCCTATTGTCTTAATAATTATAAATAGATAGATTACCGTAATTCCTCTAATAGTACGCGGGTCTCTAATAATGCGCGGGTCTCTAATAGTACGCGGGGGGTAGCCGCCCCAGTTTAGATAGTACGCGGGTCTATTTAACACACTATTAAATGGCATTGCGCGGGTCTCTATTATTTCGCGGGTCTCTAATTATACGCGGGGGGTCGAAGCTCGAGTTTGGATAGTACGCGGGGCGTACTATCAGAGGAAATACGGTACGTAAATTAGAGCTTAGGGTCTCTTTTTTAGGGTAATCTAATTATTTGTAAGCTGATCGTGAGTGAAAAGAGTGCAAATTTAACTTCAGTTATATTTAAAATCAGCTGTGTAGAAAAACAAACATTAAATGAGACGCACATGCGTAAAATATTATTATTCAAATATTATAGATGCAAAACAATCTACTCATTATAGATTATTAGAAAAATTCAAAATGCCTTATTTACTTGTTTTCTGATAATAGCAAAGTATTTCATTTACATGTTTTTGAAAAATGTAACATGTTCTATTTAATAACTTTTGCGATATTTGATGATATTTAAATAATTTTGTAGATAGTGCATTTTGTTTCCAGCTGATAGTAAATACATATAATTTTGATTTTTCACTCACAGTGTAAGTCAGCCGTCTTGGTTTAAATTCCGTTTTGACAGCCAACGTTAAAAAAAGTTTTTAGTTAAATAATTTTTTATGTAAAGTACAATAAATAGTAACTACCTATAAAACAATTTCTAATTTATTTGTTGATATCAAATTTTGATTTCAGCTTAAAGTGCAAATAAGTCGTTGCGAATCTGAGTCTGAATCTGAGTTTCGTTTGAGCAATTTTGACGTATGTAGTCTGTGTACTGCTCATATTTTTTCCACGTGTGTACATATACTTCAGTGGTACATTATCTATACAAAAAAACAGGGGTGAAAGAAAATTTATCAAAAATAGTTCCAAGGTACATTTTGATAATTTTATTTAAGCAAAATAGGAGTATTATGGAGTTTATTGATTGACAGTGTGGAAGCATTAGAGTACGCAGTTACACAGCACCAGCACATTCCGATTATACATATCTCATGCAAAGCTGTTCTTGCCTGATTCGTAAGTATTTTGTGTCTACTTAACTACACGAGTGAGCTACACATGTAACGAGTTACAACATTTTTACAAGACTGGAATTTGCTTTTCATAAGATACACATTATCCTTGCATTGCACAATATCTACAATCTACAGCCGCACTTATCTGTGTAGCATTCAAATATTATATCTCGTTTCTTACTCTTACCAAAGGTCAAGGCCAGAAGCTGCAGCAGCACTATAAATGGAAATCACCATAGATTCCACTCAGAAAATAATGTATAACAGTTTTATACATATTTGAATTTCCATTCTCAACTGGTTGGTTATTTGCATTTAAATATAATTACATTTACGTTCCAGAAGCCGATAAACACATAATACAACTGCGAAAAAGACACAGGAGCTAATTGCTATCATCTCTTTTCTTCTTTGACTTGTGCAGTTGGCGCTAAAATATAAAACAGCAATAAGTGATTAAAATAAAAATAAAATGTAATTCTACTTTTCATTAGATTCAAAGTTACAGGCTTGCAATACATTAAAAAAAATTTATTTGCATGTTTTTAAAATGTACTAAAAAAAATATTTGCCTGTTTTTGAAAATTGCAAAATATTCCATTTACATGTTTTTTTGAAAATTCAGGCAGCGGAGGCTGCCTGCGCTGGCCGCATTATCCCGCGTCCGGCCCTGGTGGGAAGATGTAAAACGACTTATCTAATTTTTTAATTAATGCTGATGCTTAGTTCTTGTAAATTCGTATAAACTACATAAAGTTTCAATTAAACTTTTTTGCTACAATAATGAATGAAAAGTCAATCTTAAATAGTGCGAATAAGTTAGAAACTTGAGCCTACAACAAGTCAGTGAAGAAATTAATATGCTTTTTGAACGTATAATTAATGCTTTAAATTTCTTTATTTTTATTAAAGACACGAATTAGTTTTGGTCAAATTTTCAAGCCGGTACATAAAACATGCAATTAGAATTAGTAGGATTTAGAAAAAACAAAGATTTTTAGAATTTTGCTCTTTAATTAATAATTGTCTGCATCTGCGTGGTGAAGTCGACCTCTAAGTTACTTGCCCTTCTTTTTTAATGCGTATAACTCTTCGCAAGGTACGCACTCTCTATGCACTCCGATGCACAGATCAGGATTCCCTTTGCAACGCCCAATTAATGCGCTTGCGCTCTGGAAGAAAAAAAAAGGAAAAACAAAATTGAGAATGTCGTAGTCGTAAATATTTAATTAGGAATAATAGACTTGAGGAAGTTCAAAAGAAATGAATTTTAAAAGTTAAAAAAATACGATAACGAGTACATAATAATGTTTTTATTTACGTGAATCTGGAACAGACCCACAATACAGATGACAGCAAAAATGGCGAAAAATATCTTCATCTTGTAACGTGGCGGTTCTTCCTGGTAATTTACGACTGAATTTGCACAAATGTGGGCCTGTTTATATAGTCACACATTTAAATGACGTGGAGGTTTTGAAATGCCACATCATGAATTCCATTCAGATGTTTTTTATAACTTCCTTATTTATTGAATTCTATTCATTTAACATGAATCCAGATTTTTCATTGAAACTATTTAAGGGTTGAATTTCAATGGCTGATCACATCAGAAAGTTCTCATTCATCAAAAAGAAGGGATTGTTTCTTTGACCTGATTCTAATTTTTATTTTGATGAGGTGGAAATATTTATTGTACTCAACGAATGCTTACTATGTTCTTTTATGCTTTCAAATTTTATTTTTTCATGAAGATTTGCGAAGCTTCAATTACGAAGACGAGTTTGAATTTTGTATACAACTATAAATCACTTTTGAAAATTAAATTACATATTGTCTGTAAAGAACCAAAATGATGTATCTAATTTAAGCTCCAATCAAAATGAGCTAATTCGTAAAAACAAAATGAGAAACATGCGTAAAATGTTCTACTTACATGTTTTTGAAAAGAGCAAAATGTTCTATTTACATGTTTTTGAAAAGGTGCAAAATGTTCTAATTCTGTGTTTTTGAAAGGTGTAAAAAGTTCTATTTACATGTTTTTTAAAAGTGCAAAATATTATATTTACATATTTTTGAAAAGTTCAAAATGTTCTATTTACATGTTTCTGAAAAGTGTAAAATGTTCTATTTACATGTTTTTGAAAAAATAAAAAATGTTCTAATTTCGTGTTTTTGAAAAGTGTAAAATGTTCTATTTACATGTTTTTGAAAAGTGCTAAATGTTCTATTTAAGTGCTTTCAAGACATCTTTTCACATTTTTGTAGATAGTGGATATTGTTTTTAGCTAATCTTGGATATGGGTTATTTTGGTTCCTCACACACGATATGAGCTGACGGAGCACGTTGCTTCATGCATAGTCTACATTTGTACAAGTCTATTAATTTTCATTCAAGTTTAACAAAAATTCTTTTGAAATCGATTTTTGCTTTTAATTTACATGCTTTACTTTGGTGAAGCAAACACCATTTTATTATACTGGTTTTGATTTTTTTGAAATAATTCAATTACTAAAATTTTCAAACAATTAAAATTAAAATTAGTGAGACTTTTGCTAGCTAATTTTCTTCTTCAGCTGTTAGGCAGAAATTTAATTACAATCTGTTTTGCTCAGATGCGTACGAATTAAAAGATCCAGCTTCGAATTTCCATATTTTTACTTTGTTTGTCACTACGACGGGGCAGCATACTTACAAGCCATACATGCTTTCAGCTTTAGCTTAGGATCACAACCTGGAGCTTTGCATTCAAATGCACTTGCTCCCTGCAAAATGAAAATTGAGTAAAAATATGAATTAGGATCTTTTTATTTAAAATAATTTTAAAATATTGCGGGAACAAAAGGTAATGAGGCCAGTATAAATATAAATATGGTAATTATTAGTTTGAATAAAAAATACTTTGTTTAAATGCTTACTTAGAACTGGAAGAGTCCCAGCATTCCAATAATTGCAATGAAGATGGTTCCAATATTCATGTTGTAATGTTACCGTCTGTCTTACCAATTTATGATAAAGCAATTTAAGGTCCATCAATTGACCTGGTTTTTCAAATATTTAAATGACGTGGAAGGTGAATGCAGCATTAAAAATTGTGTACGCAATATTATTTGTAACCAACTCATTGTATTGTAATCTAGATTTCCCATTATTTAAAGGAGCTATTCAAAGGCTAATAATCAATCCCTTGACTCACATTATGAAAAGAAATTTCCTATTTATGTAATTACATTAAATGCACTAAATGTTTTACTGACCTGGTTAATCTTTATTTAAATGAGGTGAAGAATTCTAAATTAATTATATGCTTTATTATTCAGATCGTTTCACGTAGAAAATTCTACGGGGTCAAGTTATAGTAACCTAATAATCTAAAAAAAAGTAATTTGCTATAGAATAAGCTAACCTAGATTTGGTATACAGAACAAATTGAATTGTAATTCAATTATGTTAGGGATCGTACATAAATGATGTCATAAATTTTTTTAATTTTAAAGACCCCGTATGACTTCGCAGTTCTCAGCTTGACCATGTTGTAAATGGCTATATTTTTATTATAGCATGTCCCTAATTTTCGGGTACATTCATAGACCCTGCTGATGACGTCCATTATGTACGCCCCCCCCTTACAGGTTGTGACACAATTACAGCACAATGGACCTATTTGGATCTTACTCTAATTTGTAAAGTGGCTGGTACGGAAAGGCTTTGTTTTGTGGGTTTATTACGTACGTCAAGAAATAAAAATAAAACAGTATTCTTATAGTAACTGTTTTACAATGTACTTCGAACCTCCGTATTATGTAATCCTGCATCTTAAATTCCAATGCCATTATATTATGCTGCAAAAGTAATTATATGAAAATGGAATGTGAAACTTCGTAATAAATATTATCAGTATTGGCATTATTTGAAAAAAAAATTCACTCAAAAATAAAGTTTATTAGTATGTAAATCATTATGTATATTCGATGTGAATAATTTTTAACAATGAGTACATATCGATGTTTTTTTAATTACAAAAAAAATGAATTAACTGAAATCATATTTAACATGGTCCTAAGAGCTTGCAAATAGAACAATTTACACTTTTTTATAACAAATAAATTGGAAATTTGTACTTTTAAAAAACCTGTTAAGGGTAACAGAGCGCATACATGCAACTTTCAAAATAAACAATTTGGAATTTTCAACTCATGTAACCTTATATAATATTTTACACTTTTCAAAAACATGTTTATAAAAAAATTGCTTTTTTTAAAAACGTTTGATTACAAAATTTTGCAGTTTAAAAAAAGATACTAAGATAAAAGTATTTTTTACTTTTTAAAACTAGGTAAATTGAATATTTTGCACATTTCCAAAACTGGTACATAGAACAATTTTGACTTTTTAAAAAGCCCTAATATCAGCATTTTAAGCATGCATCTCCAACTTCCAATTGAGATTTATTAGCAGCTCATTATAATTGCGGACTACGTTGCAATTAGGTCATTTTGATTATTTACTGTTTAATGGCGAAAATGAATTAATTAAAAGTCGAAGCTAAAAGATGTAAGTAGTTATGCTGTCTTCTCAACTTTCGCAAGTAATTAGGCGGATGGATTTAAATTAAACAGGATCAATAACTAATCATTTTAGGTTTATAGTTTCCTAACCATTGATATGGTTAGTATGCTGATGACGTCATTTATATACGCCCCCTTAAGTACGTTGTAACAATTGCAGCACAATGAATACAAAGAATGCATAGAAGTAAAAATACGAAGCTCGATCGGATCAGCGGAGTTGCAGTAGTGACGCCGGGGATTTTTAGTGGATTCAGGAATAGTTTTCAAAAAGATGCGGGCATGGTTTATGACACAGAAATTAAATTCTATAATATGATTAAATATAATAATTACTTTATGAGAAGTACATCTAAGTTCTAGTGTTCACGTGAAAGGCAATCCCCATACATAAATTAGCTTGACAAGCCCAGGATCTAGAGTGACAGTCACAAGTGCCGTCATGGCAATATTTACTGTATCGGGTAATTAGTTGACATGCTAGACATAACTTACATTAGAATAAATATGCCTAGATAGCAGACTCATTAGACTTTGTATATGCCATACTAAATTTATATTTAGGGAAGATTGAGGTGGAAATAATGAGGTTAAATTTAACCTTAATAAGTTAGAACCTAATCAGAGTAAGATATACGCATTTATAACAAATCTAATGTTAAATGCTATTTAGTGATTTTACGTGTGTAGTATTACAAACCAATAATATAACCTAATTTTTTTAATTCATTTTATTTTTAAATAATTTATTATAATCATCAATTTCACAAGTGAAGATCACATAGTATTAGTAACCATTGTCCGCCCAATCAAAGCGAAAACCTTCACCAACACCACTGTCGTCAGATTTAAACGTTATTATGACTGGATCATTTCTTGGTTTAGTAATTAAAAACGTACTTCGACCTGGAGTGGACCCACACAACCTGCAAGAAAGTAAAATAATATTGGAAAATACTTGTCAATCATAATAAACACGCAAGATTAGTGATTACATGTACTGAAATAATATGTACCTGGTAACCTTCTGTCAAACATGAGTTACACGCTTTTCAATATATACGAGCAACAAATAGGTTGGCGTCATTTTTACCATATGGTATCTTAAACCTGTATGTCAATCTTGTAGACATTTACAAGGCGAATTGATAATTATATAATTAACTAAAAAGCAAATAAATGCAGTTTAAACTTACGTTTCATTTTTATACCAAGTGTTTGCGCCAGATCCAAAGCCATACAAACTGACACTGTCTACAGTGCATCCAGCAGAGTCCTCAATCATTTTTTTCACAATATGCAAAACAGATGAATAAATACCTGGATAGCTCTGCATAGCGAAACTTGGTCTAGCTTTGAGCACAATCGTTGTTCGTTGGTTGTTCTTGTACGGCCCCCCGCCAACTGGGTACTTAAATAGCCCAGCATTTCCATTAATAAAGTAGTTTTCAAAATTGTAAATTGAACTTTCTTCCTCGCCTCCACTTTGAAATACCAATTGGAAACCAAGTCCAGGATACGAAACTGTGGAGACAAAATGTAGAAACGCTACCGGGCCTGGAATTTCAACAGACTGCGGGACGAGCGAGTGAGGTCTGTGAATTTTAAATCGTAAAGCCCCTTTTAAGTAGTAAAATCATAATTAAAACGAATGTTTTTGTTGCTTACAGCTTAGAATAATTAAAAATGTTGCAAGCCAAAACACATATTTTGTGTATATAAGTATTAATGTTAAGTTGTGTAATAGTACTGGTTGTTACGCAGGTACGATTTTATATTAGTCAACATGCAAACACTGCAGATTTAGATAAAAAATGCGGATAACATAGGACTCACCTACTGTGAATGAAATTACATCATTACCTGCCATATACAAGGAGCTAAAAATTAAAGTTTTTAGCCCTCTCCAAAAGCATAAAAAAGAAGCTTTTTCAAGATATAATTATTCAGTATATATATATTATCCTAACAGAAAAAAAACAAAAACAAAAAAAACAAAATATTCGGTATAAAACAGGAATTGTAAACTCACAGCTTTATCCAAGTGAAAGAGTTGAGAAGGTCATAATTTGACTTGTTAAAAAAACCAACTGAGATGTAGTTGTTGACGTTAGTTTGTTCTCGAAAGTAAGTTTCAATATTCGTGAGTTTAATAACGCTTCTGTTTGCTGCATGAATCGTCCAAATGCAGCTCTCGTTGTTGTCAATTGGTTTCCCAAATTTGTAGGAATGGTGGCTTGGCTCCGTAGTGGCTTCTAGCACGCCTCCGCATCGACTGTCATCGTCTTTTGTAAGTAAGTTATTAATTTAGAATGAATAAGTGACACAAAAAAAATTGTATCTTAGTTAGATTATTTGAAATAATTTTTAAAAATTCAATTTTGCTAAATAATTTTAATTTACCTGCTTTTTCCTGAGTCAAATAGTTACTAAGAGTGTTTACTGCGGACTGTAGCTCATTTGTTTGAGAAATTGACAACGACGCCCCCGTCGTGTGAATCAAACAAGCAACTATCAAAGCCGCTATCAACATTAGTATGGATTTAAGGTACATTTTGGTTACGCAAAAATGTTTAGGTTTGTTTTCTAGAAGTTCAAACTTTGTGTAAGAATTGTATCTATTTTAATTGTAAGTCTTTTAATTGTACCTAATTAAACGTGACTCAAATCCTCCTTTATGTAACTGTACAAGTTCTAGCTAACGTTAAACGTGAACACCTTTTAGCAAAGTTTGTATAGTGTAATTTACTACTACTTTCGTTAGTCTAAACGAAACCTCACTAAATTAGGTAATAAATTTTGTTTACTTTTATACAAAATTTCAAGCAAGATTACAATTCGATTGACAAAGAAACTGCAAAGTGCTCTTGAAACAAAAGATAATAATCAAAAGTGACTAACTATGTTCACTAAATAGATATTTGCAAGCCCACATTTTCTAATTATAGCGCTTACAACTGATCAATGTCAAGCACAGTGACAAATTAATAACAAAGAAACCTCACTGTAAAAGAATTAGCACACCTGCCAATTAATTTTAAATCCTACATCCTTTACGAGATTTTATATAAGGCCTTTAACTACATAGGCTACATCACTATCATCTTTTTGCCAATCAATGTGGGTTTTTCTAAAAAACTGTTTATATATTTAATCAATCAAATTCAAAGGTGTCAACTACTTTATATTAATTAATTGATTTCATAGTGCACTCAAGTTATTGAAGGATAGTAAATCTGTAAAAGCTCACGCTGCACGCTTAATATCATGCATAATTATTGAGCTTAAAATATGTGCCAGTACTTTAGCTCAAACTAGACAGGTGTTATTGACTACTGTAATTAAATACTTGACATTATTGCGGAGTTCAAATTATACTGTGTCAACAAATTTGAAAATGGTTGAATATTTAATAGCATAAACGACATCAATTTAATCGTGTGTCAATCATATTGTATCAATCCTATTTAAAAAAATATATCCCGTGCAATTTGAGAACAATGCTTTTTTGTACCACAAACTCTGACAAATACGATAAGAATAGTACGGCTACCCTGACTGACAAGGGAACCACGCCAAGTGGTACACCCAGATTTAAAAATAATTCATTTTAAAAATACTTCTTATACTTCTTAAAAGCACAGACCCCAAGTAAGGAGCCATCCATATATTACGTTTCACGTTTCATAAGGGGAGGGGGTTTAGGCCAATGACGCATTTAAACGGCAAGGGGGGGGGGTGCTCGGGCGTATAATGTTTCAGTCAATTGTTTGTGAATTTTAAATTTTTTGTTACAGCAAAGCAAAGTATGTAGATACGTCGGGGATAAAATGTAATATATATTTAATTTTTTTGAGAAAAATTAAAAACTTTCAGAAAATGTGAAAAATTATTTAAAAAATTCTTTAAAGAATTGAAACGTTTATAAGGGAAAAGGGGGGTATTGAGAAATGACAGTGTAGAGACGATTAGATAGGGGGAGGGGGTTATGCACAAAAACCTGAAACGTAATATATGGATGGCCCCTAACTCGACTGCATTTTGCATTGTTTGGTTACAGTGGCCTGCCAAAGTTCTAAAAAATTCAAATTTTAATATTTTGCCTTCCTAGTACATCTACATTTCTTGTCTGATATTGATTAAATTTCGTTTTTTCTGATCCTTAAGCTGTTTACTAAAAGAGAAATTTCAGGATTTTTAAAAATTCGAAAATTTAAATTTTTTTGAAAAAACAAGGTTAAATAATTGAGCTTGAAATATACACAATTTTTGGAGTTTTTTCAAAACAAATTAAAATTTTGAAAGTTTTCAATATCCTGAAATCAGTTTTTAGTAAACAGCTTAGGGATCACAAGAAACAAAATTTCATCAAAATCGGATAAGAACTGTAAAAGTTCCAGGGCAGGGAAGGTTAGCAAAGTATTAAAATTTGAATTTTTTTAAGCTTTGGCGAGACACTGTAACCAAAACCAAACAACGTAAAATGCAGTCAAGTTACATTGGGTCTGTGCTTTTGAAAAGTAGCCTAATTTTTTTGAATAAGTGATTTAAAAATATGGGTGTACCACTCGGTTGTTTTGTGCGTGCAAAAAACAACTCTAATATTGATCTGTTTACATAGTTTGTGACTAACAAGGGAATGGTTTTACATTTTACCCGTCGATTTCAATGAGTTACGTCTACAAGAATCAGGCTACCTTTAAATAGTGGGGATCCAAAGTAACTCGTGTGCATTTTGCGTTGTTCGCCCACAACAACTCAATGCCTACTGGCATTGAGTTGCACCACCATGTAATTGTGTCCCAAAGGCGACCTATTAGTGATCACTAATGGCCGTACGGCTGGTTAGTTATATTATAAAAATTTTTTTTTAAATTTTGTTTTACAGACCAATACGGCTCTTACAACAAACCTGTTGCATGGCAATGGGTTTGTAGCCTAACATATCTCAGTGTCAATATCTAACTAGAATTTGTGTTGACCACTGTTTTTAATATAATAATTGAATTATATTTCACTCAAAGCTTTTATTGATGCAACACAGAATATTGTGTTCAGCTTGTACTCCTGTGGTCCCTGGAATGACGATAAAGTTTTTGTTTACTCTGTATTGGTGCACTTTTTACTTGAGCGCACTATTATGTTAAGTGCACCAGCTACTTTGTGTCGCCACTGATTTGTTTACTAGCTACTTTGATGCACAAATTATTTAAGTAAACTTATTAGTTAGGTGCACTAGTTACTTATTGTCGCAACTATTTTATGCTCTAGCTACATTAGTGTAGAAATAACTACAGTGGTGCAATTATGAGTTAGGTGCACACTCAACTTGGTGTCACAACCAACTTTTAAACCAGCTACTTAGTGATGTTAGTGATTTAAAGCATTGCCTATTTTAGTGCGCATGTTATATGGACGCACGAATTAGTATTCAATCTTTTGCAGTATTAGATTATATTTAATAACAAATAAGATGCACTAATAACTTAAGTGCACAAATTAGCTAAGTGTACCAGAAATTTAGTGTTGCAACACAGTATATGCACCTACTGCTTTAGCGCACAAAGAACTTGTGTGCACAAATTATTTAAGTAAACCATAAACTTGGTGACGCACTTATTATGAGGCACCAACTGCATATGCACAAAAATAACGTTTGTGCACTAATAGGCTGGGTGCACAAGCTATTGTGTCTTGCATGAGATGTAGTTAAATATCTACAAATTTTGTGCCGCTACTATAACACTGCGTTCACTGCAATTAAAATTTAGCACAAATTACTTATATGTACCAATTAAATAGGTAAACCCGCTCTGTCCAGTATAAGCTGTTTTAGTGCACAAATAGGTTGAGTGGAATACTTACTGTGTCTACAGTGCTTACATTCTTACGTTGTGTCTGGTGTTTATTATTATTTAATTACACAATAACGGAATTTTTATTTTAATGTATGGCTAATTTACTTACATGCTATTTGCCTGTATAGTAAGGTACAAACGACTTTTAGTCTGATCTATTAATCGTATATTTCGTATAAGAATATATCAAAATTTGATAGCTAAAAGTATAAAATCTTAAAATTATAGAATTCTAATAACATTTCTTAAACATAAACTAGCATAAGTTTTAAAATTCTGCATTACTGTCACTGTCATTAGTTTTAGTGCATTGTGCATTGCTATGTTTATTTAATTAATGATTATCATTATTTAAATTTTAATTAGTGATTTAGTTTTGGTGTTGGTTCCGTTCATACTAGTAATAGTAATACTATTTTATTTTATCATTAGTATTGTATATGTTGACATGCTTTGCTAAAGGCTACAACATTTTTTATAGGTAGGTACAAATTACTTTTAGTTTCTGAGTGGTCGGCTCATTTGTGAGGGAAAGAGGTAGAAATTTTGCGTCATACTCACTCTGAGGCCTATGGCTCCTGAACGACTCAAATGCACGAACGAATTCGAACGGCATTTTTTTTTCGGGCTCACTTAAGGCTCGAAATTTTTAGTTTTTTTAAAAATAAGTGACTATCGTTCACAAGTATTTTGACAAGCAAAAGTGACCGACTGTCTTACTATGGGAGACACTCAAAGCCCAGATTATTTTTAAACAAAAGGCGAGTTTGCAGCTCTTTTGGGTGTCAAAGAGGAGAGTGAAATGGCCTCTAAACTTTTTACAGAAGTGTTGAAGGAGCAGGAAAAGGATCCTGATGCAAACTTAAACATCATAGAAACAAAGCTGAATGTAGCGTTAAAGATGATACACGAGGGCCACTTGGAGGAAGCAACCAAGATGCTCCTGCAAAACATTGAAGATGCCACTTAACGGTTAGAACCCTTAAACTGGACCACATCCCAATGTAGACTTGCTTACGCAGGTGTACTTAGACAACAAAAGAAATACTACTTGGCGGCTCCGTTTCTGTTGGAGTTTTAAAAAACACAGAAGACTCAATTAGGCCCAGATCACCGTTTTACACTCGAAACGAAGCTCGCCTTGGCTAACGTCTATTTGGGAACAAAGGAGCTTGACCAAGCAGAAGCCTTGTTGGACGTCCAAGTGTTGGAAATGGTATTTGGCCAGGAGCATCTGGAGACATTGAAAGTTTTCAATGTCTTGTCTGCTGTAAAGGATGAACAGGGGAAGTTCGGGGAAGCACTTGCACTGAGCAAGAAAGTTTTAAAAATTTACAAAAATGTTTTAGAGCCCAACGACAAAGACACTCTAGGCACAATGCACAAAATTAGTGCCTTGTATGCCAAAACAGACGAATATAAAAAAGCTGCCGAAGTTGCACAAGAACTTATGGAGCGTGAAGAGAAAGTGCTCGGAAAAGACCATCTTTGTGCAATTGAAACATTGGAGCTCCTCACATTCTGTATGGAAAACCTTGTTACTCAAAATAGTTTAACTATGATTTTCATGGCAATAACGTCAGTTGATGGAAGCTGGAGATGCTTGGAAAAGCTGGAGATGTCTTTTTAAAGGCTTCAAAATGGAACTTACAGGTTTAATTACTAACATGAATTTAAAGAAACTAAACTTTATATTGCATTTCACATTTAACTTGAGTATTCAAGTTGCTTGGGATAATGTGTTTTAATTGTTGTACTTTAATTTACGATACTTGTTACAGGTGGCATTTAAGACAATTATTTTTGGTGATTTACCGGATCACGAACATTAACTGCTGCCCACATTAAGAATAATTTATTTCAGATCTTTATGGTATTGACGGGAGTTAACTCAGAAACCAGAAAATCCTGTCTACAAGCTTCAGACTGGAGTTTGAATGTTCAGACAGCAATTTCTACAGATTGACATTATGACTTTATGGTTTTTAAATATACCTCAATTACTAAGGCTGCTTCTGATATAACGTATTGTTTACCATGATTTCATTTACTTTCACTTTTTCAAGGTTGCACTCGAAGCTTTTGTTGACTCAAGTTTTGACAAAGACATCGCAGATGCGGTTTTTCAGGACGAAGCATTGATCCCGTAATATTTTATACCGACTCAGTAATTACCATGGCAGTACATGTGTGTTAAAAGTAATTGCGAATCTAATTTAGAAAACATTAATATTATGAACAGGTCAGCAGCAGCTACGAATGCTGAGAATCAAAATGCGGGTACTGTTTCCTGCCACGAGACGGAGTTCAATCAAATACAAGACATCGTAGTGCCGGTAGAGTCTGTCGCAGAGTCCAATCAGCCAAAAAAGTCGATTTTATTTTGTTTGGCGGGTGGAATTCGGTTTCGGGGTCAATTTTGTGTCTCCAGCACCGTCAAAGATCTCTGCAACTTTGTTAACGAGTATGCAACATGATCAAAAAATTATATTAATTCCCGAACGTGTAACATGCATACAATTAATTTAGGGGTGTAAAAATTAAAATAATTTTGCAACTTTGCAGGAAGCGCACTCAACTCACCGATTCCAACTACGTCCTCACATTGTATCCGAATATAAAACTTACCAAGATGGAGCAATCGCTAGAGGAAGCCAAAATTCCTAAAAATGTTGCCCTTACACTAAAAATGCTAAAATTATAAACCAAAAATATTGTTTTAGTCCTGTAGGTGTTTTTAGGCTACACAATTTAAAAATATTTTATGTAGAATGAACGGGCTAATGTAATGCAGCATTGAAGCTTGGAAATGCAACTTTGGCCATCCATGCTGCATATTGAATTTTCTCAAGCTACGTAAATTAAGCTCTGTTTAAATCATTGAATTGTACTCAACAGTTTTACTCTATTTTGGAAACCGCCATTAAATAATCAAATCCAATGTTTAGTAAAGTATTAAATGCTCCACTAATCAGCAATAAGTTTTATGAAATATTGAAATATCAGGTTGTAAAAACTTGATTAGTCATACAATGTGATTTAAATGTAAACTGCTGCCTAACTTATGTAAATTTGTGTGTGAAAAACAAAAAACTAAAAATAGTATAAAATATACCTTTTTATTTTTTAAAACTTTGATTAGTTTGTAATGCAGTGGTTAACATTGTATTTTTTTTTAGGAAGGACAGCAAACTAAAAGACTAAAACGAGTGCAGATGAACTGAATATTTTTATTTATTACCTTTATTTTAACGAACGAATCTATTGTTAACAAGTTATATTGGGTGTATATATAATATTTTCTTGAAAGGAGTATTTATTAAACCTATATGGTATACTTACGCTACCTTAATTCGATAATGTAATTTTTTTGAAATAGACGAAATAAAGTCATATCGTGCAAGTCAAAAAGTCTTTTATACAATTTCATTTTTAGAATCTCTTAAATACTGCGTTTACAAATACAAACCCTATTTTTGTAAATAACTAAGCAAATCAATGTGAGAGAAGAGAAGCGGAAATATTTCGGGCAATATTGTATGCGGGTTGTTGTAATAATTATAGCTAGTGTAATTAGTAATTAATTGCACCAGCTGTATTATCTCCAACAAGGAAGTGGGACAGAAAAACAAAGATTATGAAAAACAGTTCACTTAATTGTATTTAACTTGTATTGTAGAAATGTTGCCAGCAATATTTCCCAATGGATTTAATATAATGCAGCTGTAACTATTCTTATTTTCCTCTGCCTAAGATAACGCAGGTAGTGAATTCAGTGGATTATTTTAATGATATTTGTTATTTAACAGTCAGTGCAAGAATGATACAAAATTGCAAATATCTTTCTGCAGTTTTCTTTTTACATACGCATTTTACGGTCTCGCGTGTGTAGTCCGAAAGTCTTTTGTTCGAAGTCTTTAGTCCGAATTTTTTTGTCCGAATTTGAGGTCTTTTGTCCGAAAGTCTTTTGTCCGAATGTTTTTTGTCCGAAGTCGTTTGTCCGAAAGTCTTTTGTCCGAAGTCGTTTGTCCGAAAGTCTTTTGTCCGAAGTTGTTTGTCCGAATTTGTGTCCAAGAGCTCAGCTAATTTGTACAAAATTATTTGTTTCCATCCATGACAGTGTTTCAATGATTGCTTTAGGTAAAAACTAAAGTATGCGACAACTTTTAAAATTAATCGCGAAGGATTCAAATTAAAGGTGTGAGTGGAAGTGAGAGTAAACGAGAGGTTACAGTATAATTTTTATTCTTAACTTTATTGAATTTTTTTAAACTTTTTTTCAACTGAATTTCTAAAAATGTCATTTATACAAGCAAAATTAATTGCTGGTCCAAGAAAAAATCCACAGGCTATATGTGACGGGCATTTATTTAATTTCAATAAACGAAGTGAGACCACACCGCCTATTAAAAGCAATATCACTTTAATTACTACTACCTATTTCAGGTGTGTTAATTTTCGTAGAAAAAGTATTGCTCCCCATACTGCCGCTCCTCCTCCACCCCGCAAGACCGCAAAACAAGCTAAGCCTTTAAAGGTTCCACGGTGTAAGCCTCCACAGCAAGTTTTAAATTCACCTATCTCAGGCTCAGGAAGAACTCGTAGCAAGTGAATATCAATAAACATGAATGTATATAGTTGATATGTTTTCACTGTTTTCAGACCCTAGTTAATGTTATCATATTGTTTTTAATTGCAATGTAATCTCCATGTTGATTATTTTTAAACATGACTACTTATTAATTTTGTCATTACTATTATTTAACGTTAATTATTTCAGTAATAAATGTTATAAAGGGTAACTACGCTCTCGCTTTAGTAAATTTTATTTCGGACAACGGGTGTTGGACTAAAGACGTTCGGACTAAAGACTGCCGGACAAAAGACGTTTGGTCAAAAGACTGTCGGACAAAAGACGTTCGGACAAAAGACTTTCGGACTACGCGTTTCGGACTAAAGACTTCGGACAAAGTGCTTTCGGACTACTCACATAGGACTGCATTTTACACACAGGAAGATAACGTACTCAAATCATATTTGTTCTTTTTCGTTTTTGACTGAATTAGCTATGGTTGTTTTTTGCAGAATTATTCGTACACACCGGCCTATTCAGTATATACGAAATTAGGGTGACCGTAAACGATAATTATTAATTAAAAAACAATATAATTCATGCAAAAGACTGCAAAAAATGCCGCTATAGGTATTTGTGCTGTACTTTTATAATTTTACTCATTAAATTACTTGGTACAATGACTTGAATTATATTTTAACTACCTATACCACTCAATACCTGTAATTTATTATATTTAGAAGTGTTCTGCTAAGAACATAGACAGATATTTTCAATAAATTAGAACGTGTGATATTGAGGTTACTCAAAAGTGATAAAAACTGTGGCTCGACCGATAAGAAAATTTGTATGCTCAAATGATTTAACAACAATCCACTTTATTTCATTTTTTCAGCTGACAATATTTACCTAACCTTGATTCCATTCAGTTGCAATATTTTTCTCGTGACGTCTAATCAGTCTAACAAAGATTTTAAAATTAATATGATGGTGAATTTATAGGGCGCCTCCTTCATACCTTTTATATGTAGAACAAACATCACTGCTAGGACATTTTATGCCACAGTGCATTGCTAACGGTGGAATTTCAATTTAACATTTGGATATTGTCGGTGAAGAGTAATTTTGACTTAGGTCCAGTCTACAGCTAAAACTATTCTTTCGCAAGTAAATCGGACTCTTACAATCGCAGTGTCGTATGTCCATTCAATTAGCTGCACGAGCAGTTGCTAACTCAATAGACTTATGACAGAAGGATTTTAATTGTGAACTGAACTTACGCAGAATGTCATTTCACTGACACGATATACAATTTTTGACATTTTTAAATCGTTAAAAAACTAAAAATGGATTTCATGCTGAAATATGTTTTAATGTACCTAAAAATTTTTCTTGACTGTTTCTAAAAGAAGATGAAATTTGAAATTAAAGTTTTAAGTGTCAGCGCAAAATCAGAACCAAAATAATTCTTTTCTCCTTCAAACTAATATTAGACCTGTTTTGTAGTTACAATAAATAACCTGTTGAATTTCAAGCAATACCAATACCGATTTAAAAAAATCTGAAAAGCACCTAAAAGTGTTTCCGCTTGAGCAAATTTTGTTTTGATTTTAAAAATGCCGCAATCCGCAATAGGAATTTACACTTCGCATCGCTTGTGGGTACATTCCCTCCTATCTACAGTTTGCACATTGACATATAGGATTTAGTGGAAAATTGTAATTGCTCAATGTTGGTGTTAACGCTGCCATTAATGTGGCATTTATTGGCTGTTTTAATAATAAGTTCTAAAACTTATAGTCAGCTCAAATTAAATGCATAGTACAATGCCAGGCAAACCACCTACCTGAGGTCTGTACCTAATTGCTTTTATGTTTAAACCTTTTAATGCACGTCGTCTGTAATTTAATGTATTATGTACATACGACTTTTAGCCAGGAACACACCACGAAGCACGGAAATGTTCCCAGCAATGTTACCAAAAAGCAGAAAGCATATCGTCGATGTAGAATGAAGTTTGATCATCTCCTTCTGGGGCTAAAATGAATTATGATCATCTCCATCCTGCTCTAAAATGAATTTCGATCATCTCCATTTTTCATGAAATACGGCTAATGAGATATGTTAATGATTAGTTAAGGGCTTATTGATTTGAATCCAAGTACATTAGGGGTCACTCATAAATGACGTCATAAAAATATCCCTATTTTCAGTCCCCATGTTTCTCCTGTCATCAGATTACCCGTTGGGTAAATGGCTATCTTTAGCATGCAATACTATCAAAATCCAAGTAGGCTGCTTGGCCATACCCATGACGTCATTTATGGGCGACCCCTTAATTTTTATTAAACCTTCAATAATGAAATATTGATGAATTAATAAAATAAATAAGAATAAAAGTGCAGATTGCTGTTTTTGTATTTCTGTATTATTTGCAACACTTTCTCACTCGCTTGACTTATTGCCTGCGCACTTTATATGGTTTTCTTTAAACGTATCCTAGCTATAGCCAAATAAGAGCCATATAAATGTAATAATGCAATGCTAAAGCTTTATTTCATGGCATTTATTCAGCTGTATCGTTATAATAAAGCTATGCACTATGTATGTACTGGCGCAGAGTAAAATTATTACATGTAAGTAGAACGCTATGGTGTTTTTATTTTCCATCTTTAACTCTTCAATTTTCTGAATTTATTGTCATTTTTTCCTCAATAACTTACCGTGACCATCCCATTGGCGTTACTATGCTGATATATAAACTAACAATATGGCTCCATAAAAGTATGTACTCCTTATTCCTGTTTGTAAAATTCTACATCCTATAAACATTCGGCATTTACTATTCTTTTTGTCGACGTACAGATTGTTTTTTTTCATTTTTTTAATGTTTGCCTCTCTATCTCACTTGCTCGATTCTTTCCCTGCGCACTTTATCTGGCTTTTCTTAAACCTATCCTAGCTTTAGCCAAGCCAAAGCCATTAGAATGTCAGCTCAAGTTTTTAAAGTAACAAATAACAGAATTTACTTGTTAACTAACCAACAAGGAACGATATCTGCGTAAACACTTACACATTTCTAGGTAGGTAGATACAACTACAATGTATGCACAGGGTTTCAGTAGCTAACTTGTCAATAAATAAGGATACAGCGTACATATACATATATACAATATTTAATATGTAGATAGGCAGACAGATACGTGTATAGCTGAAGTACATTTAATAAGGTCTGTAATTAAATTACGAGTTTCTAGTTTTTTTAGCGATATTTAAAAACAACATTCAAACCATTTTAAATACATTTTTCCATTTTTTATACAATAACATATATTAACGTACCCCTTTCGGCAAGTCATTTATGAAGAAATACAAGTACTAATGATATATATTGCAAAATTAATAAACAATACTATTTAATACTATAATTTTAATTTAATATATTCCTTTGTATCTCGTTGCTATGCAGTCACTAGTACACTTTGAATTAATATGTGTAAAAAACATTTTAAAACTGTATATCACTATTATCTTACTAATATATCGTCGGTGTTAAGTCTTTGAGGTTGGTTTAGTCCATCGCTGAAAACAGCTTCTTTTGCGAGTCCATCAGAGGTCCATCTAATAAGCTGCACCTGCAGTTAAATTAGCTTTAGTGACTCGGACGCAGTGCTAAACCCCGCCGAGCCTTTTTTATTTGACAAATACATACAGGTTTTCATATACAGGTAAAGGAGCTATAAAAGACGGGCACTTAGTGTCGTTAGCAAAATGCTTTTTCTTGCCTTTGTTGCGACGTTCAATACAATACAAGTTTGGTTGAGAAAGAGAGAGAGAAAACAAAGTAGCGATCTAAAAGCTCATTTGTTCCTAAATCTAGTTTTGCCTAGTGTAGCTTTTTCCCTTCGAATACAATACAATACAATAGCTGCGTGGCTGTTGTACTTGTTTGCCTTTTTGATTACGAGTCAAGGTGATATAAATAAAAACTTCTATTGGATTATAGTTTTAGTACGTTGCTCTCTTCTACAAATTGCTGTGAGATATACGAATTGTAGCTTCCTTTGCTGCTTTGATGCCTTCTGTTACGTACGTTTATTTTAAAAGTAAGTTCTGGATGTTAAAAATGTTTGTTTTTGGGTTGAAATGAAATGCAGTAGTAGCATGACTATGGGTTGGGACACATTACATCGCACCTTGTGATAATGATAAAGCAGTCAAGCCTAAATAGGCCGCTCTTTCTCTTCCCTTGTAGACTCCACAACACATTATTAAGTTAACTCACTGTTTTCGTTTCTACTTTCTATGTTGAAGCCATAATGTGAGTCACACTGAGAACTAGCATGATGTGTAGAGGTATGTTTTACCTTCTACCTTTCTCCCTCTCTCTCCCTTACTTTGTCTTACTATCATCTTACTATCATTTGTACGCAACGTTTTTGAGTGACCGGTCCAAAAATCAAATTTTACAATTCGACAACACTTTTGCGGGAAATTCAAACTGCTTCATTTCAAGGGATTGAACATTGGACACAAATAGTGCCAATCACATTGAGGGTGGGTCAGCTGGAAACAAGTAACACCCTATCATACACATTACCGTTTTTGGTGTTATGTTTAAGGAGGTGACGGAGTAGGTGGGTGGAGGGAGTTAAAATATGCTAAAGTTGGCTGAAGAACTTCAAAATTTTATATATTTTCGTGAAAATAGGTCGAGTATTTATAAAGGTTTTCAGATTATGTAAATATGCAGAAATAATATCAGTCTTTTATTTTAAAAGCGTACTAAATTATGTACATATGCAGAAATAATAAAGAATGCTATAAATTAATCGTACTGGAAAAGCAAATACAGAAGCATATATATGCTATAGTACATACTATATACTACTGCAGAGTCTCGCTCTGAACTCCGAGGACGACGGATGTGTCCGTCTTTGTGTCCTCGTGAGCAAATTTCAGAAGGTCTTTTTTCCATTTTGGTTTTTGACTTGAACATACAGTTCACGAGTCTACCTAGCAGTTGTGGGTTTAGCGTGTCAGGGCTGTGTCGTTGAGGTTTCCTATCTTCACCTTGGACAACTTTTGGTATTTGAGATAGCGTATATCTACATATCAAAGCTGTTTTAACATATTGTTGGAATTTACAAGTAGGAAGATTATGTAACTTCGGTAAAGAGGCAGTGTGATTGCATACACATTGCTGCTTTACTGAAGTTATTTAGGGATAATCGCGATCAGTCCAGGCACCCCAGCTAATAGTACTATCAGCAACTGCTGGAACATCTCTGGTATTTTGTGGATAGGTTTGATTAGTCTCGCTTAATTACATGCAAGTTCGACTACGTGCTGGTATTTCGGGAATTTGCATAAATTTCACCAAAGGCTTCGACCCTTGATAAATACCAGTGCTATGGTCTGATTGAATTGTCAATTCTGAGCAACTCATAGGCATAGTCATAGTCACTAAATAGATATACGCTTAGAGGGGGAATTGAAAGTTTAGTGCGAAAGTTTCTCGTTCTTGCTCACGCATACTTTATAACGAGCTAACAAAGCAATTTTCATAAATAAAGACATAGTCATGGTAAAAAGGATTAAAGGATCGTTCTGCAATGGGCCTATTTATTGGCCTGAGCGGCATTTCAGTAACTTTATGTTTCTGGATCTCCTTTAAATACAATACAATATACTACTGCATTATATTACTGGTAAGGCTACTTTAAGGCTGCTTTATTTTTCTTATTCGTCATGATATTTATGTTTTAAACCCCGCTGCTGGGGGGGACAATGTTTCTGTATGCAGCTTAGGGTCTTGTACTTGTTTATTATTCGTCGGGTTGCCCACACTGACATCCAAAGTCTAGTTATCGAAATCAGTTGTTGCTCTCGATCTGTTAGTAAAACAATTATTTTTTATGTATGCGTTATTCTAATTTTTGAAAATGTTAGAGAGTAAATTATGTTAGTGAAAAAAATTACCAGATAAGAGCTTGGCCATTCTTTTCAAAACCTGCGATGTCTTTAGTAGAATTCGGGTTAAAAAAATTGTCAAGAGCAGCCTTAGAGTGTTAGCAAAACAAAAAAAAAATAAAAAATAAGAACTTTTACTTAAATCAAAACAATCAAGTTGGTACATACTTAACTACGTAACGTACTACTGGTTTTAATACGTACCTGCATGTTCCAGTTGGAAGCTTTAAAAATGCTTCGCGCAATTTCTGCATCAACTTTCTTTAACCTCACAAAGTTCAAAATTAACTCATTTCGCCCATCAAGAGTTTCTCTTCAAGCTGTGAGCAATGCCAAAGGGTTCTTTGTTTGAGGATGATTTTCCCCCAAAACTTCCTTTTGACGCAACACCAGATCTTGAGCTACTTCCGCAGCCTTGTCAAATTCCTCCATTTTGTAAAACAGGACACCAATAATGTACATTGATGACAGCGTTTGTGGATGATGAGGACCTAAAACTTGTTCACGAAGTTTTACAAATTTTTCTTGTAATAAAAAAGCCTCCCCAAACTTCCCTTGCTGCATCAGAGCATTTGCTAAGTTATTAGCAGTGTTCATTGTTTTCGGATGTTCCGGGCCAAGAACTCTTTTGCACACCTCGACGTCTAACAAGGGCAACGCTTTGTCATGCTCCTCCATGTTCATGTATAAAACAGCCAAGCTGTTCTTTGTATTAAGTGTAGAAGGGTGCTCGGAGCCTAATTGAGTTTCTTGTATTTCTAACAACTCCAAAAAAAGCTGAGCTGCTTTTTCATGTTTTCCTTGGTCATCAAGTAGACCTGCGTAACTTTGCTTAACTGTTAATGTGGTCAGGTGGAAGGGTCCAAACACTCGAGTGGCATCTAAAATAGTGTGTACCATCATCGCAGCTGCTTCCTCAAACTTCCTTTGTTTTATCAGCCGAGTCGCTATATTTCCTTTTGTCTTTATGCGGAACTCAGGTTTCAAATCTGAATTATTTTCACATTCTTCCATCAGCTCTATATGAAGCTTTAATGCCTCCTCGGTCTTTCCTTGATTGCTCAAAACAAGTGCGTAGTTCCTTTTAGTTTTCAGGAATGCCTCGCTTTTAGTGTCTTGATTATTTTTAAAGTCTTGAAGAACGTCGCTAAACTTTGCCGCAGCTTCATTGTACCTCCCAAGGACATAAAGTGTACTTGCAATGACGCCCTTTCTTTTAAGTGTGTCTCTGTGGTGTGGGCCAAATGCACGAGTCTCATCCTCAAGAACTTTTGTATATAATTCAAATGATTTTTGAGCAAACCCTCCAACTCTATACGCCCCATCCAGATTACTTTCGAGTTTAATTTTGTCATAAATCTCACTGTCAACTTGTGGTGCAGGCGTTGAACTGAGAACGCTTTCGTAGAGTTCAATGGATTTTGTAAAATCATTTGTAATTCTTAGGACACCAGCAACTTCCGCAGTGAAATCTCGAAATTCCCTGACGTCCAGATTTTTGGACACGTGATTTGTGATCTGAACCAAATTTTTCACAATTTCAACTCCACGGGAAAGTTCAAATTTGTTCAATGTTTTAATTTTTCTTACAGACTCAACAGATAATTTTTGGAGCACTTCGGTCTCGTTAAAAAATGTGTTTTCATTAAAAATGATACGTTGCTTCTGTCCCTCTTTGGTTTTTAGATTTTCAATCGTCACGTCTTGAATCATACGATGGATGGAGAAAATTCTGTGTGAGTCAGAGTCTACAGTGTTTAAAGATGCGATTAAGGAATAGTCTTCTAGGATTTCTAACGCATTTTCGAAGGAATCTTGAGAAATTTCTTTTTGAAACAGAGCGAATAGAAAATCCTGTGGGATTCTTGTGGGAGACAAATAAGCCATACAACAGAGGATTCTGATTGCTAACACGCCATCTGTAAATTTTACTACTTTCTCGAAGGTAATGTTTCACAGGACCAACATGGTATCACTCATGTGTGTGGGTCTCATATTCGCATCCAACGGCTTCTGCGCCAAAACTTTTCTGCTCCCGCTTTCGTACTCGTCCAATAAATTTTGAATTCCGTACTTTTTCCTTCGTTTCGTTTGCTGCAGAATGACGGCCACAGCTGCCTGCAGTGCTATGGGCAGACGGCCGAAGAGATTTCCAAGTTGCATTGTCAGTGCTTTGTTCTCAGCGGTTTCTTCAAGTCCAAGTCTTTGAATCACAAAGACGACGACTTCTTCCTCGGCCCACAAATCCAGTTGAATTACCTTTTGAAGATTCCAGTTATGGTTTCGTGACGTCACAATGACTGTAGGCTCAATGAGGAAGGGAGACAGGGATTTTGGAAAGAGGCATCTAATTCCATTTAGGCTGAGGTCCTGATCGTCTTCGAAAGCTTCCGCATTGTCAAAAAGAAGGAGAACCACGTGGCCATGTTGAAGTAGTTTATCAAAGATTTGGTCTCGAATTAAATCAAATTCCTTTTGTTTCCCGTCAAAATCTGTAGAAATTCCCAATTTTATGGCAAGCTGAATGAATTGGTTTTTGGCTGACGAATTTTCTTCTGCATCGATCCAAATTACATGATCATACTCATGCGCATGAAGTTGGATGTACATTCGCACGGTTTCAGTTTTACCAATGCCGCCGGTGGCAGCCACAACAGACAAAGGCGTCTGCGTCAGAACTGTTATTTGACCTTCCTTCACGACCTTGTGAAGGTCCGCTAGAAATAATTCCCGCCCAGTGAAAGTTTGAATTGGCTTCTCAACTTTGAATCTGATATTTTTTGCCGGGGGATCCTGAATGCAGGTAAAATATGGTAATTTAAATGTAGAATACGTTTTATTTTGATATTACAAAAATAATAGAATAAGCAAACCATTTATGTAATAGCAGATTCTAAAAAAAAATCCTAAATGAGCTGATAAATTTTTGCGCTAGAAGTAAAATTAATTTGGCAACAGTTTTGCTCACCTGGGCCGCAAATACAACGTTTATGTCACGTGCATTTAAATTTCCTCCTACGCTGACTGCTGTATTATTTTGATTTCCCGCCATTGTTGAAACCAAGACTCAATAAAAGTTTATTTTTCAATTCGTGGAATAAGATGTGCTGCAGATGCTACAAAAATTATATAAAGTATGGCTTTAGTTTAATTAATTATTTAATTTTGACTTTTGTAATTGATGCTTTTTAAAATCAATTTTGAGTATTTTGTCAAATGCGAAATACAAACTCGGGAGGTACAATAAAACTCACAATTAATGCCCACTGATTTTTATTATTGCTCATTCGAAAATAATTTGAACCATAAATGCGACTACTTCGTTGTGGTGAACTGAATGAGAAGTGGTAACCCAAATCCGCATTCAATGCCAAACGAATCCATTATCTCACCTGACGACTTTAACCAAGTGAATCGTACGATAAGCCAAAGTCCAATGTATTTATTACGCAACACGAAAAATATTTAACGACTCTGGTGTGGTCATGAAGTAAAACGCGTGATATTGAAGTAAGTTAAAAGTGATAAAATCAGTGGCTCGACCGATAAGAGAGTTCAAATGCTCAACTGTTTTAACAAAAATACACCTCATTTTCGTTTTTGCACTTGTCAACTTACAATGTTTATTTTACCCTAATTCTAGTCAGTTGCAACATTTTTTTCGTGACGTCTTATCAGCAAAAGGAACATTTTAAAACTATAATGATGGTAAATACTAGGACCTCTCATTTTATACTTTTTATATGTAGTAAAAAAATTACTGCTAGGAAATTGTATGCTGGTGTATTGCTACTGTGGAATTTCAATTTATCAGATTTAAACACACATAAACATGTCACAGGCAGATTCAAGCCTTAAACATGGATAGGCGATAATTACAGAGTAAAACTTCATAACAGTAACTTATTAAAATTAATTTTTAGGTCAGAGTTCACGGGTTTGTTTTTAAAAAAAAGATAAAGACACTGGGCACCCGGGGTTCCCAGGCGGTCACCCATCCAAGTACTTACCAGGCCCAACGTTGCTTAACTTCGGTGATCGGACGAGAACTGGTGCTCTCAACGTGGTATGGTCCGTGGAAATGGATGATGCTTACGATTACGATAACATTTTTCTGGGCTGTTTCGCAAAAAAGATGAAATTTGAAGGTTAAATTTTTAGTTTCAGCGCTAACTCTTGACGACAATAATTCTTTTTTTTCCTCAGTCATTCTGGTATTTTAGTTGTGATTATAGTTGCAATAAATAATCTCTTGAATTTTAAGCAATGCCTTTACCAATTTTGAAACTCTAAGAATCACCTTCAAATATTTTCATTTTCGCTTGAGGCAAAGTTTTTGAGACTTTAAAAATGCCCTATTACAAATTACCACTTTGTATCGTTTGTTGGTACATCATCTTGGGTGTACAGGTTAAACAATGACAAATAAAATTCACCGGCTAATTGTAACTGCTCGATGTTGCTGGTATGGCTGCCATTAAAAGTCCTTGTTTTAATAATTAGTTTTAAATTTTATAGTCAACTCAGATAAAATACATAGGACAATACCACTTATATAAGATGTTATCAATTGACTTTATATTCAAGCATTTGAATGTACGTCGTCTGTGCTTTTATGTATTAGGTACATACACCTATTACCCAGGAACACACCACGAAGCACGAAAATATTCCGAGCAATGTTCCTAACAGGTAAAGCATAATATGATACAAATTGAAGTGGAGATTGGATGTCCCCAAATAATTCAAATGAATAAATGCATACAGCTGCTTCATATTATTCAGGATTGATACGTAGGCTCCACTCTACACACAGATAGTGAGATAGTGCTTAAAGTTTTAACTTTCCACTGTAATCATGATACCGATAATAATGCGGCAACGGCAACCTCCATCAACGTCCCTAGTTTTCTTCATGGTTGTAATAGTTGTAGTGTAGTTAACATAAATTACGTCCCTGAGACCATTATCATCTTTCCTTCGTTCTCATTTCCCCCGTATTACGTATGCACATCTTAAATCATATTACAGCCCTTTACTGTCGCGCGGACGTAAAATGTGGAGAATAATTTACAACAATTAAACCATGCAACACACATAATAAAAATTTAGGGAGTCCACTATCTCCAATAGACTTGCTAATATGTATTTTTTTTTTTACTTTTTTAGTTATTAATATTAGTTAGTATTCCTTATTACTCATTAGTTAGTAGGCAGCTACATACATGTTGGCTTCGCAGGGGTCGTACATGAATGATGTCATCGGTGGGGTCCATGGGTGTATCCTAATATTACGGACATTCCATGTTTAAGATAGCCATTTACACAATGCAATGGTTGGACTGAGGCTGACGGTAAGGATCACAAGGTCCTTAAAATTGGATTATTATGATGACCTTATTTTTGGACGATTCCAAACGGAGATATACGACTACATGATGAGGTCACTGACATTGGGATGATATGTAGCATACATTGAGCTTTGCTTCAATATCTATGTTGAAAAGGGCACCGATAAGAACTCCACCGCGATAACATTCTTGGAGCCTGGTTTGCTTGAAACTCGCTCCTTACTGACGGCCAGCAGCACTAAATGAAAATTCACCTGCATTCAAATTACCCAATATTTATAATACGTATTCCTATTCTTATCGCAGTTTGTATTTACACGGAACAGGAGCACAAACATGATAATGAAAACTCTCATGCTGCAACCCCCTACTTCACTCTTTTCCAGTCTGCTCTACATTCCTCAAATGCAGACTGCAGTGACTAGCCAACCAAAATAGTATTCAAATTTTTCTATTAATTTTAAATTGTAGAAGTGCAAAACAATAGGTGAATTGTTTGTGTGAATGTCAACCAGAAACATGGACATTTCCTATTTACAATTTTAAGCCGCGATATTGTGAAGAACTAGTTTAAATAATAATAATTATTTGAAATAAACATCGACTTAATTAATCTGACATCTGAAAGAAGAGACGCCCACAAATTACAACGAAGCAGTAGAATCAACATCTGGAACAAAACCTTTTTCCACGTACATCGCTTTAGCATTGAAAAAAAAATTGCGTATTATGACTTGCATTGGAAAGTTGCAAATTGTTACCGTAAAAGAAGAATATTTGATTCTTGCGAATTGTGCTCAAAAATAAACGTATAGCAATTGATGGATAATAAATGGGCATTTAGGCAACGATTAAACTGATGACAGGGCCAGCGGAGTCGTGAAATTTTTAATATTGGAATAAATTGATGACATTTTTTATGGACGAACCCTAATTAGCTATATACATTACACAGTACGTCATAATTAGGTTTTTTAGTGTATTTTCGGTAGCAATGGCTGAATTACTTTTTGAATGTTACGGGGTTCCGTCAATAGCTTATGGGACGGATGGCTTGTTTTCCTTCTAAAAGAATTTCACAGCTGCCCAAGTCAGTTTAACAAAATAGCTGCAGCTACCTATAACTAGTCAGGTAATACAAAATATTTCATTATGTTTTTGATGAAAGCTGAATAATCATAAAATCTTAAATTGTAACGAAATTTTGTTAAAACTGCTATAAACAGATGACTTGATTTAATAATAAATGATTGTAAAATGGGATGCCTTGATCCTCATCTTTGGCTACCACGCAATTTACATTGTATTATTTTTAAACGGCCAAGCTGATCCTGAGAACTGTCGTCGAATAAATCTCGGTGGGGCAGAGATGACTATTATTCTGCATCGTCTCCTCCTACTGAAATACCCGGCCGGCAGACGTCAACACTATTTCTGTTGGGAGAGTTGAGGTTCGTAATTTTATTAACAGCCGTGGTAGTATTCCTTTTCTGCCCTGCATTTTTATTCGTATTTTACGTAATATCAAGATAACAATCACATTTTAAATAAACCAGGTGTTAATTAGACTTGGTTTATCATCTATATCAGGATATTTTACAAGACCGTGGCTACATAGCAGGAGACTACATGGCAGAATTAAACAAATAGATTGATCTCGGCCTCTACAACAAAAACGTCCCCCGCCTCCAGTTAATGACGAAGCCGCGAAATTCCGCAGCGCAGGTTGAAATCCTCTAGAAGAGGCGGAAGGAGATTACGAGAGCTATGGTCGAAATGAACGCGAGGAAACGAGAGGAAAAACTCGCAGAGGATGAGGATTGTCCCGAAATTTTAAATGAAATTCGAAATTTGGATCAAGAAGTTTGAGATTTGGACGAAATTCAGCGGTAAGTAAAATATATTAAATCAAAATCTTAAATATCTTATAATGTATACTTATGCACTATCAACGAATCTGTTGATCTGTATGATCTGTATGATTGTTGATCTGTATCTCATCGAATGCAGCACTTCTGCTATACCTTACTATATTCCGCACATCCTAATGTGCCGTAGACCTTACTATGCCGCACTTGTGCCGCACATCTGTAGTAGGGTTCGCCGTAATTGTAATATTTATTTTATAATATATAAAATAAGTATATATAAAATGCAACCGGCTAATGCTAAACTGTATTGTGTAATTATTTAGCCAAATTAATACTGAACCAGGGCTGACTGACTTCGGCGGCTGAGGGAAAAAAATAACCTAACCGTTTCCAGACAGTTTTCCTATCCCCTCACCCCCCCCCCCCCTCTCCCGCAATCACCCCGTCACCAAACACCCATACACTTAGCCGCAAAATTGAGTATACGCCCCCTGTTCTCAGATTCTGATGTAAAATAAAGTATAAAACTGCATCTTGATTTTTAAAGTCTATATATACTATTGCGTAGAAAATTTATTTGTGTTTGTATTTCCAAAAATTTTTACTTCAAAATTTTGGATTGAAATTTAAAAAAAAAATTAAAAAATGAACTAAACTCATGCCGCAAAATTGAGTATACGAAACACGAAATTCCAAGACCCAATTTTTTTCCCAGTATTTTAAGGTACAAGGGCAATCACTAACCTCTCTGAAGTTATTTAGTCTTGGTTTCATCCATGTATCTTGAATTGGAGGTCATTTATAGGTCAAAATGTGCACCGTTTGATAACACGTGATTTCTTCACTTTTTTGAACAAAGGCTTGCGTGTGACCTGGGTTTTGTGACCTTTGTCACTAAATTCACGCAGGTAATAGCAAACAAGTCGATTAGACAAATGTTGGTCCAAACACGTTTTGATTACCCCCTTAGTCACTACCCCAGACCCCGCAACCAAAAATGACCGTGATTTTGCATTATTGATGCCTACGCATTACCCTGCATGTACTTACATACTAACACTAACCGATCACTTACAGGGGGGTGAAAACAGTAGGAAAATCGTAGTTACATATCAATACGAAATAAATTTATATGATTCCGTATCAAACTGCGTAGATACTTAATCGCTGCATTTTTATGTGAGTGAAATTAAATATTTATTTTTATTCAAATAAGATGCAGTAAAAAGTCAGTCAAGAGAATCAGCAATATCCGCAACAACAATTTCAATTTTTAATACAAATATTTTCGTCAAATTAAACAAATTTATTTTTTAAATTTATACAGCATATTTTCAATTATCAGTATCATGTCATGCAATATATATCTTCAGCATTAAACGTACACACTAATAAAACATTTTAAAATTGAAAAAGTCCGGGAAATAAAATACTTTGTGCCCCTTTTAAAAATACACATGTGAATAAAACATTGTGATTTGTCAAAATCAAGTCATAAAATTTGGCATTTATTACCTCACAGAAGCCAACTGTAGTAAACAGAATAATATGCAATTTTAAAAATTATATAAATAGAATATTTTGCGCATTCAAAATACTCAAAATTGAAATTGTACGCCTCCAATTCAGTAAATTTGTTACTTCGGCTAAAGCTCACAAATATTAATATTAATTTTTAATTAAACAATTAGTAGGGTTTGCCCTAATTGTGATCAGTTTCCTAATGGTGATTAGAAGCCGTCGTTCAAATGCTACTACTTTTTAAATCCGTGTTGCTGTTGCTGATACTAATATACCTTTTAATTTTAACTGCCTATACTCAGTAGCACATGTTTTTTAAGGCAGTAGTTTTTTAACAGTGCCTACTGATCACCATCAGGGAACTGGTCACAAGTAGGGCAAACCCTGCTTTGCAATTATTCACAGTGTGTAATTAGATTTGTTTACCTCGTGCAGATTAATTGCCTATTGATGTTAAATAAAACACAATTCAATCAAACTAATTGGGTTCATTTAATAAACCTAGCTATTGAATCTGTGCCAATTCCTATGGAATGTTAATATTTAATTTTGAGAAAACAATCTTTCTTGAAATAAATTTATTATTCCGTTCATACCATCTTGCTGGTGAACTGCAGTGTAATTTAAATTATATTAATTACGTGCAATTTACAAGCTCATAAATTTTGAATATTCAAAACTAAAAAATGGAGGGTCAAAAAATTGTTTCTTTGCTCTCAATATTTATGATAGTTTACTTGACAGCCGCAGGTGGTAAGTTTCGTAAGCAATTTGGTGTAAAGTTTTTGTTTAAAGGTATAATATTTGAATATTTCTACATCTTCATGGCATTGTCCTTTTAAATTGCAGAGGCCATACAATGTTTTGACTGTAGAAAATACCCTGCATACGAAGGCGCTCCTGCACAAAATACGTGTGACCCAGCTGATGTTATAGAATGTAAAACCAGTTGCTATACGTCTATACACGATCCAACTGGGTATAACATGCTTGCACGTGATTGCAGTGATTCTAAAGAAAAAGACGAATGCACGTATCAGAAATTGGGTAACCAAACTAATTGTTATTGCAACACGAATCTTTGCAACTCAGGATTGCCAACCACCTCAGAAAAAAATAGAGAAATAGAACCTGATTATTCTTAAGCTGTAAGGATTCAATTGTCTATTTACTACCAATATTTGATTGTTAAACTTATTTCTAAAATTTAAAAAAAAAAGGAAATTTTGCATAATTTGGGAGTTGTCAATTTAGAAATAAAACAAAATTAAATTAAATTTATTTTATTGTATTTACCACTTTCATATTCTCTAAACAGACATGTATCAGTAAGTAAGACAGTTCGTTATGATAATCTTAAGCTAGTTTTGGTTTTCGTTCCAGGAGTGCATAAAAAATATACATGTTCGAAAAAACAGTATGATTCTTTTTAAAATTAGGTCATAATATAAAGCATTTTCAACTTCTATAAACTAGTACAGAAAATATTATGCAATTTTCAAAACCATATGAATAGAATATTCTGAATTTTCGAAAAACTCATGATTAAAATTTAACGCCTATTATGTTGTCAATTTGTTACTTCAGCTCAAGCGCAAATATAATAATCACTGTTGATATTTAAATATTAAACAATTAAGCATTCACTCACAGTTTATAATTTAATTTGATTACCTCGTGCAGATTTAATGCTTATTTATTAAATATTCAATTGGAATTAAACATGAGATTTATATAGAACCTTTGTGAGTGTGTTTTGCCATCAAGACACAAATCAAATAAATAATAATTCAGTTAAAATCAATAGACTTGGATTTAAAAACTCTGGAGATACTTACCTGTGTTCCTATGGCCCTAATCACAAGTACACACTTACTTGATACAAAATACAAAGTATCATATGCACTTGTTATAGCAGGGAGGGACGACGAAGCAACGGAAATGTTCCAAGAGATCCTTAAAATGGATGAATATGAAAAGGCTGTCGATTTGGCAAAAGAACTTTTGGAGCGCCAAGAGGAAGCAATTGAGAAAGATCATCCTGATGCAATATTTTAATTTCAATTACTCAAATTGAGCAGGAAATTAATTAACTATCTAAATAAATTTACTATGGTCTTTATGGCATTGACGTAAGTTGATGCGGAAACTGGAAAGTCCTTTTCAATGGCTTCAAACTGGAACTTGGAGGTTCCTAAAGTACGAAACATAATTAAGAAACTAAAACTGCACTCCTTTTATATATAAAATTTTATTAAAAAGAATATTCAATAAACATATATTATAGTAACTATACATACGTTGTTACCTTAGTTCGATGATTTGATTTTATTAAAATAGACGAAATAGTCATATTGGGAAAGTCAAAAAATCTTGTACATGATTTGATTTCTATAATGTCTAAAATACTAGGTTTAGAAATACAAACCCATTTTTTGTCAATAACTGAGCAAATTATGGGGGAAGAGAAGCGGCAATATTTCAGGCAATGTTTCTTAATTTGGTTTCCATATTGCAATAACAGCTTGAACTGTCTTTCCCACTTTCCCTGCCGGTTATGATAAAGCTAGTGTAATTATACTAATTAATTGCACCAGCTGTATTATCTCCAACAGGAAAGTGAGACAGTAAATTACAGTTTATGAGCAACATTTTACTTAATGATTTACATTTTATTGTAAAAATATGGCCAGCAATGTTTCCTAATTTATTTAAAATGATGCAGCTGTACCTTTTTCTATTTTTCCCTGCCTTAAAAACTGTGGGTTGTCAATTTAATTGATTATTTGATTTGTAGTTGTACTAAACAGTTTAGTGCACACAAAATACAAACTAACAAACTTCTCCCTAGTTTACTCTTTGCGGACGCATTTTGCATACAGGAAGATAATATAATTATATAAAATACATCTGTTTTTTTTTTGTTTTCGAATTTTTGACCGAACTAACTATGGTAGTTTCATTGAGAAAATAATTTTTAAACACCCGCATTATAGGTTGATTTTTCATATTTAAAATGTACGACAAATATTATCAAGAAAGCCATGTAGGTTATTAATACCAGCCTCACATTGAATGCCCCAAAAGCTGCGAAAACGAAATTTGTTTGACAAAAAATTAATTTATTCGAGAGACTGTAAAACTTGTTGCTATAGGTATCTTTGGGGTGCTTTTCAAATCACATGGATCATATTAATTTGTACATTGACTTGAATAAATTGAAACCACATATATAGCACTTATAGTACCTACAATTATATTTAAAAATTTTCTGATAAGCTGGCGACATAGTTATTTGCAATGGAGTATAACGTGTGATATTGAGGCTAGTAAAAAGGGGTAGAAACTGTGGCTCGACCGATAAGAGGGTTTGAATGCTCAAATGATTGACATTAATGCACTTGATTTCACTATTTCACTTGTCAGCTTACAATATTCACTCACCCTAATTCCAGTCTGTTGCAGAATATCTTTTCCGAAGCGTCTCGTCAGTCAAACGAAGATTTTAAAGTTATTATGATGGTGAGTAATAGGACGTCTACCTTTATATCTTTTATATGTAGCACAAAAATCACTGCTAGGTTTCATGCTACAGTGCATTGCTACAGTAGAATTTCAATTCATTAGATTCAAACACACATTAACTTGTCATAGATAGATTCAAGCTCAAAACAAAGGTGGGCGATAATTACAGATTGCAACTATTTAATGGTAAATAATTACAATTATTTTGAATTCAGAGTTCAAGACACTTAAAAAAAAAGAAAAAGACGCGACTGACACAAGATGCAGGAAAAAATAAGATTCAAATAAACGCCGAATTTACAGCCAGTACAGCAATTACAAAAATTTGACAAAACAATGGACAATAATAGGCGCCAAGTGCAGCCGGGGTTCCCATTGCTAGGTTAAATCTTGCACACAGTGTGAAATAGCAATGCCATGTAAAAAGCTGGGCTGAAAATAGTCAGTTACAGCTTCTTTACACAGTATTCGGTGTTGCAGATTTTGGCAATCATTCGCACATATTATTATGTAAAACAAGAATACTTGAGAGGCACGTACTACACTTGTCCTGCTGGTACAACTTCAACACTTTCAAATATTTGAATTATCTCTACTTATATACATACATTACGCTACTTTTGCATTTTACATCTGAATCAGATATGGTCGGTGAAGTAAAAAGTCAGTCTAGTCGACAGCCGGACAGCTTAAATGATTCTGTCGCAAGTCTATCGGATTCGGAAAATTACAGTGTCGTAAAAGTTCTTTCCATTGGCTGCACTAGCAGGTGTTAACTCAATGGAATTACTACAGATTGATTTTAGCTGTAAACTGGACTTACGACAGAATGACTCTTTACCGACGATATATAAATTATTGAATTGCTTAGGAAACAAAAAATTGATTCTAAACTAAAATACGTTTTAATGTACTAGTTTTTATTGGCTGTTTCGGAAAGACGTTGTAATTTGAAATTAAAGTTTTAATTGTTAGCGCAAACTCATAACAAAAATAATTCTGCTTTTCCCGTAATTTTAATATTTGACGAGATTATAGTTACAATGAATAACCTACTGAATTTTAACCAATGCCGTTACCAATTTTTAAAAGTATTTTGGAGTGAGGCAAATTTTGTTGAGATTTTACAAATGCCTCAATAAGGTGTCTAAACAGTTTATTATGCGAATTGCGAATCGCTGTGACTGTATGTGCATAGGGTAATAACACATTCAAAAGGACAGTTGATTTTGATGGACGGCAAAGCATGAACTTCCACGGTTAATATGGGGGCAGAAGAAGTCCGGGTAGAAAAAATCCGGGTAGGAATAGTCTAGGTACGAAAAGTCCGGATAGGAATAATTCTACAACCAATTCTTAGGCGATACATTTTAATTGTTTTTCTTAAAACAATTTTAAGCGGCAACTCTGATTTAGTTATAAATTACTGTAATAAAGGACTTATTGATTATCTGCTTTGGCTATAAAGTAATTTACATTTCAACATTTTTTAGCGACCATCATTTTTCTGAAAACAGTCGTTGAATAATTCTCAGTGGGGCTCAGTTGACGACTTTTTTGTATCGTTAGGCAATTAGTAGCGCCTTTGGTATATTTAATTCATTTAAGTGCATGCAAATTATTTAATCTGGTGGTGCAAATTGATGTCACTAAAAAGAATAAGAAACATAATGTATAAGATAATTAGCTATACACAAGAGCAGTTTTAAGATACATAGAAATTTTGTGAATAATTAATTTGACCAGTATGTTTTAATATCGTTTTATGCATAAGCTTAAGCAGTTAAAAGACCTATTTACAATTAACCAAGGCTGTAAACATTTATAGGCCATAATATAAAACATTAAATTGTTATTGCGAAAGTTTATAAAAAGAATATTGAAAAAAGTTATAATTCCTTTTTCTTGTGTGCAAAATTTGTATTTAAACAATATAAATCATTTAGTTCTTCTAACAGTATTCAAGACATCTTCACCAAGTTTATTTTTAATAATATTTATCAAATAAAATTTAAATAAAAATGAAAATAAAAATATATATTCTGCTTAGTACAATTCTCTTTCAACACTCATCCGCGATTTTGGATTCAAACTCAGGTTAAAATAATCAATTACTTTCTGTGCCAACACGGCAACTTACCTATTAACACAATGACGTTCTATATGTCTAACAAACTTGTTATTGAAATCTAACTTTGATATAGATTGCACTAAAAATACTAGCTACTGCAGAAGGCGCTATTCTAACAATGACGAAGTGACAAAAAGTGTAAACAAAGTCACTAAAGTAATAGGACTAAATGCACGTGGGGACAAACAAAATGCTGTTCGCATTTCTATAATTGGTGATTATAAAACAGCACACTGCGCTGGAGCTATACAAAATGCTTTACACATTATTACAGCGGCACATTGCCTTACCAATATTGTCCCTTCGCAATTATTAGTATCAGCTGGGAAGCATTATGGGTCACGTTATGAACAAAATCGATCTGTTATTTCATTTGAAAGTCATCCAGAGTGGGACCAAAATACTTATTTGCATGACATTGCAATCCTTAAGTTAAACGAATCGCTGGTGCTTACGTTTGGAGAAGTATCTCCGTTAGAATTAGGAAAACAAAATCAAATAAACAATACAGTGATAAATGCCTGGATAACAGGCTGGGGTTTGGCAAACATGGCAGTAGGGAATCTAACGTACCCACTAAATTCCCGCATACTATCAATTCCACTTGTTGATCACGATGTCTGTAACAAAATATATCAGAAAGTAGGAAAAAACATCCATGAAAATCACTTATGCGCAGGAGGACAAAAAGGTTACGGTCCTTGCACAGGGGATGGCGGTGCTCCATTGGGTTTTACAGTTTTGCATAACCGTGTTGTGAGGAAAAATTTTGCAATCGGGATTTTGTCAACATATGAAGGGTGCGCGACCGACGTTCCAGGCATTTATACAGACTTGGAGAAGTATAAGGACTGGATACTGTCTAAAACTGGGTAGATTATTTTTTTCAAATCAAATTGCATTCAAAAATGTATTGAGTCGTTTCCCGATAAACAATTTTGGTCGTTTAGTCGTTGGTACGAAGTCGAATTTTGACGTCAAATCGTTAGAGTAATGTCAAAAACCAACGTCTTCCTAACGTCGAAATTTCCTGCTATTTTATCTCGAACCTAACGTCACAATTTGACGTCCACCAGACGTTACAATTAACGTCCTCTGAACGTTATCTCCTAACATCCTATAGACGTTCAGTTTTAACGTTAATGTTGCGTCAAAACCAAAATCATGTGACCCTCCCCACCGGGAGAATGGGGTATAGAGTGCAATAAATTTGGAATGTATCCTAACAAAAAGTACATTCACAAGCACGAGACCAAATGCACAAGCCAAATGTACCAACCAAATGCACTAGCCAAGTGCCCCAATAAAATTCACCAGCGACTGCTCATTTTGATATGCTCCATAAATGATATCAAACAATTATGTGTTATTCTTTGGTATTTTCTTGTCGTCACTTGAACTCAGGAATAGTCTGAAAATGATTTCAACTAAATTATCAGTTTTACAACAGCCGTTCTCCCATGTAATTGCTTTAGCCCGGGGATCGTCCATTAATAATGTCAAAAACATTTAGGCTTCTTAGATGCTAAGCTTAAGCATCTATTGTAATGGTCATGTCCGTCTGTCTGTCTGGTTGTCTGTCTGACTGTTAGCTGTACACTACAGGTCAAACCGTTTACTCGATTTTCTTCAAACATTTTTTTGACAACAACAAAAGCGAGCAGGCAGGTCTGTATTGTTTTTTAACTTTAATTGGACTGACTATTTCTTTACAATTAAACGTTGAATGGACCCATGTCAAAACAACTTGAAGTAAATGCGAAGTAATTTTCTGTTGAAACGAGTGAATGGACCGAGCGTAATGACGCCACAAAATTTCACTAAATTTTTTGACCCACCATTTCACCATTTTAACCTCTGAAGTGCTATGTAAATAGATATATCTTTAGCATGGTGTGTCATATTTTTTTAAGTGAGCCACCCTCAATACAGGCGGCGTATTTTGTGTCCGACCTCAGTGCGTACAACTTACATTAGAATTTCACTAGGCAAACGCACTAGTCATCAGTACAAGTTACACGCACCAGTCAATGCACTAGCCATAAGCACCAACCGAATGCACCAGCCGAATGCACTAACCAAATGCACCAGCCAAATGTAGTAACCAAATGCACCAGCCAAATGCACTAACCAAATGTACCAGCGAGTTTTCCTAGTGTTTTCTAAAATAAGTTGTTGAATGCATCATCTCCGAAATTTTTCCTTGTACATTCTAAGAAATTGTCTGTTATAACCTCTTTTGAAAATATCATAATTTTAGGTACCCCCTACTAATTTTTCCTAAATAAGTCCTTCAGTGTTATACTTATTCAGAGATTTTACGTAATGACGTCGTGCAAACTTTAATAGTTATGCTACGTATACTTATTATAAATTTCAGTGCCATTTGTTTCTAAATTAAAATTAAAACCCAATCAGACCGTTTATATTTCTCTTGTTTCTATTATTTGAACTGCAACTGTAAAAACCTAATATTGAATTTAATACTAACATAAAAAACTCAAACACGTATAACTTGCGCTTCTTATTATTGCAGAAATTTTTTTTACATTGACTACCTCAACGTTTAACTATAAAAATTTATAATAAAATTACAACTGATTAGAATTTATTTTAATTCTTGTAGTCGTCAATGTGATTATAATGTCCACGAAATAGATTCTGCAAACAGTAAGATAAAATTTCAAAACAAATATTTATATCAGTGTACATTTCGAAATACCTGTATGAAGTCATTATTAAAATTATTTGATATATATTACAGAGCAATACAGTGTGTTTGCAAGCACTTCTTTTAAACCTAAAGGAAAAATCAATAGAAACGTGTCAATGATAATTTGTGCAGCCCACCATCATTTTGTACGCACAGGTAATATTCTAGGTCCACTTAAGAGCCCTCTAACTATTTTGGCTTCATTAACGCAACAAGACTCAGTCGATCACCGCCAGGATTGCATTACATGGCAGTGGAATACTTGTGGTAACCTATATTTACAATAAATGTTTAAACAACACAATACATTATTTTAGATTTATAACATTAATTTAAATCTTTTCAGTGGGGTGCCAAAAGTTTGTATCTGTAAAGTGTCAAGCTGTACACAAAGACTTGTTTAGAGACAAAACAAATCGTCAAATGTCACCAAAAATAATTGGAGGACACGACACAGATCCTCATCAACTTCCCTACCAAGTTCGAATATTTGTTGAAAAAAGAAATGCAGTTTGTCATAGATATGCTGCTGGCGGAATTATATACAATGAGTTTTATGTTATCACAAGCGCACGGTGTATCACTGACAACATACCTTGTGAAATTAAAGTTTTTGCAGGTGATGACATTCAAGGTACTAGGCAAGTACGTGAAGCTGTGTCAGTTATTATTCATGAACAATATGTTAATGATGAAGAGCAAAACAATGATATAGCACTTCTCAAACTTAACCGTCCACTTAATTTTACAAAATTTGTACACTCGATATTACTAGCAACAAAAGAATACCCAACTGCAGATGTCACTTATGGTGAAATAAGTGGTTGGCGCACAGATTATTCAGAGTATGTCCTCCAAACTGCTACAGTTCCAATTATAGATAGTTGTGACTGCAGACTTTACTACTCAGACCAACGCCATATTAGGTTCAGCGCATATAGAACATGTGTTGGAATGTTCGGCCAATCTCAATGTAGTGACGACACTGGTAACCCAGTTACTATTCAAGAAAACAATACTAAATACTTATATGGCATTACATCCTATTCACGGGACTGCGGGGTGTATCCCGTACTTGCAACTAAAGTCTCAGCATACCAAGACTGGATTGTTATGCGCGCAGGGTAAGTACACACTATTTTAAATTGATTCATACAGAATAAATTTGCTAATATGGCAGCAACATTATTTATGTATTTAATTTGGATAAAATCACTTTACTGCAACATTTAGTAACATAATAGTTAGTCTTACAGGTTTGTTGTAAAGTGAGTTTGTTTCTTGTTTTGTTTGCTTTTCAGCCAGCAATAAAAACTAAGAGAAACAAGATTTGCTTACGCAAACACTTGTTTTACATCACGGACTAAATTATACACTTAAATCGAACTTGTTTACCTGCGGAAGATAAAGTCACAACTAAAGCTATAGTTTAATATTGAACTCTACAGCTTCAACCGTGGTGTAAAAATAAACCAAACTACGCCATTGTGGATGCACTGTAGATTGTAGTTTCGTGCTTGGTTATGTTTTTCAAAGTTTTAAGTTACAAGCTAGGTACTAATTAAAGTAAATTTTTGAATTTTGTCAAAAAATTAAATTGAATAATTTATGTTTGAAACACCTTGTGTTGTCGCGTTAATATTACTTTAATTCACTGGTAACATCTTTAAATACTTTTTTATAACGTACATATGCATTAAAATAAACCATTTTCAGTTTAATTAGCTTCTAACTACGTACTAACCGTAATGACATGTCAAGTTGTTTAATGCTTGATTCATACTACAATAAAAAAGATTTGTTGGTCCATTGAAGTGAAGGCATTGTACGGTGTAAGTAATAGTTTAGAAACTAATTGCTTGTAACGTGAACTTAGCTGTTTAAACGTAATTTAAATATCATAGCGTCTACAATTTGCTCATTTTTTTGTTTTGTTAAAGTGCTTTACATCACCTACATCATGTATGTGCTCGCCTTATACACGCATTTTAGTTTAAATGGAAAAAACTTTATCATGGTTTTGCAATGCTTTGTGAATTACTATTAACAAAAAGTATTTTATTAAATTTATTTTCTGCCAGTTTTTAATTTTATTGTTTGTATACATTAGCGATACGAACTGTGTTTTAATTTATGAATAAATATTGCGGCAATCGTAAAATGTTAACAGTAAATATAACAAATATTTGAAATTATGTAGATAGGTAGGAAAAATGAATACATGTATACCGCAACAATTTAAAACTAATCCTTTTTCTGTTTGAAATTATTGCAACTACTTTGTTATCAGTTTAATTTAAGCATCAAATTATATTTGAAATTAAAATACATAATTTAATCTTCAAGTATCCTTATTGTAATAAATGTGCCTAGATTCCGCAGTGTTGTGTATGAAAATAACAAAACTATAAATATTTAAATACTAGGCAATTTGGTTAATCTTGATTTCCTTGAGACAAAATTTACCAAACAACGCCGCAGATGCGCCCTGGCCAGGTATAATTTATCCTGATTGTTATTATTTTATTGAGCTCTGCTCAATAGGCTATTTAATAGCCTTCTGCCTAACTGCATTAAAATAAACCAGATAAGAGGGGATTTAAATTCATTTATAATAAATATAGGAAATATATATGTACGCATGTATTTTTTCAATAGTCACAAGTTAAGCCAAAGCTGTTTAAATTTCTTGAACTGACATCATGAAATTCGAACTGTCACAAATCATTCTTGTTCCATTTAAATTTTCTATTTGTATTTGTATGTTTTTCATTTAGTTGCCAGAGTTTACAAGAAATTAAATTATTAATTTTAAAGACTGCACAAGAGTAGTGACAGACTAAGACAAAAACTGAATACACAGAAAATAGTGAATTCAAATGGGCTATAAAACAATAAATTCCAAACAGTAAAGTTAATTTACGAAATTGTTAATTGTTAACAAATGAACCGCATTTAATTTTATAATAATTTATTACTAATTTTGCCTGCTAAGTCGTTGTGGTAATTGTGTTTGATTTATAGCGCTTGAACGTGATAGCGTAGTATATTTTAAGCTTTAATAATACAATTTTTGATACTTTTGCATTATAATTTTGAGTTATGATGCACACTTTTATTGTATTTATGTTCAATTTTTAGAATATTTAAATCACAGTAAATCAGGCTAGTTAACACTTTGCTCAAACGTTTCTACTTTGAAAAACACTGAATGTGGTCAACATTGTTGTATGTTAAACTTTCAGTAATTAAGAATAGGTTTAACAAACCTGTGCCTTTTTTTATTTACATACGATGTTATGTTGGTTGCGGATCTTGCAATAGCTTTTCTTTGTTTTTCATCTATTTAAAAAAAATGAATTACACAATTTATCATTTCCAGTAGTTAAACATGGTCTTGAACTCGGTCTGCATACCCAGGTTGTAAGGCAATAATATATATATGACAATACATATATAATCCTTGACAGCTTATGCATTTTAAATTTTATATACAGTTTAGGTTTGTGCAGGACAGTCAAGGAGCAGGTAACTTTTTTCATTACATGCATGAAGTGTTTTTTCAAATTTTAAGTTCGAGCCCAGGTGTACACTAAGATATTTAGAGCAATTTACTGTTTTAATTTTAGGTTTTGCAGTATAATTTCAAATTTTTAGGTACTTTTGTGTCGTTACATTTACGAAATACGTATAAATTTAAGCTTGGACCATGCGTCATTAGATTTTAAAGAATTTTGTAATTGAAGGAGCCTATTATTTGCGTCAGTCAGTATCCTGACAGTATAAAACTACATTGTTAGCTTACAATATAAACATACATATCATTATTATTGAAGTACAAGCTAGAATGCGTGATAAATTAAAATAGTCCTAGGATTGATTCCTAATAAACTTTCCTGTTGATCTAAAGATTCTTTCGCAAACATTGTCAGGAAAGATTTAGACGACGTCTTTCATGGACTTTACTAATGCAATAGTGTTATGAGCGACGTGTTTTGTAAGCCATTGAAATAAAAGAATGACTTGAGCAATGGTATGTACGGACCCTTTACATAAAAAAGCAATAATTTGTCTGACGTCTTTTTTTGACTATCGCAATGTGAGAAAAGTAACTTGGGTAATGTCATATTGATAGATTATGCCTATAAAATATTACAAATTTGGGTTGCGCCATTTGCGGGTAATCCCAAAAAACTAGTAAGAATATAGGTGACGTTATCTATGAAACATGCCAGGCATTCCCTGTCGCTCTTTTCTTTCCCTAATCGTAGTTAAGATTAGCTGCGTTAATACTGATAGTGTCAGTTATAATTGTATTGCAGTATATAGGTCGCAAAAACACACGTAGTTTCACCTTCCGTGTCCATACATATGTATTTCTGCTAATGTATACTTCATTTGTTTGTTTCGTACCCTTTTAAAGCATTTTGGCATAGTTGCAGTCAACAGTTTTTTTTAAATCTAATTTTTGTGAACAATTCTGTAAACAATATGGCATTTTGCCGTTGCTATTTTAGTCGTTTATTAAGGTGTATCCTTTATATGCGCCTTTTAAAATTGGTCCAATTACAGTCCACTCTCTACATAGCGTACCTCCGCATAGTGGATACCTCTACATAGCGTACTGCGCCTGTTTCTCTGGCTAAACTCCTATGCTTTCTATGTTATAATACTTCTACATAGCGTACCTCTCATCGGCGTCGAAGCATCGTGAGGTGTAGACGTATGAATTTGTGCTGGCAAAAGTTTTTGCTTTTTTTGTGTTTTGTGTGGTGGTGGTGAGAATACCTGTGGCTTTGGGAACATGGAACAAGTACCGAAAAATTAGGAGAAGAGGAATTCTCCTGCAGGTTTGGAAGTACTCTCCCCGAAACCCGGGTTTCTCTAGTTTAAGTTTGGATATTTTATTTATTTTTGTAAATTCATATATCTGTATGGCGGGGATGGGAGGGCTAGGTCAGTGCTGTAATATGTGTGTACATTTGCTCACTTTTGCAGTCTTTCTCGCGCCTTTTTCTCTCATTCTAGTTCATGTGTTGGCCGATGGATGGCGTAGCTATTCCGACTACGACGTGTCGACTAATGTCAATAGAATAATTAGGAATGTTTTAGATTTCTGGTCTATTAAGGCCTGTTTATATAGCAGGTCTATTAAGGCTAGATCAGATAGGTGGTCTATTAAGGCAAGTTCACATAGGTGGCCCACTTTAGTCATTTGGGATTGCTGGTCTATTAAGGTATGTTTATATAGCACGTCTATTAAGGCTGGTTCACATAGCTGGTCTACTAAATCGCTTTGGGAATGTTGGTTTTGCCGGTCTATCAAGGCCCGTTCATGTTACGGGTCTATTAAGGCTTGTTTAAATTGGTATATGCACATGTGTTCCACACTGCATAGTGTTGTATGGTTTAGATATGGTGAGGTTTGTGGGCAATGTGAGCGGATGGGACGATGCTGGCGGCAGCGAGTGCGGTGACAAATTTTAACACCGGGTTAGGTCAACTACATGAGGGTGTTTACTCAGTGAACATCTCCAGTGTTGACCTGACCCAAATTAATATGCACCACTCTAAAGCGGCGGCCTTTAGTTTATGTGGTCTCCGTGATAGAGTGGTGCGACAGGGAAATCGCCAAAACAGTGTCGCTCGTAGTCGTCCGGTCTGCTCGCATGTGTGTCTCATTCAGGAACCATACTGTTACCGAGGTGCGGTAAGAGGGTTGGGCAGAGCTGACCAACTTTTTGTAGCTGGGTCGCATGAGACACCACGCTCATGTGTCCTAGTGGCAAGGAATGTTAAGGCTCAGCTGCTGCCGCAGTTTACTGACAGGGATGTTGTCTCTGTAGTTACATGGTGGACCAAGGGTCCGGTAGTCTTTGCCTCTGTGTATATGCCTGGCGAAGCCTCTGATCCCCCTGGAGATCTGGTGCGCAAGCTGGTTGAACACTGTGAAGTCAACAAGCTGCCCCTTATTATTGGCGCTGATGCTAATGCTCATCACATGGTATGGGGCAGTACAGACACAAATCGCAGAGGTGTTGAGTTGTTCGAGTACATCATGTCTACCGACTTGTCGGTTGTATATCATGGATGTACTCCTACGTTTGTGGTAGCTAATAGAAGTGAGGTTATTGACATCACTCTGGCAAACAGGCTAGCTGAGCAATGGATTCAGGAATGGACTGTATCGGATGAACAATCGGCGTCCGATCATAAGTACATTCGGTTTCGTATCTCGGTTGGTCTGCCTGTAGTGATTCGTTGCAGAAGTATTAGAAAGGTAGACTGGAACAGGTACACTACATGTGTTCAGGAGCGAGTTCATCCATTACCTGATGGTCAGCTGTGCAGTGTCGAAAGCGTTGATGCTGAGGCTTTGGCTATCAGTAATGCTCTGATGGACTCCCTGGATGTAGTGTGCCCAATGCGGGTACTTAAGCGTAGGGACAGGGTTGCGGCTTGGTGGACGAACGAGCTCACAGCTCTCCGTGACGGGGCTGGTACTTTGTACAAGAGACTTGGTCGTCACCGTCGTGACCCTGATCTCTGGGCTGAGTATAAGACAGCCCGCAATGCCTATATGTCTGCTGTTCGTTGTGCAAAAAGGAAGTCATGGACTGATTTTTGTAGTGGGGTTGGTAAGTTTGGGGATGCTGTGAAGTGTCTTCGCAGTCTGGAGGGTAGTGTGACGAAGACTCCTGGGTCTATCCTTGACACAGAGACCGGTCGTCTAACGGTGTCAATGGATGAGACCCTTGATGTCCTTTTACGTCATCACTTCCCTGGGTATGTTGGTGAGCAGGAACATATTCCTGAACGCGGGTTGCAATCCTTGGGTGCCCATGGGTGCTCGGGGATTGTTACTAAGAGTAACGTGCGGACTGCTGTTTGGAGTTTTAAGCCATACACGTCTGCGGGATCAGATGGAATTCAGCCTGTGATTTTGCAGAGGTGTTTGCCGGTCATTATTGGACGGTTAGTTGCTCTTTATCAAGCTTGCTTGGCACTGGACACTGTTCCGTCTTGTTGGAGAGTGGCTAAGGTAGTGTTTTTACCTAAGCCGGGGAAGAGGGACTACTGTAAGGCCTCTGCATGGAGGCCTATACAGTTAGCTCCTGTTTTGTTGAAGGTCCTTGAAAGACTGGTTGATGGGCACCTCAGGACACCTGAGCTAGAGAGCAAGCTCAAGGTAAATCATCAGTTCGCGTACTTGCGGGGACTTTCCACGGATGCTGCTATTCACAGGGTAGTTGCCTACGTGGAGAGGGCCTTGGAGTCCGGACAGATGGTCTTGGGTGCCTTTGCCGACATTGAGGGGGCCTTCAACAATGTTTTATTCAGTGCAATTACGGATGCACTGGATAGGTTTGGTGTTTGCTCATTGCTGAAGAGGTGGATTGACTTTGGCCTTAGGAACAGACGAGTTGTGTCTGAGGTCAATGGTTGTTCTAGACATCGGGAAGTGGGGAGAGGATGTCCACAGGGTGGGGTTATATCGCCCCTCTTGTGGAATCTTGTGATGGATGGTCTATTGCTGAGACTACGGCAGAAAGCGTCGTCTACTCTGTCGCAAGGGTATGCGGATGATACCGGGGTGCTTCAGTGCGGCAAGGCGCTTAGTACACTCACGCACCGTATCACTGATGGTCTTAATATCATCAGTGAATGGTGTGTGGAAGTTGGACTGAGGCTGAGTGCTGAGAAAACGGTGCTGGTGTTGTTCACGAGGAACACCAGACTATGTCCCTCTGCCATTCGGTATAGGGGCGTGCGTCTGGAAATCCAGCGAAGGGTTACCTACCTTGGTGTTGTCCTGGACAAGCATCTTACGTGGAAGCCACACTGTAATTCAGTTGTGAGCAGAACGCAAGTTACTTTGGCCAGGTGTAAACGCATGGTGGGTAGGAAATGGGGGCTTTCACCGAGTGTTGCGAAATGGACATACACATCTCTTGTTCGACCTGTGATGGAATATGGGATTGTTGTTTGGTCACCAGCACTGGAGAAAAGCTCGTATGTAAGTTTGTTGAGCAGGGTTTAGCACCAGGCGTGTCTTATGATCACTGATGGCCTTCGCTCAACGCCGAGAGCGGCCATGGAGTGTCTTATCAGGCTAATCCCTCTGGACATCTGTCTTAGAGCGGTTGCCGTTAGATCATTTCATAGGCTGAAAACCAGGGGATTGTGGACGGTCAATCCTATGTTTGGGGGTTCTGGTAGTCACACTGTGATCTGCGAAAGATGGGGCTTATGTGACCCAATTCTCAGGATGCCAGTGGACTGGACATATAAGAACCTGGAGTATCGCAGGTTCACTGTGGAACTTGGGTCACGGGCTGATTGGGTGAGGGATTTATCCCTTGGTGGAGGGGGTGTTGTGTGTTACACAGACAGCTCACGTGAAGGTGACAATGCTGGCTGTGGGGTCTTTATTGAGGACAGGAGTCAGGGGGTAATCACTACCCTTCTGGCTATGTCCGTGTATTTAGGAGCTGATGCCTCTGTTTTCCAGTGTGAGATCTTTGGCATTTCTCTGGCAGCTCATTGGCTGCTGGAGAATGAACGCCGGGATCTCCCGGTTAGGGTTTTCAGTGATAGTCAGAGCTCTTTGCGTGCCCTATCTAGGCCTTACACTGCCTCGAGTGTTGTAGGGGACTGCCACTCGTACCTTAATAGACTCGCTGATAGGAGTTGCGAGGTTGAATTGGTTTGGGTCCCTGCTCACTCGGGGTTCAGGGGTAATGAAGAGGCGGATAGGCTGGCGAAGGCTTCGCATGATGGTAGTTGCGTCAAGCAGTTTGGCCTAAGGCCAATACTACCAGTCCCAATCTCCGCTGTCCATTGCGCTATTGCGGGATGGGCAAGGCGTGAGCATGAGAGACACTGGACTGGCTTGAGCAGTTGTAGGATGGCCAAGCTCTGGATATCGGCACCGTTGTACGGTAATACGTCACTGGTACGATATCCAAGAGATCAATTAAGGTGGTTGATTGGGCTTGTTACCGGGCATGGGGCTTGGGGCAGTCATGGCTGGAGGATAGGAGTATTGGACTCTCCGCTGTGCTTGCACTGTGGGGAGGAGGATGATACCCCGATTCACTTCATGACAACATGCCCAGCCTTTGTATTAGTGAGAAACCTCTATCTTGGTGGTTGCGTTATCTCGTTGGAAATGTTGGGTCAGGCATCTGTGGGTCAGCTCGTGGCGTTTGCACGTGCCACGGGCAGGCTCACACACTGACTCGGAATAAGGTGTTTTTTTTAAGGGGGAGTCTGCGATAGGCCATTATAAATAAGGCCTCGGCGGCGTCAGTCTCGTAAGAGGCTGAACCCCTGGTAAATAATAATAATAATAGCGTACCTCTACATAGTGGAAACCTCCTCATAGCGTACTAATTTTAGAGGCCCAAAGTAACATTTAAGTGTAAATTTCGTCGCTTCATAGCGTACTTTCAAAAATTTAAAAATTTTCAGAGCTTATTTCAAAAAGTTACTATTTTTTTCTTCATCTAACTGATTTTGCAAACTTATACAATCAAAATTACTAAGCATATTATTTGATTGATTTATTTAGAACTAATAATTACTTTAAACAGTAGCATTTTTATAGTTTTCATGTAAAATACTGATGTTGTTTTAAATCTGTACTTTCTACATAGTGTACTCTCCTCATAGCGTACTTATTTGGCTGGTCCGCTGAAGTACGCTATGTAGCGAGTGGACTGTAACAGCTAATTTAAGAACTTTGGTTGAAAAAAGGAACGCTAAAAGCAATATGGTATTTTGCCTATGCATTTGAAGGCATTTAAAAGTTGTTTCCTTGCCGTGCGCTATAATATGAGACAATTCAATAGTAATTTGTAGAAAACTAGTTGGTTGTTGGTTTGATCAAGCCGAAAATAAATTCACTTTGCTTATGCATTTTTAGTCTTTTATCAAACTAACGTATTCGTTTTGAAATGGATCCATTCATCCATTTAACAGTTATGTCTTTAAAACTGGTTAGATTGATCAACCTCAACAACAATATTGCACTTTGCCCATGCATTTGTAGTTGTTCATCAAGTTGTATTCTTTATATGCGCGTTTTAACATTATTTTATTATATAGTTATTTTTAAAAAACCAGTAAGTTAGATTAACTCTAAAAACAATATGGTACTTTGCCTATGCATGTTACAAATTGTGCCCTTGCAATGCGTTTTGACATAGGACAATTTTATAGTAATTCTATTTACGTTTACATTTGAAAGTGGTTGATATACAGATAATTCGTAGTTTAAATTAACTCAATTATCACTTACATATATATAGTACTCCTGATTCCTGTATCATCACATTATTTTATGAATAGTCCTTTGTTGATGTCAACAAAATAAAACTATTACTAATTACTATGATCAACCAAGTGCTGTCATAATTGTAACTCAGGGCTGGTCTATAGAAAATGTTAATCAAATTATTGAAATTTATCACTTACGAGCATAACCCGCCAAGCCATTAGTTAGATTTTCCATGAGACATTTTTTTTTCAAAAAGAGCGTCCAAAAAAACTTAGAATGGCTCAACCATAGTAAGACAAAACAAAAGTGACCTGGCTGTTTTCGTTCACGACCGGCCTCCCGGTCGACAAAACCAAAAAATGTTGGGCTCTACCCAGGCTCACTCAATTTTCCTCTGGACTCATTTGGACTCATGCCATGAGCCCATATTGAGGGCTCATGGGTTTTTCGTTTCCGTAGTGGGGTATTGAGTCCGACTCATTTAAAAGTGACCGTCTGGCTCATTTTGGACTCAGTACTGTCTTCCAAAAAATATCGAGTACTGCAAACTGAAAACTGCAATTGGTACTGGCACTGGCACCTGGCACTGGCACCTGGCACTGGCACTGGCACTGGTGACGGTTACTGTACTTCTAGTAATATTTAAATTGAAGCAGTGGCTTGTGATTGTGGTGTGTAAGCAGCGTAAATGGCAAATGGTGTTGAAACTTAAGCTGATGTGAACTATTGTGAACCGTGAGACCGTGACACTTAACTATTTTAAAATAAAAATAATTGTGTTATTTTAGGTAAATTTTAACTACTAATTAAATGTCTGATCCGGATTACATTTTTAACAATACTTTAGACAGTTCAGATATTTTGGACGTTTCTGCAATCACAGGGCTAGATTTAGATCTATCTAGCAGTTCAGATATTATACCTGGCGGGATTCGGGGGTTTGACAATATTGATAATGAAGCCGAATATATTAATAGCAAAAAAACTGATTTTATATTCTCATCTGAAGATAATAACAGTAGAAGTATGACTACCAGAAGTACGAAACGCAGGAGTATTGGTCTGAAATTTCATGAAAGTGATGAAAGGAGCTCAATGTTTGGTGCTCGACGCAATTTAGTTAATAATGCAACAAACATGAGCATTATTGCCCACAACGGAAGTCAAGAATCCTTGTCGGTGTCTCCACAGGAAGCAAGCAAAATTAACGAAGTTAGTTTAGCCTTTTCTGACCCATCCACAACAACAAAAACCAGTATTTTGAAGCCTATCGAATTACGGACGTCTACTCCTACTCCTACTTGGAATAGTTTTTTGACTTTAGCATTAGTTGACAGATCTGCAACTTCAGCCACAGGTTCTGCTACCAAGTTGCAACACGAACCAAAACCAAAATTTTCAGCAAACATAAGTATTTTGTCAACAACTAATAATAGTGCAGACGTTCAGCTCGAAATGAAACCTCCAGGCATAAATGCAGTATCGTCAAGTACAAGTTGCGGTGCTGGTGCTAATTATTTGCAAGGTAAGTTTATAATTGTATATTAAAACATTAAACATTATTATGTGTTAAGCAAAAAAAGTAGCTACAGGCTACATGCAGCTATCTGCTATACATGCTTTGATGCTCCACAATGCAGTCTCACCTAATTACTGGTTATTGCTATTTGACATATGTATTTAGTTTTAGTTTCAGTTATGTTATTTTTAGTATAAATAATAACTGAATAATATTATAATTAAATATGTAACTTAAACAATAATGTATTTTTTTGTTTCGTTTTCATAGAATTGGGGGCTGGATTATTTACAATAGGGCAAAACAGCACAGTAAATATTTACGTGTCTAAGTGTGTTAATTGCACGGGCAAGAGTGGCTGCGGAGTACAACCTGTGCCTCTGCCTATATCTGCTAAGGAAGCTACATCACAATCAGATCAAGGACCCTAACGAATTAATATAATTGCTAACAATGCAGAAAATTGTAACCTACTTGTTGCTAACCCTCATGGTGACGGTGAAATTCAAGAGAACGAGTTATTAGAAGAATCAGAGTCAAAACCATCTCCAACTTTGCCAACTTATATCAACAGCAACAACACGTCACCGACACCGACACCAACACCGTCCAATACAGTGATCTCACCGTTAATACCTTGTAATGACAATGACATTAATTCGAACTTTAACTCTTTTATTGTTCGTAGAGCACGATTTAATCCTTATTTGACCCCCAAAGAACCTGTTGTCATTGACAAAACTGAAACTCAAGATAATTCACATTCACGTTCACACACCATGGTAGTGCATTTACAAGATTCATCAACACCGACACCGACACCGACGCACATAAACTCAACAATGCCCGTTGAGTCATCCCAAGTGTTATCTTCACTAAAGCGAAGAGGTCCTGGTCGACCTAGAAAGCAAACTAAAACTAAATCTTTGAAAACGTCGAAAGTACCACAAACAGAGATCTGTGCATTTGAAAAACAGTGTTCTAGCAGAAATCTGACGGCACTTAGCAACAAATTATATTTAAAAAGAGAAAGTGGTTCAATTTCACAATCAAAATTTCTAACTATTCCAAAAAATACTTCATTAAAAGTCAGAGTCAGACGATGACGATTTAGGCAAACCAAAAGATAACACAAAAGTTACTGAAACTGACCTTGGCCTTGACCTTAATCCTATAAGCAACTTAGATGGTCCTGATGGTCCACGTAAAAAAAGTATCAAATTAAAAAAATATTCTGATTTAGTCAGAAAATACGCAACTAAAAAAAAAAATATACCAATGCAAATTATCCGAAAACAGTTTGATTATACGAAACAAGGTTTTTATTTGTGTAAAGTTAAAGGTTGTATGTGTGCTGTTAAGCACGCACAGTCTCTGCGTCGACACTGGTTTACTCATGTGCTTCAAGAGGAAGACGACGACATGAATTCTGACATTTCTGACGATGGCGATGGCTTAGATAGCTACACTAGTGTAAACACCACGCACACTAAGACTAAGACTGGCTTGCACAGCCACAATAATTCCAGGGACAGTTATAATTATGATTTAGATTTAAGTTTTGGGTCTGAGTCTGATTTAGACTTAGACTCAGATGACTCAGAGTCATACCAGTCCTAACAGAGAGCTAAATCTGAAAGTAATGAGAGGTTAAAACGAAGACGGGCACAGGGAGGCTTGAAAAAGCATTTGTCACAGAAAAAATTAATTCTGGACTGATTTAGTACTGTATATAGTTATAAATGTATCTGCACTACTTGTAAATATTTTCGAGTTATGTATTTTGTGTAATATATTTTATACTATAATTATTTATATTTACAATTAATAAATGTATCTGCACTACTTGTAAATATTTTCGAGTTATGTATTTTGTGTAATATATTTTATAATATAATTATTTATATTTACATTTTACAATTAATCGTATTTCATTAAAAGTCAAGATTTCACTTATTTGCTTGACATTTTATTACATTTAAATGTTTTTTGTTATTCATATTATCTAATATAATTTGATTAATTGTAATAAATAAAAAAATAAAAAAAATAAAAATGTTTAATTTGTAATTAATCATTCAGTTTTGGTGTTGATTCCGTTCACACAATGGAATATTAATACTATTTTATTTTATTATACATTTTTTATAGGCAGGTACAAATTACTTTTAGTATCTGAGGGGTCGGCTCATTTCTGAGGGAAAGAGGTGGAAATTTTTCGTCGGACTCACTGTGAGGCCCATGGGCTCCTTATGGACTTAAAAAACGAACGAACTCGAACGGCACTTTTTTCATCGGGCTCACTCAAGGCTCAAAATTTTTAGTTTTTTTAAAAATAAGTGACTACCGTTCACAAGTATTTTCACGAGCAAAAGTGACCGACTGTCTTACTATGGGCTCAACAACATGATGCGCGTAATGAGTTTCGGTCGATAAAATATTTTTTCGAAAAATCAAAAAAGGCCCCAAAATTGTTTTTTAATTTTATTTTTTATTTTTTTAAAAAACATCTTAAGCACAGATTTTGAAAATTTTGCATGAAAAACCATTTTAAAATATTGTGAATTCCAAAACAATTAAAATTTGAAATTTTGAAATTTTTCATTTTTTTTTGAAATTTTGACTAAACGAGGGTAGGTGTCTATTAAATTTCAAAAAACAAAAAATTTCAAATTTTTAAATTTTAATTGTTTTTGAATTCAGAATAATTTAAAATGGTTTTTCGTGGAAAATTTTCAAAATTTGTGCTTAAGATGTTTTTTAAAAAAATAAAAAATAAGATTAAAAAACAATTTTGGGGCCTTTTTTGATTTTTCGAAAAAGTATTTTATCGACCGAAACTCATTACGCGCATCATGTTGTTAAGCCATTCTAAGTTTTTTTGGACGCTCTTTTTGAAAAAAAATGTCTCATGGAAAATCTAACTTATGGCTTGGCGGGTTATGCTCGTTAGTTAGTTCCAACCCAGTCCTTGGTTATCATTTTAACTCAGGGGTTGTCTTTAAATAATGTCAACTAAATATGAGTCGTGTAACCGCCATACTGTATTATATCACAAAATCACAAAAACTCAGGTATGGACCATAAATGTTGTCAACTAAGCTTTGACCTATTTATTACCGACCCACTTCCATCAAAGGGAGAAAACAAAAAAAGTGCCCGGGGTGACACGCTTATAGTTTAACAAAGTGCATTAGTTATCCAAGGGAGTGTTTTGCCCCCCTTTTCCTTGCCTTCTCGGTTTCGACGCCTGTATCAGGAGAGGTCCATTAACGATGTCAAAACATAAATTATCATCTGTTTACCACTACTATTGTCCGTACCATAAGCACATAGTGTAATGGGTTTGTTTGTGTGTTTGGCCATCCAAAGTAAGCGCGCTACAGGTTGCACAACCTAACTGATTTCATTCAAACCAAGAAGTTTACGCAAAAAATGTTGTGAAATACAACCTCAGGAGTAAATTTTGCAGTTCAAATAAAATACTTATATTTCACAAATCGTCTTTTAGCGTTACTGAAATTATCTTGTTTCTTTGATGAAACCAAGGTAAACTGAAGCTCAGCATCTACTTCGAGCCCACAGTCGCCATATCTGGCGCTTCGCGCCGGATTTTTAGTAATCTGGTAGGGTCGAACAACTCCAATACATATGGCACTTTGCTCTTGCATTTTTAGTCTTTTATCAAACTAAGGTTTTTATACGTTTTGACATGGGTCCATTTAACCGTTATTTTAAAAAAAAATTGCTAAGATCGAACAACCTCAACAACAATATGGCACTTCGCCCTTACATGTGTGGGCTGTTTAAAAAACTTTCACCATTTTATTTTATTTCCAATCCCAAGCTATCACATTAACTCCTTGGGTCCCATAAATGATGTTAACAAAATTATAAATTCGTGTCTTTTATTCTATGTCTTTGTCTTCAGGTATGTCGGCATGTCTGTGTGCGGGTCTGTCTCTCTGTCTGTCGTGCATTCCGTGAGTTGCACGTTTCAAGATGAAATAATAAGAAATTCTTATTTGCGAGTACTATTTAAATTAACATTAGAAATAGATACTGCTTCTCCGTGGGTCTTCTTTTAGCGTTGCTAAAATAAATTTTAACTCATTTGTTGAAGTAAAAAATTCCTATGAGCTCAGCATCTATATAAGGCCCACATTGGACTTTAATTACGACGGTGATATTGTTAAACCTCATGTAGTCCATAGCTGAGTGTTGGAACGTGAATGTATATTCTAAACTAAATCCTTAGGTACCCCAGAACAATAATTATAATAATAATAATAATAATAATAATATACTGGCGAGTTAGCTACGAGCTACGAGTAACAAACATTGTTGCACAAGAACCATTCGCACTGACACCTCTTTTTCTAAGTTGGTGGTTTTGAAGCATAATTGTACCGTCATAACCAGTCGTATAAGTCATAACCAGACCACTTGTACCAGCAAACCTCTTACCACTTGCCCTTCATTTGACAAATATTATAAAACTGTGCGTGTGACCACAGATTCTATAAAACAAAATATTCAAGTAGGAGCGGGAAAAGGTTAGATAGGCGCTGTCGTAATTTGGAGCTTTGCCACGATAGGGTTTCATACTTTTATTAAAGCCAGATTGCGCTGTAAGCTTAGCATCCACTTTGGGCCCATTGTCAAAAATTTAGTATAATAAATAAGTATAAGGCATTATCAGCTATCCCTACGGGAAGTTGAAAATTAAAATATAGTAAATTCTTTAAAATTCAATTGAAAAAATTCTATTATATAAATTTCAAATCGCCACAGCGAAAATATACGTTTTATATGACCCTTTTTTTGTGTACTGAGTTTTTCTGACCACTGACCACCTCATAATATCCTGCCGACAAAAAATTGCAAAGAATTAAAAAATTTAGCTACATGAAAACACATAATTACTGCTACGCAGCAATTACAGTAAATGATCAATTACTATGCGCTATATATACTGACACACTATGGACAGGGCATTTAATAATTGTGTACGCTTAAAGTGACATATGAACTTTACAATGTCCGCACATACTACAAATGTGCAGTAATACGGTTTGCAGTTCGATGAACTACATGACGAGTCCTATCATATGGTACATAATACATGTGTAGTATTATCGTTATTTGGCAAACGTGCACATAGTACACTGGTACTACTAGCCCCTAAAGGGGCATATGAAATACTAAATAGGTAAGCTAGAGATGCACTAAACTTAACTTACATTACTGCTGAAAAATATGCACATAAAATATATTCATGCTACTTTATGTGCGCTAACACTATTGTAATGGCATCAGCAGCTGATCCGTTATCCATTAAAAACATTTTTATTTTTTGAAGTGCTATGTGTAGTGTTAAGTGCATTTCGTAATACGTTTTTAGTTTCATCATAATAATTTGCATGCCATTATGTCTTGTCAGAATTTGAATGCCTTTTGTTTGTAATAAACAGCCTCTAATAAGATATTGTATTAATTGCATGTAAATTATTAGTCTGACATTGGAAAATCAGGTGCAAGAAATAAAATACATTAAATTGGAAAATATCTATACATATTTCAAAATCAATAAAACGTGTTCAAAATTTACAGCCTACGAGGAAAATAATATTTTACTGAATCAATAAATAATAATAGGCAAGTGTTTAAATAGTAATAATTATATTGCTTTCAGGTTGTGACGTACTCAATAAAATTCAAGTTAGTCCTGTAAATACGTATGTAATCGCCCAAAAATGTTCCCTTTTGTCATGCTAGTGGATTTGGTCACAAACTACTGTCATGCAATGGTAAATCCAGCCATTTAAGTAATAACAAATTTAAATGTTAATGAAAGTGGTGTCAGTATTTCGGTATAGGTGCTAAACCTGCCGAAATTCTAGTGACATCATTTATAAAACGACCCCCTATCAACACAAAACAATGTTATAGTGATCAGTTTCGATAAAATTATTCAGTATACAACAGCTTCTCAGCCAGCGATTTAAGAGTAGGTACACAAACCAAAACAGATAATATTTTTGTAAAAACAAAATTTATAACAAAAAATGTTTTTTTTCTTTCCCCTTTTAGAGCACATAATAACAATGGTACTGAAAAACGTAAAAAACACCCAACTTGCAGCTGCAAAGTTGCTAGTTGCAAATTGCTTAATTGCTCTACTCGCAAATGCATCTCTTGTTTGTGCCACTACGCCATCTGCTACTCTGTCCGCTGGTGGGACGAGTGTTGAGATTTCCGGAGGACAATGTTCAGATTTTACAGGTCTATTCTTTGATAATTTGGGCATACGCGTCTCAACACAGGGAATGTAAGTCTACTGTAATAAAATATAATGCAATCCTTGTTTTAAAAAAATTGCCTTTAAATTCATAATTAGAACGCAAATCCATTTTCTGTAACTTAAATTTATTTTACATTTTTATAATTTTAGATGGATTATCTATGAAGATATTAATTATTATGGACACTCTGTATTGGTTGAAAACACTCAAATGTATTTAAACGGTAAATTTTCTTCGATTCGATCAGCTGGATCATCGGACTCATGTGAAGAAAATACACTCACACTCTATCAAGGGACCAACTTTCAAGGGATCGAGCAATACACTGATAGGAATCTTTCAAATCTTTATGGTAATGCATTGTCTTTAATTGTCACTGGATCTACCCCATGGACCTTGTATTGGACTTCCAACTTTGAAGGAGATTCTGTTTGTATTACTAACGCAATTTACGACATCAATGAAATTGGAATTCCCAAAACCGGCATCCGCTCAGCCAGCCTTGGCTGCTTTAAATAGGGTCATTTTTAATTTGGCAACATCTAATTGATACATCATACAGTCTTGCATTGAATAATATAATTATAGTTGAAAACAAACAATGGAATTAGATACACACAAACAGATATACATATATACGGCTATATATACATTTTAACATTAATTTGTGGTTGTACATATTTTTGTTTTTTAGCTCAATTTTCAAACAGGGCACTATGAGCTTGTAATAACTACTTGTATTGTAAGTTTGTGCTTCTGAGGTCTGTAATAAATACTTGTATATTTCCAAAACTATTTGCATTAAGAAAGAATAGAGGAATTAAATTGGCTCTAAAATATTGCTTATAATTTTTCAATGCAAGGTATACGCAAAGTAATATTATTATCATAGTTTTTAATACTTTTATTTTTAGCCTATGATAATTCCGTATTTATAATGTAATTATAAATTTAACCTTCAAGCTACACGTGACTTTAGAAATAGCAAGTGTTCCGCTACTGAGTGTAAGTTTTTTTCAGTCCAAGACCCCTCTTATATTGCTGGGGCGTTCACAGATAACAAAAATTAAAAGTTACACTGTAATGTAGATTTTGCATTGAGCTTTCCATCTATGTGAGAATCATGTAACTTTGAACTAAAGTTTAAGAGAAAAAATCACAAAAAAAGAGTCAACTTCGGGTCTCGACACTCGACAGCCGTGGCTGCAAGTTTTACGTTTTGCTAGTGTAATTAATAATTAATTGCATCAGCTGTATAATTTATTAATTAAATTAAAGATTGTAAAAAACATTTCCTGTAAATATTTTATTTTGTTTGTAGAAATATTGCCAGCAATGCTTCCCAATTAATTTAATATGATGCAACTGTCACATTTTTTAATTTCCCCTGCCTAAAATAACGCAGTTAGTCAATTTAAATGATTATTTTAATGAAAGTTGTGATTCTAGTCAGTAAACTTGATACAAACTTATACATTTCTCTTTACAGTTTCTTATCGCAGACTGGGTATATACCCAATTTATTTAGTTCATTAAATAAAAGTTCGATGCATAAATTCTGCAAAATGTAACAACAGTTACGCTCAAAATCAAAATGCCCCTCCCCTGCCACTTTATTTAAAAATAATGCATTTTTTGTGAGTGTAATTTATGCGTAGCCCCCCTGATGCCAACGCAACGCAGAGTATACGTAGTAGAGTAGAGGTAAGCTTTTATTCACGATCATGACTTTTGGAAATGAAGCAGAGAAGACGAGGGAAGTTTTGGATCTTCTGGTTTCTGCATTTTTGACAAGGCAACAGCAACACACAACAAACTCCAACCATCTGTATACTAATTTATTAAACACAGAATATTCAAGAAACCTACACTATATGTACATTACTTTAATTAGATAATGTGATTTCATCAAAATAACTCATACTGTGTAATGCAAATAAATGTGTGTTTTATTTGATTTTTAGAATTTCTGAAATTTTGAGATTAAAAAGACATGCTGCCATTTTTGTCAAGAACTAAACAAATTAATGGCAGAGAAAAGCTGTGGTAATATTTCGGGCAATGTTTTCCGATTCAATATTCATATAGCTACAGTTTAGAATTTTTTCCCAGCTGCTTTCCCTCATTAACTTGCCTCAGATAGTATAGATATGTAATTATGTGAGAATAATCACGTAGAGTATAAAGTTTACCTAATTATATAATTGTTTTTATGGCAATGTTGCCGGCAATATTTAAAATTTTGTTTAATACGATGATTGAAAATAAAAAATCTATTGCTTCAATTTGTACCGCCTAGTAGCATTCACAATTTACGTCAGATTTTGACAAAATTTGAACTTTAGGATAAAGTGTGACACACCGCGTACTAATAAAATTATGTTATCCACCGCCCCTGTACTTGAACAAGAGTGACGTAAGTTACGTTGTAAGCTTACAATGTTTGTAAATGTTTATTTTAACTTTTCGCTACATTCCATTAATCGAAACCTGCCCTAGTTATAGAAAAATGCAGCGGGATGTTGCTCGATACGAATGCAGTTGTGAGCTGCGGAAAGTTGACGCCTTTTGTTGTGCCAGTGCCGACTATCCATCAGCTGCTATCACTTACATGGCAGAGCATTACTCCTATCCCAAATAGTTATTTTCTGTTATCTTATCGCTCACAAAATTAACAAATTCCGATTGTTAATTGTAATGCACCCTGATTGCTGAATACAGCTGAAGCTAAATACAGTGCATTGGAGTCAAACGATCCTACAAAAATTGAGATTTTTTGATGACGTTATTTATGGACGTGACCTCATAAGTAAAACGGCTGACTAATGAGATAATTACCTTGCTATACATCTGGATTTGTAGACCGATCGTGCATGACTGAAGAATCAAAAGAGCTTAAATACAATTTCAACAAGATTTAAAATCAGGTGTGCAGAAAAGCAATAAATAAGACAGGTGCGTAAAATGGTAATATTGAATTTTTAAAGGTGCAAAACACTACCCACAGATTTTTAGAAAAGTGCAAAATGCATTATTTACTTGTTTTCTGAAGAGTACAAAGTACCTCATTTTACATGTTTTTGAAATGTGCAAAATGTTCTATTTAATTAACTTTCACGATAATAATACATACATATTGAATTTTGTAGATGGTGTATTTCGTTCATACTTAATAGTAGCTAAATAGATAATTTTGATTTTTCATTCACAGTATATTAAGTCGACAGTCTTGGTTAAAATGTTTGTATGAAAGCCAACGATACAATTAAAAAATATATGTTACTATGGGCAACTGGACTGTAGCCCATTCCCTGTTTAATCCAGGCCTAACTAAAATGATCTGCAACCCTTGCAGAGTTTTCGAGTTAAATATTATTTTGTACTGTAAATAGTCACAATCTGAAACAATGTTTGATTAACTTGTAGATGGCAAATTTTGACTTGAGCTCAATCAAAGTTCAAAGTGCAAATGAGTCACTGTGAGTCTTTGAGTCTGAATCAGAATCTGTTGTACGTTTGAGCACTTTTATCATCTGTATTTCTCTCTATTGTGCATAGGTTACATTTATTTAAATTAAACTAAGCGAAATACTTTGTTATGCATTATATGGAATATGCCGCGTGAGGAAGCCTTGCAGTACGCAGTCACACAAAACATTCCCATTTTATCTCATGCCTCATGCAAAGCTGTTCTTGTCTTATTCGTAAATAATTATTCTGTGTGCATATATGCTTGTGTGTGCATAATGTACATACGTGCTTTTGAAAGTGCAAAATGTTCTATTTACAAGTTTTATTTTCGCGTTTTTTGAAAAAAAAAAACAAAATGTTCTAATTACATGCTTACGCGAAGTGCAAAACCTTCCATTTGCTTTATATTGAAAAGTGAAAAATGTTTTATTTTAAGCCAAATCTTGATATCTGGATATTGTAATATAATTGTGTATACTACATTTTGCATAAAGCAAAAATGAATATAAATCATGTTCCAATTTATTCCACTTGACATCTAAATCATAACTGTATTTCCATTTTCTCTGCATAATTCTATGAAATGTAAATATTTCTGTAATTTTAATTTGATTTTTAGTTGTTTCAAATCTGTTTGGATATCAAAGTAAAAGTTAATAGCAAAAACAAATGAAGCTTAGCATGTTTTTTTAAATTAAGAGATACCCGTAGAATAGAAGCTTACTTATTTCTCCATGCATCTGTAAGAACCGGAATTACTTTTGCAGGTGGAAGCACAGCAAATGCTGAATGACAATTTTGAGCTAATTTGTCGATGGGAAATTTTGATTTCAGCTCAAAGTGCAAATGGGCCACTGTGAGTCTTTGAGTCTGAATCTGAATCTGAATGTGCTGTTTTTTTGACGCTTGTATTTCTTTCTTATTTTTCCACGTGTTTTTTTTTGTGTTTAATTCTTTGCATAAAGAAAAAAAGGGGAAAAAAGGCTGACCTAAAATTGTGCATATGTAAATTTATTTAAATCAAATGAAGCAAAATACTATTAATATATAATTATTAAAGTGATTGACGGGTGTGTAACCCTTGGTTTAATAATAAAATTTATGATTGCAATACTTCTAGAAGCTTTTTATTGTTGTAAGTACATAAGAGGTCAAACATAAATGACGTCATCAAAATATCCCCATCCCCATTTTACGTCCCTATGACCCCCCTGTCATCAGATTACCCGTTACGTACATGGTTATCTTTAGAATGCAACACCATCAATATTCAAGAAGGTTGCTTTGTCATACCCATGACGTCATTCATGGGTGACCCCTTAACATTTTTAATTTCTCAATAATGATTCATTGATGAATAAATTTAATTAAATTAATAAATTGGTGCATCATTCATAAACGCATGAATTTTGAGTACAACAATTCAAATATCAAGCCAACTACCCACGAAAATAAATTGTTGGCAATTTAAATGTTGGTAGATTACGCAGAGACCAACTGTTTCAGTCACATGCACAACGACGGGAGTACAAATAAAGAGAGCTTCGTGACTAAACTGAATGAAACGAGCATCGAACGATGGCTGTCATTACCATGGAACTCAAAGGCACTCGTAGATTCCTACTTCTATTTTTAATGGGATCTGAAGCAAATTAATAGAATAAAGGAGAAAAACAAAATTACAACGTAGGAATTCTAGGGATCGAAATGGTCTGGTCCGGACCAGTAAAATCTGGTCTGGTCTGGTCTGGTCTGGTCTGGTCTAGCCTGGTCTGGTTTGGTTTGGTCCGGGGGTTTCGGACCAGATCAGACCAGACCAGATTTTACTGGTCCGACCATATACAAACATTTAAAGAAAATTCACAGGAATAATTTTGGTTTCTGCTATTTTTTGTTGAATTAACTATGTGTATATGTATTTATATATTACGTTGAAAATCAACCCTTTTAAATGAGTGACATTTATTTTTTGAAAAATCCGGAGCAAAATTCTGGCAAAATTTTTCAGAAAATTTTTATTTTGGGATTTACTAGTCCGAAGTGGTTTGGTTTGGTCTGGTCTGGTCTGGTCCGGTGATGTCAGACCAGACCAGACCATAAAACCCGGACCAGACCAGACCATTTCGATCACTAAGGATTTCTTTGCTAGGAAGTGTTCAAACCTCCAGAGTAATTACGCCTGGAATTTTTACAGGAGCTTACAAACTGGAGAGAAAAAATATAATTACGCTGTTAAAGCCGAACAGCGCCGGAGGAAGTATTCCTTTAGATTTCTCGTATAACTTTCAAGAAGCAGATTTAAAGGGCATTGCAGATGCAATCTGTGATAGAATTCGCCACGATCCGACTTTTAGTTGGGAAGACGCAGTAATAGCAAAACTGGATGACAACGCTGTGGTTACGGCTTCTTTAGTAAGTACAGCAAATGAGATCACTGTCACGTTGCGAGAAATTCGTCAAGATGTTGAACATTCACGTGTGCAGAATGAGGTAAAATACATTTAAATGACACTACATTGTGTCAATTTCAATTGTTTTGTATACAGAACTTATACTTAATTGTTTAACTTATTTCCGACGTGAAGTCACCTACTCAAATTAAGGTGCTTATTGTTTTCTATTATATAATGCTTATTATTTTTTACAAATGTAATAATTATAATAACAATTATGTCCCTCTATAATTTTGTAATTCTAAATACGTTCTATCAAATATTAGGTGTCTCTTTAAGCCCTTGTGTAATAATTTACATTTCATTTTTTCAACTTATTAAGAAACTAATTTATCAAGTAATACTAAACAAAGCAAAATATGTGAATACAGTTATTTTGGCAATATAAACACCAAACAACACAACAATGTTACCTATATTCTGTAAATAAAATTAAAAATTACAATAAGACATAAACCAGCAGAATCTTACATCAGGCCTCACTCGCCTTACATTAATATTGGTAATTTTTGTACAATAGATACGCCGTAACTGTTTAACATACACAATAATTGATATGAAAAATCGTTTTGCCAATCACATATTCGTGTTTCTGCTACAACTTTAAAGTTTTATGTATATACTACTAAAGTGAATAGTGTATAACTGTGTTCTGCAAGATTTCTTCAGTAAAAACAAGAACGAATTAAAAAATATTAAAAAATCTCCTTTATACTATTGACGTCTTCATATATATACATACTTAACTAAAAGTAAAACAATAAAAGAAGCCTAAAAAGGAATGCTGCAAAAAGGGTTGATATCATTTGCTGGCGAAAAGATTTGAAATCAGGGTAGATTTTGGATCTAACAATACGTAAGTAGCAGTCATGTAGCCAGGTTGAAGAAGTAAATATAGAAAAACAAGCCTATTAAAACCCATGTATTCCGTATTTTCTGGACAAGTATCAACTTAAAAAGTTGGAAGTAGTAGGAATTCTTGTTGGAGCTAGGGGTACTATTACTGGCTTCTTTGAATCGTTTTGTAAAGAATTACGTCTTTTTTCAAGAATTATTGAGGAAATAGTGGTTGCTACTATTTGTGGATCCTGCAGAACTGCTCACAATCATTTATGTAATATAAATTTACTTCATACCTAGCTTTAATTTATCATTAAAAATACTACTGTCCTGTATATATCAAAAATCATACCAACTTTGTGAATAACTCATTTTGTTCTTACTGTGTCTTAATGGCAAGCGTAATAGTAACGCCAGTTGTAAATAAATATTTACTTTCTTCTAATTATTACTATTGTAATAAATTACTGTTCTATGGCATAACTTCATTTTAAAAATAAACAAACAATATAACGTAAACTACAAACTACTCACTGCCACTATCACTGGTCACATCATTGGGACCAGAATATGTAAACTGAAAATATAAGGCAATTCCATCTAAATATTCTTAGATAGACTTTTTAGAATACAGAATGAAACATTGCTTAAGCCTTTGTGTCAAATCTACAAAATCTTTTATTTGTTTGGGCTTACACCCTGCATTTGCTTGTACTATTACCTGCTCCCTAGCATGTTGCTTTTTCTTAATGCTGGGTATAAGTCTTTTGAACATGGGTTTTGATGTCTGTAGTCTGCTAGAATGCCGCCTACGAACTGTCGTTTGATGAAAAGTCGTTCCGGTACAAAGTTGTAGAATCACTACAATTAGTCATTACTGTTAAACAGAAATATAAAAACACTGTAATTACTGTGATGGATTAAATTTAATGTTTTGCAAGGTCGCAAGAGATTATAGCTTGTTTAATTACGGAACATAGAAAGTAATATGGGATCGAATTTAAATGATGTCATTGGTAGAGTCTTTTAGCCACAAATTGATGACAAAGTTTAATTATGATAACCGTATTAGCTTTAGTGATGACATAAAATGGGAGTTGGTGGGTTGTTAGGTAGCACTTTAAAAGATATAGCTAGTCATAAATCTAATTGTACTGGTACAATACCTGTTGTGTTGACCCAGCAAAGTTTCACCGAACACGTTATATATTGTATAAGCTAGGAATTTTGGCAAACATTCCAGGGTCAAGTGTTGTAATGTTTTACATGGGATTCATTTACTTCCTGTAGAGCTAGCAAGTCATGTTGCTTTAACATTGTTTAGTATAAATGATAATTTCTTAAAACAAAATCAGCAAATACTTGAATATATATATAGCATACAACATTTCACAACCACGTTTAAAAATCACGTATAATTTCTAAGTTATATCAGTAACTGTCAGTGTGTTTAAACATTATGACCAAGGCTGCAACAAACATTTATGCGGCGCATTATAAACAATTTATTTACATTGTAGATTTATTTAGGACAAAGAGAAATAAATTTAAGTGTTTTCCTTGTGAGATACTTACATAAACTCTATGAGTCTTTTAGTTCTGCAAAAAAAACTGTGAACATCTTTGATCAGATTATTCATAGCAAAATTTAAACTCTTAAAATTTGATCATGAAAGAACTAATATGTAACCTGCTTAGTGTTATTTTAATTCACCACTCATCCGCAATTTTAGATTCTAATTCAGGTAAAAACGTATTACTTGCACATACATTAAATGTTTCACAAAAACAATAACAGTTTACATATTTAGCAATTTTGTTACCAAAAAATAATTTGAAATTAGAATGCACCAACAATATTAGCTACTGCCAAATGGAACATCAAATGAATGAAAAAATGACAAAAAATTCGGACAAAATTTCAAGAATAATAGGATTGAATGCGCTTGGGGACAAACAAAATGCTGTTCGTATTACCAAAACTGGTGATTTTAAAACATCACATTGCGCTGGAGCCATACAAAATGCGTTGTACATTATAACAGCTGCGCATTGCATTACCGGTTTGCAGCCTGAGCAATTACTAGTATCAGCTAGGACGAAATCACCGTTTGAACAAAATCGATCTGTTGTTTCTTTTGAGAGTCATCCAGACTGGGATCCAAATACATTTTTACATGACATAGCAATCCTCAAGTTAAACGATTCGCTTGTGCTTACTTTTCAACACGTATCTCCGTTAGAATTAGGAAAACAAAATCAAATGAACAAGACTGTGATCAATGCTTGGATAGCTGGTTCAGGACTAGCAAAAGCATTTGGACCTAATCTAACTTACCCTGTTACTTCTATAATACTAACAGTTCCAATTGTGGATCAAGAAGTTTGCGCAAATATATATCAGAAGTTAGGAAAAGATGTTTCTGAAAACCAAATATGCGCAGGAGGAATTAAAGGTTACGGTCCCTGCACAGGAGATGGCGGTGCTCCGTTAGGGTTTACAGTTTCGCATGGCGAATTCATAAACAAAAATTACGCAATCGGAATTTTGTCAACATATGAAGGCTGCGCTTCTGATGTACCAGGCATTTATACAGATTTAGAGAAATATATGGACTGGATAGTATCCAAAACGGGGTATAAGGTTTTTTGTAAATCAGGTCTTTTGTCACGTAACCCAACTCACAGTATGGCTGAGCGAGCATCGAAACCAATGATGTCCCCCATAAATAGCGTCATTCACCTTGCATCATTCTAAGTATCCCTTTTTTTAGCGTCAATACTTTATAAAAAGATGTCGTTTACTAAGGATGCTACTAGTCTCTTGGTGACGTTTCTGTACTTCCTGCACCCGCACTATTTGTATCGATACAACTTGTACCTGTAGCGTTCGCACTGACACTAGTGCGGCTAGCCCGTTTTGCAATGGCACAACTTTTGCCAAATATGCTCGTACCACTATCTACTGAGACCACTTGTGATTCCACATACAGTTTAATCCCATTCAAACCGTAATAAGTAGTTCCAGTACGACATGTTTGCTTACTGAACGTTCCTGCTACTTGTACCCGAACCACTCGTATCTGTACCACTGATATCTAGCCAAGCGTAGCAAGCATTGTTGTACCAGAAAAATTGGCACTGGCACCTTTTTTCTAAGCCCGCGGTTTGGACGCCTAATTTTACCTCTACCAGCCATACCCTTTGTACCGGCAAACCTCTTACCATCTGCCGTCCATCCCGTCAAAATAATTAAAACTGCGATTGCAACCGCACATATAATAAAATAAAAAACGTAGCAGAGGTGAAGTATGGGTTAGGAGCTGTCGTAATTTGAGCGTTGCCACCACAATAGAGTTCTACGCTTTTATTAAAACCAATATTTGCTAGAAGCTCAGCATCTACTTCGGGCCACTGGTCGACGAATCCGGCGCTGAATGTTTTTACACGTATTTCTCGTACCAACACTCCGTCTACACAGCCAAATTGTACCTGTGTTACTGTTACGAAGTCTACAGGAATCAGTAAAGCTCTACTATGTACTACTGTTACATGGACGAACAATAATTATCAAAATTCGTACAAGCACCGTTCGTGCTGGCGTTACTTTTGCGGAACCCAATCATACTAAAAATGCTCCTACGGTTTTTATTCGATACGAAGCCATTTGTGCCGAGTTAAATTGTACCTGTACCTATGTTAATGTTACCGAGCCCGGTTGTACCAGCCTACTACTATTCTCAAAACTCGTACCTAATTTACTCGTCCCGGCAATGTTCTAACAGAGCCAAGTTGAAACGGCAGAACATTTACATGGCAAAGTGGTACCAGCAAAGCTTGTACCCAGCCAATTTTCACCGGCGCTAAATGTTAGGGATTTATGCGAGTCTCAACACATAACATTTTTCCAGTAGTAAAGCCAACTTGCCGTAAGCTCAGCATCTACATCGGACTAACGATGGAGATTTTGAATGTTGTGTGGGTGCATTAAGAGATAAATTTTAGGTAAAACTATAATTGGATGATCTGAATAAATGTTTAATATTATTAAAGACGCGATTTATGAATTACCCTAAATAATAAAACTAAATAATAGTAATACACATGACACTTGACAAGATTTATATATTATCCTTTCAATAGCAACAACAACAGGTTTACCAACTAATTTTATAACCGTCTTCTCTAACTTTGCTGCAACAACGCATGTGTCGTTTAGTTGCACCTTATTGATGCTCGCGGTAGAACTGAGCCAAGAAAAGTCCAATAATTTGACATAAAATGACTAGTTTAGCGATATACAAATTCTAAACCTTAATTTTCCCATTTCAAAACACGTAAAAATTTCCTTTCCTAATAGTTTACCATAAAATGCAAGCATCGTATAGCGGCTACTAAACTGCCAAGCCTATAGTTTCGTTATTTTACTAGACAATCTAATTCAAGCTCATGGCGTTATGTACTTGTACATGATGAAAATTTTACTGCTTATCGAGAACAATTGGTTAATTGATTGACCCATTTTAACTAACTGAGCAGTTTTTCTATGTGTTTGTGATAGCATAAAAAATGCTAAAACAATATCAGCTTGAAATAGTGACATTGACATTGACAGAAACACAGAAAGACATGACTGGCAAATATATTATTTAAGTCAGCATACTTCTTTTCGTCCCTATACAGCTGTGTACAGTTAATAATAACTATCTAATAGTTAATAAGTAACATTTAACTAAATCGTATTTAATATTATGTTTTGTAGTCGTCAATGCGATTTTAATGTATACGAACTGGATTCAGAAAGCAGTAAGTTTTTATTTTTTAACAATTTAACAGATAACTGTTTTCTTTGCTTCTTAAATAAGTTTAGGTATAACTACTTTTAATAACTAATTAATAAAGTATCATGTTGTAGAGAAACCAAAGTTATATCCAAAATTGATGTATACACCCAAAGCAAAAATTGATTACAACGTAGCAACGACGATATGCGCTTCCATGAATCAATTTAACAACACCGGCACTATTCAAGCTCCATTAAAAGGCCTTTCATCTTTCTCAGTTTTTACTTTTCAACCAAAACTAGTCGTGCATCGCCCTCATTGCATTACCTGGCAATGGAAAACTTGTTGTAAGTTATTTAAGAACTAATTTTCAATCTAAAAAATTCAATACTCCTGTTGTAAAATATGTTAAAATCTTGATAGTGGGATGCCAAACGTTTAGTCCTGATAATTGTAAATCTACGACCAAAGATGTTTTTCTTGATATGGAAATTCCTAAACTGACGCCACGACTAATTGGCGGACATGACACCGACCCCCATCAACTTCCCTACCAAGTACAAGTTCTCGTTGATAACAGATATCAAATTTGCCATCATGCAGTGGGCGGAGTCATCTACAATGCATTTTATATAATAACATCAGCCCGTTGCATTCGTCATAACATTCCTTGTGAAATAAAGGTAATCGCAGGCGATGACAGCCATGGAACAGCGCAAACCCGTGAGGTTGTGTCAGTACTTATTAATGAAGGATTTGTAAATGACAAACACGAGCTAAACCACGATATAGCGCTTTTAAAACTTGGGACTCCACTAAATTTAACAGAATATGTAAACTCAATACCACTAGCAACACAAGAGTATCCTACTGCAAGTGTAAGATTTGGTCAAGTTAGTGGCTGGCGTAGTATTTCCTTAAATCAACCTGATACATACGTCCTTCAAACTGCAAGAGTTCCAATTATAGATAGTTGCGATTGCCGACTTTATTACTCGCACCAGTTCTTTAAATTATTCAGCACAAGCAAAATATGTGTTGGGAACGTTGGCCAATCGCCATGTAGTGACGACGCTGGAAACCCTGTTACTATACAAGAAGGCAATACGAAATACCTACTAGGCATTGTGTCGTATACGAGGGCCTGTGGGATATATCCTGTTCTTGCAACTAAAGTCTCAGCATACCAGGAATGGATAGTTATGCGAGCAGGGTAAGCCAACATATAACTTTGTATGGAAATAAACATGCTAATTATTAGCTAGCACAAGTTGATTATAATAGTATTAAAAAAATTAAATTAAAATGTTGTTTTCGTTAGTGAAATAATATTTTTCAGGGGACCTCTATTTGTTTTATTTTTATCGTAAAATTAGTTTTTGAATAATTATTGTCTTATTTTTTTCAGCCATCAATAAATACTAAACAAAACAAAATTTTCTTACACATACATTTGTGTTTCATTAAGAGCTGGACTGGAAAGTACTGGATTTACATTGTGCTTGTTTACCCTAAAATAATGTTTTATATTGATAAAACCAACTCCCTGTAAGCTCAGCATCTACTTCGGGGCCTATTCAAAAATTTTTAGTAATATATGTAATGTTGAGTCCATTTCCTTATGAGTTTATGGTTTGCTTATTATAATATGGAATGCAATTGCCTTGTCAGAATACCACATATTTGTAATAAAGTAAATGTCTCCAATAAAATATTTTACTAATTGAATATACAAATAAAGTACAAGCCTGACATTTCCAAGCCAGCTGCAAGAAATAAGATACTTACATTAAATGGAAAAATATATGTAAAGCTTTCAAAATCAATAAAACTTACTTTTTTTTTTACAAAATTTACAGCCCACAAGTGATACAATAATTTACAGAATCAATAAATAATAATGGGCAAGTGTTTAAATTGTATTTTGATTTCAGGTTGTGGAGTACGCAAAAAACTAGGGCAATTCTCTAGTTACGTTTTTTATCGCTCATTAATGTTGCTTTTTGTTATTCTCGTAAGTGTGGATAGAAATAGCTTGCAATGGTAAATATACCCGTTTATGTAATAATAAATTAAATTTTTAATAAAACAGGTGTCAGTAGGTGCTAAACATGCTAAAATTCTCGTGACATCGTGTCTAAAACGCTTCCCCCTACCAACACATAAAATTGATATAGTAATTAGTTTAAATAACATCAGAAGCTAATAAAATTATTTAGTTTATATCAGTCTCTCAGCCGGCGCTCTACGCATATAAGCACCAAAATCCAAGCCAGTAATACAAGTGTATAAACAAAATTAACAATAAAGATTGTTTTTTCGTTTTCCTTTTTGAAACACGTAATAACAATGGTACTGAAAAGCGTAAAAAATACCCAATTTGGAGCTGCAGTAGCAAATTTTTTAATCGCTCTTCTTGCAAATGCATCTCTTGTTTGTGCCGCTACGCCATCTGCTACTCTGTACGCTGGTGGGAGGAGTGTTGAGATTTCGGGAACACATTGTTCGAATTTTAAAGATCTATTTTTTAATCATTGGGCCACAAGCGTCTCAACACAAGGAATGTAAGTGTACTTTAATATTATATGACGCAATATCTTTTTGAATACGTTTTCTGCAATAAAAAATTATGTTTTATTTTTTTAATTTTAGATGGATTCTCTATAAAGACATTAATTATTATGGATACTCTATACTGGTTGCAAACACTTACATGGGTTTATACGATGAATTCTCTTCGATTCGACTAGCTGGGTCATCGGACTCAACAGACGAAAATACACTCACACTCTATAAAGGGACCAACTTTCAAGGGCACGAGCAATACACTGCTAGGAATCTTTCAAATCTCGATGGGAGTGCATCGTCTCTCATCGTCACTGGATCTACCCCATGGACCATGTATTCGAGTTCCAACTTTAAAGGAGTTTCTGTTTGTATTGCTAACGCAGTCTACGACACCAATGACATTGGAATTCCCAAAAACGGCATCCGCTCAGCCAGTCTTGGCTGTTCTAAATGATGTCATTTTCAATTTTGTTACATCTAATGAACACATTATACAGTCCTGCATTATATAATTAATAAAACAGTTAATACATTGTGTAAGCTAACACAGATATATATGACGAGTGTTTTGGCAAAACAGGATAACTCCAGTTTTTTCAAAAATGAGATTATTTGTGTTATTTGTTCTATTTTACTAGATACGTGACTGTGTTGAATGTTAAAGGTCAAAGTTCAACCAAAGTAATTTCTAAAAATGGCTCAAGTTTCGTGTTTTTAGCAAAACAGGATAAGTCCATTAAATTATTTTTGGCAAGATGGGATAACTCCACCTAAAACACTCATTTCTGATTTAAATTTGGTTTTTGAGTTTTTTTGTAGTTTGTACAAGACAATTGCCGTGAGTTAATTTTTTTATGTAAAGAAAGTAATTTCATTCAAAATGATTAAAATTTCATGTCACGGACTTTTTACCCTATGTATTATTGATTTTTTGGCAAAACGGGATAAGTCCACAAAATAAAATTTTTGAAAATTTTCTGAAAAACTCCAGAGTCCGTCTAGGATTATAAAACTACTTGTAATTACGCTTCGTTAGGGGCAGTACCTGTAGAAAAAAATTGAGTTTGAAAAACTCAACCGGTCACCATTTATTCATTTTTTGTTGTTCCTGTAAAATTTGCTTTGATGGACTTATCCCGTTTTGCCAAAAAACTCTTAATATACTGCTACATGCAAGAAGGTTTGTATATCAGAATTCTATAAAAGTGTTACAAGATATTTACGTAACTTTATTTTGAATTACTATTAATTATTATTATGGCATATAACTTGAAACTAATTGAATTGCTCATAGTATTAATTTTTGAACAACCTCTTATTATTTTTTAATGTGTGCTCAACAAATAATCCTAGTCCCAGCAAATAACCCAACTCCATACTCATATAAACCGGCCTTATTATTAGATACAGGCAGATACGGTTTTCCTATTCCTATGTGGTTGCATTGTTTCTAATGTTTAGGTGAACCCGAAGAGTGGCAGTTCATAATATGTTAATGATTAGGAATAATTGAAATGGCAAATTGCCTTTTTCCAATTTGTCAACTTGGGTTTATCCAATTTAGGTGTCACACTAGGAACTATAAAACACTGTGGATTACAATTCAGAACATCTAAAAATTACTAGTCTATAAAACAAAATTTTAAATATGACAGGTGTCAATTTTATTTTTTATTACAGTGTATGTTAAGTGACTGTTCTGATGAGTTTATAGTTATATTATGATAACATTTCATGAAACTTTTTTATCATAATTCACATGTACCACATGTTTGTAATGAATAACCTGCAACAAAATAATAAATAATTTATTGACTGCATGATAAAAACCGAGTATGAGCCTTAGTATTTGAAAACCAGACGCAAGATATGAAATACTGATAAAAAATGAGAAAATATATATGTACTTATAGCTTTGAAAATCAGTAAAACGTATTGCATTTTCTAGTGTTTAGAAAGAACAGCCTACGAATTACGAGTTTTGACTCTAAACTCCAATATGCTTTATATGCTCCTAATTTAGTTATTTAGTGTGCTGGCACGTGACTTTTTAAACTTCAGAGCACAATGCAGGAAGCACTAAATAGTGTCAATAATTGGTTTTCTAACTGAGCCAAGGTCACGATGGCAACGGCCTGCAGATGTTTAAACACATTCTCTAGCCCTTCTAAACCCTTAAATATTACACATAATAGTACATGCATTCATACACCCGAGGTGCGAGGGCATCAGTATTTTTAAATTAAAACTGGCAAGTGACTACTACTTCTTGGGCTCAAATACCCCACCACGGATACAACCGACTCAAAAAATCGTTTAAATTTCAGACTTGTCAGGGTTTATCCGCCTTTTCGAGCATGCATCATGCATGAGCCGTGAGGGAAAAAAATGATCCTGAACGTGCCTGATCATGCTTTGATTTTACTGACCAGAGCGCCGGTTTGTGGACCGGTCAGCACTGGTTACCGGTGGTCTGTCCTACACTGCATTCTAATAATAAGAATATAGCTGATAGATCAGAAAAACTTAATCAAAATCTTATGAGAACTGCAATAGTACAGCAAAAGTATATAATTTAAATTTTTGAATACTTTAGTTAGTCAATGCGACCAAACAGTAATTAATTGAATACTAACATTAAGTGCATACAGTAATAGTAATATATCATATATTACCCATGACTAAAGGTTTTTATTTTTGTTTATTTTTATTATAAAATATATTTATGCATGCTACTTAATAAGCCTTTAATGAACTTTTTTGTCATGGCTTAAACAAATTTCCTGTTACTCATGAAAAAAATTTCTTTTTTTGTAGTAAAATATAGTGCTTATGGTGTCTTGTCAAATTTCACATACAACATGTTTGTAATATGCCGTATCTAATACAATATTTTATTGATTGCAGATAAAAATAAAGTATAAACCTGACATTGGAAAACCAGGTGCAATAAATAAAATACTTACAATAAATGAAAAAATATATGTAAAGCTTTCAAAATTAAAATTAAAATTAATAAAACGTATTTTCTTTTTGTGTTTAAATTTTACATCCAACGAGTCAACTTACATTTTATAGAATCAATAAAAAATAATGAGCAAGTTTTTAAATTGTATTTTGCTTTCAGGTTGTGACGTACACAAAAAATTAGGGGAATCCTCTTATTACGTATTTAATCTTCCAGTATTGCTGCGTTTTGCTATGCTAGTGGGTTTGGTCAGAAATTGCTGCCATGCATGCAATGATAAATCTAGCCGCTTAAGTAATAATAAATTTAATTGTGAATAAAACAGGTGTCAGTGGGTAGGTGCGAAACATGCTAAAATTTTAGTTACATCATTTATGAACCGCCCTCTTACCAACATATATATTATTAAATTATTATTGTGATCAGTTTAAATAACATCTGAAACTAATAACATTATTCATTTTACATCAGTTTTCCAGCTGGCGCTCTAAGGGTAGGTACAAAAATTCAAGCAAAGAATACTTTTAAATAAACAAAAACTAACAAAAAAATATTTTATACGTTTACTTTTTTTTGAGCACGTCATAACAATGGTCGTGAAAAGCTTAAAAAATCCGGCGCTTCGCGCCAGATTTGTCGACCGTGGGCTGGCCCGAAGTAGATGCTGAGCTTCAACAAAGGCGCAAGACAATTTATGTTACGCTAAAAGATGATACAAGATTTATGAAAGCTCCCCTACAATCAATAAGACATATATCAATTTTCGTAGCATGTAATTTAATATAGCTGAATTTTTTTTTATAAATTGCACCAATCACAAATAACGTCATTATAGACAATCCCTGAATATCTGTTACGCTTATAGGTAAGTACGTGACATGTAGTTAAAATAAGATGAAAACAAATTTAACGTTGGGACTTGGGATACTAGAAACTATGGTATTTGAAGGACGTTATTATGGACGATCTCTGAACATGTATAACACATATTAGTCAGTCCGTCACATGTAGAAGAAATTTTAACGTGACATCATTTGCGCGTCACCCTCAACCTGCTTACCTAATAAGAATGCGATTCCATCTGTATGGGGGTTTCTAAAAGAAATTTTTGCCTGACGTCAGTTGCGCGTCACCTCTAACCTGCTTACCGTATGTAAATCCAATAGCGGCTGAGTGAGGCTGTCTCAAAGAAATTTTCACGTGACGTCCTTTGCGCGTCACCCCTAGCCTGCTTACCTAATGTTAATGCAAAAGCAGCTAGGTAGATTAATTAAATTAAATCTAGGTAGAGCTTTTTGCACTTCTAAAATGTTGTAGTTACAACATTTTTCACTTTGTAATTATGTGCAATTATAGTATTTCCAAATTTTGAGAACATGTAATTAAAACACATTTCAATTTTTAATGTCACCTAGCTACAACAGTTTGAAACTAAAAACCGTGCAGTTAGAACATTTTGAACTTTTTAAAACCATATAGTTAGAAACAATTCGCGTTTAAAATCACGTAGTTAGAACAGTTTGCGCCTAAGATCGTGTATTTAGTACATTTTAAATTTGTTTAAATCATAAAGTTGTAGCAGTTCGTATTTTGAAATCGCGTAGTTAGAACCATTTGCAGTTGTTAAAGCCATATTGTTAGGACGTTTTGCTGTTTAATATATGTAATTAGAGCAACTTGAACTTTTCATGACCATGTTGTTATGAATTGGTGAGCTAAAACGCACATGTAATTCAAAAATGCAAGAAAGCGGATTTGTTTTCAAGGTAAACTGGAAGGAAGCGGATTTGTTTTTAGGGAGAAGTTGAAGGAAACGGATTTCATCCTTTGCCCACGATATATCGGTTACATTGTTAAAGAATCAAAACTCACTGCTTTCATAATCCAATTCGCATACATTGAAATCGCATTGACGACTGAAAAACATAATATAATCTGCGTTTTAATTACATAATATTAAGTAACTATTAAACATTTAAATAGTTGTAATAACAATAAAGAGCTGTATAAATACGCAGACAAAATGTTATACAATCTTACACGCTAAGAAAAAAATTTAGCAGATTATCTAGTAGAATAGTTACTAACAGTTATTGCAATTTTCAGTAGATTTGTCTGCTGACTTGTATTTTTTTGAGTGTGGGAAAAACTGCTGACTTTCTTACTAGAGTTCTCTACTAAACTAGCAGCTACTGCTCCTAAAGTGTACTTAGCTGATGTATCCACCGAGGCGGCAAAAATTTTGACTAACGCTATTTATCGTAGTAGAGTAATCTACTCAACTAGCAGAAGCTCCTGCTAGAGTTTACTTACCCGATGTATCTGCTGAGTATTACAGAAAACTTTAGCTAATCCCTATTATCGTTATATTGATGCATTATATATATAATTATATGTTACTGACAAAAGTTATTGTTGCGACGGCAACACTTCGATAGCTCAAAAAATGGTTGATGACAAAAACGAAAATCTGTGTCTCGGATGACAAATGTAAAATAAATAAGCTGCACAAAAGTCAGTCACTACAGTGTAAAATATACAATACTGTCTTTTATTGCTGTCTATATAGCACTATACAATTACATTCAAACAATGTAAAGCCCACACAATAATTCAGACTATGGCTTTACTATGTACAAATCACAATATAAATACACACTGTCAATATGTATTCACTATAAACCACACTTACGTCAAAGTGTAAAGAATACATCACAATTACATTTAATAGTAGTACACTGTTGTCCTAAGTGTAAACTATAAACACAAAATGTCCAAAATATAAATGACTTAAAGTCCTGCCGTAGTCAGACACTTAACTTCTAGTACAATGTACACTATAGACAGAAGTGCACACTGAGTACTGTCAAAGTCAATCACTAATAGCTACACAACACAACAGACAGAAGCGTAAACTATCGTCAGTCACAATACTACACAATACAATACACTGGTTTGTACAATGAGATTAGTAAAAATATAAATACTGACACCTCGACAATAGTACTGTTTTGTATGTGTATAAATTCTGAACCTAGCTGTTGCAAGCTCCACGGCTCCGGTCAGAAGACTGAATTGACGAAGGATTTTTGGCTCCCTTTAAACTCCGGCAGAGACTGAGAATGGAAGCATCGGGACAGCCATCGAATCCCTGGCACGGCATTCGATTTCTCCGTACTATGGTCGAATCCCCATGAAAGTAGTCAAAGCCTCTGGATCAAACTTGATGCGTCGAAGAAATTATATGTTCTATTTAACATAATACTATGACAAGCTTATGGAACTTTCGAATATCTCGCATAGAAAATTCTCCGTCTAATAAAAACTTCAAATGGCAATTCGACAATTTCGGAGTAGTTCACAAATGACTTCATACAAAATTCATTAAAAAGTTATGGCATCAAGGCGTAGCTAGACTACCATACTTAACTAATAAAATTACTTATGGAAACCTCATTTAGTATATGACAGTACAAAGTACCTATATACCTACATACAATATTTCCTATAGCTAGGCTGAAACTAATGTCTTATGCTATACCATTTGACACTATAGCACTTTAAACACTATTTCCTATCCCATATGTTATCGTGAAAGTCAATTAAAAAATGAAATCGCATAAGTAAACGTAGTGCACCAGCTTAATAAAAAAATATATTTATACATGTATTATTGCTATCGATGAAGATATGGAAAATAAAGAGCGCTGTTACACATTGTAAATAAATTAAGTTATTCAATTTGAACTAATAGGTGCATCTCATGACATTTCTTGTTACTTGAGTAAAGCCAAAATTGAAAAATGATTTGGACGAAAAGTCACGGTCATGAGCTTGGGTTATAAACTTGCCCTACCGAATTAGAACAGGTTGCGGGCCGTTTACAAGTCCTAGGATCTGTTCAAGTAACGCTTGAGCATTCACGTACTCAGTGACTGATGTGCTTTATTTTTTCATATGCCGCAGCATATCGAAAAGGGGTCAGGCCAGGGCCGGAGTGACGGGGGTTCAGGTGGTCCACTGAACTAGGGCCGGGCTCCATCAGGGGCCGGCCTCAGGCTAACTAACCGAAAAACGGTGCAAAAACGTATACAAAATAAAAACTGACGGCCGTAACCAGGAGCTAGACCAGGGCCGGGCTACATGTTGCGCCGGGCCTGGGTCAGGCACAAAGAGGCCACCTACGATGAGGGTGGGTCACTTAATAAAAGATAAAATAAAACCCCATGATAACAGTTACCATTTTCTCAATGCTTAACAGGGTACTTAGATGTGGGGGGGGGGGTGGCTTTATAAAAATTGTGTTAAGATGGGTGGTACCATTTGTGTGCGGCCGCTTAGCATGCAGCAGCAGTTCAGTTATCACGGCAGTGATACGCTTTCTAGAACTTGTACCATCCCTATACTGTATCCTCTCTTCCTCAATTCGATTGCACTGACGGAGGACGTACTATTGAAAAACTGTTCCATAAGGTAGGCAGGTGTAGAGGTGACATAGAGTCCGCTTTGGCTATGACGTGACACACCATAGAGACTGAGAATACTCCGAGCACCATGGCCTGGGTAAATAACCAGTAAAACTGTCTCCTTAACCAGGAGCTAAAACCAGGGGTCTCACACAGCGCGACATTTAAGATAGTCTGTAATCAATAGGTATAACTTATCAAGTAAAGTTAAGTATAATTCACGCCGCAATAACTCAAAGGGTTCACTCAGACTTGTCTGTATAGTGAACCCAAAAGAGTAAAGCGGTAAAGTAAATTGTTACGAAATGTACATAGGCTTAGCCTGCAAGTACGATACTTCTAACATACATACATACAGTTCGCAGGCAGCAGCAGTTCGGTTATCACGGCAGCAGCAGTTCTGATACGCACCGCAGCAGCAACTGCACGCTACTCAGCCGTTTTACTCTGCTAACAGTTATCTAGTTTCTCTGCTACAGATTTAGCAGCGACCGCTGCACCGGCTGTTTTAACAGAGTAGCTTGCTAGAAAATAACCGAGCTGCTGCTAATTCGCCACCTTTTTGCTTAGCGTGTAGTGTGTAGAGTAGTGAACAAAATGTCATAAGGGTTACCTATTTATAATTAAACTGTAAGTTTAAGGGCAGACTGTTTTAATTAAGACAACCTCAATTGAAAAATGGGTCTCAAAGGTATGACATTTTATTAATTTTTCGAATCCGTTTTTCGAATCCAAATCCAAATCCGAATCCTCAGTCTGTATTCTATAACGAAATTCTAATTTTTTTGAAAAAACTGTTAAAAATTGGGTTTTAAAAATACAAACTTTTTGTAATTTTTTAAAGAAAAAAAAATTTTCAATTTTTCAAAATCTTAAAATTATCCTATAGAATACAGACTAAGGATCAAAAAACGTCAAATTTCATTAAAATTGGATGACAACTGTAGAAGTTATAGGGCGGCAAAGTCTTAAAATTTAAATTTTTTTAAACTTTGGCGGGCCGCTGTGATTAAACAACGCAAAATTCACTCAAGTTACATTGGATTTGTGCTATTTAAAAGTAGCCTGATTTTTTGGAATGAGTCTCTGTGAAATCTGGGTGTTGCATGTCGCGTCATTCCCTTGTAAGTTATATATTTACTACAAATTTAAAATGTCATTCAATTCAGCTTTCTCGTAGCATAGGGATTTTGATTTGGACTCGATATTTTATAACTTTCCACTTCAGCTTGGGATTTGTATTCAGCTTTTCTATACATTTAGCTTAATTCAGCGCTTTCAGATACGGATTAAGCTGAAGCTGAGCATCCTTGAATTTTTCGTATTAAACAGTGTATAACTAAAAATTAGTATATTCTGCTGTAATTTCTTTGTCGGGCAAAGACAAATTCCGTCCGTAGGACGGGCTACTTGTTTGACATAATGCCAAACCTAATTAGTAAGTCATACCTGTTGCTTAGAGCTTAAACGAAATACCAGGGGTTCTAGGCAACTAGATTTGGCCAAAAGGAAATAGTAGATCGGCGTGACGTAGACGACAGCCAAGGGGCCGCAGTAGGCCGTCCTCAAGCTAGAGGGGGTAAACAAGCACAGCTAATTTAATTTTGAAAATTTCGTTGCAATTCGGATATACTATTTGAAGTATTCGCAAGGATGGAGGTCCAACAGTTGGACGAAGGAACAACATTCCAGTTCCAGATGATCGAGCGGTCCCACAGGAGGACCTCGGGCAGTTGTAAAGCAAAACGCGATATTGGCAGCGGGTTCGCGAGCTAGGGTTAGTCCTCAAGCTAGAGAGGGTAAACAAGCACCACAAGAGAGATTTGATGGTCTTCAATGTCAAGAGAATGAGCCAGGAGCAGTAACCAGCTCCGGTTGAATGTGATACCAGCATAGAAATGGTAGATTGGAGTAGCAAGGGTTTCCAACCAGTATAATAAGCATAGCAGCTATAGTTTCTCCAGCTAGAGTGAATAATGATGGTCTTCCATGTTAGAAGATAGAGCCAGGAGCAAGCGATTTTCATACTAGGGTTTGTCAATCTATTGCGCGGGCCACGACCAGCAATAACTCGATTACTCGCACAACACAAACCGAAGCCACAGTATGTCCAAGTCGTGACAGCAAAGGACTGGGCCAGATACAGTGGGGTTAGATTCAGTTCCATGGATAGTAGCCTACATTATTCCTCAAGACTAGCGAGGGTAAACAAGTCAGAGCGGCAGCTCAGGGTTGATAACAACCACCGGAACATCTTGTACAGGAGAACGAATGTTTAGGCCACAGGCAAGTTTTGCATAAGGACTAGATTAGAACACAGTCTTCGACACACAGGAGCCTAAGTAGGGGCTAATTTGACACGTGAATAGAGCGCATGTCAGGCACAGTAAGGCCATAGCAAACTTCTAAGAAACCAGGTATTCAGCTCAACCCAGCGAGGTATAGGGCGTAAGAAGGTGGGTTTCTCAAAATGCACCTTATCAACTAGGTCAAACCGACATACAAAGTCGGGGGGACCACTAGAGCCAGGAGTCGAGCTCGCCATATGTTAGCCATAGGTAAAGCTGGCAGTACCTAAGAATATGGTTACGGGGGCATAACCCTGCTGAGAGTTGTGACTCAGGAATAGAGCGGCGACTTTAATGAATCCGTGGGGATAACATGGTCTTTTGTGCTCTCTTAGTATGATTGTTGGGCTCAGAAGACCTCCAATCATTTAAGCATGACAATTAAGAGAATGGACAAGGCATGTAAAGCTCGGGTTTCGAATCAGGTGGCATGATCTGATAGAAGGTGCGTGTTTTATATGTATAAGAGAGACGGTGAATCTCACTTAGACCTTGTCTAATCGGTGGTTTTAAATTTTAATTTTAGCATGGCAACACCTCCAGAGTGGCTGGAGGAGGTACTGGCACCACTCCATAAGGTTTCATGGACAGCTCACTCATCCGCTCAGGGAGCGTATGACCTAGATTTTAGCCCACCTGTAGCAGCCAGACCAGCAAGACTGGGACCAGAGTCGCTGAAAGCAAAAGGCATCGCAGCACGAAGATGCATTATACCAATACAGCTTCGGCCGCAGGAAGACCCCTTTCTACGGGAAGAAGTGGAAGCATATCGAGTCAAGATAGACGATACGCCGGATGGGGATCTAACGGATGCTCAAATCGAGGAACAAGACATTGATGGGCGTATTGTTAGGCATTTTGTGGGACGTGACGGCGCTTGGCCAACCAAATCTCAGGGACTTTGGCCCAAGATACCGAAGGAAGTCATTATTACCCCTGAGGCAACGCAAGAGGCTGAGATCCGAGCAGCTCTATCCAGGTTAGATAAGTCCCGTAATCTCGCAATTCAGCTCTGGCGAGCAAACAAACACACCACCAGAAGGAGATATATCTCAGTAATTGAGATCACGGATGGGGCTCGGGTCGTCTTAGCAGAATATGCAGCAATGGAACCATCAGCAAGGGCACATGTATTGGACTGGCTGGACAGGAACCTTGCGGTGAAGTGGATGTACGAACTAGGAGCTCAATTTGAGATCCTTAGAAATTTTGCGGATGTACGTCCCAGACACACGGTAGATGTTCGTTACCTCCTCAGCCGCTAGTGGAAAAAGCAGTATGACGAGGACATCCCAAGGCGAGCGGACGAGGTATTAATTACAATATTTCCAGCGCTCGGGATCACGATTGAAGATTGGCTGGAGGACACCCGTCAAACGAAAGGGAAGGAAGGCCGGGTACGATATACGGCAACGCAATACAGATACATGGTCTCCAAGTTGTTGGGAATCTACCATTTGGGTCGCTTATATGCCGAATCCTTCTCTTATGCTCAGTCCGGATTCGACCGGTGGATATCCGTGCCGAAGATCCGGATAAGGATAATGGACACCAGGATGTCGGGGGTAGCTCCGGATTTCTCGCCAAACCAGTGCCGCCGGGAACTCAGTAAGGTTTTCTTTCAGTACGGGCGACTCTATAGACAGGCGAAGCTCAGAAATAAGGAGACATTTGATGCCTGAGAAATATTAGCCATTTTGGTAGTGCTTCGCTTAGACATGGCATATCATCTAGACCTACAACCAGGTGAATGGCTTAAAACAACCAAGCTGGCATATATGTTACAGGCTCAGTTCTATCTAGAGAAGGACATTGTCACGGAAACTCAGGTGTCAGCGAAACCCTCTAGCTTCGTCCACCAATATGCCTGCACCACTCAACATGCAACCTGGGTGTGGTTTACTGCAGCATTTGAGGCTTTTAAGGCCTTCGTGGACAGGTGGTGTATGAAAACCAAGGCAGGAGAGCCACGCCGACCAGCTCAACTCATGCAGGGCAAGGGAGACCTCAAGAAGTGGATAGATTGTCAAAACCTGCAGAGACATGTAGAAGCAGTGCTCCGAATAGGAATACTAGATCTCTTAGATGTCAAGGTGAACATCCAGGATTAGGATGATTGTGTGACGTCCAGGTCAGCAGACGAAGACAAAAAGAACCGGACTGAGGTCATCATACAAGACTGGGATGAGAGGCGGCAAGCATATCGAGCATCTGAGAGACGCAAAGCAGAGCGCCGACGATTGCAGAAAGAACAGTATCAGGGGGAGTCGGCCGGTAGGAAGAAGAAAGCAGCAGAGGCTCCAGAGATCAAGCTAGCCAAGGCACAATGGCAAAAGATCTCCACAACAAGGACCAAGCACCCGTAGCCACACCCGTCTAACACCAGAACACAAGGGAAGTGGAAGGTCCAGCAGTAGCCCAGGTCCGGAGGAAAGCAAGCAGGTGGAGAGCAAGATAGAACGTCCATCTAAGCGGCCTAGAATAGAGACCATACCAGAGGAGGTTGATATGGCCAACTCTCCGACATCAGAAACAGTGTTAGCGGTCCATCAAGAAGCAACAGCCCAGGATGGCCAGCCGTGGTCGGACCGAGTGATGAGAAGCATCTTGCGGTCGGAGCTCGCTTCGGAAGGGGAAGCACAACGGCAATTACACGCACAGCAAGGGAACGCAATCACGACACTCTTGGAGAGTACGTCGACCCGGGTGTGGAGTAGTAGGCACTCTGCGCTAGGAAGAGTTTACATGCTCAACAGGGAGGTGGGGTGGTTGTTGTTTCCACAGAATTTCGTGCCAGGACAATTAAGAGGTGTGGGTGCGAGCAGCTCAGGATGGATATTTGCCCCTACTCAACCAGCAGTAACCGAGTGGTGGCAGATATGCAGGACCTGCCGGGCTATTGGACATACGACTACTGAATGCTTCGCAGTAAAAACACACCAAGTAGTAGTGCCGCCTGAGGACATCGACTATGACTACCCTTTTCTACGCTTACCGGGGGAGCAAGATGTAATGTTCAGAGCAGATGTGCTATGCTCGGCCATGCATCATATCAACATTCGCTCCTATGAGCTTAAGCGACCAGAGGAAGACAGGCGGGCAGTACAAACCACTTTTAGGGGCATGATGCAAGGCCCGGCAAAGAAGAGTGTATATGAAGTCCTGGGGTTAGTAAAGGGGATTTTGGAAACTGAGGGGTGGCAGATACCTAATCCAGTGCTACTAGGGACGTATAATGCCGCATTAGATCGTCAATTACAAGGGATGCAGGCACGAGCTCTTTACTTGGTCCAGACCATAACAGACTTGAGAGTGCATAATCGACCACCAGGAGCCCAAGTTGAAGACCGAGTCATCCCAGCAGATATGATCCCAGTTCGCTGGAGAGCGCAGCAGGAGCATCAGAGACAGGCAGATCAGGCAGCAGCGAGCCGAGCTGCATCCGAGCGGGATCCCGATGTGGCGTTGCAGAGGGTTCTGGACAGGTCTTACCTCCGTAGGACCTTGTTGGAGTTTGGATCACTACAAGGACTTTCAGCATCACCTAGCACCCCCATCCCAGGTAGACATGGAACCATAGCGACCGCAAACCTTTCACGGCGCAAGGCGGATATATCGGCTCTGACATCCCGAAACGGATCTGAACAGAGAAGACCTAAAGCAGAGGAACATCGGGATAATAGTAGTGATGCAGAGATCCTCATAGAAGATGAAGACCTTCTCGATTAAATGGACATAGTGTATGAGGAGGCATGAGATGTAATTCCTGTTACGACATGTATATTTTATTTATTTTTATACTTATTATATTTATTTTAATCTTTTTATATGTTTTAATGATGAATGTTAGCATAGCGACCTCGAGGGGAGTCAGGGTAGATGATACAATGTAATTGTTCATGTCTAGACATGTATTATGTGTGGTAGTAATAACCGGGTGTGCCGGTACTTGATCATGAACATAAGTTTTTACCATAGCTTTGTTGTTATTGATGCATACATATACCTAGGATAATACATTTTTATTGTGAATATGACTACTTGATAAGGTTGATTACTGTTATATGGAAAGGATACTGGAGGTCTCCGGTGTTGGGGGTCTCAAGGTAGGGAGGACTACAGAGTAAGAAAGGTAGATACACTAAATATATCGAGCTTTTAAGGTTTACAGGTCCACAGCCCTGTAAATAGAAATGTCCTCAGGTCCACCGCTCCACTTACCTAGTCTTTCTTAGTGAGGTCGTGGGAGAGAGAAACGGCAAGATCTTTCAGCTAAGAGTCGTTCCCGTTTCTAGTCACTAGCCTCTTCACTTATTCTCGGCGATGCTCAGGCGGTAAAGAACCCTCTACGATGTTTCAGGCGCCTGGCAAAATTGATAATAGTGGGGGGGACAGTATGAGAGAGAAATCGGCTCCGGCAACAAGGGGCATAGGCGACATCTAGGTCGGGATAGGGAAGTAGGTGTAGGTAGTGGTGGTAGCAGTAGTCAAGCCATCACGTGGAGACTGGATGGAGAGGGCATGGTCTGGTAGTGGTAATAGCAGTAGTAAGCTATCACGTGGGGACCGAATGGGCAGAGTATGATCTAGAAGGATCCAGGCTGTGGTAAAATGTACACGAGCAAACGACATGATAACGATCTGGAAACAGTAGCAGGCATAGGGCTGTGAGTTAGTGGTCGTAGGTTGGGGGGTCGACCAAGAACATTCGAGAAGACGAAGGTTGGGGAGCAGAAGGTAGGCTCATATAAAGATGATAGCCAATCAGCAGCAGAAGGCAGGCTCATACGGGGAGGATAGCCAATCACCGATCGGGTTAGGGATGCCAGTAAGTGGGGTATCTTGGGTCGGTCCTCGGGTTGAGGGCTCACGAGACGATGAGCAGAGAGCAGGATCCTCATTCCTTTGCAACCCTCCGTGAGAGACGTAGGACGGTGGAAGTACTGCGTGTTTCGTGAAGAAGTAGAGTATCCTCAGTGGTTGTGTATAATATTTAGTTGTGGCTGAAGTAGTAGCCATCATTGGGGTTTATTATATATTGTACTTAGGAGTGAATATTATTACTATAAAGTGTATAATTATTATTAATATGTACCGGGTAAACCGGGTATTGTGAGTGTAATTTTCCCGACCAAGAACTGACTATTTTGCGGGTCATAAGACCGGACAAGAGACTAATAAATCGGTGTTAAAGTGTGTGTAATTTCCCCAGACATTTCCAGTGTGTGCGAACTAACTTTTTTGGCCTATGGCCGACAGCATATAGGGGGCTGTGTAAGATTTTGTACTATAGTGTGTGTTAATTCGGGACCAAATTGCCCCGGTCAGGTAGAGCCGTATAAACGAACGTCGTGCATAGACTTGGCTGGTCCGACGGGCCAGTCTCATATTGCCCATAGGCGCATCCTCTACCTCTCCACCGTGAGGGCTCGACATCTTGGAGTGGAGGTGCTGAGGGCGAGGTACCAGCACTTGCATACGAGTGAGGCATACTGCATCTCCAGACCACACTGTGGAGCTTACCTCAGACCGAGTGCTGCGTAGCAAATCAAAGGGCGAGCACCGAGGGACCAGACCTGAGGACCTGGACCCGAGCTCAACTCGAGCTCTTACCTGTCTGTAGAGCGGCAGGTCGGTAGGTCTAGAGCTCAGGTGGAAAGGACGTGGCGAAGTCGGTCGGTTTCGAGGACCTGAGACCTGGTGAGCAGACCTCGCTGGGCAGTTCGGGACGTGGAGCTCAGCTCAGCCGAGTAGACCGTGAGCAGGAGCCGGTGGTTCCGAGGTCCGGACCAGCGGAGCAGCCGAGAAGTAGGACGTCTGCACCTGGAGGAAGGGTGGTCCTGGTGATAGGAAGCTACGGAGGTGTCGGGTTAAGGTGTATTAGGAGATTCCCCTATTACACATGCAGTAGGTAGAAGTGCCATAAAAGACCTTTAAAGTGTATTTCCACCTGAATTAGAATTTAAAATTTCAGATGAATGGTGTAGTATAATAGTAACAAGGAGGTAATACATTTTTATATTCGTTATTAAATTTTAAAATTAAAATTAAAAATAATTGTTTTTTTTTAAATAAATTAGCTTTGTTATTTAAACGTTTTCTCACACAAATATAATGTTCATACAAAAATCTTATATACAAAAACATTGTTTTAAAATTTCTGTTCGTCATTCTTTTTATTACCTCGATAAAAAACAGTATGTTTTAAAATGCAACTGTTTAATACTTTTTGCGACTTTAATGATGTATAGACCTATTGACTGTGACTAAAATGGTTTTAGCATGAAATATTTATATTACAATAACATTTTTAGCGCAAGATTTATTATTAATGTGCCTGTGCGCACTGTAAATGCTAAAAGCAAAAGAAAAAAAATGCCCAATACCGCAAAACAAAGATTGATATTGTATTGTATTTAAAATCGAGAAAGTATATGCGGCAACATCACATTCCCTTGTAAGATCAAAACTGTAAGCTGTTGTGTACATCTAACAGACGGACAGACAGATAGACATATGCTTAAGCTCAGCATCTAAAAACTAAACTTGTGTCAAACTATCCTTCAAAATGCGTTTTCGTTATCTATTCAGCATGACATCACTTTACATCACTAGAATTATGTTTGTATGTTCTATAATGAACGTCAAATTTCCCGCATGCTGCTTGTTGTATGATTTATAGCAGAGCAAACGTCATTGTCACATTTAATTGATTACAATTGAAGAACCAATAATTCTTTTATAGCATTTAATTTAAAACTAATTGAATTGCTCATAGCAGTAATGGTTGAACAACTCTTTATTATTTTTTAATTTGTGCTTAACAAAGCCTAGTCCTATTAAATAATTGAAATCCAGACGCATTTAAACTGGCATGAATACTGGTTATGACGCACAAGCAGATCGTCGATGAAGAATGAAGTTTGATCATCTCCCTTTGGAGCTAAAATGAATTATGATCATCTCCATTCTGATTACAAATTGGTTTTGATCATCTCCATTTTTAATAAAATACGCCAAATGAGATATGCTAATGATTAGTTAATGGTTTAGTTATTTAAAACTAAGTACATTAAGGGTCACTCATAAATGACGTCATCAAAATATCCCCATTTTAAGTCCCTGTGACCCTCCTGTCATCAGAGTACCCGTTGGGTGAATGGCTATCTTTAGCATGCGATACCATGAATATCCAAGTAGGCTGCTTGGCCATACCCATGACGTCATTTATGGGCGACCCCTTAATTTTTTGTAAACTTTTAATAATGATTCATTCATGAAATGATCCCTGGTCTCATGAATGGTGTACTCATTTATTAATTTGATTAAATTATTTTATCAATAAATCGTTATTGAAAAAATTAAGGGGTCGCCCATAAATGACGTCATGGGTATGGCCAAGCAGCCTACTTGGATATTCATGGTATCGCATGCTAAAGATAGCCATTCACCCAACGGGTACTCTGATGACAGGAGGGTCATATGGACTTAAAATGGGGATATTTTGATGACGTCATTTATGGGTGACCCTTGATGTACTTAGTTTTAAATTACTAAACCATTAATTAATCATTAACATATCTCATTTGCCATGTTTTATGAAAAATGGAGATGATCAAAATTCATTTTAAAGCAGAATGGAGATGATCATATATCATTTTAGCCCCAAAAGGAGATGATCAAACTTCATTCTACATCGACGAGATACAGTTTTCCATTCCCATGTGGTTGCATTGGGTGAACCCGCAGAGTGGCAGTTTATATGTTAATGATTGGAAATTAATGATGCAGTCAATCAGTCAACACGTTGTTCAACTCAAAATGACTCAAATCCTCAAAAGGTTGACTAATCGTAAGATGGTAGAAACACTGAATAAAGCTAATCAAACACACCATTTGTTTAACCTGGTAAGGTGCTCCGGAGCGTTCCGTAATGTTAAGTAATTATTTTAAAAAATCCAGCGCTTCGCGCCGGATTCGTCGACCGGGGGAAGGCCCAAAGTAGATGCTGAGCTTCAACAAAGGCGCAGGACAGTTTATGTTACGCGAAAAGATAATATTAGATTTATGAAAGCTCCCCTACAATTAATAAGACATAATTTTTAGACGTAAATGTTTTTGAAAGTTGGTCCATTTAACTGCTAATTGCAAAATATTTAATACGCAGATCATTACCAAAAACTATACAGCTCATCTACATCGCATTTCTAAGAGTTTAAAATTTACTTAAATCGAATTGGTTGAAAAATGTGACCTGTGGCGTACAACAACGGAACGGAGGGCAGGCAGAGAAAAAGGGGGACGGACGGACAAAACCATTTTATAAGATTCTCTATGAGCTAAAGCTCAGCATCTATGATCTAACAAAACCATTTTATAAGATGCTCTATGAGCTTTAGCTCAGCATCTAAAATGTGCAGTATTTTTTTATTGTGATATTTTAGTACATTATTTATTGAACATAAAATCGTCAGGAAAGAATTTAAGTTATTCATGTCACTTTTAAACAAAAATGTTTTTTTACTATAAAACTGCTACTGCACATATTATGTAATGTCCTAAATGCAAACATTTAAAAATGTATGTTTATATAAATATGTTTTCTGTTCAAAGGGTCGTCCACTAGTAACGTCACGTGTAGAGTATACAGTCAATGGTCCTACATGGATTCTAATGATATCCGATGTTAAAAATAACCATTAGCTCTGGCGCTCTTGGGAGTCATGTGGTCCTTAAATAAAAATGAATATTTGGATGCAATCATTTATAGACGACCCTTCGAAAGTTGGCACTAAAAATCTGTCCCTAAAACATTTGGATTATTTAGCAGCAAAAACAGTGTGGTAAAAGTGACAGTAATATTTATATTTTTTTTACCAACAGAAACTACAATTCCTTTGTTAGCCAATTCCTGGATGACCACAGCCAACTTTTCTAGTTCAGGGACCAAGGTCACAATGCCAAGTAGCAGTTTTTGACATGTGATATTTAAACGCATTGATATGTGCTAATATAATATTATTTGTTGATAAACATGCGGCAGGGAAGAGAGGAGTGCAGGGCAAAATGACGTCACTACATGGGCAAGAATCCCATGAGCAATTTTGAGCACTCCTTTTTCTGCAGTTTGGATGTCGGCCGAGAAATTTATTTCAAATCCACCTGTATGAGATTATGGAAAATAAAAATTAAATAATCCACTGTATTAAATAGGATATTTTCTGTGAAATGTTAAGAATCAAAATCACGCGTATTCAATACAAGGTATAGATAAAATAAAATAATTACATATCAAAGGTGTAGTATAAAATTAATTTCCTTCCCATTTTTGCTACAAGCAAATTGTCGTTATTACAATTTTCTTTAAAATTGGAAAAAAACCGTTTTGATTTTAAGAAACATTGGAAGAAATGCAATCTATTCCTTTACCCTTGATATTATGTATGTAAAAGAAAAAAACTAAAATAGATGATATCGTAAAATCATAAATAAGATTTCTAAAAATGGAAAACGATTTTATTAGCAAGTTTTTAAATCGTGCAAGTGCAAAATGATTTATTTAAATATTTTTAGAAAAGTGAAAAGTTCAGAATGTTCTATTTACACTTGATAGAGTTGCCGCATGTCGGGAAACTACAATGGAAGCATACATTGTTTTGCGTTTACAAAAATAGGGAGCTTAAACCCCTCGCTTCCCTTTGTGCATACGTTATAGATGCATAGCCCCTGATAGAGATAAATGAAAAAAATTCTGTTAATAACAAGCTTTTGAAAATTGCAAAAAAAAATGTATTAACACGTTTTTGAACATTACAAAATGTTTCATTTATATGTTTTTTAGAAGAGATTGTAAAATGTTCGATTTACACTCTTTCAAGATCATGATGTTTTAATTTTTTTTTGTAAATAGTGCATTTTGTGTTTAGGTGAAACAGTAATAAGGTTGATGTAATTTTTTACAGACAATATAAAAAAAATTACCACAGAACATATACAGACCTATAGGAAATACCACTATAAATAACACACACAAAAATATTTAAAAAATTGAACACTAAAAATTGTAATTTTGGTTATTAAAACTGATTTCCAAATTATTCAGAAAAGCTTTAAAATAATTATGCAGTAATAGCGCTATTATTGTAGAATGAGTGAAGATATAGGTAATTATTCAATATATATTTTTTACACTGTACATATTTCATTACAATTCCTAAAACAAAAGCAAATTGACTCACATCCAATTTAAGCTAGAATTAGAATAAGCTATGTCATAAAAACAAAATGAGAAACACCCTTACTTAAAATGTTAATAAGGAGTTTTTAAAAAGCGTAAAATGTTCTAATTTTATGGTTTTTGAAAGGTGCAAAATGCTTTAATTCCACGTTTTTGAAAATGTGCAAAATGTTCTAACTTCGTAGTTTTAAAAAGGTGCAAAATTTTGTAATCCCATGTTTTCAAAAAGTGCAAAATGTTCTACTTAAATGCTTTTAAGACATATTTGAATACTTTTAGTAGATATTGGATATTGGTTTTAGCTAAAAATGGACATGGAGTTAAAACAAGTATTCTGTTATATTTTTTTTATTATTCGTTGTTAGCGTAGAAATTATGTTTTTGGACTCCTCTTATGCTGTAATTTGCTATTTTATCTGTTTTTTTTGGGCTTTATAATCAAATTAAGCTTTGTTTTATTGTATGGTTGCTGAGACCATCTTGGTCTCAAGAGAAGTGTACGGAAGTAAGATATCAATAATTACTTATGTATTAAATCTAATTATACATATACTTGTACTATAGAATAAAAAGAATAGAAGGACTGATGTCTCTACTATAGAGATGGTTAGAAGGAAATAAAAATGGCTCAACTTTCCTGTATTGTGAAATATACATGCTATTTGACAACCAATAAAGTCATGAAGAGTACTAGGCTTTGACAGGGTGACGATAGAATTAGTACATTCGAACGTCAGCAGAAAACAAAAGAAATGCTTTCTAATAGGAAGGCTTTCCAAACTTGACTTTTTAAAGTCGATAATTATTTTTCAAATGTTCTCTCCTATGTTGAAGGAGACATAAAAATTTGATATTTAGGATACAGATAGTGCATCATGCATCTTAACATGTATAATTCAATATTACGAATAATAAGAGTAATGTAAAAAAATTTGCAATACAATGAATACTTCCTTACTGACAACAAGATTGCGTAAGCGTGTAGGATGTCCATGATGACAACTACCTACTTAAGTATCTATGTTTGCCAATTGCATCCATACTTTTAACACTTTTTATATGTAAAAATTTAATTCATATATATTACCACCTTATATATATACATACATGTGGTCTTATGTCTATATTTTAACAATGATTATATATTTTGTATATCGTCGTGAAATCTTTAATAATTCATTTAAATAATTGTTTTACATAACTCTATGGTATGAGAGCTAATAATTTCTAGAGTTTTGTACAAGCTTTTTTGCATTTAGGATGGTTTAGACTTTCTCATGATTCTTACATTTTGCAAAATATTTACGCAAAAAACTCCTATATTCAAATCCATTATGATGGCGTGTTTTTATTTTAAAAAAAATATCTTGCCTGAAAATTTCTTCTTTAAAGAGAGTAAATTGAATGAAGTGGTGTGAGTTTCAAATTCTTAAACACGTTGTGTAACTATCAAAGGAAAAACATGAATATTTATGTGTTTTGCAAATAAATTACATTAAATTTACGAGTTTTTTTAAGTCATTTTAATGTAATTTTTTAATATAAGCGATTATAGTTATTACCAATTTAACAAAATTAAATTGAATAACAAACCCAAAACAAAGAGTTTTTTTGCAAAACGAAATGCGTCGAGTTTTTTAGGATTGTTTGTTATTTGCTCTGTGTAACTAGATACGTTAATGCATTAAATTAAAATAGTCAACGTTAAAAGAACTAATTTTCAAAAATAGCCTAAATTTTGTTTTTTGAAAAATATAGTTCCTTGGAAACAAGTTTAATGTAACTTTTTTTATACAAATCGTTGTTTGTGTTAACATAAATTATTTAGATTTCTTATATGCTGTAATTTGCTATTTTATCTGTTTTTTTCAGGCTTTATGATTAAATTGAGCTTTGTTTTATTGTACAGTTGCTGAGATCAACTTGGTTTCTATACAATCGTTGTGAATTTACATATAGCAACGTTGACATATATATACCATCTTATACTACATATACTAGTACTTAAAAATAATAAAGATAATTAGACTGATGAGTCACAACCGTAGTGATGGTTAGGAGGAAATAAATATAGCTCAGTCGTCCTGTATTGGGAAATAAACATGCCATTTGGCAACTACTAAAGTCATAAAAAGTTATGCGTTATGACAAGGGGACAATAGGATTGGTAAATCTGAACGTCAGCATAATTAATAGTAATGATTTCATATAGAAAGCTTCCTTAAACTTGACTTCTCAAAGTCAATAATAATTTTAAAATATTCGCTTTCGTGTTAATAGAGATATGACAATTTGATATTCAAGATAGAGATGATGCATAATGCATTCTAACATGAATAATTCAATATGACAAATAGTAAGAGTAATGTAAAAAGAATTAGCAATATAATGAATTCCTTTTTACTGACGACGGAATTGCGTTAGTATGAGTCAGTATTTTAACAAAAATTATTCATTTTGTGTATCGCTTGAAATATATATTTATTTTTTGTCAATAATTCTTTTACATAACTGTATTGTATAAGAGTTTGGTAATTTCTAGAGTTTTGTAAAACCCTTGCTGCAACTGGGATGGTTTAGACTTTCGTTATGATCCTCACACATTCCAAATTATCCACACAAAAAATAAGACGATGTTTGTAGGTATTTTGCTTGCTTTTGTTTCTGTCACTTAGATATAAAAAAGCTGAAAAGACTCGATTTTTTTAGTTCCATCAAATACTAGTGTTTGATTGAACAGGAGCGCGTATATAATTTGTTTTTCTCTCTAACACCTATTTATAACGTGCCTTTTTCAATTTGTATACATTGTTTTTTTAAATGTTTTTGAATTAATGTTTTCCACATAAGTTGTGCAGGTAAGAAATAAAAACAAATCACCAATTTAAGAATTATATACACGCTCTACAATTTTTTGGTACTGAAAAGTAATACAAGTAGTTTGCTTGATGTTGAGTATGTTCTAGTTTTGTAATTAAATTTAATTTTGTTCAATAATAAATTATTCTGATTGCTTATAATGTAGCATTAAATTGAAATGTACTTCAAAAACTAGAAAATTAAATGTACATTTATTCGCAAAACACATAATATTATTTATGTATTTCCTTTGATAGTTACACAAGAATTTAAAACTTTTTACCAGTCAATTTAGTTTACTTTTTTAAAAAGAAGTAATTTTCTGGCAAGATATTGTTTTACATAACAACACACTAATTTTACGGATATAAATTAGGGAGTTTTTTGTGTAAATATTTTGTAATGTGTGAGGATCATTTCGAAAGTCTGAACCATCCCAAATGCAGAATACCTTTTACAAAACTCTGAAAATCATCAAACTTCTACACAATGGAGTTATGTACAATTTATTTTATTAGAATAAATAAAAATTTCACGACAATATACAATATATATAATTATTGTTAAAATATTGACACAAGACCCTTTGTATGTAAATATTTTAGGTGTTAATATATAGGCATTACATTCTTACATATACCATATGTTAACAGTATGAATGCTATAGGCATGCATATATACTTACTAAGGTAGATGCCATCATGGAAATCCTACATACGCAGTCCTGTCGTCGGTAAAGGGAGATTTATTACATTGCAAATTCTATTTTCATTATTCACATTATTAGAAATACTAGATAATTTATGTTACAATGCATGATGCATCATCTGTATTTTAAATATTCAATTGTTATATCTCCTTTAACATAAAAAAGAATATTTGGAAATTATTACTGACTTTAGAAAGTCAAGTTTGAGAACCCTTTCTATAGGAAAGCATTAGTATTGTTTTTTGCTGACGTTTAATTTTACCAATCGTATTGTCTCCTTGTCAAAGCCCATAACTGTTTACGACTATATTGGTTGTCAAATCCCAGTCGGCAGACACATTCATAATGAATTCATAATCGCTTCGCAACCTTCGTAATTTCTTCGCATTCATTCCCTGAACATTGAAACGCTACATTATGAGTCCGTATTTGAGAGTGCATTATGCAGCTCTGCATATTCACTTCAGTATTAGGACTTCGTACTGAAGCTTCATTTCTCCCCCCTAAGAATGAAGTCATTACGGAACTGCAAATGATTTGTTCGTAAAGACTTCATTTTTGCTTCATATCTGCGAATGCGCGGCGCAACCTAAATGCAATTCATCGAAGCGGGACTCAGAAATTCCTAACCGTCGCCTTTGCTGTGCTCAGTACAAAACTGCATTTGGTTTTCCACTTCTCTGAGTTTCATTCATCTACTGTTCCCTGCAGTCCAAATTTTCCTGCCTAGTTTAATTGATCTTTATTTCAGTTTTAAAATTTCATTAGTTTAATTGATAGTTAAACTATTATTAGTTGAGAGCTGAAAACTGAATTCAAAAATCAACAACAACAACAGTGGTATCATATTTCGAACTAACAACATCAGCACATCCGAAGAAGTTATAGCCAAATCGTCAAAAGTGTGGTTCTATTATTTTGGAAACTTCTACATCAACATCATATGGGTAAGCAATTTTATATTATTAAAAAATCCGGTAAATTATGTAGATAGGTAGTAATAAATCGCGAATTAATTAATCAAACGCTGGTAGATTTAGATACGAGTAATAATATACGTGGAACTATTTTTGCTAACTTAAAAGTGCATGTGTTTACTTCTGAATTTGTAAATTGAATAAATGGTCATCAAAGTTCTGGAGCCATTGATAATTTACAATTTAACTTTGTTTTCTTATAATACTAAACTAGATGATATCTATACTGGTTATCGTTCATTTCTAGTCAACCCCTCACAACTGAATCTAAAGTTGGTTTCAATTTGAGTGAACTTATGGCTGTGACTGGATTGAATATTTGATTTGGTTGCATCTAAAGAAACGGACTAATGGGAGTGAGCTTTTCCTATAGTCAAAGGTAAATGTTGTTTTAGCCTAGTCATTGTCTTTATTGTAGTTTAATAATATCTTATTGTTATATAAATTACTAATGTATTGACTTTTTGTTCAGATATTTTGTACAGGATTGAAATGAAGGTCAGAGTTGGATTCTATTACGATACACATGGAGTTCTATAGTTCTGTTCTTACTTCTCTCCAAAATCGTAACAACTGTATATTCAATTACATATTAATATTATATTTAATTTTGTTATTCAGGCTTTAATACGTACAATTTTATATGATTTTATTTGTGATTAATAATAAACTATGTGTGTTGATATTTAGTATAAGGAGGAGAAATTTCATAAATTATTTAAGCATCCGAGCGTAAATTTGTAATAGCCGTAATAATTAATTAAGAACTGTAAGGTGGCAGCAGTATTCGTAATAGCTTCGCAAAAGGTTCATTTTCATTCAGTATTTCTAATTCACAGTGAGTCGTATGCAAAGCGAATAAGCGGACATTTCATATTCGTACTGACCCCATTATGAATCGTTTTCGAATCACTCGCGACTTCATAATGAATCCTGGCTTCTGAGCCACTGAATCCTTTATGAATTCATTATGAACAGAAATTGCCGACTGGGATGGCATGTATATTTTACAATAAAGAATAGTTGAGCAATATTCATTTCCTCTCAACCATCACTATAGTAAAGGCATCAGTCCTTTTATTTTTATTATTCTATAGTAGTATTCAATGTATGATTGAATGTTATACATATGTAAACATTGATTTATCTAAATTTACTACAATTCGCTAGGGACCAGGTTGATCCCAGCAACGCCACGATAATATTGAGCTAAATTTTATCTTAAAGCCAGAAGTGAGCAGACAAACATTTACTTGTTCAGTCCTATGGACATTATATATTTATGTTCGCATTCACCCTCAGTTTTATCCATGGAGATTCTCATAGTATAACACATTTACTTAATTATTCTCATTTCTAGTTCTGATCAATTATATGAAAAAGCAATATACAACATTAGCACCTGAAGCGCTAGAATCTTAATTATATTACTAAACCAACATATGCGTTTAAACTGTACTGTTTATCATTCCTTTTGCATTTAAAGTGTTTTACAAGCAATGCAATATAAGGTAAGCTTTCATGCAGCTGCACAAGCAGCAATAGGGTTTCTTTGTTCATTGGTATTAGTTCTAAAGAATCAAAACTGCCTATCTCTATTGGTACTTTAAATTATTTTGCAGTAAGTAGCAATAAAACCCAAGCATAAAAATAGTTATTAACTTGTAGGAATCCATATTTGAATCTTTTTTCAAACATGCAGCTAAACCATTTTGATCTTTTCAGGCTTTATGATCGAATTGAGCTACGCTCCACTGTAGGGTTGCTGGGATCACCTTGGTCTTTAGAAAACTATGACTTTAGACATACCAATGTTCATATATGTATTAGATCAAATAATAAATATAATAGTACTATAGAATAATAAGAATGATAGGACCTATGTCTCTACTATAGTGATGAATGAGAAAAATTGAATATGGCTCAACTATTCTGTATTGTGAAATATACATGCCATTTGACAACCAATAAAGCTATATAACGTAATGGGCTTTGACAGGGTGACAATACGATTGGTAAATTTGAACATCAGCATGAAACAATAGTAATGCTTTCTTATAGGAAGGCTTTTCAAACTTTACTTCTTCGAGTCAAAAATAATTTCTACATATTCTTTTCTATGTTAAAAGAGATATAACTATTTGATATTTAGGATACAGATAATGCATTATGTATTTTAACATAAATAATCCAATATTACTAATAATATGATTTATGTAAAAAGAATTTGCAATGGAATAAATCCATGCTTACTGATGACGGGATTGCGTAAGTATGACGGATATCTATGATGACATCTACCTACCTAAGTATATAAAATATGCATGTCTATAGCATCTATACTTTGAACATTATTACTATGTAGGAATATAATGCCTATATATCACCACCTGTAATATATAGAGAAATGAGGTCTTTTGTCTATATTTTAACAATATTTTTAAATTCAGTATATCGTCGTGAAATCCTTATTGATTCTATTTGAATAATTGCTTAACATAACTCTATTGTATAAGAGTTTGATAATTTCCTGAGTTTTGTAAAAGCCCTTCTGCGTTTAAGATAGCTTATACTTTCTTTGTTGATCACACATCAAAAAATATCTACACAAACAATAGGTCTATGTTGTAGATATTTTCCTTGCTTTTTGCTCTGTAACTTAGATATAAAAGAGCTAAATTGACTCGAATTTGTCAGTTCTATTAACTACTGGTGTGGGGACTAATCGAAAGCGCGTATATTATTTGTTAAAATTGCACGTATTATAAACAAAAGGCTTTTAAATTTTATACATTTTTTTTTAATTTGTAAGAGGTAAATTACTTTTTAACACCTTCAACTACTACTGCTTTTGCCAAAATGGACATGAAACCAACAATTTACACCCAAACTAATGGAACTCAAATCAAAGACGCTGTCACGTTAATTGAAGCGCATTTAAGAGGGAGAGAAGGGTTATATTTTTATTTTATTTTAACTGTTATTTTTTAATAAATTTATTTGACGTATAGCTTTTATAATTCTTTTATGAATTGTACATTGGTCGTTTTGCTTGTGAATCTTAACTGACGGTATGAAATTCCTAAATGACGGGGTAATAAAATTATGATGAAACTACTTTTGCAGATCGGTGAAACTGGCAGTAGACGTTGGCTGTGGGACTGGGGAGGTGACGGAGTTGCTCGCATCCCACCTTGAAATTTCAGCTCAAATACTTGCATTTGACTGTGACCCTCAAATGGTTCAATTCTGCAAATCATCACAGGACCAGAAAAATCAGGGGTTGAAGGAGTCTTTGAGTTGTAAAGTTGACTATTTTCAAGATAACATCAGTCTTGAATGGGATGATTTAAGTGAGCAGCTACAAAAGGTCGAAGGTCAAGTTGATCTTGTTTTTGCCAACTTCATCTTCCACTGGATTCCTTCTTCACGCCGAGCTACGGCAGTCACGAATATATTGAGGCTTTTAAAGCCTGGCGGAAAAAGTCAGTTTATTCTAAGCATGCCACTTTTTAGCCCATTAGATCATTGTGTAGAATCTTCCTCTGAGAGGGATAGAATCAGAAATCTCATTATTGTCCCTTCCTTTGAGGAACAAGCGATTTTTTGGAAGCAGTACTTTCAATCAGAAACTAACCCCAACATTGGGACACTTCAAGGTCACTTGTCTCCCAAGGATTGGACAGACGCTACACCCTTATTACAAAGAGCAAATGTCATTCGTGAGGCATTTCAAAACCATCTTAATGGACTTTTGATTTATTATCATAAGTTTTTCATCCGAGACTTGTCCAGTGAGGAAAAGAGTAATTTTATAAATGAAATATACGACTCAATTTTTTCTACATATGTTGTGCAGGTACAAGATCAAAATAAGATAACGCACTCAAGAATTAGATACACGCTCCTACATCTTTCTGGTAGTAGAAAGTAATACAAGTAGTTTGCTTTATGTTGATCATGTTATGGTTTTGCAATTCCATTTAATTTTGTTGAATTGGTAATTATGATGATCGATTATAATGAAGAATTGCATTGAAATGTACTAAAAAACTAGAGAATTAAATGTACACTTATTTGCAAAACACATATAAATATTCATGTATTTCCTTTGAAAGTTACACATTGAAATTTAGGTTGAAAACCTAAATTCTAACTACTAAAACCCGTAAAAGTTTTAACTTATATGATTTTGCCAAGTTTAGATAACAGTCTGTGGACACGATCTAATTCTAAGTCCCTGGGAATTAGATCTAATGCCGTTGTTAAGGATTCAAATTTATTTCCCTTGCAATTAAAACTAAATCCGCAGCGTAAAAGGAATTAAATCTAAATCCAAAGGAATTAAATCTAATTCCCAATTTGAACCGTCGCGCGTTGAAAGTAGCGGACCAATCAAAGACCAGATTGACGGAAGATGAATTTTGTGGAAATCAAATGAGAAAATCATAAGGTGTAAACTTTAGTTGCAGCGTGAAAATCGTAGTTGAACTCTCGGAGATATCGAAGGATAAAGTTTAGATTCGGAAAATGTCGCACGTCACATTATGGAATTAGAAACTATAGAAGCGATAGAACGATAGAAATTAAAAACTTCAGCCTCCTAATATCGTTTTAAAAAATTCAAATTATCTCTAAATTGTAATTTGAAAGTTACACGCTTTTGAAGTTGCTTGTTTTAGATAATAAAAATTCCGCATGCGCACTAAAATGAAAAGAATTTAATTCTAATTCCCAAGGATTTAGTATTAATTCCCTAGGATTTAGCTTTTATTCCTGTAAGGGAATTAGTTTTAATTCCGAGAGAATTAGAATTAGATCTTGTCCACAGACTGGATTATGATTATTTTCGAATTTGCGCTTTAGAATTAATCGAAGTTCCTGGTGGTTTTCAGCTGCAGTTTCATTTTTCGTTCGGCGTGTTTACTCGAATGAAGCTTGCACAAATGATGCCATTGATATACTTGATTTTAAAAACTCACCCGTTTTTGCCTTTTTAGTACACATTGCTTAAATGGCTATATTTATTATTACGTGTCTTAATATGACAACCTGGCTACCGTGTATAACCCATGACGCCATTTGTGTTACCTCCCTTATTTGATGTTGAGGAAGAAAGCCATGGAGCAGTTTGATTTGCCCATGGTATGTCGTATGCTTACAAGGTAATGACAATAATCTAAATAAAGCATGCATATTTTATGCAATGTATTATTTGACTGTCGTCGCAATGCCACAGTCAATGTATCTATTATTGTTGAAATTGAAAATATTATAATAATACAAAGACAAGGAGCTAAATATTATGGTAAATATATGGAAACTGTTATTATAATAAATATAAATCTTAGTATTTTCATGTGTAATAATTTTTGCTCACATTTTATGAATAAGAAATTTCAATAAAATCTATATTGTTTCGCAAATATTAGGTAGGCCTAGGCCTAGTTTAATATTGTTAGTAGGCCTAGGCCTAGCGTAAAATCTTGGGTAGGCCTAGGCCTACCTGGCCTAGTAGAATTGCTTCCTTAAGTTAAGTATGTGCACCGTGTTTTAAGTACCCAAGTACTAAAATTTAAGTAAACTTTAAATCTGGACAAAATAATGATAATTGTGCAATGTCTACAACAAAAATTAATATCATGATGATTTAGCCTCATAATTTTCGTACACACAAGTTCCTCCAATCCACGTAGAGAGCACATCCAAAGTTTCTTGATTTAGAATTGTAAAATCTGCATCTGTATTAAAATCCAGGGTCCCTTTTAAATGTTCCATCTTCATTAGTGTTGCAGGATGAAGCGTGGCAGCCTCGATAGCCTCAACGAGAGTGCAACCTTAAGAATAAAAACTTCACATTATTTTTACTGCATTGTTTCGTCAGGATTTTGTTTTTTCGTTACTACTAAAGATGCACTGTGTGGTTTTCAGCTTTTATAAAGAATTGCATTAATATTGTAAAGTTATTTTGCGAATACATTGTTGCTTGAGCAGTTTTTATTAGATAAATTGTTTTTACAAAATTTACCAGTAGTTTTCCAAAAATAATCAACACACGAGATCATTGTGGCTACACTGCCACATAAAGTATTCGTGCCTTCCAAAAGTGCCCTCGTCCCACGTACTTCAATCGCCTGCTGTCCAATGTGATGAATCCCTTCGGTAAGACCCATGGCGGAGCATGCATCCGTTACAAGCACAATACCTGCTCTCATGGAGAAAAAATATAGAAATTCATTTGAATTAGTCGTTTACGTAATGTTAAAGCGATGACACGAGGATACGATAATAAAAGCAATAATTCGGGTGATATCATTTATAGACCATCCGTAAGAAGTTTATTTACTGTAATATTACCCTGTGGATACGCTCGGTAGGCAATCCGTGTGGTGGAGGGGTGAGTATGATTCCCATCGGCGATGATCCCATAGTAAATTGTTTTTTCAGCTGGAATTTGATCCGATGCAAGGAGGCCCACTAATCCAGGGTCACGGTGATGAAACTATGTTTAATAAATTCCAATAGTATTTAACAGTCCCTTTAAATTGAATTATTGACACCGTACTAACGATAGTCTACAAATTGGCTATTAAATATTTAATTGAATAGGTACATACTGGAAGCATGGCATTAAAAAGATGCGTTATAAATGAGGCTCCGTGTCTGACTGCTTCCTCTCCTTCAGCTATGCTTGCCATTGAGTGCCCTTGAAACAATTAGAAATCAAATGTTACAAAATTAGGTTGTTGCTAAAATTTCATTCATTAAAAGGGGAACATCCGTAAATGGCATCACGGGTTGGGTCAATGGTTCTAGTTAAATATCGATGCCAGGCCACGTTAAAAATAGCAGTGCAAGTAAAGTCTAAGCTGATGACAAAAGGGTCATGGAGTTCTGGAAATGGGGATGTTTCGATAAAACCATTTATGGACGACCCCTTGTTGAAATTATGTGTAATTCTGTGAAAAGGAATAGGATATATCGTCTGAAAAGAATCTAAATGGCCCATATCCAATTTAAACTACATTTACAATGAGCTATGTCAAAAAAACCAAACAAAAAGCGTGCGTAAAATGTTGTTTAGGACCTTTTGAAAAACATAAAATGTTCTATTTTTATGTTTTTGAAAAGATGCAAAATGTTCTAATTCCATGTTTTTGAAAAGGTGCAAAATGTTCTAATTCCATGTTTTTGAAAAGGTGCAAAATGTTCTAATTCCTGGTTTCTGAAAATATTCAGAATGTTTTAATTCCATGTGTTTGAAAATTGTAAAATGTTCTATTTACATATTTTGGAAAAGCGCAAAATGTTCTATTTAAATGCTCTCAAGGCATATTTAAATATTTTTGTATGTAGATAGCTGATATTGTGTTTAGCTAAAAATTGATATGGGTCATTTTGGTTCTTTACAATTGCAGCAATATTATTCGTGTAGGACAGTAATATGGTGTGTATTTTTAGTTTACCAACAGACACTACAATTCCTCTTTTAGCCAGCTCTTCGATGACAACAGCTGAATTTTCGAGCTCAGGGGCCAAGGTCACGATAGCAACGGCGTCTAGATGCTTGTACACCTTTTCTAGTTCTTCTATTCCCTACAAACAAAAAAGAAACATACACAAAGCGTTATTACATAGTTTTTAGAATTATTAGCTTAGCTTAAGTATTTTACTCATCGTGAGTTTAATTCAATTTGATTACTACATAAGTAATTTACTATTACATTTTTAAAACTCGTTAAAACAGCTGGGTCATGAGCTCCCTTCTTCTCCAAACTGATAAAAGGCCCCTCCACGTGAGCACCCAACACTTCTGCTCCATGAACTCCTCCGGGTCGTTTCTTCAGACTTGGTAGCACCTTAATTGTAATTATTTTTTGGAATGTACCATTTAATATACCGTCTGTGAAGAACCAAAATGACCCATTTTCATGTTTCGCTAAAATCAACTATTCACAAGAATATTCAAGTAGGTATGTCTTGAGAGCAATAAAATAGAACATTTTCCACTTTTTAAACACCTAAATTATCAAATTTTGCACTTTTTTAAAAACATGTAATTAGGTCGTTTTACGCTTTTCAAAAACTCCTAATTAACATTTTACGCATGTTTCTTATTTTGATTTTATGAAATAGCTCATGTTGATTCAGATTGCAGCTTAAACTGGAGATGGGTCATCTAGCTTGGTCCTTCACAGACGATATGATATTAAAAAATACCAACATAAAACATTTAATTTTATTTTACGCTAGTTAAAACTAATTAATTACTTGTTGATAGACGTGAGGGAGGGAGGAGACGAGTGTGGGACAGAAGGAGGTGACACCGTGGGCGAGAATCGCATGAGCCACTTTGAGTATTCCTTCATCCGCGGTTGCGATGTCGTATGAAAAATCCACTCCGAAGCCACCTGGAATTATGTTAATGTTAATTAATCATTCATTAAATATTAACTACAGGGAATATACCATACATGGCTATAGTACTACCGTATTCCATTAAATAATTAATGGGTTTCAGTCAGCCACCTAACCTAATAAATAGAGACATGAATATTTGCAATAATATTCACATTTATTTTAGCAATTTCTAAATAGATTTTTGGTGGCAGGGTGATAATTGAATAAATACGGAATGCGATAATCCGGTTTAAACGCATGGCATACACTTAAAATTTAAATCAACATGTGACAAATTATGTCATCGTAAGTCGTGAGTCGATAATGTATTTTCAGTAACAAGTCACCATTAAGACAAGGGATCCTGCAACTTTGAGTTTAAAATTTTGTTAACTATGAACTAATTTTAACCAACTATAAGCTTGTATATAAATTGTAAATAGAGCAAATTAGGCTTTTTAAAATCAAGTAAATGAGATATTTTGCTCCTTTAAAAACATGTAAACTAGATAAAATATTTCGCACATTTTAAAATCACGTGAACGAAATGTTTTGCACATTTCAAAATCACGTAAACGAAATATGTTGCACATTTCAAAAACGTAAATGGAGCACTTACTTTTAACTTTTGAATTTTGTAAAAACTCGTCAAATTAACATTTTAAGTATATGCAAACTGCAAGTATCGTAGTAGTTAATTTGACATACCACCTAATTTGTAATTCATCTTTATTGTAGTTAAGCTTAAATTGGGACTGCCAGTTTACTTGTCGTTAGAATAAAACTAAAAAAAATTGTAGAAAACAAACCATTGAGCTGGACATCGATGAAACCCGGTGAGATAAGTGACCCACCACAGTCGATGACCTGATCCGGCAGAATCCGTTCCCGGTAGAAGAGCTTCTCTGGGTCGATTATTTTTCCATTCTGAACCCAGAGGTCATCTCTGAAAATACGATGCCGTCGTAGAAGGAAACAGTTTGTGAATTTAACAATTTTTCCATTTTCAATATTTTCAGCAGATTTAGACTGTTTCCTTTCCCCGCTTCCACTCATCACGTGACTGATCTGGATCAGCAGTTGCACTGAACTACTGCAATAGAAAATAGAAATAGAATACAAAATAAACAGTGCGTATTACACACACGCACGGGACGGCTACTGCTTAAATAATTATTCTTATTTTTCACTCAGCTGTTCTTTCTTATAGTTATGCTACTGAATAGCGAAAAAAAATCAAAATCTACAGTTGTAATAAGACGCTATGGAATAGCATACTTTAAAGTTACTGTAATAATTTTAATACAAGTGAGATGTAACCATTGCGTTAGTAAACAGTAAAATAAAAATAATTAAATAATGCTAAATTATCTAAAAATTTATATCACAGTAGGAATGGAATAGAAGTGCAAGTAAATTATTTAGTGAAGCTATTTAAATACATGCTTAATTCCTTTAAATTGCAAAGTCCAAAATTCTTGAATGACTTTTAAATTCAGGGATTTTTATTATTTTACACCTAATCTTTTGTCTGTCAGTATATTAAAAGGCTGTGTAAAATTATTAAGAGCCTCGCACTCTCACTTTCATCCCACTTTTATTTAGAATTTAATTAGTAATAAATAAAATTGTGGGTGCCTATAATATAATGTGTGCTTGCTTGAATGTTGAACAAATGGTCAAGTCAAAATGAATGATAATTGCTTGCTAGAGTTTGACTGCATGAAGCTGTTTGAATTAGATATGACATGACGGCAATGAATGACGGCATTGACTTGTTTTGATATCAGGGAACACAATTGTATAATCGAATTTATACACGTTTCATTTTGTATGTATGTTCATGGTTAGTAAAGTTATGGGAATCGTATGTATATATGTACAGAGTACAGAGGTACTTTCGTCGGCAAGATTAAATGGGATTACTTTCTTATTAAAAAAGAGATGGTCCACAAATAATGTCATCCATAGGGTGAATGGGTTAAAGCTTGGATACTGATGACATTAAATGTTAAAAATAGCTATGAGTTTACACAATAATTTAGCTGATCACAGGGTGGTAATATGAGGTCCTCAAAATAGGGATTTATCGATAACGTCATTTGTGGACTATCACTTGGATGAGATACCAAGTCAGTGACTCGATATCAAGTTCGAAATGAAATGATTGTATACTGTTTCGAGGTTATAGTGATTAATAATAAATATCTACATATATTTACAAATTACAATAAAAACTGGTTCGGCTTACTAGTTAGTAGTTTGGTTTCAAATTTTTAAGATATGCTTTATGTAATATACAAAAATGACCTATGTGCATATTGCATTGTATAATCATGTCACGTTATATATACTACTCTCTGGTAGTTGGTAGTTGCTACCCGGCTATGGATATAAATGCCTTTACATGTTGTATTATTATGTAACCGTAACAGTAACCTATTAGGGAATGAAATGATTTTACACGCTGTCACGCACCAGCCCTTGTCTAGAAGTTGTGTATGTATATACTCTTGAAGTGATCAAAGTTTCGGAATATTTAAAATAAAATTAATCCTATAAAGTCAATGACATTTATCAGAGTGGGAAATTCTATCAATAGGCGCATGTCGAATGTTAGACAACTTTACATATTGTACTGCGTGAAAAATATCATCAGTGAAGAATCAAAATGACCCATTCTCATTTTTGAAGAAAATCCAAATGCACTACTTATGACTTAACTATCTGAACTTTCGTGTAAATAAAACATTGTAAAAATTAAAAAAAATGTAGGTAGGTAGGTACATAGAACTTTTTGCTAGTTAAAAAAAAATGAAATTAGAACATTTTCCACTTTTCAAAAAACAATGTATAATTGAACAATGTGGGGTTTCAAAAACATTTAAATAAAAAGACCTTTTAAAATTTAAAAACACAACAGTAAAACACACTTTGCAGAAAATAATGTAAATCGAACATTTTGCGCTTTCAAAAAACACGTAAACATAAAATTCTGCAATTTTCAAAAACATGCAAATGGACCACCGTTCTTTACTGTAAGGGGTCATTTTGATTCTTCACTAACGTTATATCTGAAGCTGTATAACATAGGTGCTAAATCAAAATGTATTAGCATATATTAAATAGAACTGAAAACGCAATGTGTTCTTGTCTGACAGGGTGACACTTGACACTCTGACGATGACATATACTTAAGCAAATATTTTGAATGTACCTACTTAGTTTTATATTTTATCTATTGATAACGATGTCATTTGAATGAGTCATTGTAAGTCTAATTGAACCTATAATCACATAAATGTCTCATGTAAGAAATATCAGCATTTATTCAAGTTGATAAATTCACTGCTAAATGCTATACAAAGTTCGTGGCGCTAATAAACAGTAATTATATGTCAGTAGAATATGTCCATATTACATGTATTACTATTTAAAGCACATGGATCGGCATCGGGATTCGGCATCTGTAAGAAAATAATCAGCTATTTTGTCTACATTTGCTCAAGTTGACATTTAAGTTTTTAGATATCAGTTAAAAAAATCAGCAGCATGACAGTAAATGTATAAACAAATATTAGCATGCTAATGAAAGGCATGTATGTATATGAGCGTTACAAGCAATACTTGGAATATATCGTCACATATCGTATCGTGTCTTAAATATTTTCAGAGATCATTTAAGTCTCATCTTGCCTCGGCCTCGTCAACAGTCAACTCATCTTCTCATCTTCTCACTCTTACATTAATTATACTCTTCCCGCTTTTCCTCAGCACGTGACTTTGGGATTTGTGAATGAGCAATGAGCAGTATACACGTGTGTGTTTCCAGTTTTCCAGTCTTACAAGTAATAAGTAATATATTTTTCACTATTTTAGCGAACAAGTTTTCTCTTGTTTCAAGGAAGTTTCTAGCACTTTTACTTTTATACAGTCTTGTTCACCGTAAAAGAAACTGCAAGATTACTGTAACAACTGAAGCTACTGCATTTGCAACTGTTGACTGTATTGTATTAGATTAGGAAGTATTGTATTTTATTGTTAACTACTGTCCTGCTAATCACTACTGAAATTTTAGTTGTCTCCCATTCAAGTACAAAGTGAAAGTAAGGTATTGCTGTTTCGTTTATTTTATTTTATTGTAAAATGAGCCATGTATTAAGTATTAACGTACATATTTTTTATGTGAGTTAAAAGTTAGTTACACAGTTTACAGACAGTTTAACAGAGCAGTTAGTATTAAGTTTAATATCGTCTGTCATCTGTGTGAAGAACCAAAATGACCCATAGCCAAAAACAATATCCATATATGTATTTACAAAAATATTCAAGTATGTTTTGAATGGATTTAGGTTGACTATTTTGAGCTTTTCTAAAGTAGACAAATTTGCACTTTTCAAAAACATGTATATAAAATATTTTGAGCTTTTCAATTAAAAAAATGTAAATAGAACAATTTGCACTTTTCAAAGTCATGTATACAAAAAAATTTTTATTTTTCAAAAAGGTGTAAATAAAACATTTTGAGCTTTTCAAAAATATGTAAATAGAACAATTTGTACTTTTCAAAGTCATGTGTATAAAGCAATTTTGAATTTGCACTTTTCAAAAACACATAAATAAATCATTTTACGCTTCTCAAAAACTCTTGAATCAACATTTTACGCATCTTCCTTATTTCGTGTTTTTTTATGACAGCTCATTTTGATTCTAGCTTTAACTGGATATGGGTCATTTTGGTTCTTCACAGACGATATTCACATCAACGTGTGAGACATATATGCTTCAAGGGTGAAGCACGTCTCCGAATTACTAGTTACCTAGTTTGTAGTTTATTGATTTGTTGATTATATAACTGGGCCTGGGCTCAAAATTGTATATATGTGATTGTTGTGTCTATCTTAACTTAAGTTGTAAGCTGACAAAAGCACTGACTTGTGCCTATGGGTAAGGAAACGCTGACATGATGATATGATATTCAACAGTTAGCACTTAAATAACAGTTGACAGTGTATGGTAAATGGCAAATGGTAATAATAATAATTTGTTATTGATTGTTTTAGTAGCAGGTTAGGGTGATGGACATTATAATATGAGGCACGTTATTTACAGTCACAGGGTTACCAGTCAGCCAGTACGTACTAGGGCTGCCGAGTCGTTTAAACGAAAACGACAAAAACGACAAAAACGATCAATTTAGACATGTCGTTTTTTTCGTTTCTTCGTCTCAAACTGTCGTTATGAAACGAAAAAACGACAACTTTTAAGGTAGAGATTAAACTGAAGAAAATTCGAAAACTCGCAGACAATACATGTGTTGTGGCTCGTAGCCAATGTAAATGCCTCTTATGTTTCCTTTCTGTTCCTGTTGCTGCAGCCGCGAGCATGCTTTCTGTGCCGACATTCGTTTTGATAGAAGTCAGTTTGAGCTCGAACCGAACGTTTCATACGTTGTGCGGATTAAAATTTATTATTCATACTGTTCTAGTAGAGTTAAATATTTCGGTTTTAATTTTAATGTACAGTCATGCAATCAAAACGATCGTATACTAAGTCTAGGCCACTCACGGTGGTGGAAAAAGCATTTAGCGAAGCCGATTACATTGATTATAAGAAAAACAGTCAAACTGAAACCAGTGTTTGGTATTATTTTTTGCGTCGAAATGACGGCCAGAAGGGGTGGTGCAAATTATGTAAGAAAGTAGATTCGACCGCACCGTGCATTATTCCATGTAAGTCATGTAGTCACGGTGGAATGTTACAACATTTAAAAAATAAACACAATATTTCGTGGAGTGTACAAGATGCTACAATAGAAGATGAAGAAGATGGGGAAAATCCAGGAATTCCGTCTGAACCATCTCACGGTATTGATTGTGATCCAATTTTTTAAACTAATAATAATTATTATATATTCCAGTTAATTTTACCTCAGCCTATTCAACCTTTTCATAAATATTTTTGCCATATTAATAGAGAAATTCAAAGTTTGAATTTTTTGCGTATTTATTTTAAGAAATTCAAGAAATTTATTTTTATTTTTTGAATAGCTAATCGAAAGGCGATGAAAATGACAAGCTATTTTAAGCCAAAAAAAGATTCTTCGATGGATGCGATGATTGCAGAGTTGATATCGTCTGATGGTCTTTCATTTGCTACAATCGCCAACTCTAATGTGCTGCGGAAGCTATTTAAGGCAGCAGGCTACGATTTGCCTAAGTCTCACGATACAATTAAAATAAAATTCGAAGCCTACACTACACTCATAAAGCAGAAGCAGATCGTTAAAATTTCGGAGAAATTACGTTCTGGAAAAAAGTTCAGCCTATCAGTTGACGAGTGGACGGCTGTTAACAGTAAAAGGTATTATTTCATTTATTTTAGCATTTTTACCCGTACGCAATGCCTCGATTCAACATTATTCTCCTAATGTACGTGTGTACCATCATGTAATACAAATAGTTTTACGTTTATTGCTTTTTTACTAGATATGTAAATTTAAATTTACATGACCAGTTCAGCCATGTAAACCTTGGTCTTATTCCCATCCCAGTTGACAACGTCAAGAACCCTGGTAGTTTGGACGCAAAAGAATGCCTTAAACTGGTATTGGAGCGTCTGAAGGATTTTGGAGTTTCACCGGATGACCATATAGTATCATGCACTAGCGACGGAGCCAGCATGATGAAAAAATTTGGAACCCTTGCACCCTTTAATCATCAGCAATGCATAGCACACGCGATTCAACTTGGCGTTATTGATGTCCTTTATGCCGTTAAAAAAAGTGCAAAATCCACGAAATCTACCTTGGTGGAAAATGAACCTGTTTCAGATTTAGAACCAGAGTCTGAAGTTGAAGATGAAGATAACGACGAAGACGAGGATGAAGACGATGACGAAGACAAAGAAGAAAATAATGAAGAATTGATTGAAAATCTGACTGATGAGGAAGACGAGACAGAAAGCGATGCTGATTCTGACCCAAATTTTCAACATGTTATTGAAAACGTCATCGAAAACAGGGAAATTCGTCCTGTAATTCAAAAGGTACGTACCATTGTACGAATGTTCCGAAAGTCACCCGTTAAATTGGCTTATCTTAAAACACAAACCATTAAGGATTTTAAAAAACCACTTCGCCCCATCTTGGACTGCCGCACGCGTTGGTCAAGCTTGTATTGTATGCTAGAAAGATATTTAGCACTCCACGGCAGTATTTCCAAAACTATAATTGATTTGCGAGCCAAGAAGGTCATTAAGAAGAAGAAAAAACTACCGGAAATCACTGAAGAAGATGTAAGTACTATTGAGGATGTAGTGAACGCCCTAACTCCAGTAAAACTTGGATTAGAGAAAATATGCCGAGAAGACGCCACCTTGCTGTCATGTGATTCACTCATGGAGCTTATGCTTACCAAGCTAATGGGACAGTCCAGTACTATCGCTGCTAAATTATTTCATTCTTTAAAAAAACGAATTCTGGAAAGACGGACGAAGTTATTTGATGTCCTCAGTTACCTCCACAATGGACCCGTGGACTCAGAAAATAAGAACAGTGAGGTGTTCAAGTTCCCAAATCCTAATCCAGCAACTGTGAAGAAGGAAGTTAAATGTTTGCTGACCCGGCTCCTGCAGGATCGAGTATGTGAGTATCCTAACTCCGATGATGATGTGACGGAATTACGAGTCAAACCAACCAAATCTACATCACGAACCAATCCAGACCAAGGACCCATGTCTATTGAGCATGAGTTTGAAAATGCAATTTCAACTTTGCTCGAACCCACAAATTTGAAGGTAATAAAATACAATTATTCAACTAAATTAATTTATAACTTCATACTTGTGCGTTGTTTTTGATTTCGTTACAATTTTTATTTTAAACATGTTTGTTATTACAGAAGGCGCAATCAAATCGGGGGACAAAATTGACTTTGGGAGCGCACATCTCTCATGAAATTGAAACTTTCTTAAACTCATTGGATCTGAAGGAAACTAATCGGGGTTATCATTTAAAGCTTGTTTACGAATACCTCTTAACAGTAAAACCTACTAGCGTCGAAGTTGAACGTGCGTTCTCAGCAGCAGCATTATTCTGCACGAAGTTACGAAATGCACTGGGTGACAAAGCATTGGATAGTCTATGCTTTCTACGAGCATACTTTAAAGCACTGAATTCTTCCTGCTCTTTTTAGCTTCTTAGTGTTTGTAACGTATTTCACCAAAATGCAGAGTTAGAAAATAAACGATTGTGATTTAAATTACTTTGTTTTTGTGAAGCAATTTTTTTATTTAGCCTGGCTGGAAACTTGTCGTTTTTATGTCGTTTTTTCGTTTTTTGTCGTTTTTGGGTCTGTCGTTATCGTTTTTGTCGTTTTTTCAAAACCTGTCGTTTTCGGCAGCCCTAGTACGTACTGTTTACTACTTATTTTCGACTTGTTTAGTTAGCTGGTCGTTGACCGTCACTGTTGACATGGTTGGCACACATTTGATTGTGTTAGTTTTGATAACCTACAACCTAGTACATAACTGACCACTGACACTCTGAAAAGTAATATTAAGTAAGCGCAAGAAAAACTAAGCAAATTAAATAAATTCACAACATTACACAATCAACAGTACAATGACTATGGTTATGTACAATTCATCAAGTAATTGAGTATAATTAAATATCTTTTATCTATAGTTTGAATGCGTCGGGCTCAATTAGTGCAATAATAAAGTTGTATAATTTTTTGTGTTAACTATATTTACGATTAATTAGTTTTACTTGCACATTTTCGTACCAATTAACTACTATGAATTACTTATACATTGTAGATCTACATACATTTTGCATCGGCAACCGCGATCGCACTGAATTTATTAAAATTCAGTTTGACCAGGGTGGCACTTGTTCACCTAATAAGAAAATATGATTTAAATGAAAAGCGTTATATCATGTAATGTAATACTAATTCAGTTACAATTTAAACAAGCCTCTGTCAAAAACCTGCTAATTACAAATGATATTAACAAGCTGCTATTTTTTTACTGCTATTTCGTTAAATGTAAGTAGGGCCTTATAAACATTAATAGTCATGATTAGAATGCTGTAGTTTACATAGGTCATGAAGCCATGCAGCCACCGACTTTGACGGATGAATAATTATTTTACGATATTACTATGTTGAAAGGAATCACTCATTAATAATGGGAATACAATAAACATAAGATTAAATATTTGTTTTTGTAAAATTATCCTATATATAGGTATCATGCTGCATAATAATAATGGGAGCAGCTCGGAAGACGATGAGGAAGATGACTTTAAGAAACATACCGTCGCTGCTTACTCCATCGTTCATCGATATCAACCAAAAAGAGTGATTCTACTTCTGGATATTGACTGCTTTGAAGTACAGCTTTGGATTCAAAAACTGAGGCCAGATTTGATTGGAGAAGATGTTCCTGTTATTGTCAAAAATCCGGATGGAATGTAAGATGCTTATATTATGATCATGAATTAAATTATTAATTTATAGTTCATTCTGTATTGATATATCGTCTGTGAAGAACCAAAATTACTAAATGACCCATATCCAATTTAGGCTGGAATCAAAATGAACTATTTCATAAAAACAAAATGAGGAACATGAGTAAAATGTTAATTACTAAGAGTTTTTGAAAAACGCATATTGTTCTAATTTCATGTTTTTTAACAATGTAAAATGTCCTGTGTACTTGTTACTGCAAAGGTGCAAAATATTCTTATGTTATGTTTTTCGAAAAGGTCTAAAATCTTTTAATTTCATGTGTTAGAAATGTGTAAAATGTTGTATTTACAAATTATTGAAAAGTGAAGAATGTTCTATTTAAATGCTTTCAAAACATATTTGAATACTTTTGTGGATAGGTGATATTGTTTTTAGTCTAAATTAGATATGGGTCATTTTGATCGCTCGGTAATATCGGTGTAATTTAGTGAATTACTAAAAAATAATAATATACACTTAACCTATATTTGATTTAACTTAATTTACTGTTTTCTTACATTCAGAATTCTTTCCGTGAATTACACAGCAAAACTCCTGGGGGTGAAACGGGGGGAAGGACGTCGAGGGCTGGAGGATGCGCGCTCACTGTGTGACAGAGCTGGAAAAAAATTAGAGGAAATACCTACCGGAATACGCTATGGAAAAGGTGATAGTTTTCTTCCGCTCACCGAAAGTAACAAAATTTTGGATTCCGTATTCAGCTGGTCAAAAATAAAAGGCCGGGCCCGCTACTTTTCTACCCCTATTACAATTGAGAGAACTTGCAGGGATGAGTTTTACATCGATGTGACGGATCTCGTCGAAGAGAAAATCAACTATCTCAAGAAAAAATCTAGAGAGGCAAATTCTGCTTGTATTCCACACCAACTACTAATCGACAGGCTGACCAGGCCAAAAGATCATCCAAATGACGAGTACAACGGCAATCCTACAACGCGTATGGAAGGTCGGCATAGGAACATCACCGGTCAAGAATTCAGCTACAGAATACAAAAAGTGTATCCGGACTCAACGGAAGACTACCACCAGGACGAACTTCGTCTAGTTCACGGGGCCATCATCGCCAATTCGATCATTCAACACATCGAAAGGAATACACAATATGAAGTTTCGGCCGGAGTTGGGCATTCCAAATTAATCGCGAAACTTGCATGTGGCAAGAACAAGCCAAAAGGGATTTGCATCATAACAGATGTTTCCCTCCCCCGACTCAGCAAAAGTATCCCGTTTCAAGATCTCCCGGGGTTTGGTGGAAAAATTGGTGACGCTGTTCAAAACTTGATTTCATCAAAGTGGGGAAAAAATGTAATATGCATTAATGACACCTTACTCGCTACAAACGACGGCATTGATTTAGACGATGTTTTCCGAGAACTAAATATTCCGAATCACGAGTCGTCAGCATTGGATCTGTACAACAGTTGTCACTTTCGAGATGAAAGTCTCGTCACATCCAAAGTTCATCCTGAGACCATTAACACTGTGCTGCAATTTAAAGGTACAGTACTGTAAATGTTCAACGTAATGTTCAAACAGTAATTATTTTTATTAATTATATCGTTTGTAAAGAAGTACAATGATCCCGCATCTAATTTTAACTAAAATTGCAAATGTGCCGTTTTACTGATAGTTCTTTACAGGCGATATTGCTCGCATTATTTATTTAAACTCTAAAAAATAATCCTGTTTTGTTTCTTAAAGGTTGTCATGAAAAGCAAATATTTGATCGTGGACTTTGGAACATTGCTAGAGATATGAAAAGCAGAATTAACTACTACAAGCGAGAAATGGGGAGGATTGCCCAGCAATTAGTTATAAAGGCAGATCACGTCTCAAATGATCACCATGTTCCATCTTGCCTTCAGGATACTTGCAATGTTGTCTCCCTGCCGATCAGAAGAAATAAATTCGTTACTCCGAAGTATATTTTACAGTCTGTTGAAACGTATATGAGGGAAAATGAAATATCTTGGGATAAAATTACGAAAATTTATTTGACTGGAAAAAACATTATTGACTAGTACTTGCGACAAGTAGAATTCAGAAGACGTGAACTTCTACTTACGAAAAGTAATACTTCTTTAATACTATTATTTACAGTATTTGAGAGAGATTCTTGGCTTTAGTTTTTCGGCGTGAGTTTACGTTGCAATTGAAAAAATTGTGATTAATATTATTCATTCACCAATTTATTTTATTATTTTTTCCATGAAAAAAGCCAGACATCATATTTAATAGTAATTACTTAAATACTTTTATTACTTTTACAATAATTGTTTTTGATCAACTAGTTTTTGTTTCTATTTAAACAAGTCAGATTTTAGCTGTATTCAGCAGCGTGATCAGAGATTGACTGAGACTTAAGATCGAAGGTCCCTGTAGAGATTGCATTTAGTACTTTGTTTTGTAAAATCTACAATATTTTTATTTCCTTATAATTTTCGTAACTATTTATTAAAATTAAAATTAACTAACGTTAAGTAAACCTGAGTAAGTTCATAGAATATTTCAACTATTTAATAACCTCACATACCTACCTACCTACTTACTTGTTAGTTAATCATTTCCATGCAATCAATATGTATTTCCTGTAGCAATTCCATTTAAGCCTGGCCTACTTGTGACTACATACCACACTTGTTTAATTTTAATATGTTATATAATATACTATAGTATAGTTATTAACTGTCGTTGTCATTAAAATACGTATTCTTACTGTTAGATTGTCAATTGCTATTATATATGGAGTATACTTTATTCTGCTGTATTATCGAAGTAAATATATGCTGGATATTACGCAATCAGGGTTAGCCGAGCTAGCCAGTTAGAATAATTACCTGGGTTCAATGTACTTTGCAATGGCAGAAGTTATTATTGTGCCTTATTATTAGGTATAAAATAAATACTATGTTAAATGTTGACTTAATTACATACTGTAAAATAGTTAGAAATTCTTTGAATATAATAAATTTTGTAATTGCGTAATATTGTCAGTGCATAATAAAATAGAATCCTTCGCCGCACTGCCGTACCATGTACTTTTTATTGTATCACTTTTAAATTAACATTGATATGAAATAAAATTAAGATCGTGTATTTGATTGCTGGTCTAATGAGCAAGTCAGGACCAGAGTGAATTTTGAATTTAATTGAAAATATTTACTTTCTTCTTTTCTATAGTAATGCAATGCTACACGGGCAGAGTACACAAGTAGATAGATAGGTAGGGTTATAAGGTACTGCTAGGTAACCGATGTAATAAATGCAAAAGCTAAATATATTCGATTGCGAAACAGATGAAATTTTTTTCTTGTCTAACAGTGGGAAATGTGAATTATTTTCAAATTCCAGTTTTACTATAACAAAAATTACATTCAAGCCCCGCACAAAGTACAGTTTAGTTCGTCTGTAGTCCGTCCATGCGTAGATAGGTAATTAATCACAATCACATTACTTACTTGGATAAGTTGGAATGCTCCTTTTTGCAAACGTAGGTACCTACCTAGGTAGGTACATAATACTTTGAGACTTTGAGAGATAATAAAGTCAATCTCACCTTGCCTCATATTTGCCTGTCATCTCTGCAGTCTGCAGTTGTTTTGGCTTTTGGCAGCCGGCAGTTCTTAATGTTGTTCCCGCTTTTTCTCATCACGTGGTTTTTGAAACTCTGAGATCAATATTGAGCCCGTGATAAGTCTAGATTTTGTTTACGTGCGATTAGGAAGTTTCTAGTTTCTCCTGGAGAAAGCTGCGTATACTTTTGTTTAGGAACCGTCCAGAAATGACGTCAGTGGAAGGGTCATATGGGTCTGTATGGCTGCTGATTACATCCCATATCGTCTGTGAAGAATCAAAATAACCCATTTCCATTTTTAGTTAAGAAAAATATCCGGTGTCAACAAAAATATTGGAATAATATGCCTTGAAAGCATATAAAAAGAACATTTTGAACTTTCCAAAAAACATGTAAATTGAACATTTTACACTTTTCAAAAACTTGTAAATAGAACATTTTACACTTTTCAAAAACATATAAATAGAACTTTTTACACTTTTCAAAAACATGTATAGAATATTTTACATCTTTAAGAACTATGTAAATAGAACATTTTACACTTTTCAAAAACATGTAAATATAACATTTTAAACTTTTAAAAAACATGTAAATAGAACATTTTACACTTTTAAAAAACATATAAATAGAACATTTTACACTTTTCAAAAACATATAAATAGAACTTTTTACACTTTTCAAAAACATGTATAGAACATTTTACACCTTTAAGAACTATGTAAATAGAACATTTTACACTTTTCAAAAACATGTAAATATAACATTTTAAACTTTTAAAAAACATGTAAATAGAACATTTTTCACTTTTAAAAAACATATAAATAGAACATTTTTCACTTTTAAAAAACATATAAATAGAACATTTTACACTTTTCAAAAACATGTAAGTAGAACATTTTACAATTTTTAAAAACATGTAAATAGAACATTTTACACTTTTCAAAAACATATAAATAGAACATTTTACACTTTTCAAAAACATGTAAGTAGAACATTTTACACATTTCAAAAACATGTAAATAGAACATTTTACACTTTTAAAATCTCCGAATTAACATTTTACGCTTTTAAAATCTCCGAATTAACATTTTACTTACGTACTTTTCTTATTTAATATGTAGGACATTTCATTTGGATTCTAGCTGAAATTGGAAATGGGTTATTTTGATTCTTAACAAATGATATTCTAACCATTGCTTTTTAGGCTAGGCATTGAATTACTAGTAAGCTGATAACATGGGGGTCATATCACCTTAAAATTGGTAATTTTTTGATGACGTTATTCACGTACAATCCCTATAGCTTTTTAGGTAAGTACACACTTTATTTACGCAGCAAGAACTGCAATACCTGCAAGTCAATGCGCTGACTGCGTATACTCATAGTGCGTATGGCGTTAACTGCTACTCCTGAGAATACCTTTCACCATAGTTCTTTTCTCACTGTTTTAGTTCTGCACTTACTTTTATTAGTGCTGCGTAAAACATCGGCATCGGCAGGAAAAAAAACATTTATTAGGATATAAAAACCGTTTTGAAGCTAAACTCTAGCTTCAAGTTAAATGCCAATTTCTTCAGTGTAAAATCAGCCGGAATCTTATCTTGAGTATCAACTAAAAATAAGTCTAAAAATATTAATTAATTGCATATCATCAATCACGTAAGTTGCATTACTCATAATTTTAAGTCATTTATATTGTACGGGCAGCTATTATAGTATTTTAAGTTCAATTAAACAAATAATTGCACCTTAAAGCAAATCTTAAAACTTATACCATCAACCAAATACATGGCCCGTTTTTCCAAAATATTTTTTAAAAAAATTTTGAATTTTCAAAAACCAAAAAAAATAGAAATTTTTGGTCTTTTTAAAAACATGAAAATAAAACATTTTCCACTTTTTTTAAAACATGTAAAAATAATGTTTTGCACTTTTCAATAATATGTAAATGAAACATTTTACACTTTTTAAAAATATGTGAATTGAATATTTTTAACTTTTCAAAAACATGTAAATACAACATTTTGCACTTTCCAAAAAACATGTGAATAGAACATTTTACACTTTTCAAAAACATATAAAAAGATCACTTTCCACTTTTTATAACAAGTAAAATACAATATTTTGCTTAACTAAAGAAAACCGTCAATAAATTCAAAGTGATGGTTTTTGTCTGGAAACAAAATTGCTGCCTAAAAGCAATTCCTGTGTCCGACCCTGACCATTTATGAATGAAAATTTTGTATTTAACCTGTGCTACATAAGTCACTCTTTATACACAGGACTCGAGACGCGTTCACGCGTTATTTGTTTAGAAACTCTTAATGTATATGATAAATCAATAAGTTTGTTGATTCTATTGACAGTGACAGGACATGATCGACCATATCCACCGTTTGATCAATAAATAAATTAATCATATTTTATTCATTCAATTTCAATGTTATTATGAGAATTACATAAAGCTTTAAATTAATACATAATTTAATTACATAATAAATACAATGTGCTAAATAATCCTGTTTCTAGAAATCATGAATATTTATAAACCAACGAGCTGGAAAGATGATGCGGAAGATGAGGAGGAAGATGACTTTAAAAATAATACCGTTGCAGTCGTCGAGTATGAACCCCAAAGGGTAATTCTGCTTTTAGATGTCGACTGCTTTCAAGTACAACTTTGGATGCAAAAACTAAGGCCAGATTTGATGGGAGAAGATGTTCCAGTTGTTGTGGTCAATCCTGATGGAATGTAAGTAAGGTGACCGTATCAGTTTAATAAATTAATTACTTATTGAAATTCATACATTTTTATTTATTTGTTTATTTGTTTGTGTATTTATTTATTTATATATTAGAAATCAGAACCCTTTTTAAAGTGGATTTAGTTTCACACCAAGTTTTTTCCTTTTAGTAACTAAATTTTTGGAGTAATAACTAAATAGTTCTTTACATGCGATAAATGAAAATTATGGGTTTTTAAAAAGTGCAAAATGTTCTATTTACATTATTTTGAAAAAGTGCAAAATGTTCTACTAGCATGTTTTTAAAAGGTGTAAAATGTTCTATTTACATACATAGTTTTGAAACGTGTAAAATGTTCCATTCACGTTATGTTGAAAAGGTGCAAAATGTTCTATTAACATGTTTTTAAAAGGTGTAAAATGTTCTATTTACATAGTTTTGAAACGTGTAAAACGTTCTATCCACATGTTTTTGAAAGGTGTAAAATGTTCCATTCACGTTATGTTGAAAAGGTGCAAAATGTTCTATTAACATTTTTTTGAAAGGTGTAAAATGTTCTATTAACATGTTTTTAAAAGGTGTAAAATGTTCTATTTACATATTTTTTAAAGTGCAAAATATTTTATTTCCCTGATTTTAAGTCATATTTTAATATTTAGTAGATAGTGGATATTGTTTTTAGAAACAAATGGAAATTGGTCATTTTGGATCTTTACATTCGATATGTTTTCTTTGTAGAATTCTTTCAGTGAATTACACAGCGAAAAGTTTGGGAGTGAAGCGGGGGCAAGGATATCAAGGACTGGAGGATGCGCGCTCATTAGTTGGATCCGAATTAGTGGAAATACCTGTTGGAGAGCGCTATGGAAAAATTGATGGCTTTCACCCGCTCATTGAAAGTAACAAGATTTTGGATTCGATATACAGTTGGGTGGAAATGAGGAGCAAGAACCGCGATTCTCTGATTCCCGTCACAATCGAGCGAACTTGTAGAGATGAGTTCTACATCGATGTGACTGGTCTCATCGATGAAAAAATCGAATATTGCGAGATTGCAACTGGAGAATCCATTTGTATTCCATCGCAACGAGAAATCAATGAATTGAGCGAGCCGAAAAAACATCCTCATCCCCCCCACCACCACACACCTACCACTATTATGGAAGGTAGAAGTGGGAAAATCATCGGTAAGGAATTTAGCTTCCGAATACAACATGTGTATCCCTCCCATAAGGAGCCATATCATCGAGATGAACTTCGTTTAGTGAACGGTGCCGTCATCGCCAAATCGATTCTTGAACACATCGAAGATCTAACCAAATACCAAATTTCTGCAGGAGTTGGTCATTCAAAGTTGGTTGCAAAACTTGCTTGTGGCTTGAACAAACCGAAGGGGATCTGCATTGTAACTGACATGGCCCTGTCACGACTCAGTAAGAAAATCCCATTTCAACAACTTCCAGGTTTTGGAGGAAAAATTGGGGATGCAGTTCAAAGTTGGTTGTCCTCAAAGTGGGGACAACGTGTGGACCTTATCAGTGACATACTCTGTGCGACGAGCGGAGATTTAGACTTGTATGATGTTTTTCAAAATCTGGGGCTTCCGGATTACGAGGCGAAGGCGTTGGATCTTTACAACAAATGTCAATTTAGAGATGACAGCTGCGTAATTTCGAAAGTTCATCCCGACACCATTAGCACTGCCCTGTCTTTTGAAGGTACATACTGCTATTTATTAATATTAGTTAGCGTCCATATAATAACTTGTATACACTTTTTTTTACTCTTTTTAGCCTCTCTTCCCCATAAGTATTCAATAGCATGGGAGCAAGTAAACTTAATCAATTTTACACATAATTTTACTTGATTCTGATTTATTGGTTCATTTTCTTTTTAAAATTATTTTTTATTCAAACTCGAGCTTCGACCCCCCGCGTATAATTAGAGACCCGCTCACTGCTATTTATCAGCGTGTTAAAAAGACTCGCGTACTATTATAACTGAGGCGGCTACACCCCGAGTACTATTAGAGACCCACGTACGATTAGAGAAAATACGGTAAATATAATAGTTTGCAAATTTTTTAAAAACATGTAAATAGGACATTTTACAATTTTCAAAAACACTTAAATAGAACATTTTGCACTTTTGAAAAACCTGTAAATATGAAGGTTTACATTTTTATAAAACATTTAAATAGAACATTTCGACCTTTTTAAAAATATGTAAATAGAACATTGTTACCTTTTAAAAAACATGTAAATAAAACGATTTGCTCATTTTAGAATCTCGTGATTACCATTGTGAGAATCGATGTACATTATTTACTCAATTTTTTTTTACATAGCTCATTTTAATTCTAGCAAAAATTTGAAATGGGTCACTTTGGTTCTTCATAGACGATACAGTGTAGTGTTTTATATAAACCCGTCCACTATTCAAACTCCGATCTCCCACACACGTCCACGTTCACTATGACATGTCCGTCCACTGTTACAGGAAATACGGTAAATGGGTAGTTTTTAATTTAGTAGGTAAAAATATTCGATATATGTATATTTAGAGCTCCGCATGGGTACAAAAATCTTGGACCCGTACCCGTACCCGTGCCTCGGGTACGGCCAAATTTGTACCCGTACCCGTACCCGTACCCGTACCCGTGGACCCGGGTCCCATTCTGCTGTACCTGTACCCGCTATTTAAAACATTCTTTGTACCTGTACCCGTACCCGTACCTGTACCCGTAAAAGTACCCGTGCATGTACCCGCGCATGTACCCGTACCCGTTGTACCCGATGTACCCGGGTCCGTACCCGGGTACACACATTTTGCAATATCAAAACCACAAAGAACTTAAACAATGACTTTTAATGAGCAAGCTCTTTAAACTCTGAAAATAAATATTAAATTTTCCATTTTTACTTCTAAATATTGGCACTAATGCTATAACATGACCCGAAAGGAAGTGACTGTAATTATTTAATAAAGCTGAAGCTTCATTGCCTAATACATCATCATTTTCATCATGTCCAGGTTCTGAGTATACACTTTCAATATTTACAGTATCAATCCCTTGGTACTCTAGTTACAAACGTTGCTTTAGTCATTGCTTTAAGCTGTAGGCAATGCAACTAAATAACTTTTTAAATTCAATTTTGAAACTTCATTATGTTTTCACTGTTTTCGGAAACTATTCAATATGATTGTTTTACTAATTATCGTGAAACTAAATTAAATTCACACACAAGTCTGAAAACGAATTAAAAGTTTTTTAAATATACCGCCGATCTATGGCTAATTGCAATTATTATTAGGTTTCTTTAGCGGTGGCACCCAGACATTATCAATGTCAATGGAGCATGTGACACACTCGCTGTAATGAATGATAGTAAAACATTCAACTCTCAAGTACATGCGCGCTCGAAACAAAACATGGCTTGTCAATGCATACATTCTCAGCTTAAATATATTTTGTAACATGCTGTTTTTTAGTGTATTTGCATGCACAGCAAAAGTACCCGAAGTACCCGGGTACTTCGGGTATGGGTACAGGTCCACCACATACTTGGACCCGTACCTGGCGGGTACATACTCACTCTGCAGATTTGCTGGACCCGTACCTGTACCCGTACCTGTACCTGTTAACGGGTCCAACGTATGTACCCGTACCTGTACCTGTTAACAGGTCCAATGTATGTACCCGTACCCGGGTACTTTTAAAAGCTCGGGTCCAAACATTTTGTACCCGGGTCCGTACCCGTATCTGTACCCGTACCCATGTACCCGGGTACCTGTGGACCCGTGCGGAGCTCTAGTATATTATTGTATTTATTTTATCTGCTCTCTGTTAACACTAAAGTACAGGGGATAGTTTAATATGTCTTGCCTATCCTTTTTATCTAACCTAACCACAATGAATAGTGCATACTGGGCATCACTTACCGGTCTGGGCATCACTTTTCAAAGAACAGCCATACAATAGTAGTTTACGTTTACTCCACAATTTGATGGTGCAAACGTGATAAAAGGTCCGACCCCCCGCCCCCCACCCTTCGTTTTATGGTGTACAAGTAAATGTGATTATTTGATAACCCACCACTGGCCACTGGACACCCCATCCCATCCCCCCTATTTTGTATTCGAGATATACATATGGACGACGCCTTAAGTTGCATAGGTATGTTCTGGAATTTTTGAAAAGTAATAATATTATGTTTATTTTTAAAGGTTGCGAACAAAAGGACGAATTTGATGAGCGACTTTGGAACATTGCTACAGACATGAAGTGCAGAATCAACTACTGCCACAAACGAATGGGGAGAACCGCACGGGAATTAGTTATAAAGGTGGACCTCTCCAATGATCCCAACTTCCCACCTCTTCGTTTGGATATTTGCAGTAAAGTCGTCTCATTACGAGTGGACGGGAATTTTTATTCGATGAGTAAAGTCGTGTCATTACCCGTCAACAGGAATGGTTATTCAATTTCCCACAAATGTTTGATCGGCTTTGTTACCAGCTATATTGAGGAGCATGGGCTATGTTGGCGTGAAATTATTAAAATTCATTTGACGGCTCAACACTTTAAGACGACGGATAATTAGAATTCATTGAAATGATGGATTTGAAACTGACTCTACTCTCGCAGTTCGTTTTGGGTTGCGTCGAAATTATCGCAACGAAATAACAGAGTAAAAGGCTGTAGTATCCAATATAGTATTATCGTGTTTTATAATTTTCTTAAACTCTTTCTGGTCGTTTTAACATTAGGCTTTAAAATGCAATAAAGGAAAAGAATTTTGAATTTCTTAAATGCAAACCATCTCAACTCAACAGTTGTACGCTCTATTATATTTACTATTTAGCTATATATTATTTTTAAATGTGATGTAGGTACTTACAATCAAATTTACACGGTTATCGCACTCTAATTAAGTAAGTAAGTAATTATTGCTTTAGAAAAGTAATATAAATATAATAGGTTCGGATACAGCTCAAACAAATCATATCTAATCTTAGGGCGACGCTTTGGAAACTCAATCAGCCTGTTTGTTAATAAATTAAAATAGTAGCCGTTTAAAACTATACATTTAAGATAATGCATGTTTTAAAGGTGTTTAATATGTCCTGTTTACATCATCGCAATCCAATAGGTGGAATGCAAAATGTTCTATTTGCAGCCTATTTTTATAGAGCACACAATGTTGAGTGACGCCTAATTTTATTTTTTATGTTTTATTAATGTAATATTTTTAGTTAATTAAAGTTAAAAAACATGTGTATACTGTATGCCCATGCATGATTCTAGAATTTACTCTAATATATACCCCCACACATCTATAGAATTTCGTACAATAAGTCCTATCTTAAAATAGTATAATGAAAGGTCCTCTAAATAAATACTGAATTTAGTTAACTGAAACATGAAAAATAAAAATTACATTTAAAACTCAAAACTATAGATGCAGTTACCACTTTTTTGGAGTTGAAATAACATATTGCGGTGTATTTAGATTTTGAATTTTTAAAATGTGCACGTAATTATTTTGTACTTTCAACTCTAAAAGTGTCAAGGTTTGGATTTTAGATAAAAATAAAGAGAATATATTTTGCACTTTTAAGATGTAGATACTACACTGTGCTCTTCAAAGGTGTACCTAATACATTTTGGACTTTAAATATGAAAATGCGCTTTTTTTATTTTTTGAAAAACACGTAACAATGTATCTAGATAGAACATTGTATACTTTTTTAAAACACGTAAAAAAAGAACAGTGATTTTACATCTCTTAAACAAGTAAAACAAAAATCGCACTTTTAAATTGCATATATACTATATAGACCATTTTGGACCTTGCAAATAATTTTTTATCAGCATGTTTAGCACTAACATGTTATTTAGAGTTTTTGACGTATAATTTATTTTAACTGTAGCCTAAATTGAATGTGGTTCGTATTTTGTATTGATCGTTTACATAAGATATATAGTCGGTGAAGAACCAAAATGACCCATGTCCATTTTTAGCTAAAAACAATATTCACTATCTACAAAAATATTCAAACATGTCTTGAGAGCATTTAAACAGAACATTTTGTACTTTTCAGAAACATGAAAATAGAACATTTTACACTTTTTAAAAACATGCAAATAGAACATTTTTCACTTTTTTAAAACATGCAAATAGAACATTTTGTACTTTTCAAAAACATGCAAATAGAACATTTTACACTTTTTAAAAACATGCAAATAGAACATTTTGTACTTTTCAGAAACATGCAACTAGAACATTTTGCACTTTTCAGAAACATGCAAATAGAACATTTTGCACTTTTTTAAAACATGCAAATAGAGCATTTTGTACTTTTCAGAAACATGAAAATAGAACATTTTACACTTTTTAAAAACATGCAAATAGAACATTTTTCACTTTTTTAAAACATGCAAATAGAACATTTTGTACTTTTCAAAAACATGCAAATAGAACATTTTACACTTTTTAAAAACATGCAAATAGAACATTTTGTACTTTTCAGAAACATGCAACTAGAACATTTTGCACTTTTCAGAAACATGCAAATAGAACATTTTGCACTTTTTAGAAACATGCAAATAGAACACTTTGCACTTTTCAAAAACATGCAAATACAACATTTTTCTCATTTTAAAAAAACTCGTAATTAACATTTTACGCATGCTTCTCATTTTGTTTTTATGACATAGATAGCTCATTTTGAGTCTAGCTTAAGATAGATATGGGTCATTTTTGTTCTTCACACATGATATGTAAAGACGAAAAGGTGAATGTAGTTAAGAATACTTACCTAAAGATTAGTAAATTTTTCAATTTATTTCTTTTTTTTTCTGTAATATTCTATTGATTCCGATGATCCATTGAAACTGCATCTTCCCTGAGGCTCGTAATCTGACAGAGCAACTGACGTTTCTCAAGGACAACGGACGACCGACTACACTGTATACCACTATATACTGTAGTAGTGTATTAAATATTTGCATCTGCATTCTGTTTAAGTATGCCATAACAAGTTGAATACATGAAGGTAGCTCTACGTATCGACAAAAGTGCTAAAGGAAAAATGAAATTCCTGTAAGTGCAACTATAATTATATAATATGTATAGCATCCTTTCTAAATTGAAGTTATATTCTTCTGGATGACTGCGGTTAGCTACTTACAGAAAGTTTAGCACTAGATAAATTGTAATTTATTTTACAAACATGTCCTTTCCAAGAAAATACATTACAATAAATACATAATATACAAAGACTGCAGCTTATACACTCAATAAGTTATTAAACTGTACCTCATTTTTGACTGCAATGTAATTGCCCCTCACTTTCATATATGATTTTTAATAGGATACATATTTATCGCCATTGAAGGCTCAAAATCATCGATTTTCATTTATACTTAATATTGAGATGTGCACAGTTTAAAACAAAACAAAAGGATCAAAATGGCTCGTTATTTTTAAACTTATGTAAATACATATGACATTTTGCGCATTTCAAAACTATGTAAATTGAATATTTTGCACCTTGCAAAAACATTTACATATAACATTTTTTTGCACTTTTAAAAAACCTGTAAAACGTGCATTTGTTTTAAAAACAGGTAAATCATAGAACATATTTTACAACTTTCAAAACCATGCGAGAATAAACATTTTGCACTTTTCAAAAACACCTAAAAAAAGAGCGTTTCCACCATTCAAAAACATGTAAATAATTTCAAAAATGTAAATATTTTTCATTTTTTTAAAACGTGAAGTATAATGTGTTTTGCGAATTAAACAAAAATAGAAATAGGACATTTTGCACTTTTCAAAAACACCAAAAAATAGCGTTTTACAACTTTCAAAAACATGCGAATAGAACATTTTGCACTTTTCAAAAATGCCAAAACAGAGCGTTTTAAAACTTTCAAAAACATGTGAATAGAATATTTTTCACTTTTTTAAAACGTGAAATATAGAGTGTTTTCCGCATTAAAAAAATAGCAATAGAACATTTTGCACTTGTCACGAACTCGTAACTATCATTTTAGGTAAAGTTAGCCATCTACTTTTATTTATTGTGTTTCATATAGCTCATTTTAATTCTAATTTTATAAATTCGAAATAGGCAGTTTTGCTTCTTCAATCACAATGTAATTAAATATTCTATGGCAATGGCTAATGGTAGGACGCTGGAAAAGAACCCAGCCCCAGGCTGAATGGGAGTACTGGAGTACGTAGAGTAATGTAAATGATTGTCGAATTGCAAGATTATTTTACAACGCAATTCGATAAGCATATCTGTTTAATATTATATAATGGTATAAGAAACGCGAGACGTTGAAGGTAATCTCTAATTAATATTGAGCAGTTTTCCTCGTAGCAACAAAAACACATGATGAGTTTATTATACATATGCCTATATGCAAATGAAGTAAAGATAACTGGATTGCTCTACATATTATATTAGAATCAAACGCCAAGTTTTCATAGTACGTCATCGTCGACTTGAGATTCACTCCTTTCAATAATTTTGTGCTGTGAGATTGTATGTAGAAGGAGAAGGAGTTATAAAAATTTACAAAAAGAATAATTTCAACAAATGCAATAAAATTTAATTTAATTTATTTTTATACGAATCTATTTAATTTATTTGTGTTCACCTATATCATCTTAAATATTTGCTAATTAATCAGACGGAACCTTCCTTGTTAGTTTTATATATTATATAGTAATCTCAAAAGGGAATACACACACTGTAAATACATTAAATATAATAATACATTTTGTAGTGTAATAAATATTTTTTCTAGGAATTATGAGCAGAAATTGGAATGTTTTGGATGGCAATAGTCGGGTGATTATACATTTGGATGTGGACTGCTTTGAAGTCCAGGTCTGGCTAAAACATCTACATCCACAGTTACTTAAGGAGGACAAACCTCTAGTTATCACCAGCCCAAACAAAGTGTAAGTAAACTTACACGTCGATTTGAAAACAAAATATTGTTTTGCGTGTCTAATTTCTTATATTTTTAGCAGCAATTTTTCAAACTTTCTGCAGTCTGCTGCCAGACCTGGTACTTATGCGGTCTTTAAGTAACAAAACGTGACATCGGATTTTAAAACTGTTGTCTACTGCATTTCATTTGTGTTTTGTCTATACTATTTACTGTACAGTAATTAACACAAACCTACGACCCACAACCAACAACACTAATTATTTTAATTACTTACCTCCTAATAAGTCGTTTCATCCTTTTCTGGGTTTCCTTAAGGCTTCAAAAAAAATAAAAATAAATATATTTGAATAAACTAAATATTAACATATAATTTACATTATAATAGTAATTTGTAAAAATAGTAAGTTTTAGTAAAAGTAAGTGAATTTTGTGAATACTATTAGCACTAGCTAGAACCAGAAATTATGCATAAAAACAGTTAGTTGTAATCATTCTTGTTGTATTACAATGGCTCGCCAACGCTTGGAATAGTAGAATTATAAGTTTGCGTCACCCGCCGTCGCCTCGCCGACTCGCCGGCGCCTAGAAGATGGAAACTTGCACTCCGCTTCAATCAAACTTTAAAAATTTCCATTTAATTTTAGGAACTAGATTTGAAACTCAATTTTTTTTAAGGTACGGTACTCGCACTCCACTAAAAAAAATTTCTAACTCAAAAAATTTTGAAACTTGAACTCAAACTGCGACTCAGTTTTAGGTACTCTTGGGTAGAATAGAGGCGGTTACATTCAAAAATTAAAATTAAAACTTCAGGTTTTATAGGCTTGAACCATAGCTGGGCGCCGTCAATGAGTGGAGTGCGGCACTTCGCTCTAAATCTGCACTCCGCTCCACTCAGTGAGCGGAGTGCGAGGGCAAGTCATTTAGATTGCACTCAAGGGAGCGGAGCGGAGTGCACCTTGACTGCACTCAGAGTGCAATGATTTTTAAACTTCGCGCCACACCAAGGATGTATTTTTGTATGTGAATGTCGGAAAAGAGTTGCACTCACAGAGTGGAGTGCACACAATATTGCACTCATAACGAGTAATTAGCTTGAGTGGAGTTGGAGTGCAAAAACCGTTCGAATGCACTCAAGCGAGTGGAGTTTGAGTGCACAAGATTTGACCTGCACTCGTACGAGCGGAGTGCTAGTGCAAATCAAATGTCCAGCTATGGCTTGAACGAACTTGAACTATTAACCAATACGAGAAAGCATTAAATTGTACGCGAAGGATAGCGTTCCTACGAGCATAATTCGCTAAGCCATAAGTCATATTTTCCATGAGATAATGTGTTTAAAAAATAACATCGACTAAAACTTAAAATGGCTTAACAACATAGTGCCCGTAATGAGTTTCGGTCAATTAAATATTTTTTCGAAAAATCGAAAAAGCCCTTCAAATGGTTTTTTAATCTTGTTTTATATTCTTTTGATAAATATCTTAAGCACAATTTTTGAAAATTTTGTATAAAAAACCTTTTTAAAATGTTCTAAAATAAAAAACACTAGAATTGAAAATTTTCAATTTTTTGTTGTTGAAATTTTGACTGAACAAGGGTAGGTGTTTATAAAATTTCAAAAATGTAAAAAATTTCAAAATTTTAAACATTATTTTTTTTTAAATTTGGAATATTCTAAAATGGTATGTTTTCTTTATAATTCTGGAGTTTTGAAAATTCAAATGTTTTTTTTTTACTTTTGTTAAGAAATAGGAATTTTACACAGCCAGTTTAATAACACTGTTCCTGTTTGATTCTCAGAGTTGTGTCAGTAAACTATACTGCCAAAAGCTTAGGAGTGAAGCGGGGAGAAGGAAGTCAAGGGCTGGACGATGCGTGGAAAGTATGCGAGCGGGCTGGACTACCGTTATTGGATATAGTTGTCCCGAAACGGTATGGAAAAATTGACACTTTCCTCCCCCTGACTGAGGGTAACAAGATTTTGTATTCCTTATTTCGCTGCCCACAAATACGTAGTAGACTCTCATCCATTATAGTTGAACGAAGTTCCAGAGATGAACTCACGATCGATGTAACTCAACTTATCCAAGAATTATTTCCTTCTAATAACACGACTGGCTCGACTTTTGTTCCATCTCAAAGGGATATTGATATTCTGAACGAACTCAAAGTTCACCCAAATGCCACTTACAATGGTACTCCTACAACAGTAATGGAATGCTGTAAAAAGCAAATTAGCGGTCAAGCCTTGAGTGACAGGATCCAGAACGTATATCGGAACTCCGACAAAGCCCATCAGATCGATGAGCTTCGCCTAATTCACGGGGCTATCATCGCAAATGACTTTATTCAACACATTAAAAGGGAAACTGGCTATGACGTCTCAGCCGGGGTTGGTCATTCAAAGTTGGTTGCAAAACTTGCTTGTGGCAGAAATAAACCAAAAGGAATCACTATCATGACGGACATTTCTCTATCCCGGCTCAGCACCCAAATTTCATTTCAAAATCTTCCGGGTTTTGGTGGCAAAATTGGAGATTCTATTCAAGAACTGATGTTTGTAGAGCGATTTGAAAGAGTCGAGTCTATCGATGACCTTCTTCGAGCTACAAATTATAATGATTTTGATTTAATCGATGTTTTCCAAGAACACGGATTCAACAAGGAGGATTCCTACAAAAGAGCAGCGGATCTTTATAGCAAGTGCATATTCAAGGATGACAGTCCAGTCATTTCAAAGGTCCATCCAGACACCATCACTACTACGTCGTCATTCAAAGGTTTTGTATTTTAATTTGGATTTTTATAAATAAATTATTGATTTATTGATTTACTTTTTTAAATTGAAATTTTAAAAGTTGATTGAGCTTAGGTACTCATGAAATCTAGATAATTTTAATCCTGTTTTTTTTCCTTTTTAAGGTTGCAAAGGAATTGATGAATTTACAACCAGAATTTCGTCGATATCGAAAGATATGGAAGAAAAACTTAACTACTACAAGAGATATGTTGGGAAGGTAGCTGGGAATTTAGTTGTCAAGATGGATTTAATAAATTCGTCGGTCGCATCTAATACGAATTGCCGTCGGGACTTGTACAATGTGATGCCTCTCCAGCCTCCGCTGGTCGGGATGACCTATGGTAGTGTTAACAGGCGTGAAATCTCTCAATTTATTTGGAACTACATTATTGACAACGGATTCCACGAAACTGAAATTGATAAAATCTATTTGATAGCTAAGAACATGACTGACGTAGGTTTAAGGGCTGGACGGTGAATAACATCAAATTGAGCTAATTAAGTGGGTGGACTTTATTATTGTAAATATATAAAAATTCAATTATTACAAAGTGTACACATTGTGTTGTTGTAATTTTATATTCTTCTTGTTTTGTTAATTAGTGAATGCTAAAGACTATATGTTCTATATGTATGTATATGTACATATTCATGTTGTATATATCGTTAATTGAGTAAGTGAACATCATATAAATAAAAAAAAATGTAATGTCAATTTAGCAAAGTGTATCTCAGGTTTTTATGCTTTTGGCAAATTCAAACATATTTTATTTAATAATATTTACAAAAATTAGTTAGTTTTCATGTAATATATACCTTCTATCAGTAGATTGTCCACCCGCAATTTATGAAGAATTATTTAGGAAAATGAAATAAGTTTTTTTTTGTTAATGAAATTATTTTTGTTACGTATACTACTATATTCAACTAGATACGTTACTGCGTTAAATTGTAAAAGTCAAACTTGAGCCAAAATAATTTTTAAAAGTTTACTAAATAATATTTGACAAAGTAGGAAAATTACAATTAACAAAGTAAGTAAGGGGCTTTATTGTCATATTTCACACAGCGAATAAATACACTGAGAAAAACATGTAAGTAAAACATGAATTTCTAATTTAAGTTTAGTTTCTCACGAGCATAACCCGCCAAGCCATAAGTGACATTTTTCATGAGACATTTTTTTTCAAAAAGAGCGTCTAAAAAAACTTGGAATGGCTTAACAACATGATGAGCGTAATGAGTTTCGGTCGATAAAATTTTTTTTCGAAAAATCAAAAAAGGCCCCAAAATGGTTTTTTAATATTATTTTTAATTTAAAAAAAAAACATCTTAAGCACAAATTTTGAAAATTTTGCATGAAAAACCATTTTAAAATATTCTGAATTAAAACATTTTGCACTTTTTAAAGTGTGACAATAGAAGATTAAACATATTAAAAAAACAATTAAATAGAAAATAGAACATGTATAGCAATTAGGAAAAACATGAGTATTCAACCTTTTTACACTTTTAAAAAACAAGTAGATAGAAAATTTTTTAATTTGCAAAAACAGGGGCATACAAAGTTTTGTATTGAAAAAAAACTTGTGAATTGAACATTTTTACACACGATTATAAGGAATTCGTCTGTAAATAATGTCGTCAAAATATATTTACTTCTAGGACTCTATGATAATCGTATTATCAGACTGCGTCAGTGCGTAATTATCAGGCTATTTTTTTTTAACATGTCATTTCATTACTATTAAAGTAGACTTAAAATAATGACCTTTTAGCCTTAAGGTCATGTATGGACGACCCCCTTTTGCTTGTCCCAAGTACAACCAACCAAACACTGCGCACTGGCCACGACTGTGGTACATTAAACTGCATGTTGTTTTCTTTCAATAAATAATTTATATTTTTCAAAATTGGCTAAATATCTGTAATGATGATGTTTGTGATTCCACACTGACAACCACATAGGAAAAAACAGGAATTTGTGGAATTACAGTAAGGTACTCCAGTCAGACATTATGTACATGGTGTACGACTGTAAATCTTATAATTAAATACATAGTTGTTATTCTGCATACATATTGCTCAAGCGAAGAGTCAAAACAAGCCATTCCTGTTTTTTCCCATTATTTAAATAATAATAGACTTTATTCGTCAACTGCTTTCATTACAGAAAGATGCCAAAATGACACGGTATACGGCTCAAGGGATTTACAAAAAGAATTAGATAGAATTGGTGTTAATATGTTGCACAATGTGTTTACAAGTATATTTTATGTTTTAATTATTATGAGCCCTCGGAATGTTGTGGTGTTGAGTAGAGGTGATTCTGGCATATTTGAGTCGATCCTTTTAGGATTGCGATCACTATGTCTTCGATTATTGATTTTGGGATGCGATACTCTGACAAAAAATTGTCAAAGAATTGAGTAATCGTCCCTCGTGCGCCGAAATACAGTCCCACTGTTGTGATGCTGCGGAGATTAAAATGTTCCAGAAAATATGGAATACATGGATCGTAGATCGCCTTTTTTTCTTCGTTAACTTTAGTAGCCTGGTCTTCGTCGGCTTCCATTCGTATAGTCGGGTCCAGGATTAAACCAATTCTTGACTCGCGCATAAAAGCAATAATGTCGACTCTTCTTGGAGTGCCTGCCGCTGAGTCCCCGGAGGAAAGACATGACACTTCCTCAAATACTTCCCATCCCATCTTTGAAAAATGAGATGCTATGATAGATCGAACGGTGTGGTGTCTGTTGTTCCTCAGAAGCTCGCCCTTGGTGCATTTGCCCAGAATATGTCCTAGGGTTTCAATCTCGTTGCAGTGTCTGCATCGGCTTGATTCTTGGCCATGACCAGGGGTGGCGTTAACTGGGAGTACGTTGCCGTTCATTTTGATCGCTGTGACCCATTCGGATGATGACAGTCCGGATTTGTTGACAATAGATTTGTTGCCAGACTTATTTTGTTTAAATTGGATCACTCCTTTGCCTTTGCTGGGTAAAGCGCTCCATTTCTGGAATTCTAGGCTGCGTAGATATTCGCGGATAATTTTACTTTTGCGTTTGGGCTTATTGGTTTCGCTTTGGGTAGTGGTCTGACTTTCTTCTACAATAGGTTCTAGCCTCCGTTGGATTTCTGTGGGAACTTTGAGTTTGGCTAAACATTCATCTTTTTCCTTTTCAAAATCGTAAACTGTATTTAGTACATTGTACCCACAGTGAAGGAGAATTTCTGAGGCATTGTATTGTTGGATGAATGCTTCCCAAGATGCTTGCACTAAGTTCAGGCCTTTGACCTTGTGGCTTGAGTACATCATAGATGTTGGGAGGCTGTCTGGAACCCCCAATATTTCCTTCACTGCAATTCGCAGAATTAGGTCCACTGCGTTTAGAAATGATACGGACAGCTTTTTAAGTGGAGCATGTTGAAACGGAAAAATGAGGATGGGCCAAATATACTGGTTCACGGTATAGAGTTTTTGATCGGGCCGCAGGAAAGGAGTCGAAACCAGGTTTTCCAGCTTTGTTTGAAATTTCTTGATAATATCGCCGTGGTCAAACGATAACTCATCTTTGAAGTTAACTCCGAGGTATTTGATGGTTTCATCTTCCTTCAAGCACTTTATTTTAACGTTGTCGTTCACACAGAGATCTTTTGTACACAACACGCCTTTGACAATACTAATACATTCTGATTTTACATGTCCGATTGGCAACCCAAGTTGGTCAAAGAAATGCGTAGCCATTTGGATGAGAATTAGAGCTGAATCTCTTGAGTTGCCTATCAGACCTGTATCGTCGGCATAATTTGACACTGTTTCATTTTCATAGTTAGAGTTTAAACTGAAGCCGTACTTGCGTCTCACGTCGGGGTCGTTTATCTCTTCCAGCTCCTGGTCAATTGCGACGTTAAATACAAACGGGGACAGTGGACTTCCTTGTAAAACCCCGCGTTTGAACGAGATAAATTGCGTTTTTCCCTTGCTTGTTTGAATTGTGGTTTTGTTGTCAATTTAGAGGCTGATTGTGAGCTCCTTGAGCTTTGAAGGTGCTGCTTTAGAGGACAATCTTTGCCTGATGTGATCGTGCCGTACATTATCGAACGCTTGTACTACATCTAGGAATGCTTCAGTAATATCCAGCTTCTCTTTTTTGGCTTTCTTCATGCACGCGTCGAACAGCTTGGTGTTGACTAGGGTTCCGTCTACCGATGTAAACCCTCGTTGACACTCGTTAAAATTGACGAATGACCGAAACTCCTTGTCTAATGCTTTCTCAATAATTCGGTGTAGAACGGAGCATATACTGATCGGGCGCCAATTTTTTGGGTCCTGTGGGTCACCTTTTTTCTTAAATATGAGAATTGTTCTAGCTTCCTTCATAAATTCAGGAACAAAGTTGTAATCCAACATATACTTGAGGCATTGAGATAGGATTGTTGCCGAATGCTTAGACGTAGCTTTGACCCAACGGGGATGATTCCGTCTGGACCTGGTGAGCTTTCTCGGTTAAGTTTTTTAATGTGGAGTTTCATTGTGGACTCCGGTATTTCGGTATTAAAGTTTTCATCTAATTGAGATTGTTCAGGAACTGAAACTGATTGAATTGAACTTCTAACATTAGCATTGGGGATTGACCAGCGCTTTGAAAACTCGTCGTGGCGTTGGTTCAGTTCTATAGTACACCCTTCATCATCGCCACTGCCGGTGGCTAATAACACAGCTTTTTTCCTGTTATTGGAGTATAGCCATTGGATTTTCTTTTTCATAAATTTTTGCTTACGGTTTTGTCTCTCTCTTTTTGAGCTTCTCTCGGGATTTGAAGTGGCCTGATGCTTTCGATCCGAATTTTGAAATGTGTTGTCGTTTTTACGTAGCTTGTAGAATTTGGAACTTGGATTGGATGGTCCCGGCAATGCTTCTTCACACTTCCGGAGCGTGTCTTGGTAATTACGGAGAAGAGATTCGAATTTACCATGGTCTGGGACTTTGGTTTGGAGAAGTTGATTTAGATTTTCAATAATAGTACCAATACAATACCAACATCTGCAAACTCTTTTTACAATATGATTGATGAACCTGAATACAAATCATGTGGACAGTATGGAATCAGATAAATCAATTTGCGCCTAAAAAACGTATACATTTATGAAGTACTCTACACTTTTCAAAAACATATTATAATAAGAGCAATTCGAACTTTTTATTATCACGTTCGTTAATACAACATTTTGCAATTTTTTTAAACATGTTAATAAAAGATTTTTTGATTTTCAAAAACAAGTAAATAAAGTATTTTGCAACTTTCAAACAAATGCAAATAAAATATTTTGCAACTTTCAAAAAAATGCAAATAAAATATTTTGCAACTTTACGAAACATGATAATGAAAAATTCCGCTATTTGGAAAAACGAAATATAAATAGAACTTTTTGCACGTTTCAAAAATACGTAATTACAATTCCACGCATATAATTAACCCATATTGTTCTTAAAAGTTCTACATATTTTATTTATGTTATTTTATTACCAGATTAAATTCTGAATGTGCCGTTTTGATTCTTCAATCCCGGTATGTACGTTTTAATGCAATATGATAAGAAGTGAGTACGAAACTGGATACAACTCCAAATTCAACTCATAGTGTTAACCCAATGTCTGTTCGTTTCCCAAATCTCGCTATTACGAAAAATAGGTGCAATACCTTCTAAAATTACGTAGAACATAATAAAATATGCATACTAGCAGGGTTCAATTCAAACTGCCTATTTACCACCTTGCACTTGAAATTTACTCTCACGCCTCACCTATGACCTGTGTATCATTTACATCGCTAGAATCTGAAATCAGTATAATATGTAACAGTAGCTACAAAGTAGAATTAGTAGTAATAAATTACTTGACTGCAATCAATACGCTTTATAATATTTATTTAATTATTTCGCAGCAACTATGAACTCAAATAACCGAAGCGTTTCGACAGATGGAAATAGTCGCGTGATTCTACATCTGGACGTGGACTGCTTTGAAGTTCAGCTGTGGCTAAAAGAATTAGCTCCTGAGTATCTTGAAGTGGACGAACCTCTCGTCATCACGAGTCCTAACAACGTGTAAGTTTTACTGGATAACGTAATTGAACTGAGAATAGGACTTGATTCCATGTCTTATATTTAATAAGGCTGTAACGTCTGTGAAGAACCAAAATGACCCATATCCAATTTAAGCTCGAATCAAAATGAGCTATGTCATAAAATCAAAATGAGAAACATGCGCAAAATGTTTATTAAGAGTTTTTGAAAAGTATAAAATGTTCTATTTACATGTTTTCTGAAAAGTGTAAAATGCTCTATTTACATGTTTCTTGAAAAGTGTAAAATGTTCTATTTACATGTTTATTTAAAAGTGTAAAATGTTCTATTTACATGTTTTTTGGAGAGTTTAACATGTTCTATTTAATTTTTTTTTCGAGAGTTTAAAATATTCTATTTACATGTTTTTTGAAGAGTTTAAAATGTTCTATTTACATGTTTTTTGAAAAGCGTGAAATTTTCTATTTACATGTTTTTGAAAAGCGTAAAATATTCTATTTACATGTTTTTGAAAAGCACAAAATATTTTATCTAAGTGCTTTCAAGACATGTTTCAATATTTTTGTAGATAAAGGATATTGTTTTTAGCTACAAATAGATATGGGTCATTTTGGCTCTTCACAGACGTGTAAGTAACTAACATTATGCCATGCCGATGTCAGCTTGCGTTTTTGGTTTCCTCTACCAACTAATTCCCATGATTTTTGTTTTTTACAGAATTTTGTCAGTGAACTATACCGCAAAAAGTTTGGGAGTGACACGGGGAGAAGGAAGTGAAGCACTAGAAGATGCGGCGGAAATATGTGAACGGGCTGGACGAACATTATTAAATGTAGTTGCTCCGAAACGCTTCGGAAAAGTGGACACATTTCTACCATTAAAAGCGAGCAACGAGATTCTAGATGCCGTGTTCAACTGCCCACAAATACATCTCAGACTCCCATCCATAACAGTTGAACGAAATTGCAAAGATGAGCTCACCATCGATGTGACTCAGCTCATTCAGGAATTTTTTACTTCCTACACGAATGGATCCGTTTACATTCCATCACGAAGGGATATTGATGATCTGAACAGACTTAAAGTTCACCCGAATCCTATGTATCATGGCAGAGCTACCACGGTCATGGAAGGCTGTAAAATTCAATACACCGGTCAAGCATTTGCTGACAGAATTCAACAGGTGTATCGGAGATCAACAAAACAATATCACACCGATGAACTTTGCCTGGTTCACGGGGCCATCGTCGCAAATTGGATCATTCAGAACATCAAAAGGGAAACAGGATATGACGTCTCAGCTGGAGTTGCACACTCAAAATTAGTTGCGAAAATAGCTTGTAGCATGAACAAGCCGAAAGGCATTACTATTATCACCGACGTTTCCCTCCCGCGTCTTCGGAATATGATACGGTTCCAGAATCTTCCGGGTTTTGGTGGGAAAACAGGGCAAGATATTGGGGAATTGTTTTTTGTGAAACTGAATGAAAATGTGGAAACTATCGATGACCTTCTCCAAGCTACAAGTTATGACGATTGTAATTTAATGGATGTTTTTAAAGCACTCGGTTTTGTAGATTCTTGTGAGAAAGCAAACGATCTTGCTGACAAGTGCCAATTTATAGATGACAGTCCGGTCATACCGAAGCTCCATCCAGACACTCTTAATACAACATTGTCGTTCAAAGGTTCGAAAATTTGTGTACTTGTGTTTTATTCAAAAGAATGATTGATTGACAACTAATTGTTACAAGTAAGGTGGAAATTAAACATATCGTCCGTGAAAAACCAAGATGACCTAAATATCCATTTGTAGATAAAAACAATATCCACTATCCACAAAAATATTCAAATATTTCTTGAGAGCATTTAAATAGAACATTTAGCACTTTTCAAAAATATGGAATTAGAACAGTTTGCAACTTTTCGAAAACATGTATATGGGACATTTTACATTGTTGAAAAATGTGAAAATAGAAAAATTTACACTTTTCAAAAACATGTAAATAGAACATTTTCCACTTTTCAAAAACATGTAAATAGAACATTTAGCCCTTTTCAGAAATATGGAATTGGAACAGTTTGCAACTTTTCGAAAACATGTATATAGGACATTTTACATTGTTAAAAAATATGAAAATAGAAAAATTTACACTGTTTAAAAACATGTAAATAGAACATTTTGCACTTTTCTAAAACTCGTAATTAACATTTTACGCATGTTTTCTATTTTGTTTTTATGACATAGCTCATTTTTATTCAAGCTTAAATTGGATATGGGTCATTTTGGTTCTTCGCAGACCATATTCTTTTACTTATAGAAAATCTAAAATATTTGGGTTCTATGGTTCTTTTTTTTAAGGTTGCAGAACAATGGACGAATTCACAAACAAAATTTCGCTTCTCTCGAGAGACATGGAAGAGAAACTTGGATACTACAAAACACGCGTCGGAAGAATCGCTCAGAATTTAGTTGTGAAAATGGACGAAATAAACCATTCTGGTGGATTTAATTGTAATCGTGGTAATAACGTCGGCAATATAATGTCACTACCAGTCATGTGCGGAGTAGACTGTATTAGTGTTAAAGAATGGGAAATCTCCCAATTCATTTGGAACTACATTGAGAACAATGGGATAATTCCAGAAGAAATTTTAAAAATATATTTGACCGCCAAAAATATTATTGACGTTTGAGCGAAACGGACTGTGGCACAAAAATCCGTTTTTGGACTTGACTTTAAGGTTACATTAAAGTAGTAATTATGTGTTCTATTCCAAGTACAAAAATTTTCAGTTTTACTGTAACTTATTTTAAATATGCATCGCATATAATATATGCGAAATATTATTTCAATATATAAGATTATTTTTTTATTTTTGTACACCTACTTAAAAATGGAATAAACGTTGTAAACTGCTATTGAACTTATGTGCTAATGTGCTTTGTTTATTATTTTAGCATTGATAATTAAATTACGTATTAGTCTCATCAAATATAATAGCGTTTGTGTTCGACTCAAACATTCCTTGGAATATTTTTGGCTCAAAACTAAATGGCCTATGACCTACGTAAAATATAATTAATCTAATAATAAAATAAAATAATTAGATTTTACTTACGTCCGCATACATATCTTATAAATAATTGAAGAATCAAAATGACCATGTCCATTTTTGGCCAAATCCAAAACCTTTTAAAAAACATCAAGACCTAGCTACCTATAAGCATGTAAATTCATTGTTTTGGTGTTTGCAAAAATTCAAAAGTAAAACTTTTAGCACTTTTCAAAGTCATGAAAAATAAAGCAGTTACATTTTTTCAACCAAAAACAAAATAAGTTAATAACAATTTTTAATGCACAAAGTACTTTACATGGTTTGATTACGTAACCGTAACCTAATAATCGATTACCGACTCAAAATATATCCTATCCCTTATGTTATGATCTCCAATAGTAATTTACGAATTTTTAAAATAAAATGAATGTAAAGTTTATGATATTTAGGATAGTTATTGATTATAGAATTGCATGTAGAACTTTTGGGGTAACTATGTAACTGTATTTCAATATTTTTGTGGATAATGGATATTGTTTTTAGCTACAAATGGTAAAGGGGCATGGGTCATTTTAATTTTGGTTCTTCACATTCGATATGTTCAATGCATTAAATGACACTGACAAGCATATTACATAGAAATAAAATGAAAACAAGATGTTTTTTTGTATGACACACACAGAAAGACGCTTAAGGAGACGCAAGTATAAATATGTACATACACAAAAAAACTCAATGTGCTTTATTTTATCCACTGTTTATTAACATTAACACTTAAGCTACTTTCAACAGAATTCCAACAGCTGCAATTCTATCTATAAAGTTGTAATTTAATTTTTGTTATAGATTTTGCTATAGTATAATAATGTTGGTTCATGGATATTAAGTATATACTATTGTTGTACCCTTTAACCCTAGTGGAACTGCCTTCAACATTCAACCGTTCACACTACATTTTATGACCATGTTGACGTTCCTGTACCTTTTCGGCTTTTCGGCAACTTGAACCTCACACATTTTATGACTGTACTGTGGTCCTTTCTCCTCACACATTCCTTGGTCTCGTATAATTGAAAAATAACTCGAAAGCTTTATGCACTCGTACACATCATTTCTTTGTCATCATAATACATACCTACATTGTTTTCAATTCAAGCTTATTTTAAAGCATATCCAGTTTCAATTGAACTCTGAAGTGGCAACCATCTCACTTTCATTTCTCTCGTGTACTCATATATTTCCATATCTCCCCACACTGCTATTTTAAGTATAGTATTCCCAGCAAATTAAATTTTTAGTTTTTACTCTTCAATAAGAAGAACGCAGAGTGGTGGAAGCCGTATTTTCGTCGAATTTGACGAATAAATCATAATTTATTAATTATTAAAGAGATTAAAAATTATACGTAATTTTTTGTGAATTTCTGTTCTAGAAATAATGCTGCATGATAACAATGGGAACAGCTCAGAAGATGAGGAGGAAGATGACTTTAAGACAAATACTGGAGCTGCTTACTCCGTCGTTCATCAATATCAGCCAAAAAGGGTGATTCTACTTTTGGATGTGGATTGCTTTGAAGTTCAGCTATGGATGCAAAAGCGGAAGCCAAAACTGATTGGTGAAGATGTTCCAGTTGTTGTTAAAAATCTTGATGGAATGTAAGAGGCTAAATTTAGTTAAATAATTTATTTTTGCTCTTTAAGTGCCATTTCGTCTATCGCCCTTGTAACTTTAACCATAATTAATAGGTCATAAGATAATGGTATATGAAATCCAGTGCAATTATAAAACAAACTCTAAAATTACTGTTTCTTCCGTATTCTGTCTTTCAGAATTCTTTCGGTGAATTACACAGCAAAACTGCTGGGAGTAAAGCGGGGGAAAGGACGTCAAGGGCTGGAGGATGCACGCTCACTGTGTGACAGAGCTAGAATCCAGTTAATTGAAATAACTGCGGGAAAACGCTACGGAAAAGTTGATAGCTTTTTACCACTCACGGAAAGCAACCGAATTTTGGATTCTGTCCATAGCTGGTCAGATATAAGGGGCCGACCCAACTATTTCGCCACTCCCATTACAATCGAGCGAACTTCCAAGGATGAATTTTACATCGATGTGACGAATCTTATCGACGAGAAAATTAAGAATTACACGAAATTCAGAGACGAAAACTCAATATGTATCCCTCAGCAACAACAAATCGACAAGCTGACCAGGCAGAAAGTTCATCCAAATAAAGAGTACAATGGCAAACCTACAACATTTATGGAAGGTCGGCGTCATAAAATTACTGGTGAGGAATTCAGCTACAGAATCCGAAAGGTGTATCCCAGCGGTGTTGAAGCCTACCATCAGGATGAACTTCGTCTGGTTCACGGAGCCATCATCGCCAACTCGATTATTCAACATATCCAAAGGGAAACACAGTATGAAGTTTCGGCCGGAGTTGGCCACTCGAAAATAATCGCAAAACTAGCTTGTGGCTTGAACAAGCCGAAAGGGATCTGCATCATTACTGATATTGCCCTGCCGCGACTCAGCAAAAGTATCCCGTTTCAACATCTCCCGGGTTATGGTAGAAAAATTGGTGTCGATGTTCAAAAATTAATTAGCTCGAAATGGGGAAACGAAGTGAAATGCATTAATGATATTGTGCGTGCTACAAACGATGGGATGGATTTAGACAGTGTTTTTGGAGAACTGCCTTTTCGGGGTCCTGAGACTAATGCATTGGATCTTACAAACAAGTGTCACTTTAGAGATGAAAGTCTCGTCACTTCCAAAGTCCATCCTGACACCATCAATACTGGTCTGTCTTTTAGAGGTACCGGACTCTACTGTACAACATTTGATTTTTCACATAAGACGATATTTCTTTTCGTTTTTTCTGTAAACTTGGAAATTAATGCTATTTTGTCTTACAAAGGTTGTGATGACAAGCAAGTATTTGACCGTGGAGTTTGGAACATTGCTACAGATATGAAGAGTCGAATCAACTACTACAAAAAAATAACTGGGAGAAGTGCCCAGGATTTAGTAATAAAGGCAGAATGCTTCCCTAGGTATCATCATGCTCCTTCTTTCCGTCAGGATATTTACAATGTTGTCCCCTTGGCAATCGGAAGGAGCAACTTTGTTCAGACTGACTCTATTTTGAAGTCTATTAAAAAGTATATGAGGAAAAATGGATTACGTTGGTTCAAAATTAAGAAAATTCATTTGACTGCTAAAAACATCATTAAGGACGAGGACTGACGATGTGCAAAATTCAAAGTTATTTATTGAAATTGCCAAAAAATGCATTTTATTATGATTAATAATTCACAAACTTATTGTACCCACATTTGCTAGTTTTAGTTATGTATGCCAAAATATTCAAGAATCATATTCTGTAATTTTGTATTTAGTTGATATACTAATTAGTAATTCCAAATTCCTAATTATCTCTGATATATTGAAGCTTGTTTCATTTTACATTCTATTTAACTGTTAACAATTGTATATAATAGCGGTCAAAATCTGTAACTTCAATACAACTTATCACACAGCTATATAAGTTCTTTTTGGACTGTAAAAATATTTTTAAGAATTATATTGAATATATTTATTTAGGTTTAGGTGTATTAATACAATGTATTTTACAGTACCAAAATTTATTTTATGGTGTCTTCATTAATTACAAAATAAATATCACACTATAAGTAGTGAGTTTTAATAAATACAAGGTTCAAAATTCTGTAGTCTGAAATAATTAGTTCTATAATAAAGTAGTTGTGTATTAATTAGTTAGTAGTTTATTAGTAAGTATAATAGTATGCTGTGGGTTAAAATTGTGTCATGGGTAGAAAAAAAAGTCGTTGGGCCGCGAAAATTGCATTTTATACGTTGGGCTATCAGGGGGCCTAGCTCCCGCATTTTTATATAAGAAAACAGGGGGCATATGCAAAATTTCCGAAAAATCCTTATGGCAAGTATGCCCCTAGGAAAATGTAAAGGAATGTGTCGCGGATCTTGTGGCGAGTTCTAGTTACAGGAATCTTTGCAAGTGAGTAGTGATGAGGGTTCTGGTATGAACTGAAACTGAATGATCATGTAAACTTTTTGAACGGTTACTAATTTAGTTTATTGAATACCTAAAAATCGAATTAATTTTTTATTGATTTTGTTTTAAAGCAATAAATTATAAAAGAACTTTAAGAGTAGCAAAGTGCCACAATCAAACAATGTGGGGGCGCATTTGCTTACTATGTATAAGCCCATTTAGTAATTTCTAGCTCTAGACTTGCGCTGCTTAGTTCATATAAGTTAGATACTTCGCATACGGCTCCCAAGCTATGGAATTGTAATGTAAGTTATTATTTTACAACAACTAAAGATATCCCTGCAGCAGAACTTAACCCACATATTCTCAAGCTATTCTCATAGCGAATGTGTCAATCACAACAAATAATTAATTAAACTATTGATTACTCTGTGTATTGCTTGCCTAGCGTCACATTTATTAAATATTTAATAATGTCTGGTTTTCTTGGTTTCCCCTTGAAGCGTCTGAAAATATTTTATAAGTATAAAGTAGTTCACAAAAAATATAGTTATACCATCCTAATAAACGTATTGATTAAACATCGACAACTGTCTGTAAAATACACTACTCAAAATTTCTGAATTAGGTTGCAAGATAGCTAAATACATTTTCTAGTATACAACAAACATGAAATTTTTCACAGGATATATAGCCTATGCTAACCAAGTTATATAATGCCTTCTATGCCTATAACTACGACCAACTACTAATAATTAAATACCTACTACATAAAAAATACTACTGGCACTAAATGCTATAGTACTACATATAGGCAATCAACAAACTAGCAACGTTTGTGACCACAAAATGTATAAAAATAAGTGTGGACATCCGCTCCATTATATGAAATCCACCAACTTGAATTCCAATGTTTGGAACTGATCGTATTTCGCGCGAGATTTCAAGATCAAACTCATTCTTTACTATAACCTTTATTTTCCCCCAGCGAATTGACTTGCTTAGTTGGTCTGATAGCTTGAGACAGATTAAAACAGCATTCTTGTAATTCGTGACCAGTTCAGGAATTTGAAATGCTTTCTCATACATGACTGTGTAGCATAAAATGGCTATAATTGCAATGAAAAAGTTGAAAGATGCAAGTAGAGGAAATTGGTTATGAAATTTAATAGCGCAAAACAATCCAGCGATCGTCATGGACAGGACCAGAATCTTAAAAGCAAATATAACAGTTGAATTGCTTTGATTAAAGAGCTGAGTTAGCATCTTTATCTTGCGGCACTCTTGAATTGCATCTTTGATTCTGTCTTTTCTTGGTGATCCAGGCTCCTTAAATCTGTAATTGCAAAATGATTATTATTGCATCTTGGGCTTCATTTGCAGTTTAATTTTTTTTAAATAAGATTTTTTTGCATACACGGTTAACTTTGTTATCCCTGTTTTGAGCCGCCAGGTAGTGTTTTCAAGAAACAGTGTATGCATGTATAAGCAAACGGTCGAATTTGAGAATAAAAAGAATAACGTGAAAAATTCGAATACACCACAAATAATGTACAATGTAACAGATTGGGAATCAAATATTCGGAAGTACAGTTGAGGTCGTGTTGAGTCACTTAGGAGAAACAAAATATCAAAAATAATGGTTCCAACGAGCATATGCGGCAGAAATATCAAAAATATTTCTTGTTTTGAGAAACTCTGAACATTCGAGTAGTGTAACTTTTGTCTTGGCTTTGCTTGTTCCACAATTCCATTCCAAACAATAACGATCTCGCTCGCATGTCGACGATGCTCCCAAATAACTTGTAGCATATTACAATAACTAACCACAAAAATAAAATGAACTGAGAGATGACTCAAGTTTATTTGCTCATTGGGTTGACGTATTTCGTTGACAAATTGGATACAAATGTATAGAGTGCATACAGCAAAAACTGCTATGAAAATATGCCACAAGAACGACTTCCAGACCGAGTTATGTTTGGAGATTTGTCTAGTTTGAGTATCGAAATTAAAAGGAATGAGGCAAAGAATGGAGATTAGTTGCATAGCAACGAAGTTTCCATTCATTTTGATACTACGTATTTGCGTAAATTCCTACTTATTATAGAGTTTTGGTTTGGCTGGAAATTATGTGGATGACGGCGCAAAGGCTGTGAAAAGAATGAAGAAGCATAAAATATTTCCACAAAAGCTTGGCATTTCTATGAATCGTAATACATAACTACCTAAGTTTGTCCCTAGGTTGATTTTATGAAAGAAGTATGGTAATGGAATGTGTTGCTTACTTTGGCATTTCTATGTTATTGATTTTTTGACTGCCAATCCATTAATGCCTGAAAGTTCTCACGAGGATCGATGATGCACGGAAAAACCTGCGGGCGTATTTGAAAACTGATAATTCTAATGTGATATACTACTACTACTTCAGGTTTTTTCAAGTCAGCAATAAAATGACATTATTCTTGATTATTGCTCATTGCGCTGATAGCTTAACAATATCCTTTGATTTGCGTTTTGTGTTGGGGGCCACCGACCATATTGTAATTGTATGTGAATTGAGTATAAATAGAAACTATCCAAGTGCACTAAACACTGACGTGACATGCTCCTTGTTAAAAATAAAAATAATGGAAGCGTAGATTTAATTGAATTTTTTTCTAGTTAGCATATCTAAATATACCTAGTCTATTACAATTGATTAATGTATTAAAATTTTATAAAATTTGAGCTGTGAACTGTACGATACTTTATATAAAGTGCTTTAACGAAGGAGAATGTATGTATGTATATAGGTACTATCCTACAGATAGCATAAGTTCTCGCAGTTATACAACTTGTTTTTAATATTGTGAGCCACAAGGTTGTCTCAATCAAGTTACAAGTCACAAACACTAACTTTATATTCAAAGTGGCGCCATAAATACTGACAAAGATTGAAGATACGGTAAAGACTAGTAACAGTGTTATCCCGGTGATTGTGGTAGTGGGAAACAATCAATCAACGAGAAATAGCCGCAGTCCGAAAGTTTTATTTCATTTAACTACTCATCGATGATTACCGTTCTGAAATTCCATGCTAAAAGGTTTGTCATGATTCGATTCAAATCAGAACTCGTTCAAACGATTTGATGAGTTTCAAATTGATTTGATTCAGGGTTTTGCTAAAGCGATACAAATATTTTGATTTCGATTTATAAACTGTTTGACTCAAAAAATTCGACATTGAATTTATTTCAAGCCGAAAGTTGTCTAATTTTTTCGATTTTATACAGACTTTTTCTAAATTTAACTCAATAAAATTTCAACATCGATTCGATTTTACGATTTAGACTTGACAATTTTTAGGACGATTAAAATTTGGATTCGATTTGGCAAATAATGCCTCGTGACGAACTTAAAGTAGTCGTGCGTCATAGTGCCAATTGAAATATTGTTGTCATTTTTCCCCACATTGATACATCACTTTTGTCCAAGGACGTCAAATACGTAGGCATTTTCCATTAAGTCCGATCGGAGTATAAGGATAGGATAGACACATGTTTTGGCTTTATTTCCCCTTGGTCTGCTAAGCCTAAATTATATCATGAATCATGGCATCCACGCGCTCATACATTAATTGATTTATTTACATTTAGGTAGTCCTTCAACACTTTTCAGTTTTCAACTGGTCACATTGTCAGTATTCTTATTTCGTAAATACACATATGTGGTACATAATTATAGATATACATATTCATACAAAAGCAAAGGTCCATTACTGAGCACTTATTTTGGCTTTTAAAGTTTGCTTTAAAAAAAAATAAATGTTTAATAAAATGAATGGAAATATTTCATAAAAGCAAACAAAAGTATACGATTTATTTTAAAAAAGTCACTTTTTCTTTGTTTTTTATCTTGATTTTACAGAGAAGCGCCTTCCTATGTAAGTTATATTTTGTAGACTTACCTGTTTGAGATATTTTTTCTTTGGGATTGCTGGTCATTTTGTTATAAACACCATTTTCACCTTTTAACATTACTATAAAAGCTTTAAGTGTTGCTTGGTTTTAAACTATTAGGTATTTGCATTTAATTTAAAAGCCAGCGGATATGATATAATGTAATTAAATGTTGGTAAAAAACAGAATATAGTAATACATAATACTGTATAGTATATATCATAAGTAGTATAGGAATCATAGTAGCACTAGTGTTTTTACTGAAATCACATGAAAAGATATAATTAATATTTTTCACCTAAGCACATGCAGTAATTTGTCCACTTAATGAATTACTAGAAAAGGTGAAATCAAAATGTGGAATCCATCAGTGACCTGCTTCAAGCTACAAGTTATGACGATTTTGATTTAATCGATGTTTTCGGAGTAATTACTTGGTTTTAAGGATTTTCGCGAGAAAGCCAACAAACTTGCTGACAAGTGCCAATTTATTGACGACAGTACAGTCATTCCAAAGCTTAATCCAGACACCATCACTACCACATTGTCGTTGAAAGGTTCAAAAATTAAACAAATCGTGTGTAAAAAGCCAAAATGACCCATATCCGTTTGTAGCTAAAAACAATATCTACTATCTGCAAAAATATTTAAATATTTTTTAAGAGCATTTAAATAAAACATTTAACACTTTTTAAAAATATAGAATCAGACATTGTTGCACCTTCTCAAAAAGATGGAATTAGAACATTTTGTATCTTTTCGAAAAGATGGAATTAGAACATTTTGCACCTTCTCGAAAACATGGAATTAGAACATTTTGCACCTTCTCGAAAACATGGAGTTAAAGCATTTTGCACCTTTTCGAAAACATGGGGAATTAGAACATTTTGCTCCTTTTCAAAAACATGTAAATAGAAAATTGAACATTGTTGAAAAATATAAAAATAGAACCTTTTACATTTTTCCAAAACTCGTAATTAACATTTGACGCATGTTCCTCATTTTGTTTCTATGACATAGCTCATTTAGGTTGTAGCTTAAATTGGATATGGGTCATTTTGGTTCTTCACAGACGATATGCTTGCACTTATAGATAAGGTAAAATATTTAGGTCCTATGGTTTTTTTTCAAGGTTGCAGAGTAATGGACGAATTTACAAATAAAATTTCGCTTCTCTCAAAAGAAATGGAAGAGAAACTTGATTACTACAAAACACGAGTTGGAAGAATCGCTCATAGTTTAGTTGTGAAAATGGACGAAATAAACCATTCTTGTGGAATTAATTGTAATCGAAGTAATAACTTCGGCAATGTAATGTCACTACCAGTCCTGTGCGGAGTAGACTGTATTAGTGTTGAAGAATGGGAAATTTCACAGTTCATTTGAAACTACATTGAGAACAATGGGTTAGTTAAGGAGGAAATTTTTAAAATATATCTGACCGCCAAAAATATTATTGACGTTCAACCGCAACGAACTGCGAAATGAAAATCTGTTTTTGGCCTTCGACTTTAGTTGTTTACATTACAAGTAGTAATTAATTATGTGTTCTATTCCAAGCACAAACATGTCTTGTTATAATTACTGTATAACCTTATTAGAATTAGTAGAAACATTGAAGCAGAAAGCAAGCTAACTAGTTTTAAATTTAGAATTCTTATATATGTACTGCTTTTAGTTTTACTCTGACATATATATTTTTGCGAGTAATGAAATTAAAATCCAGGACGGCGTTAAACGATAAGGACGGCAGTTAATTTGGGGCAACTGCAAATTATTTCCATACAATCTGTTGCTCTTACATATACAAAAAATAATATTATAGGTTGGTATTAGACACAATAAAACGTTTGGGAATATTTGAGTCTCAAAATTATAACCTATGACCTACTTAAAATAAAATTAATCTGAAAAAAATACTAATATTAGGTTTTACAAAGTTCCAACTCCGTATACATATCTTACAAGTGAAGAATCAAAATGACCCATGTCTATTTTTGACCAAACACAAAACTACTTATCTAAAAAAATCAAGAGCTAAAAGCATATAAATTTAGTGTTTTGGTGTTTACAAAAATTTAGAAATAAAACCATTTGTACTTTTCAAAGTCATGCAAAATGAAACAGCTACATTTTTTCAAAGAAAAAAGAAATTATTAAAACTTTTGAATGCTCAATAAAGTACTTTACATGGTTTAGTTACGTAACCGTAACCCATAATATTATATATCGATTACCAAATAAAACTATATCCTATCTCTTATATTATGATCTGCAATCGTAATTTACGAATTTTTAAAACGAAAGGAATTTATAAAGTCTATATGATATTCAGGATAGTTGCAGAATTACATGTACAACTTTTAGGGTAATTACATACATGGACGTACTAAATATACATGTATATTACATAACGTATTTTAGGAACTTAAAGGACCTATATATCTAATTTAAGCTAAAATCAAAATGAACTATGTCCTTAAAACAAATTGAGAAACGTATGCGTGAAATGTTAATTTAAGAGTTTTTGAAAAGTGTAAAATGTTTCACTTAGATAGTTTTAGGGCAGCAAAAATGTTTTTGAAAAGCGCAAAATAATTCTGTTTATGAAATACATTTTTTTCTATACGTACCTCAACTGACGGATTACTATTACACAGAAAGTTTCAATTATCTAGACTGATTCTGGAATTTTTAATAAAATTCTAAGCAAAAAAATTATTTGTGGACTTGTCCTGTTTTGTCAAGAAATTAAACACTTAATGTGAATTAAAAAAAATTTGAAATTAAATTAAATTTGTTAGGGGTAAAATTAAATTTTTTACATGTTTAAATATTTTCTTCAGTTAAAATAATAACGCCCGTGAATACTTTTGCTTCTACAAACTACGAAAACACTCAAAAACAAAAGTTAAATCAGATGTGCATGTTTTAGGCTGACTTACCCCAGTTAAGTGTGCTAAAATACTTTTAGCAGACATATTCTATGTTGCCAGAAAACGATATTTTTGATATTTTTAAAAATAGCTTTGATCGAACTTTGACCTTTAAAATTCAGTAAAGTAACGTATTAACTAGGTAAATATTACCCGTAACGCATGGTATCTTATTGAAAAAAAATGAAATCATTCCGTTTTGGCAAAAACGTCTTCATATAATATTATATTTAAAAGCCTTACCTACCTGTCACATAAACAAGCTGTTATTTATTATCGCACAAAACTTTAAATGATCTATAAAATTAGGTTTGAGTAAACAATACAATAAATTTACGACCAACCTAAAGGTGTATTTAATAATCCACAAAATAAACTCATCTGCGCCATTCGGAATATGTAGTAATTTTATTTCCTTCTTGATAAATTGTCACCTTGCAGTACACACGTTTTTCATATTTTTTGCATATAAAATAAATGACAAAAGTTTTACACATGCAAACATGGGAAGGTCCATTAGTAATGTCACCCACAAATTACAACTCTATTTGTACCCAATATCCCAAAAACCCATCACTTAAACAAAGTGTAAATGGCTGTCTGTATCATCAGTTTCTACCTAGATCGCCCCCTCCCCCCCTCAATAAATCATTTACGTGCAATCCCTTAAAAAAATGCAAAATTACAGCTCATTAAAATAAGATAAATCAGTAAATCAGCTTCAGGTACAAACCATATAATATGCTATATGAATATCTTACGTATATTTAGTTTGCTTTATTTTTTGTCAATGACAACAAGCTAGTAAATCACGAGTAAACAATATTAAAATTCGTTTCTGCTCACCCGATACCAGATGCAGATTTTGAAAAATCGAGTTAATTTATCCACTTTTTCCCTAAAACCTATAACTTGATATCGATTAAAAAGTATGTAGGATGATACTATTATCATTATATTATAAAAGGGGTAAAGCAGCCCGCCGTTATATCTGAATTGAGATTTGCAAAGCTTTTAATGTCATCCCATGAACCACAAATACGTTACGTAATAATATTGCACCTATAAATAATAAAACATTTAATAGTACAATTATGACCCAGGTGGGATTTTTACACACCTCGTTACCAATTTTAACTACAGCATAGTTTTAAAATAAACTACCAGTCTTTCTCCTCTGAACCATAAATTAAGCGCAACACTTGACACTTGTACATAAAAAATAAGTGTATTCGACTAAAGTACGATTGCTAAACAGACATTATATTACAATTTATGTTTTTAGACACCTATTTTTTCCATCTCAGAAAAATTAATGAATAGTGATATGTACATTTTTATTTTATTAAATATATTTTTTAATGAGCAAAATATTAAAAGTCCACTTTTATTTGGATAAGGAAAACAACCAAAAATTAGTATTATCCGCATCCTTTGATTTCTTTTTAAATCCACAATATTCAAGTATTTTACTGTTTTTAAAGGAGATGTGGAAAACTAACTTGCTATAAAATGCCAGAAGCGAATATAAAATAATTAATATTAAAACAAAATTCCAAAAATAAATATTAAAGTGACTTAATAAAAAGTAACATATATACACATTACAACACATTAATAAATATAAAACTTTAAGAATAAATAAAAAAAATTAACAGACAGTTTCACTGTGTGACACCTGTATTGTATTGTAGAAATACATTGTTTGAGGAAAACAAATTTATTTTTTCGAAATCTGTATAAATAGATAAAAATAATAAATCTAAAATTAGTTACTTTTATTTTCTAGTGCTAGCGACTTACAAAGATTAACTACAAAAAAATAGAATTACATTTTACAAAAATTCAAATTTTGTTTTTCTTTCTTGATTTTTTTTGGTAGCAAAAACACAATGGGGATTGGAATCATAAGAACTGCAAAAAATATGTCAGCGATGGTTTTGCTTGTTAACATCATAATAATTCTACTCGCAAAGCCCTCGCCTATTTGCGCTGCGTACCCAGTTTTAACTCTTTACAGTGAGGATGGAAAAAGCCTTACAATTTCTGCACGAAACTCTCCTGATTTGAGAGACATGGACTTTAATGACGTCGCCAAAAGCTGCCAAGCGCAGGGATGGTAAGAATGCACAAGTTTAATTTACTCAATATTTTTTTTAGTAATTATTTAACTTTAAAGGGTTTACCATTCATGGTTGATAAATTTACAAATTAATTTAACATGTTTTTTACAATTTTAGGTGGATAGTTTACACCGATTTTAATTACCATGGGGCATTTCAATTGGTTAAGGACACTTACACAGAACTAGAGCATGCTCTCAAAGGCAAAGTGTCTTCAGTCAGGTCAGTCGGATCTTCGGACAACAGTTTGTACAGTACACTCACCCTTTACCAAGGAATCAACTTACAAGGCAGGGAAGACTACTTTTATAAGGACAATTCCAACCTAGACGGAAGCGCTTCATCGCTTATCTTGACGGGAAGTGAACCATGGACCCTTTATTCTGCTTCCAACTTTGGTGGGAACTCAGGCTGCATTGACCCGGACGTCGTGTATGATACAAATCGGCTTACAATTAAGCATATTCGCTCTGTTCGTCGTGGGTGCTTTTAATAGAGATATGTTCTCTTGATTACACTATTACTTTAATTTAAAAATATTTCAGACTTTCCTATAGTATTTAAATTGATTCAAAAATATACTTGAAATTAATTCTATTAAAATGTACACAGTGTATGCACTATAAAATTTCTAATTTCAACTTATAGTCAAATAATTTATAAGCTCTTTAAAATTCAAAATGCATAATTAAAAATGTGATGATTCGATTTAGGCAATAAAATTAAAGCGTCAGCATTCTCAAAACAATTTTTTATCGGAATATTTTTGACTTGCTACACAACAAAATATTGAATAAGTGTATTGATCTGACTCGCTTCTTAAATTGTTTTAATAATTTAGGCCTACTTATTGCCATATATATCATATTGTCTTTTTTTTGTGTTTGTAATTCCATACTTTTTGTTTTTCGAATATGTAATCATAGAATTTATACTATTTAAATCGTATAGAGTGCTACAATTAAATTTGATCATATTGGCCAATTTTTCTTAAATTAACAGTGATACAGTGCAGTGGCGTAGCCAGGATTTTTTCGCGGGTAGGCCAAACTCGTCAAGTCTTTAATCCCTCCCCGCACTTGCTATTTTCTTGTAGGGTTTACTGCAGGTCATTTGTGATTTTTCTGAATAGTAAGGTTTGATGAATAGCACGACATCACTAAAGAGTCGTCCAATATTATTGTACCATAATCGAAGGACATAATAATTATAATTGACTATAATTACGTATCCAAACAATATTATTTGTTTTACATGCTTGTATAATATATTTTCTAAAATTTAAAATAATATTTGGTAATAAAAGCATTTTAATACACATAAAACTTTTAAAACAGATTTTAAAAACAGTTTGTTTACACGTATTTTAGAATTTGCGCAGGGTATTATGATTGGCGGACATAGGCAAATTTTTTTCTGACAGAAATAGTAATTAAACTGATACAACTTACAGTATGATATACTATGATTGTCAAAACTGTCAAAAGCGGGGCTAATATTACTGACAAGGGAATAATTTTAAACGGTACTTCTCAGCTATCTTCACTTAGTATCCAGAGAATAGAGGTTTTTAACAAAACAAAATGGAATTTTCGACTTTTTAAAAACATCTAAAATTACTGTTTAAAAAATGTAATAATTTGAACAAATCAAATTTTGTTAAAACTAAATGAGAAATGTGGAAGATGAAGATAAATGTCCGCCAAATTTCAAAATTTTAATTGTTTTAAACTTTTGCGGGCGAATGTGACCAATCAACTCGAAATGTAATACGTTTATTTTGGATCTGTGATATTTAAAAGAAATCTTATTTTTGTAAATGGGTAGTTTTGAAATTGGGGTGAAAAAGGTAGCCCGACCACATTTATTTGAAGAAATCGCTAATCGCCGACAACGACTCCTTAAACAAAGGAACAAATATTGTGGAAAAAGGTATTTTCTACACTTGTGCCTACAATATATGCTTTACAAATAAACTGAAAATTATATTTTGCATTTTCAACTGTAAGATATGAAATAAAAGGATTTAAATAAATAACAATGAAATGGAGTAAATGCACTATTTCTTGGTTATTCAACTATTTACTGTTGTGTCTGTGATCAACTGCTCAAACAATTCCATTACCTTCCGTTTTATAGTGTAAACATGCAATTATCAGGCTCTGAAACTGCCCCGTCTCCCAATTTTGTATCTTAGATATATGGACGACCTCTAACTGTGCCATAGATATTACAACCATATTATTAGACGTCCATACAGGTGATTCATACATGATTACCAAAAATGTCATAACACTTGTAATGCAATGTGTGCTGCTATTTAGCTTTCTTTATATTACCCACATATCTATTATAATTATATTCTGTGGGTGCAGCTGGAGTAATTTTTTGCCTCTTTTATATGTATTTGGTACGAAGTTGTATTTGTAATATATTGCTTAGTTGTTTTCTTAGATCTTGTATTTCACTTTATTTAAAGTAGCCAATTGGACTGCTTTCTAACCTCAGGGCAATCGCATATAAAATTTTAACTTGCTAACGAACGCAGTTACACTAGACCAACATAGTCCAATAAGTGTTACCTAAATTATCCGTGGGGAATTTGAAATTTCCGTAAATGAATAAACACATAAGTAGCACGCGTTTGAAGTCACACACGAATATCGTCACCCACGACCAGGGTAGGTCACTTAAAAAACGATAACATACAATCTTAAATTTGCGCCATTAAATCCTAATTTTTAAGTTTCCACAGTTCTAAAGAGGTATACAAGGTAGGTGGATGGGTCTAGAATTTTAGTAAATTTAAGTAACACCATTTTGGTACTGCCTTTTCACACGTTTTTGTTAGGCCTTACCTTAAAAATTTGTGATCATGGTTCATTATTTGTTAATTGCGAAGAAATAGTCGGTCTTTAAGGGAAACTTAAGAACAATACAGGCCTAGTAACCCGCATTTTTAATCGTTTAAAATGTGTTTAAAGCGAATCTTCTTAGAACTCTAACCTGCAGTGAACTGCAAACAGACGAACCGACAGACGGACATGACCATTACAATAAGTGCTTTAGCTTAGCATCTCAAACCTTCAACCTGTAATCACTAGGATCTAGGTTAATATAACCTTAGGTCAAGGTCAAGCTAGCAGTTTAATAATTTGTGAATTTGTGTGTCCACTTGGTAAGCACATTCTTGAAACCTTAATTCTTAGTTTTGATTATTGTTATATCCGTATTATCTTCTTTGAAAGTTTAATAGCACTGCAGATTGGCCAGGTTTATAAACAGTTCTAAATTCCAACAGTCCAGTCCAAACACACCTAGATACCCTGGTTACTTCTCAGTGTATAAAAGTAAAAAAATTTCAGTATCATGTGTTACTTGGTGATTATAAGTAATTTAGGTAATATTGAATTTGAAAACTGTATTTTGGTTATAAAAAAAAAATACATACATCACTGTAGGTGACATAAAGTGCAAAACGTTGCGTGCTCAAACGTGTATTTCTAGGTGCGTACAAGAGGTAACGACTTTAGTCAAAGTTTCTAGTGGCCCGGGACATATGCATAATTAATTTCCTTTTTTAGTAAAACCTCTATAATCTGCACGCACACGTTAACAAAGCATAGTTGTAGAATACATTGAACGTCAGGATTAGGAAGTGCATTATCGGGCTTTACACATTAGTTTTAGCACAACAACAATGTAATAATAAAACGTTTTACGTGTTCTATAATAAAACTATTTTTAAATGTCAGCAAGTGTGTTCGAAAGGCAAATACATTTACTGAATATTTGCTCACTAACCATACGAATACAGTTAGTAGCAAATGTCAAAACTTAAGCAGAATAAAGAATAGACGAACCTAAAAGTATTTTAGTTATTAAACTATTAACATGTTAAAGCTATACACGCATGCAACAATATAGACAATTATACCCAATAACAGTTTTAGAGCCAAAATCCTGTAAAAGTGCTTTAGGCGCAACAATTTTCAAAGTAAAGTTGTATATATATTACAAGCTTTGTGAATTTTTGAGGAGCCAAATTATTTTCGTAGTAATTGTTTAAGGACCAAAGTGGTTGTGCTCTGGTGATTAAGCTTTTTTGTGTTGCAAACGCAGACCATGAAAGATATACTTGCGTGACAAAAACTAATTTATGAGAAGTGCGAGCGTCCTAATTGACGACTGTAAAAAACTAAACAGCTGATATATAGATAAATTCGTAAATTAACTGTGTTTTATAAATTTAAGATACAGATATAGCAGCCATTTTAAGCACATGGTATTTAATGCATTTATGAATAACAGTCAAAAACTAAATACTACAATACAGCGTACAAATTTAATAAAAACTTTGTGGGGTACAAACATCATTCTTGCTTTGAACTCTGAAGACGACGGAAATGTCCCTTTTTGGTCCTTGTAAGCAAATTCCGAATTTTTTTTTCCATTTTAGGTTGTAACTGGTACAAAGATTTGCAAGTCTGCCTACAAGTTGTGTCTGCAAGTTGTGGGTTAAGCGTGTCAGGGCTGTGTTTCTGAGGTCTCTTATATTTACCTAATACAACTTTATCTATTTACGATAGCATATAACAACATATCAAAGCTGCTTAAACATGGTTGGAACTAAAAAGTACGACAATTACATAACTTTGGTGGAGTGCCAGTTTGATGTTGTGCACTATGCTGTTTTACCTAAGGTTAATAATAATAATAGCAATCTCATTCCGGGCACGTTGACTTCAGCTAATAGCACTATCAGCAACCGCTGGAATATCTGTGATATGTTGTAAATAAGTTTGACAAGTCTCGCCTTATTACATGCAAGTTGAAGTACATGCTGGTATTTTAGAATTTGCATGAATTCCAATAATAGCTTCAGCCTGTAATAAATACCAGTGCTATAGTTAGATTAAATTGCCACTTCCTTGAAACTCGTAACCACAGTCATAGTCACTTAATAGATATACGCTTAGAGCTTTATTTAAACATTTATTGTGACAGTTTCTCGTTTTTGCTCGCGCATACTTTATACCAAGTGAACAAATCAAGTTTCTAAAATAATAAATCAAGTCATTGTAAAAAAATTGTTCTGCATTGAGCCTATTTATTAGCCTAAGCAGCATTTTAGCAACTTCATGTTGCTGGATCTCCTTGAAATACAATAGAAATACAACAAAAGGTACACAAATAATTAAAATTTTTAACATTTTTGCAATAAACATTAAACCATGTATGTGTGTGTGTTTTGTTAAGTTAAATAGCGTGACATCTTACGTCATTTACATTGATTGGCAATGTTTACTGAGCACTTTATTTTAATGAAATATTCCGAGGATTTCGTAAGGCATTTCCAAATTGGAATTAAAACAATCAAAGAACCGTTCAGTTATGAAATATAAACAACAACAACATTGCACATTATAAAGACTTTTAACAATTAATTTTATAATTATGAGTTTGAAATAGTTTAAATTTACTCCAATAAGGTAGTAAGGGTTTACCCAGCACGCAATGTTACCCATTCACGGTACGCAAATACTTTTGTTGCAATGCCTGGTGAATCACCGCAAACATTGGAGAAGGACGCTATTCCTACTAAATACTTTGTCTTGTTATCTGTAACAGTTAGCGGGTTGCCTGTATCTGCGTCACAAAGCCCTTGCCCAAATATGCCAATGCAAATCTTGTTTGGATTGATTGAATTACCATTTTTGAATGAGTATCGAAGCCTGCAGTTACAGTCATCAACAAGTGGGACTACTACTGTTTGGAGAACGTCTGGTGTTCCTTCGCCCCATCCACTTAACTCCACCATTTGAACGTCAGTTGTAAGATACTCTTTATGGGCTAACATAATTGAATGCACGTGTGTTGTGAAATTAAAAGGACTGTCAACTTTTAAAATAGCAATATCGTTGTTGCGCAATGTATCGTGAGTGGATTTTTCATGGCTTATAATTGTGACAACGCGGCGAACTTGTTCTGATTCTTCTGTTTTGCTTACGCTGTGGTCTCCAGCAATAACAGTCAAACTACATGGAAGTCGTTTGTAAACGCACCATGCACTTGTAAGGACATACATAGAATTATATATAACACCGCCACAAGCAATTGGATTAAATTTGCTGTCTATTTGTCTTGATATTCTAACTGTGTAAGGGTGTTGATTAAGAGTTGCGTCATGACCTCCTAGAACTCTTGCAGTTTGATGCAAACTGTTAAGTTCACTTGAATTAGGAAGTACGCCATGACAATCGACGCTTGTAAATTTACGGCACCCAACTAAAAAACATATTCACTAATCAAACCAATGATTTTAGTTCTGATGATTGTCGGTGTATATTAAACATGTTTAACTTACAACAAGTGTTCCACTGCCAGTTTTTGCATATTTTATTTTGCACTGATTGATTTTCATTGTGAATGAAATCACGCAATGATAAAGAAATCGTGAGCTGTTCTTGAATACGACGAGTTTGTGGAAATAAACGTGATGCTGCGCATATAGTTTGCGCTAGCGTGCCTTCTATTTGTCCTTTGGCTTTTTTCAAAAGATCAGAATTGTATTGATCTTTTGCTGTAATAGCTTTAAAGTATTAAATTTTAATATTAAAAACATATTTTGTGTAAATTTTACATATGCTGCAAAAAAAAAGTAGTAATACCTTAAAAATGTCAACTTACTGAGCTCATTGTCAAAATCATACGCGTGGATGTTAAAATCACATTGTCGACTGAAAAAGTGTTAACATACATAAATAGGCTTATACAGCATTTTTCTGAGTAAAATAAATGTACTACGTTAAAAAAACATTGCAAAAATATGTTTTCTTTTATGTAAGATGTAAGTTAATTACAAATGCACATAGCTTCTAAAATTACAATAAGTACTTAAGTTACTTAAGTTACTTACTTAAAGTTACATTTATATAAAGATTTATACTACATTACATTTAAAAAATGTAACGGCGAAAGCTCAAACCCTAATTACAATAAATAAAATTTTACACATAATAATTTCAGAAACTGTTTTCTCACACAAGCCAATTTGCAAAGGTTTTTTTTAAATTGTTTTCTAACAATTGGCTATTATTAAAGTTTTCCTATGAAGTAGGTTACCGATGCATAGTAAGATACAGTTAGAATATTCTTACAGTAAATACTTGCGAACCGATGTATCAAGATGATGTACTGTAGACAATAGGAATAGTTCTTGGCTGCAGCAGCACAGGTAAGAGTTAGCTGGGTAAGAGTTTTGCTGGTATTAAAGAACAAGTCACGTCTAAGGACAAAAAAAGCGCCAGTACGTGTTGGCAAGATACGATTTCCGCTGGTACTGGTCAGCAGGAAACAAATTATGTGTGCGCTAAGCGATAGTTGCACTCGTAATATTGGGTTGTGCATGAGGTTTGATGGTACTAGTTAGGAGTTTACAAGTTACTTTGAGAATAAAAACTGAATGAGTGAGCGAAGTACAAGTTTTGCTTTTGTACCATTATGCATCATAAAAATTACGTTTGTGAAAGAGCTACGCAAGTACATGTCTTTTGCCAGTAGGTTTGAAACTGTTTTGAGTTGACTTTATGTAAGTAGTGCCAGGGCAAGTTGACAAATTGTGATGATAAGCGTGGGCAAAGTTTGAACGGTGTTGTTATGAGTAGGATCTGCAATAATTAAATAGGTACGAGTTCGCTAGGTACGTGTACTTCTATACCGAGAAGTGCATGTACGTTTGGAATCAAAAGAAAGGATTTTGTTAATCAAATTAGTTGTATTTTAACACTAACAAACTTTTTAAAACTGAGTAGTTTTGCATGACCTTCTGACGACTTGATAAACAGACAGGCACAAAAAATCATTTCAATGGATGATAACGAGCTGAAGCTCGAAATTAAAAAAACCCAGTGCTTCGCGCCGTATTTGGCGACCGTGGGCCCAACGTGGATGCTGAGCTCAAAACGAAATGGTGGTGGTCACCGGTAAACAATGTTTATGTGGTAAGACTAACATATAACCATTGCAGCTAGTGACCGTGAAAACTGAATAAGTACAGGTTTTGCTAGTGGAAATGGACAGGATACGAGCAGTGCTGGTACGATTGGGTTCAATAGTAATACTAAACTTACAAGGGTGCTAGGTAAAAGGTATAGTGGTACACGTAATGCAATGCTGGTATGAACAGGCTACGCAATAGCTAAAAATCCGGCGCTTCGCGCCAGATTTGTCGACCGGGGGCTGGCCCGAAGTAGATGCTGAGCTTCAACAAATGCGCAACACAATTTATGTTACGCTAAAAGATGATATTAGATTTATGAAAGCTCCCCTACCATCAATAAGCCATATACGAATGTGCGTAGCATGTAGTTAAATATAGCTGAATAATGTTAACAAATTGCACTATTCACAAATGACGTCATTTATAGAGGCTCTTCTACCATCAATAAGCCATATATGGAAGTACGTGGCATGTAGTTAAATATAACTGAAAAATTTGTTAAAATTGCCTAATTCACAAATAACGTCATTTATAGAGCCTCCTCTACCACCAATAAGCAATTTAGGAATGTACGTTGCAAGCAGTTAAAAAAATAATAATACTTCGATAAAGGTATTTATAAACGATCTGTGTATGTATTCTTGTAACACCACTGCGTTCAAAGTATCTATTTGCCTAATTTTCAAACAAATGCAGAGCGGAACCCTAAAATAGTGATATTTGGATGACGTCATTTATGGAAGATCCCAGTATGAATACTGGAGGCATTCCATAATATGGGTACCCGTTTACCTCATTTTAAAACTAAAGACAGGCGGGATACTTGAAATATTATTATTTAAACAACGCCATCTATGAACGATTTCCGTATAAATACTAAAAAAATCATATGTTGAGGTCATACGTCTACCTAATTTCTAAACTATTTACAGTGGGGATCTCTAAAATAGTAAAATTTGAATGACGTCATTCACGGACGATCCCCGTATGTAAGCTTGAAAATTCAATGTTAAGTATATAAGTTAACTTAATTTTAGAACTAAAGGCATGTGAATTTCTAAAACGGTAAAATTTGTATGACGCCCTTTATAGACAAACCCTGCATGCATACTAGTAAAATCTTATGCATGTCAACCTAATTTCTAAACCTATGACAGTGGGGATCCCTAAAAAAGTAAAATTTGTATGACGTCATTTTTGGACGATCCCTGGATGTATACTAGTAAAATCCTATGTTAAGGATATATGTTAACCGAATTTCTGAACTGTTGACAGTAAGGATCCCAAAAATAGTAAAATTTGTATAACGTCATTTATGTACGATCCCTGCATACATACTAGTAAAATCCTATGTTAAGGATATATGTCAACCGAATTTCTAAACTTATGACAGTGGGGATCCCTTAAATAGTATATATTTTTATGACGTCATTCATGGACGATCCCCGCATGCATACTAGTAAAATCCTATGTTAAGGATATATTATGTCAACGGAATTTCTAAAATTGTGACAGTGGGGATCCCTAAAATAGTAAAAATTTATATGACGTCATTGATGGAAGACCCCTGCATGCATACTTGTAAAATCCTATGTTAAGGATATATGTCAACCGAATTTTTATACTTATGACAGTGGGGATCCCTAAAATAGTAAAATTTGTATGACGTCATTTATGGACGATCCCTAGGCTGCATTGGTAACGTCTGTAAAATGATGAGGAAGGAGAATTTCGAATGCCTGAGCTGGTATTCGAAGAGTGGACCCCCGTCATGAGAACGAATATTTTCCAATTTTACATTTCAGTGTCAAACCAACGACCACTATACTAGTCTGCCCTGTGAACGTACATATGTCAGCAGTACATTTACTTGTAATGGATATTGGTGAAAATTTTCCATGTGTATTTCTAACGGTGAAACTTGACAAGCTCTCAGCTCCATATGTACCTTCCATGTATTTTCAGCCCTTTTTTTTTATCTTGAAACATGTATTTCATTCTTTGTCAGTTTAACTGTTAATTGCGAACAAACTATACATTCAATAATAACCAAAAACTATACAGCACTTCTCCCTCGCTTTTCTGGGCTAATAAAAGTTGTTTCAATTTAAAATCTTCAAAAATGCGACCTGTAGCGTGCGACCAACACCCCTGGGACAGACAGACAGACAGACGGACAGCAAACACCAGACCAATAGATGCTTGCTCAGCATCTAAAAAGGTTCAAACTGGAAGGATACGATTAGTATTGATGCAAATGGGCTTTTGCACGAGTTGTTATGACTATTGGTAGTAGGTGAATTACAAGTGAGCTTGGCAGAAATAGCACCAGTAAAAGTGGGATAGGTACGGGTTTCTCTAGCACCAGTGGGCAGGGGAAAAGTGATTTGTAGAGTGGTGTTACAAGAGAAACGAGTGAAGAATTATTCAAGATTTATTGTTTAATTTGAATAATTAAAAATCAACAAATTATTGATTTAATTTTTGATGAATAGTGAAATTTAATTACAATCTGATGAACTGTAATGATGAAGCATAGGAAAGGAGGAAATAGCAATGAGCGATTGACTAAACGACAGAAAATATTGACAGATCTGCTTGAGGCTTGGAAAGTGACAGACGTCATTGCTTTTCCTCTGACCTGAGATTCTCATGATATTGTTAAAATTAGAATTCAATGAAATTTGGAATGTGACATGTGGTCATGCTTTTCCTTCGCATTGTAATTCTCAGTCCTGTTATGGTGAAAAGTGAACTGCTGAATAAATCGCTAATATTTATTTTTATTTAAATATTACTACGCTACGTTGTAATATTTATTGCACAATTTATCGTCTGTGGCGACACTTGTAATTTATAGTCGCTTACATTTGGGGGCTCAACCGGGATCCTGAAAACTGGGGTCCCGTCCTGATTTGACTAAATCAAGCAAAGCACTGCCTGGGGCTGTGCCTGGATCCTCTGCTTGGATCAAAATTTTACTACTTGACTGTTGCAAATTGGTGAAAATGGATGCTGAAAATTTTACTGGCCGAGATCGGAGCATGAGGTTCAACATCGGACATCCATCCAGTTGTTTGGGTTTTCCAAGGCCCGATGATGCTTCGGGGAAGGATACAAACAAGGTTTTGGGGGATAAATCCACTGTTGCGCATACTCTTACTTGTGGTCAGTATATTTCATCCTCACACACTAAATTTACTGAGATGCAGAAGATGCAAAAAATAAATCATGGTCAAAAGATTGAATGGGAGCGTGAGTTAGAAGCGGAACTTTCACGCCTTGAAGAAGCTCACTTCGCGCGCTTACGGGAGCTTGAAGTCCAACGATATGAAGGCCAGCGCCGTCGTGCTATGGACAGATTGGAAAGAAGTCGCCGTAGCGCTTCTCTTCGTTTTGTTTCTGGATCTATGGCTGCGTCTACAGTACACCATGAGGGTGCAATTTATACTCGGGGCTTTGTGCCACAGCCAAAACCACCTGCTTGTGTGCCGGCGGAGCGCGCGCGTTCCAGCGCAGCACTACATTTACATCACATACCTGGGCCGATGGAAGGACATGATGTATCAGTTATTGTTTCTGACGGTGGGGGAAGATTAGATGGTGCTGCATTCCCGAATCTTTCAAGTATTTTTCCTGACGGTGGGGGAAAACTGATGCAATCCGAATTTTTGGAATTTAAATCAAATGCAAAGACTGAGTCAAGTCAAAATACTACTTAATCAATTCATGAATCTGAAGGTGCTAAAGAAAAATCAGAACTCAGCTTTTCTGAAATTCAACTTTCTTTTGAAAATAGCTTTTGTTCCAACGGAGGTTCAATTTTATGTTCAGATCAGACACACGCTGCCAGCTGCGGTGTACATAAAATAAATCGTTTATCTGACAATGTTGCGATGAAAAATAAGGAACATCGTGAAACTGATATTGAATTAGTAGCAGGTTTGGATCAAGATCAAGGCAACAAAGTTTTCTGTGGCGGTGGAGGGAAAAGTAAGCTGCTCGACACGAGTGTCAACGTTTGGTCACGTAAACTGCTTGATGTCATTTATCCCGATTTGATCGAAGTGACGAATGTGACTACAAAAATAAGTACACAACAGGGAGATATAACATTGATTTTCTGGATGTACCGGGGAACACATGATCCTGGAGGAACTGAACCTGGCTGTCTCAACTTGCTGCTCCTGGCTGACGCAAGGAGTCCAACTTTGAAGCTCACTGTTTCGTTACTTAAAATGATAAGGAAAATAATTATTTTCCTTATGGGGGGAGAAATGTTACAAGAGAAACGAGTGAAGAATTATTCAAGATTTATTGTTTAATTTGAATAATTAAAAATCAACAAATTATTGATTTAATTTTTGATGAATAGTGAAATTTAATTACAATCTGATGAACTGTAATGATGAAGCATAGGAAAGGAGGAAATAGCAATGAGCGATTGACTAAACGACAGAAAATATTGACAGATCTGCTTGAGGCTTGGAAAGTGACAGACGTCATTGCTTTTCCTCTGACCTGAGATTCTCATGATATTGTTAAAATTAGAATTCAATGAAATTTGGAATGTGACATGTGGTCATGCTTTTCCTTCGCATTGTAATTCTCAGTCCTGTTATGGTGAAAAGTGAACTGCTGAATAAATCGCTAATATTTATTTTTATTTAAATATTACTACGCTACGTTGTAATATTTATTGCACAATTTATCGTCTGTGGCGACACTTGTAATTTATAGTCGCTTACAAGTGGTATTGCCTTAAAGAATTTAAACAATTTTTATTTGCAAAATGTTTAAGTTATAGCATAGGGTAGCATGGGTCATAAAAGAATAGTAATTTAGTTGACGTTGTTTATTGTTGCTGCTATCAAACAGTAAAAATAATATAAACTATATTCATAGATTAATTTAATTAAAAGTTCAAATTTAGTAACACTTTTAGCATACTCTGGTATTTATACAGTAATTATTTGGGTTGCGTCATTTATGGATAATCCCAATAAAAACGTGTAAAATCATGTGACGTTATTTTTATACCCTGCTAATAATAGAGTAATGAGGTATATTCCAATAAAGTACTGAGAATGTAGGCTACGTAATTTATAGGTTCTGCGATTATGAGTGATGATTTTGACGACTTCATTTAGGAAGGACCCATCCCAATAAAACCATAATTTAATTATTTTAATTGTATGGTTACGCTGGATTTTTGAATTAATACTTTTTTTCCACATTCCTTTCCCCGCTATCGTGTATATAAGTGTTTGATACGTCGTTACACGTGTAATGCAAAGAGTTTTGCTATTTCATTTATTTTCCCTTCTCCCGCTCTCATTCCCTCATATCTATCGTAATCTTAACCTGTGGGTGCAGCCGGAGTAATTATTGCCTTTTCTACTGTTTATAGATATTTTATTAGAAGTTATATTTGTAATGTTGTTTTAGTTGTTTTTGAGAATTTTTAATTTCACTCACTTTAAGCTTACCCACCTAACTGCTCGCTCCCCCTTGCACCCGGATGTTTAAAGTCGCTTGCTGACGCTGCTGACATGGTACTACTATAGTGTTACATAGCTCACCTTGTACTGCAGTTACACGCTTTAACTGTATATTATTGCGTATACCTATACAAGGAGCGGAATTAGGGTCGTGCGGAACTAGCGTCATCCAAGTTCATGTTAGGTCACTTCGAAATTGATGACACGAAATTTTAACGATATAGTTATTTATAAAGCGCTGAAAAGGTTGACAAGTTAGGTGCGTGGAACAAAAAAATTAGTAAATTTTGCTGACGCCACTTGTAAACGTGCCTTTTACTCGTTTGCGATACTCATTGTTTCCATTTACTTCAGTGGTTTTTGAAATTGGTCCATTCAACCATTAATGGTGGGAAAATAGTCAATTCAAACAGAGTAAAAAAACAATACAGATCTGCCTGCTTGCGTTTGTGATTGTTTAAAACTAGTTTTAAGAATTGCTGTGGCTGAGCAAGTAAATGCAGAGTCAAAGAGTGGCGACTGAAGGCCATCTTCATGTTAAAATTTGAATTTTTTACCTATTTTTTATATTTGTATGAATTAATGGCATTTTTGGAGAAATGTAAGTTGTAGAAGGAAATTAAAAAAGCCATATGTTTTAAATGTAAAGTGTAAAACGTCCGAATTTCGTATTTGTGGCGTTGTGTGTTAGGGAATGGAAATTTGGGAAGGTTCTGGATTGTCTGTGTGTAGGTATGAAGGGACGTGGTTTTCCTTTGTAGGTTTAGTCTCACGGCGGACACGGACAGGAACGGACACAGAAATAATATCGTCCCAAAGTTTGATTTAATCTGAGTTTGTTTGTGATTGACGAGATTGCTGTCTTCTCTCAATCACTGATTAATGTATTAAGTGTTCGATTGATTGGTGTGAAAGATTTATAAATAGTTATTTTTAGTTTTATTATCTAAAATACCGTGAGACCCGTAGTCTGACCCACTACGTATGTTTTGTTCCATCGTGCATCTTACTTACTCAAGGAAATTGCCATCGCATCGGACTGCATCATTAATTAAAGTGACATTGGTGACCTTTTTATGGCGATTAACTGTAAGTGCATAATTTGAAGAAGGAACTTTTAAGAACAGGAAATATCGAAGAAAAAAGTTAGGTTAAAGTACTGTGCCCTATTTACACGGGTACATGTTGGTCCTTACGAACATCGGATCAGTTCTATGAACGAGCTGTCCAGAGTGGAACTTTTTTACTGTTTGTGTGTGAAAGGGATATTACTGTGTCAAGCCATTGTTTCTTAAATCTCTTAAGACAGTAAACATTGACATTTAATTTGACACTAATATTTCATCGAAGTTCTGTTTGAGTGTTTCACCATGAGTCAAGACGGTAAAAAGAATTCAAACGACGATGAGTTGGGACGTGGAAAACGAGACAAAAATAAGCCAGATATGTATGGATCATGGCAGACTTCCACACCGAAGGAGGAAGATGTTAAGGGTACGGATGGCCATGATTCCAATTTGTTTGGCGGATTACGTGGGCTCTCTGAAATTCGCAAGTCTCACCATGGTTTTTCGAGACAGTGCCAAATCCAACGCTAGTTGCCGATCAGCAGAGATTCAAGCCGAACGTAGGAAAAGGGAGCTTGATCTCAAGGCAGCCGAGGAGCTACAAAAATTGAAACTGGAGGACCTCAAGGTGGCTTAAGCGATTTTAAAAAATCAAAAGGACATGGTCCAAAAGAAGTAGGATTTTGCCAAGGCAGACGTAGATTTGGAGCTTGAGCAGTTCAAAGTGGAAAATGAAGACGACAGTCAGGGAAGTCAGACCAGCGAAGATGAAGATGGCCATGATAATAAGGAAAGAAGTAAGCATATTAGGAAGTGGATCAAGACGTCTGAGGGTGAGCATAGTTCTGTTTATACTTATGATGAGAATGATCAGCCCATACTTAATTCCACTTCGCGTGACATTTCAAATTCCAATCCCAATCCTGTCGACCAGTTGGCACAGGCGCTGACTGATGCCATCACTCGTGTCAACGCTGGGTCCACGACTCATTCAAGTCATGGCCCTTCAAATAGGAATATAGATCAGTTTATGGCCCGACAGTCTCTCTCAAAAGAATTGCCATCTTTTTCGGGAAGTCCTCTTGAATGGCCATCATTTATTTCCGTGTTTCGTAGAACCACAACCTCTTGTGGTTTCACTGAAGAGGAAAATATAAGCCGACTTCAAAAGTGCCTGACGGGTAGAGCTAAAAAGTCAGTGCAGTCTCTCCTCATTAGCTTCTCTAATGTGAATGAAATTCTGCGGACGCTGGAGCGAAGGTTTGGGAGGTGCGAAGATATAGTTAAGTCATTCATAGCTGAAGCAAAATCCTTACCTTCAATTAGGGAAGAGAAGCCTGAAACTGTAATGGAATTTGCTGATACCGTCCGAAATCTGGCCACAACCATGGTGGCATTAAAAAGTGATGGCCATCTTCTCAATCCTCAACTGCTTGAAGAAATGGTAGCCAAAATACCTACCTCATGGAGAAGAGATTGGGGAAAATTCCTGAGTGCTAGACCAGGGCTGATCAAGTTGACGGACTTTTCCAAGTAGTTGGATAAGAAGGCGGACGAAATGAGCTTTATTTCTACTCCCACAGTAGCCACGCCCCTCAGGAAGTGGGAAATAGGAAGGCCATCAAAGCCGGAGGCGGTGCTTGCTGGCATAGCTCAAGAAAATGAGGAAGAAAATGGAAAGAATTTACTGACATCAAAGTCAAAGCCGAATGAAGGAAACAATAATGGCAGTAAAGATGAAAAAGCAAAACTACAGTGTATGTTCTGTGACAAATCCAATCATGGCATTTTGAAGTGTTTTGCATTCTCCAAATTGAGCCAAGACGACAGATGGAAATAGGCAGTGGAGAAGAAAATTTGCTTTTCATGTATAAAGAAAGGCCATCCTATCAAATTCTGCAAGTCCGGCCTCAAGTGTGAAGTAAAGGACTGCAAGCGTAAGCACAACACCTTGCTTCACAAACCTGATAATGACCCGCCCAGTGAGGACCCACTCAAGAAGGAGAATACTGCAGATAAGAAGAATGATACATGTGCCTATGCTTCTCATGGCAAAAATATTTTTCTAAAGATTCTTCCAGTTGTTCTTGTGGGTCCACGGGAGGAAGTGCCGACGTACGCTATGTTGGATGAGGGATCGACGGTGACTCTTCTGGATTCTAGGATGGCAAATGAACTTGGACTTGAGGGGGAAGAGTCAACATTTTCATTTCATGGCATTAACTACAACTCTCGTCAAAATTGTGATTCAGAGAAAGTGAAGTTAGAAATCATTGCCATCAGTGGGGAGAGATTTGAGCTAAATAATGTTCAAACTATCAAGAACTTGTCTCTTCCCATTCAGTCAGTGTCATCAAAACATTTGTCAAAGTAGCTACATCTCCAGTCAGCGGGTGCTCAAGAGATGAAAGGAGCAAAGCCATCAATCCTTATAGGGCAAGATCATTGTGATTTAGTGGTGTCAAGGGAAGTTAGGGCTGGACCAGCCAATGCTCCTGTAGTGTCGCTTACTAGACTGGGATGGGTTGTTCATGGACCTTTTTCTATGTACAAGGGAAAAATCGATGGCCATGTTCATTGTGTGTATCATCAGGGTGAGGAAAAGGATCTGCTTTACCAGCTTATTAAGGATTCGTTCTCCATCGAAGCGTTTGGTGTCAAAGTTGTAAATCCGGAGTCCAGATCTAGACAGGATCGTATTGCGAAAGCCATCATGGAAGGGACTACTAAACGAGTTGGAGATCGCTATGAGACGGGATTATTATGGAAGCAGGACTTCAATCAACTTCCTGAAAGTAAGAAAATGGCCATTAAAAGATTGCAGTATACAGAGAGGAAGATGGATCGAGACCCAGACTATGCCAAGCTGTACTGTTTTAAAATTCAAGATTATTTGGAAAAGGGCTACATCAATAAACTGACTGAAAAGAAAAGTGCCATCACGAAACCACGGACTTGGTATCTTCCTTATTTTGGTGTAGTGAATCCCAATAAGCCCGGAAAATTTAGACTGGTGTACGATGCAGCTGCAAAATCTCATGGAGTAAGTCTCAATGATGGCCTTTATACGGGACCCGACTTACTGAAAAATCTTTCAGGCGTTCTCTTCAAGTTCAGGCAACGGAGGGTATGGTTCTCGGCGGACATCAAGGAGATGTTCCATCAAGTGAAAATCCGAGACGAGGACCTCCCTGCTCAGCGCTTTCTTTGGCGAGGACCGTGACCGGTACCGGCAGCCACTCATATCAGATGAACGTTATGATATTTGGAGCTGTCTGCTCCCCGGCCTCCGCTTAATATGTCAAAAATGTCAATGCCATTGAAAACGGAGAAGATTTGCCGCAAGCTACCATGGCCATTATTTATCGTTACTACATGGATGATTATTTGGACAGTACGAATTCGGAGGAAGAGGCGTAGACTCGAATCAAAGAAGTTATACAGTTACATAGTCGTGGGGGATTCCACATCTGTAACTGGATCTCCAGCAGTCCAGAAGTTGTGCGTGCTCTTCCTTCAGAAATGGTAGCAGATGGAATGAAAAAGTTTGATTGCAGTCAGAAAATTCCTGTGAAACAAATTTTGGGATTAAAGTAGGATGCTGAAACAGATGGTTTTAGTTTTACTCTCAAATTCAATAAAGTGGACTCTAAAATTGTGAGCGGAGAAAAACATCCATCAAAAAGGGAAGTCCTTAAGTTAATAATGTCTATCTTTGATGTCCTCGGGTTTGTGTCTCATCTAATTATCAAGGGCAAAATTATTTTGCAAGAAATCTGGGTTTCTGGAATCGGGTGGGACGCAAAGGTGACTGATAAAATTCACATTAAATGGCTAATGTGGATCCAGGAGCTCCAGGCATTAGTTCATTTTCAAATCCCAAGGAGCTATCTGCCATCATGGTCAAGTAAGGATGTCCTTGAAACTCAGTTGCATATTTTCTGTGACGCAAGTGAGCAAGCGTATGCATCAGTGGCTTACTTAAGATTTAAGAATCGTGAGGGGATTATTCAGATGGCATTTATACTTTCAAAGGCTAGAGTTGCTCCGACAAAGCCAATATCTATCCCGCGAATGGAACTGCAAGCAGCTCTCATGGCCAGTCGGATGTCTCGTGTCATTAAGGACGAACACGAGATTCCAATCAACTCAACTTTCTTCTGGACCGACTCTCGAACTGTCTTCCGATGGCTAAACTCAGAAGCGCGGCGGTTTAGGACATTTGTCTCTCATCGTGTGGGAGAAATTGAGGAGTTGACGGAAGTTAGTCAGTGGCGGTGGATTCCCACGAAGGAAAATGTTGCCGACGAAGCCACCAGGGACAACAAGCCATGTAAGTTTGATTCAGAAAGTCGATGGCTGAATGGACCAAAGTTTCTTCAACTATCAGAATCGGAATGGCCATCATATGATGAAGGTAAAGTGAGTGATCAAGTGCGGGAAGAGGACCTGGAGCTGAAAGAGGAATTTGTGGCTGTCGTCGTGAATTCAGATTCCACTCTTCTAGACATTTCAAGATTTTCTTCATGGCTCCGATTAATACGTTCTACTGCTTGGGTGAATCGTGCAGTGTTTAATTTTGGATCTATAAGAAATTTAAAGATGGCCATCAAAGGTGAACTCACTCCTGCAGAAATGTTTAAAGCAGAAATTAAATGGTCAAAGCAAGTACAATGGGAAAGTTTTTCTGCTGGGATAAAAGCTTGGAGTGATGGCAAAAATGTTCGTAAAGACAGTAGGTTGTTTAAGTTACTACCTATGCTGGACATCAATGGCATTATGAGAGTGAAAGGAAGGTTGAATAATGCTGACGTCGATGTGAGTAGTGATACTCGTCAACCAATAATTTTTCCATCAAAACATCAATATACAAGAATATTGATTCAGCACTATCATAATCAAGCGGGCCATCATGGACAGGAAATGGTAGTTAATGAAATACGGCAGAAGTACTACATTCCTCATTTAGGACAGGCTGTACGAAGTTCCAGGAATTCCTGTCTTACATGTAAAATCAGACAAGCGAGTCCTAAGGTGCCAGAAATGGGACAGCTGCCATCAGTTCGACTTCAAAAAGTTATTCGTCCGTTTACATATACTAGGATGGACTATTATGGGCCAATTCTTGTCACTGTAAAAAGAAGTCATGAAAAAAGGTACGGTGCTCTCTTTACATGCTTGACTACAAGAGCAGTTCATTTGGAAATTGCAGATTCTTTGTCTACCGATTCTGCAATTATGGCCATTCGGAGATTTATTGGAAAAAGGGGCTGTCCTAAGGAAATCTGGTCAGATAACGGAACCAATCTTCGAGGTGCAGATGTCGAGCTAAAGAAAGCGCTTTCGGAATTGGATCAACTCAAGTTGGAAAGTGAAATGGCAGTTCAAGCAATCAAGTGGAATTTTATTCCTCCAGCTGCTCCGCATTTTGGTGGTTCTTAGGAAAGGATGGTGAAGTCCGTCAGAATTGCTCTGAATGCCATTCTAAAAGAAAGGTATCCAAAAATGGAGATTCTTCGAACAGTGTTAGTTGAGGCCGAAAACATTGTGAATAGTCGTCCTCTCACTCATGTTTCTTTGGATCCTGATGACCTGGAGAGTTTAACTCCCAATCACTTTCTCATTGGGACCTCAAGTTTTGCTCAAACTCCGGGAGTTTTTGATGATGGTGATTTTTGGTCAAGAAAACAGTGGAGAGCGGCTCAGTGTCTCATCGATCATTTTTTGGAAAGATGGCTCAAGGAGTACCTTCCAACTCTGTCACGATGGACAAAGTGGCATCGTCAAGAAAGACCTGTTAAAGTTGGGGATTTAGTTTTTCTGGTGGATGAGAATATGCCTAGGAACGTATGGCTCCGAGGAAAAGTTACGGCTACTCATCCGGGAAAAGATGGCATTGTTCGGGTGGTGGATGTCAACACTAACAAAGGGACATACCGAAGACCTGTGGCTAAGATTTGTGTTCTGGATTTGGAAAGTGAAAAAGTTATTGCTCAGCAGGATTTTGGTGCTGAAGAAGCGGGTTCTCCAGACGGGGGGAAGAATGTGGCTGAGCAAGTAGATGCAGAGTCGAAGAGTGGCGACTGAAGGCCATCTTCATGTTAAAATTTGAATTTTTTACCTATTTTTTATATGTGTATGAATTAATGGCATTTTTAGAGAAATGTTAGTTGTAGAAGGAAATTAAAAAAGCCATATGTTTTAAATGTAAAGTGTAAAACGTCCGAATTTCGTATTTGTGGCGTTGTGTGTTAGGGAATGGAAATTCGGGAAGGTTCTGGATTGTCTGTGTGAAGGTATGAAGGGACGTGGTTTTCCTTTGTAGGTTTAGTCTCACGGCGGACACGGACAGGAACGGACACAGAAATAATATCGTCCCAAAGTTTGATTTAATCTGAGTTTGTTTGTGATTGACGAGATTGCTTTCTTCTCTCAATCACTGATTAATGTATTAAGTGTTCGATTGATTGGTGTGAAAGATTAATAAATAGTTATTTTTAGTTTTATTATCTAAAATACCGTGAGACCCGTAGTCTGACCCACTACGTATGTTTTGTTCCATCGTGCATCTTACTTACTCAAGAAAATTGCGATCGCATCGGACTGCATTATTAATTAAAGTGACATTGGTGACCTTTTTATGGCTATCAACTGTTAGTGCATAATTTAAAGTAGGAACTTTTAAGAACAGGAAATATCGAAGGAAAAAGTTAAGTTAAAGTACTGTGCCCTATTTACACAGGTACAATTGCAATTCAAAACTATGACCTGTAGCGACAAACCAACAGACGGAACAGGCAGACAGACAGATAGAACGACAGACAGACAAACAGACAGATGGACAGGAAGACAGAAATAATGAGCTTAAGCATCTATTGAAATAGTCATGTCCGTCTGGTCGCTCTTCCGTCTGTTGGCTGATCCGAAATCCGAGCAGGTCACAGTATTAAGCAGGTATGATTTAAACAACTTTGAACAATCGCAAATGCGACTGGGCAGGTCTGTATTGTTTTTAATTTCACGCGAACTGGCCGATTTTTACAATTAGTTGTTAACAGGACCCAGGTCAAAAATCAAGGAAGGGATTTAGGGCAAAACTACGGCGATTCGCGCAAAATTTGATGACGTTAAGGCCTAAGTAGATGCTGAGATCATGACAAATTTAGAGTTTAACAAATATGTAAAACCTTATTTTAGCAAAGCTGAAAGACGATCCATAAAGAAGCGGTATTTAATTGCAATAGGAAAGGCTATTTTTATTGTTAAATTAAAGGTTATTTCTGATGTTTTATTCCTTAGCATTTCGTCTCGGAGCTTGCATTTTACAGACTGAACGACAGCTGGACCGATAGACCCACAGACCGGCGAACAGACAAAAAACGACAAACACAAAGACTGAAAGACAGACAAAAATATAATTTTGTTGTAATGTTTCATAGACCGTCGAGAGTTAAAGTAACAGCTTGGGACTAAAGATTTAATACCTAAGTAAAAAATTATGTAAACATCCTTTACGGTGCTCTCCAATGTTAAGTAATTGCTAGAAAGTAAGGATATAATACATATTTAATTATTTTGTGGACTTCATTTATGGATCGTCCCCTCCAAGATAAAACGATGGCAGAGTAGATATATATTCATTAAGTGATAATTTTGTTCACATCATTTAGTGACCACCCTGGAGTTAAAGTAGTAGCTGTAGAGTAGGGAAAAGACACATTTATTCAAAAACAAACTTGACACTGTCTTTCAATGAGGATAGCATAAAGGACTCACTCAGTATACGTAACAGAACCTATTATAAACAATAATGTAATTTATAACTGCGTATGTATTAGAGAACTAGTTTCAAAATTAAAGAATGCATGTAGAATACATATATTGTACCGAAATTTGCATTAATTTTTTAATAACTGATGTAACTATATAGTAGTTGTATATATATGGATATTTTAAGAAATCCATAAAGACCGGTAATAGTACCTCTAGCACTTGAACATTCATATACCTAACTTTTGTTGACGTGCTTAATGGACCATCCCAAAGGTAATTTAATAGCTGGGAGTAGGGATATGATAAATATATTGCATGCTGCAATCCTCTTGGAAACGGCACCTGACAACTAAATCAACTAGTCAGTTTTGTAATATACTATTTTAAACTGCTAAGTACTAAAAATCTGTTGTCTCTGCTATCATTAAACAATTACATAGTCTAGAAACCAAAGAAATTTGTGAGCTTAAAATGCATTCCACCCTAATGCGCACTAGAAAATTGATAAATATTGATAGTTTTGTTATCAATATTTTAATTATTACAAATTGAGTCATAACTCAAATAATCTAGTTATATTACTTATTTGTAATCTATTGTCAACTTTTCTACAATGTCAGCTATCTTTCAAACCTATTACTTTTGTTTTTCAATCGTATTATTGGTTTTTAGTATGCTTAAGAGACAATATTTTATAATTATTATGAACCTTTTGGCTCTTAAAGTTGCCTGAATGTTACCTAAAGCCGTCAATTTGACAAAAATGTGGTTAAAAAATGTCCGCTTTAGGTATCTTGACGGTTAATATACAGAATCTAAAGCCCGAGAGAGAGATAGTAAAATTTTATTTACAACTGGCGCACTATTACGCTTGCCATTAAGACACAGATTTATTAAAAGATTTATTTAGATTTACAAATTTATTTAAATGGTACACCCGCATCTAGTTAATTCTACGGTAATAAAAACCACAACTAGTTTTGCTTTAAATATATATATCTATAATATAATATATAATTTATTCATTTTGTCGACTTGGCGTCAGCCCATACAACATTGTTAGGTTTTTACAAAGTGATTATTTACAATTTGATCAAAGATCAAATGATCCTTGGTAATTTAAATATATTATAAGTAAAGGTTTCTTGTGTTGCTTTCTTGGTTGTGCTGTAAAAATAAATAATAAAAACTGCGTTTCTTATAGTAATCATGTCATTATAGTGCCAAGTAATATTGAGTTTACAGAGCATATATTTCATTTCTATAAGTAATAAAATAATATAAAATAGTAGATAGATGTGATAAGTGTTATAGTTGTTAAGTTATGTTCCTTCGATGCAGCTTTGGTAGAATTTTCAGATTCGTAGAGCTTCATTTTAGAAATTAAAAAGTTGCTGAAAGCCCTCTGCGTCAGGGTAGCTTCTGAAGATTGCTGAGATGAGGTTCTCCTTTGTCGGTCTGCTGGTGGATAGCTTCATGAGGAACTTTGTCCGGGGTAGTTTGTAATGCGGACAGTCGAGCATTATATGGAAAGCATCTTCAACTTCTTTGCCGCATAGGTCACATTTCGTACCTCCTCGTTTCCATATCTTGTTCATGCCGTTTAGGTTAGTAGCTTTTCCCCTAAGTACTATTCTGGGAAGCCCCGTTCTCAGGTTTATTACGAACTTTGCCATGTTCCATTTTATGTTTATCTCAAAGTAGTCTGATTTTAATGCATGGGTCTTTATCCGGGCATAGAATTTTATTGCGTTGCTACTCTGCATTCTGAGGACATCATTGTTAATGCAGCTTTGTCAGTATTTCTCGATGATTTCATTTCTGTGTTTTGTGAGATATTCCCTGTTTAGTTTGTCAAAGTCTTCTTCAAGTGAAGCGTCCGCAAAAAGCATTTTGATTTGGAGAATCCAGTTATACCGGGTGTCTGTGACTTCAAGCTTTACCGTTTCTTGATAGCAGCTTTTGATGATGCTGTCTTCCTCAGCATTTAGTACTTTCTGCAGAAACTTGAGCAGCGCCGTAAATAAAAGTAGCTTAATGTTCTGTGCTCCTGTTTCTAGGCGAAGGAAGAAGCCAGGAGTGGCGTTGGTAGTGCCTGTGAGCCGTCGAAGGAATGCGGTCTGGAAACTCTCAAAATCGTCACAGTAGCGGAGACCCCATATTGGTACTGCGTACATAAGTACCGAGCTGACTAGAGATTGGAAGAGCTGGAGGTGTATCTTTATGTCTGTTATTTTGGCACGATAAAATAGCTCAAAAAGCTTCGACTGCGCTGCCTCAGCCTTGCTAAAAAAGTGCGTTTTGGCTTCATTAAAGATTCCACTCTGTGTAAAAGGGACACCTAAGTAGACGTATTTGTTTACTATTTCAAGTGGTTTGCATTCCCAGTTAAATCCCATTGATTTACGTAGCTTGTTTCCTTTTCTGAAAATCATGATTTTTGTCTTGGCCAGGTTGACCTTTAGGTCATTTTCTTTAAAGAAATTACTGAGAGTGGTAATCTGCTTTTGTAAATCCAATTCATTTGAGGCAAGGAGTAATATATCGTCTGCGTAGAGTAAAATGAGCAGTTCGATAGTAAACATTTGAATTCCTTGGATTCCACTCTTACGGAGAATCTCCGTTATTTTGTCGATATAAATGCTGAATAAAGTTGGAGACAGGGTTTCTCCTTGTCGCACACCACCCATTACTTTGATCAAGTCAGTAAAACCTTCCTTACATCGAACCTTGGTTTTTGCTTGGTCATACAGTTCTTTGATGTTTTCCACAAAGTGATCACTGAGTCCAGCCTCTTTTAACCTGAACCAAAGCTTGGTTCGTTTGATTAAATCAAACGCTTGACTGAGATCTACAAAGAGACCAAAGAGCTTGCCCTCCTTTCGCAGAGCTGGTCTATTTAGCTGCTTGAGAATGCAGGTATACAGTGCAAACAAGTGATCGGTGCACCCTCTTTCTTTTCTGTATGCCGCCTGATTTTCAGATAAGGTGTCGTTTGTAAAGCAGTAAAAGTTTAGTCTGTTTGACATAATACACGTGTAGAGCTTGGTAATGGTGTAAATAAGGGCAATAGGTCTGTAGTTACTTGGAAGGCAGTCGTCACCTTTTTTGTAGATAGGGGCTGTAATGATTTCTCCCCACTCTTCAGGTATCCGTTCATGTAAGGCTTGGTTGATAATTTGAAGTAGATAATTGTAAAAAGTGCCGTCTAAGGTTTTCCATACCTCATTTGGTATGCCATCCGCGCCTGGAGATTTATTATTTGCTAGTTTTCTCGTGGCTCTTAGCAACTCTGTTAAGGTTATCTCCCCGTCGAGTGTTTGAGATTCATTTGCAGTAACTTGCTGTGCTTGGCCAACGACTTCTACTTCTTCACCATTACCATTTTCGAAAACAGATCTAAAGTGTGTGTCCAAACTCTCCTTTGAAATATTAATTGCTCTAAAGCCGTATTTCTTGTCTCTAAAAACATTTATAGCTTTCCAGTACCCCGCCGAGTCCTTGCTGTGATGGATTTCTTCTTGGATTTAGCTGTAGAAATTCTTCTTTTTGTCACAGCAAAGACTACGGTATACCTTTTTGGCTTGTAGAAAGCAGTCAAGGTTGTCAGTTTCAGAGTGATCTGAGCATTTGAGTATTCTGTATTTATGTAAGAGAGAGAGTGCCTTCCTTTTAGCTTCGCTACATTCTTTGTCGAACCATTTTGGGCCAAAATTTCTTCTGTTGTTATCACGTTGTCTTGGGACCATTCCTGTTTGTTTAGCAGTCTGGTGTATTAATTTGTAAAGTTGAGTGTAGCTGCAATTGCTGAAGTCAAGCTCTGTGCTGTTAGCGCTTAAATTTTGTTGGAATATCGAGGCTTTTTCCTTGCACCATCTTATGTTATTGGTTGCCCCAGTCAAGCTCTGTCGTACCTTTTGCTTATTTCGTTGAACGCTTAACAGTATAGGAAGGTGGTCAGATTGTATACACTCAATAACTTTTAGGTCTTCGAAATCGTCAATTGCATTGCTACTGCTAATACATAGGTCAATTACGCTGTGTCCATTAGGTCCTATATACGTGGGTTTTCCACAGGTGTCTGAAGTGCTCCTTCTGTTTAGGATTGCTAGCTGATTTGTAAGAATTAAATCTATCAGTTCCTTTCCACGTTTATTTACGCCTAAGTCAGTCGTGTTTCGTGTCTGGTTGAAATTAATTGTATTATAGGTCGGATTCTGAAATTTTCCTACTCTGCTGTTAAAGTCGCCCATAAAAATGTATCTTAAGTTATTTGTGGCTGTGGTTTCTTCGTAGAGATTTTCCAGTTGTTCGTCATATTGTGTTGCAGGCGGTAGGTAGGTAAAGCATATTATTGCTTGTTTTCCGTTAAGCAGGATCTGTATTAGGATTTTAAATCGGTCCTGATGAATTATCGTGCATTGTTTGAATATGCTGTTTACGATGCCAATAATCATCTCACCACTTTTTCTTCCTCTTTCTCCAACAGCTGGGATTACAGTTAATTTAAAATTGTTAAAATTGTTTTTCAAATCGTCAGTTATTTCACTTGTCCAAGTTTCAGATAAACAAAATATATCCACGTCATGTTGTAAAACTATGTTAACTTTGTCATATGTACAGTTTTTGATTCCGTTTATGTTCCAGTATAAAATACTATTTACAGTTTTAACATTATGTTGTATGCGCTTGACAAGTTCCTATGAGTTTAAATTGTTAGTAATATCCATATTATCAGGTCGTGGTCCATCCTTTTCACTATTTTTCTCTTTATCCTAAAAACGTTTCTTGCTAAGTTCTGGAGGTAGGTCTGCATTGATAAATATTGGGTCGCCGCTTCTGTTTTTTAGCTGCCCTTTGGCCTTAAGGACCGCAGCTCTGTCGGTTCTTTTTAGGAAGGTGACTAGAACAGTGCAAGTTTTACCTTCTTCTTTAGGCCCAAGACGTCTGGTTTTTTCAATTTCGGCTTTCACCTTGAGCTCAGAGTGTATGAGTTGAGTTACCGTCGCGTTTAAGTCGTCCCTTGTTTCAGTGACTAGTTCAGCTATTCCTTTGATCAACACATTGAATTGTCTGGCTTCGTTAGAGATCCTGTTAATCTGTTTTTTACGTTTAGTGAGTTCCATTTCCAAAAACTTGTTGTTAGACTTAAGGCTGGTTACTGACTCTTCAAGTGTTTTGGTACGCTCGAGCAGTTCCTCATACAGTTGTTGTTGTTCCGCGAGCTTGGTTCTTATATCTTGGATATTGTCGAGGATGGTCTCAGTGGAGTTCTCCATACGCCCGCGCTGTACTTCAGCTTGGTCCATCTTTTCGCTCAACTGTGCAAAGAGTACTCTCATTTCTTCCGCCATCCCTTCGCTTCTTGTCCTTTTTGCGTTTTCGGCAGTTGAAGGGGATGGGTCAGCGCTATCTCTGTCTCTGTTGTTAGCAGTTCTTGTTGTTGGGGGTGATTGTCTTGTGGCTTGGTTGTCTATAGGCTGCACTGGGCGTTCTAAGGATCTCTGCAAACCCATAAGGTATCATAAATAATAAAATTCACCAGTTACTACACGCTTTAGCCCTTTAGCATTCGCTTAGAGGGCTTAGCTACTGGACTACTTTGTGAAACTTAGCGGTTGCTTTGGCTCTCCAGCGTACGCTTAGAGAGCTTATCTGCTAACCTTGATATATCCTATTAGCGGTCGCTTCACTTGGATATCGTAATGACATGCATTAATTCAAGGCAATACTTTCACTGTCGGCTGTCGGTGTCGGTGAGATTGAGTTTGATTGTCACTTTAAATAAAATATTTTATAAAATTTCTATTTTGGGTTTGTTCCGTCCCTAGTTACATGGCGATTCTCGCAGGTTTTCTTATTCACCACTGGTGGGTAATTTCAAGTCACTGGTGAGTAAGTTCATGTCACCGGTAGGTAAGCATGCTGTTTGTCGATGGTTCTACCAGTTAATATACGCTTTAGCCCTTTAGCGTTCGCTTAGAGAGCTTAGCTGCTTACTTATTAATTAAAACTTAGCGGTCGCTTCGGCTCTCCAGCATACGCTAAGAGAGCTTAGCTGTAAGTTACAGTGTAATAGATGTCGTGTACCTGTAGGATAGTGCAACTAGGGAGAAGTCTTGTCTGCTGTATGCTGTTGTCGGGTAACTTGTCTTTCGAAATATGGAGAAATTGTTTGCTATGTGGCGTATAGCGGCTAAGCCGATGTAGATTTTTATGGTTTGACGATGAGAGGAACACACTGTTGACTATTATTAATCACTTATTAATCAGATAATAATAAGAATAAAGATGTAAGATACTTTGTTGTCTGTTGTTGACTGTTTTTGTTGCAGCTGATGAGATAATAAATCTCTCTCGACATCGGCGGACAAGTTGAACTGAGTAATATTATAAGTGTTGTAATTTGTAGGCTTAAATTTCAATTTTATTTTGCTGATTGGTTTGTTTTGGGTTCAATAATAATGAATTGAAAGAACCTGCCTAGGTAGTAGGAGAGTAGTAATCCCAGAGATGTGTATGGGAAAGGTGTAGCTCAGAGCAAAACGATTCTACTAGCAAGCGTCGGTCTGTGGTGCAGTATTCTGTACCTGATTCCACTGTCTTACGTATTGCTACTTCAGGTTTTTCAATTCCCCTAGCTGAAATGGTATTTCTTCGTCAAGCTTTGAATTTTAAATTTTATTCTAAAATCAGTCGCACTTTTAGGTAACAGAATTAAATTTTTAATCCAAACTTCGATTGGATTTGGCTTACAGAAAGTTAGTTCAATCTGTTGATGCCACTCACTATGCGTTTGCACTATTTTATCCTGGTTATAATTGAGTTTAAAATTCTATTTTTTCTCCGGTACTCGGGAGTTGTGTTGTCGTGTCGGCGGCAAACCAAGGATTGTTTTGCTTTAAATGTCTTTTCCTTATGCTAAAATGAATAAAAAAAGGCAAACTACCGAACATTCAACATACATAATTATTTAAACCTAATGACAATGGGGCATGCTAATTGTATCATTATTCATCACATTACTTCCTGCAAAACCAAATAGCACATTGGACAATAAAAGTATAAATATCGTTAAGCGGACCGTTTAACAGACAAAATGTTTCTGCTAATAGGAAACTAAATTTTACCTATTTAAACTATCGATTTATACAATGCTGTTACAGTTATTACTATTACCTTTCGCAAAACACCCTATCAAACAGTATTTAAATGAATCTTTTAAAATATAATTAAGCGTTTGTTAACCCTCTTTTGATAATGAAAGGGCTCTACGCCTAATTTTAATACTAAATATGTAGATATTACGGCAGTAGAGTGCTATGTTAACAAAAACTATATTAAAAGAGGAATTAAGGCGAAAGCATTTGCACTTGCATCGTCTTTCTTTGATAATATACTGACCTAGTATATTTACTTTTAAACTAAAGCGTTGTTGTAATGTCAACTAACACCCCCCATTCAACAATCTATCACAGCCAAAAGCTTAACATTAAAAGTCAAAAGGTGTTTACGACGTTACATCTATTAACTTTGACACGTCTTTCCTTAATCTTAACATAAAATTCTATAGAAAACTATATTTTCACAAGGTAATTATTTAATATATGTAAACAATAATATAGATAAGGTTTCAGTACCCTGCATTTAATTCAATCCAGTTTCTGTATTTATCCAAGTCAGTATAAATGTGTGGTACTCCTGTCGCACAACCTTCATATGACGATAGAATACCAATCACGTAGTTTCTATTTACCCTGCCAGACTTAACATTGATAGTCAATGGAGCACCGTCGTCGCCTGTGCAAGGACCATACCCTGCCTCTCTTTCGGCGCATATTTGATTTTCCTGAATTTCTTTTCCAATTTTTCTGTACAATGTTTTGCAAGTTTCAAGATCAGTTAACAAAACCCGTATTTGTACCTCAAATTTAGGATATGTCAGGTTGTGGTATACGTCAAAATTAAACAAACCCCAGCCTGTAATGTAAGCAAATAAAATGCTTGCATTTGGTAGTTGTGGTTGACCTAATTCGGCTGGCATAAGTTGACCTACTGAAAGTATTAGCGAGGAGTTTAGCTTGAGAAGCGCTATGTCATGCAACAGTGACTGTTTGTTCCACTCTTCATGGATCTTAATTGCAGTAACTGAGCGGTTTTGTTCTAAATCGAATGTTCCTGCAGTCACAATTAGTTCCAAAGCATTAACAAAGTTAACGCAATGCGCCGCTGTTATAACATACAAAGCATTATGCAAAGTTCCTGCGCAATGTGCTGTTTTAAAGTCACTTATTAATGCAATTCGAACAGCGTGTTGAAATTGTAAACCGCCTTGATAGTTTTCTTGTATAATTCGATTAGATGATGCGTGTTCTCCTATTTCAGTATAAGTTAATTTTGTCGGCGTTTTTATACGTTGTTTAAAATTGCTATATGGTTCGCCGTTGCATCCAATGTAGCTGATCCAATTTCTGCTTTCTAAAGTATTAATTTACAACGACGTTTTCTACGATTTAGAAGGTACGCACATTGACTGTTTGATAATCTTATATTACTACAAGAAACAATCTAAACAATTATTACCTGATTTGAGATAAAAATTACGTGATATCCAATAAATAATAAAGACAACAATTAAGTGTCGAAGAATAAATTTCATATTTCCGATGTATTGATTTCAAAATTGAGAAATATATTAAATTTAAAAGCCTGCGTAAATTTAGTTAAGCTAAATGAACTATTGATCGCAGAAACAAAAGTTAGTTTCAACTTGGCTTATGAAAGATAAATGCCAAAACCGTATGGACTTTTCATTTGCTCTGCAATTATTTATGCCTAATGTTTTACTAAAATGTAATTACATAAATATTTAAAAGCGTTACAATGTTTTTATTTTAAAGCAACATATTTTATTGTTTAATTGCTGAATTAAACAATAAATCCAAGGATCCAAGGATTTTTATCATAGTCTAAACTGTAAACATCTTCGCGAGGCTCTTCAGATTTTAAGCAAGCATTTATTATTTTGGTGATAGCTGCCTGTCTGTCTTTCTGTCTGTCCGGATGGCTGTGAAATGCAGGGTACAGGTCTTATTTTTTAAGATTTAAATTAGAACAACTATTATTAGCCTAGAAAAGCAAGGAAAAAGTGCTGTATAATTTTTGGTTATTATTGAAGTTATATTTTGTTTGCAATTAGGAGTTAAGTCGTCCAAAAATCAAATCAATGTTTCAAGATTAAAAACAAAAGGCTGAGAATACATAAAGGCACCTACAGAGCTGGGTGCTTGTGAATTTTAGCCATTCAAAATACCTATGGAAAATGTTCATCAATATTCAATACAAGTAAATGTCCCACTGACAAGTGTACGTTCACAGGGCAGACTGGTACAGTGAAGGTGGGTTAAGGACTGCAATGGAAAATTCAAAAATATGCGTTCTTATGACAGAGGTCTTTTCTTGAACACCAGCTCAGGCATATAGAATTCACCTTTACCATTTTACGGAATCAACTTTAAAATTTTTTGTAACCTATTTCAACTACATGTTCCTTATTTAACTATTTGGTATATAGATATTCAACAACGTCTTTCACATTTATAGTTTAAGGTACCCATATTCCTTACTTTGATTTTTGTCCAACCTATTTTAACTACCTGTCATAAATATACCTATATTAAATATAGATATTGAGAGATTGTATTTTATGACGTTCTTCAAATTTAACTGTTCCCTCATTTTTAAGTTTTAAAATTTTTTCTAATCTACTTTAACCACATGTCCTAAATATACCTATATAGTATATAGATATTCAGGGATCATCCATAATTACGTCTTTTACATTTTAAATGTTTTAAGGACCCTTATTTCTCAGTAAATATATTTTCCAACCTACTTTAAATAAATGACATAAATGTACCTATATAGTATATATATTATTATATTTATTATAGTATTTAAAGGCCTCGGCGGCGTTGGTCTCTTTGGGACCAAACCCCGTCACATAATAATAATAATAATAATAATTGATATTCAGGGATCGTCTGTTATGCCTTTCTTCACATTTACCTAGTTTAGGTACCCCTATTTCAAAGTTAAAATATTTTTTTAAATTTCCTTCAACTACATGCCCCAAATATTGCTATATAGTATATAAATTTTCAAGGATCTTCTATAATGAAGTCCTTTGCATTTTAAAATTTTAAGTGCCCCCATTTCTAACTTTAATTTTTTTCCAACTTATTTCAACAACATGTCATAAATATACCTATATAATATATAATCGTATATATATGATCGTCTTTATTGACCACGTTTGATTTTTTTTCTAACCAACTCTAACTAAATGTCATAAGTAAACTTATATAGTTTACAGATATTCAGGGATAGTCCTTATTGACGTCATTTAATATTAATGTTTTTAGTACCCCTATTTTCAACGTCAAAATTTTTGATAACCTTTTTTAACATCATTTCGTGAACATATTTACAGAGGTTTATAAATATTTAATAACTGTCTATAATGGCGTCATTTACATATTATAGTTTTCAGTACCCCTATTTTCGAAATTAAAATTTTTCTGACCTTTTTTTAAATACTTACAACGTACATTCGTGCATGGCTTATGGATTGTAGAGAAGGCACTATTAATGACGTCATATTTAAATGTAGTAATTCTCAAAAACATTCCAGCAAAAAATAAAACTACATGCTAGGTACCTTTGTTGATGGCTTATTTATGCTGGAGGAGCTTTTATAGATCTTGTTTCATGTTTAAGCGTTACCTAAATTATCTAGTGCCTTTTTTGAAGAAAAGCATCAACTTCGGGCCTTCTTGTCGACAAATACAGAAAAAAGCGCTGGATTTATGTAGTTTCATTGCTAAATTAAAGTCAAAGTTAGTTTATAGTTAGGTATTAAAAATACGACTCGCAATGTGAAAATCAAGCTATTAGGTTTTATGATCATGCTTTTAGTAAATTTTTATTGGCATACACAGTCTAGCACTTTGAGTCAGTTTTAAACGTGTGGCATTCAAATATGAACGACGTCAAACGATCAAATTTAATCGCAACACATTCAAATTTGAACCTGCTGCATCTAATTTTGATCGTATGAATTCCCTTTCCCTTTGATCCCTTTCCCTTTATGTTATGTATGCAAATAACACAGCTGTCTCTGACATACGACATCCTTGCTGGACCGCTTAGCTCAAATTTCAAATTAAACATTTCAGAGTAAGACCATTCTGCCTCCTGTTCGATTTGACAATTTTTTTTTCGTTTTTAGTTTACCTAAAAGTAAAAAGATTTTGTTTTGGTACAACAGAAGACGAAAAACATAAAAAGATGACTGCTGCTGGCAATGCAACAACCTAATTTATCATTAAGCGATTTAGGCTAAACAAAGTAAAACTGACAGTAAAAATATCGAGCACTAACATCAGCGTGTATATAAAACAGTAAAACCAAAAGAGGAGGACGAATGTATCAAAATTTAACGTTAGCAAAATGACAAGATGTTACGCAAAAAGCGCATTTTGAGTGGCCACTCTTTGCCTGTTTAACTGTACGCCGAACCTGCTGAGTTTATACAAACAACAAACAGACCCAAGTTTACGTCGGAAATTAAACTTTGTGCTTTAGAAAATCATATATACGTACACAACGACCACAGACACCAGTTTGTTTGTTCTTGGTGCCTTACATGTTTTAAAATCAATTGACTTAGGGCGCCCTAAGTAATACAAGCTCGAAATGATGAAATTAAAACTGACGAATTTGCTTAGCATCAAATTATGCATGTACCTGAGAATGACAAAACTTAATCGTTACTTTAGAATGTCATAAAAATACCAATCAGTTTTCAACTAATCAGGTGTCACGACTTATGTTTGCTCTCAGAAATTACACTAATTTTTTAAATAACTCTCTGTAAAATGATACTAGTTGCATATAATCAAACTAAGGTAAAACTGTAGTGTGAAATAGTGACTTGCAAGAGGATGAATACAGTTTCACGGGAAGCCAATCTGTGGCTTGCACGGTAGTTCTGTAGGGATTGGTATGCGAATGTTCCGTTTGTCGTGCACAATAGAAATCCGTAGACTGCTCCAGTTTAACACTTGTGATTACATGCAACAGAGAAAATCTACCTTATGTTTTCAGTCCGATTTTAATCCTTAAGACAGTTCAGACAAGCGCGGGTACACTTGTAAAATGAACCAAATTTTATGCTTTATGTATTTCAACTACACAATTGTTTGTCACGTTTGAAATTAGGCGGTCAGTTTGCTCGAAACATCGCGCGCGCGATTAAGTAGTTCATTTTTGATCGCAACACGATTATTTTTAAACGACTAGAAATCATGCCTATTGCTTCACTATAGGACAAATTTTTGCACATTCAAAAATAAACGTGGCACGTTAAAATTTAAATTCCTCTGCAGGCGTTCAAATTTAATCGCCACACGTTTAACTCAAAGTGCAAGACTAATACGTCGAAAAAATAAATTGTATTTAAAAATTATGCACATTTGAGTTTTTTAATGTTTAGGTATCCGGATATGATAAATTAAAACAGAGGCTCATTGGCCAAGGTCATTGGCAAAACAAAACATCATGTCAGGGTACCAAAAATCAAGTAATGGTAAGCATATCCTGAGCAAACAATGTTTCATTGCTCTAAACGACCTCAATAAATGATATTACGTACGCGCTGAGCAGTTCCCTGTAGGTAAAATTTCAAAATAGGGCACCCTGAAAGCGGGATCCTAAAAAAGATTACACAAACATTGTATGCATTATTATTGGCCCTAAAGATAGTGACAATTTAGGCTGTGGCTGCCGCATGAAAGATCAAGCAGACACAGAGAACGTAAGTGTGATCTAAAAAATGTTCTAATTACTACGCAAATACGCCACTGTCTACCAAACCGAGAGGTAGCAATTTAATGAGCAACACAATCGTTAAATAAACGTAACTGATTTAACAAATCTATTACTCTTTAGATGCTGAGCTTAAGCATCTATTGTAATGGTCATGTCCGTCTGTCCGTCCGTTTGTCCGTCCGTTGGCCGTACACTACAGGTCACAGGTTAAAACCAATTTTCTTTAAAAAAATATAATATGACTACAAATGCGACTAGGCAGGTCTGTATTGTTTTTTAGTTGCAATTAGGCTAACCAGTTATCGAAAATAAATTGATTACTGGACCTCTGTCAGAAATTTTTAAAGTTAAGAGCCTAAAAACGGCTGAACCAAATAGCTGAGGCAACCGAAACAGAAGGCTGGCAAAGATAAAGCTGCCATTACCAATGCATTGTTTGCATGCAAAACTGATCCTTGCCAGCCTTTTCTTTCGGTCGTCGCTACTATACATACCTGCCACTAAACCTACGTACCTAGGACGTTCGCCCTACGCTTCTCACTTTAACATAAGCATTTCCTTCCGTGTGTATAAATACTATAAAATATAGAATGTAAAGGAGCGCTCACAAATGATGCCATCTCAATTGATGAATATTCTGACCCTCCCACTCATTTCCACTGATGTTAAACATAATGCAAACGGGGAATTTTCATATGCACGTACCCATTTAAATGATACCATCAGTTGTTGAAAATGTTGAAGCCTACCATCAGGACGAACTTCGTGTGGTTCACGGAGCCATCATCGCCAACTCGATCATTCAACATATCCGAAGGGAAACTCAATATGAAGTTTCGGCAGGGATTGGCCATTCTTAATTAATCGCTAAACTGGCTTGTGGCCTAAACAAGCCGAAGGGGATCTGCATCATAACTGATATTGCCCTCCCGCAACTCAGCAAATGTATCCCGGTTCAACATCTCTCGGGTTATGGTAGAAAAATTGGTGGCGATGTTCAAAAACTAATTACCTCGAAATGGGAAAACGAAGTGAAATGCATTAATGATATTGTGCGTGCTACAAACGATGGGATAGATTTAGACGGTGTTTTTGGAGAACTGCATTTCTGGGGTCCTGAGACGAATGCATTGGATCTTACAAACAAGTGTCACTTTAGAGATGAAAGCCTCGTCACTTCTAAAGTCCATCCTGACACTATCAATACGGGTCTGTCTTTTAAAGGTACTGCGCTGTATACTGCACAACGTATGTTTTTTCATAGACAAAAGTGCTCTCGTAATGTATTTTAACATTAATGCGATTTTGTCTCCCAAAGGTTGCGATGACAAGCAAGTATTTGACCATGGAGTTTGGAACATCGCTACAGATATGAAGAGCCGAATCAACTACTACAAAAAAATGATTGGGAGAAGTGCCCAGGATTCAGTAATAAAGGCAGAGTGCTTCCTTAGTATTCACCATGCTCCTTCTTCCCGTCAGGATATTTACAATGTTGTCCCATTGGCGATCGGAAGAAGCAACTTTGTTCAAACTGAAACTATTTTAAAGTCAATTAAAAAATACATTAGGAAAAATGGATTACGTTGGTTTAAAATTGAAAAATTTCATTTGACTGCTAAAAACATCATTGAGGACGAGGACTGACAATGAGTAGAATTCAACAGTTATTTTTTGATCTTTCCCAAAAATGCATTTTATGATTATTATTATTATTAATTTACAAACTGATTGTAAGCATTTAATATTTTTACTTTGGTACATACGAAATAGGATTTAGGAATCATATTCTGTAATTTTGTATGTACTTGGTATACAGATTAGATATTACGAATTCCTAAGTGGCTTTGACCTGCTGTAGCTTTTTCGATTTTACATTTTATTTTATTGTTAACAATAGTATATAATATAGAGTGTGTAATATGTAACTACAACACAATTAACCTATTACTAAAACATGTTAAATCACATTGAAATTGCTCAGGAGCGCTGAGAATCTAAACGAAATAATTTTTTTGTTTCTTGTTTATAATACTTCTGTGATTACATGCCAGAAACCATATAATTTAATGGGTTTAGACCCGGCCACATTAGGGAATCTGCAGTGATTACAATTACAACTTTTCAATTTAAAATGGGAAAATTTATTTTATTAACTTTTATTGCTGCAATCTTGAAAAATAAATTTTAAATTTATTTAAGTAAATTACCTTCTTATATATTAGTTGATCATCAGTCCTGAAAAGTTACAACTCAAAAGCTACTGTCGTGAATTCTAATAAAATTTTAACTACCAGGCTACTCTAAATATAAAAAATTTGGAATTGGGGTCGTTTTTTATTGGCATCGACAATGTTTTGAAAAATTTCAAAATTGTGCTATTAACATATTTTTGAAAAGTTTCTATATAAATACATTATAAAACCTGTAAATTTAATGTTCTATTTAAATTTTTTTCGAAGTAAAAATTCTTCTTTTTATTTGTTTAAGGTGTAAAATGCTCTATTGACTTTTGTATCGTAACTATCGTAATTTTGTAATTAATATATTTGCAACTTTTTGTAGATTATGCTATTTAATTCTATTAAAAAATTGATGCGTGTCAAGGACGATGACCTTATTTGCGTTCGATTTGTAGGCATTTAAGTAGGTATATATAAATGCTAATTAAGTGTTGGTGGATAATTTTTATTATAATAAAATAGAATAAGTTAAAGACGTTTATAATTATATAAAATGACACTGGGATTTAATATTGTGTACATATTTGATTTGGGGACTCAAGTGAGTAAATAATAGACTCATCCGTTGTATACCCTCGATACGGCTGCATATAAATAGGAGTAACATCTTTTAATCAAAGATAAAGACCTGCTGGTTAAATATCCTATACTGTATATGATTGAATAATTAATTCCTGAATAAAAAAATATGACCAGTTGGCCAGTCGTTTGTTCAATATGTTAAATACGTACTATAGTAATTATTGTAAACATTGAAGACTCGTGTTTTGGCTCTGGTAGACCATAGCTATATGTGCTATTATTATGGACACGTTATATAAATGCTTGTACATTGTAACGTGGACTACGTAGAGTACATAATGAGTAAGAACTCTCAACCTCCTCACGTAATCCGCAAGTGGCAGATGGATTTGGTAAACTAATTGCAAATATTATTAAGTTGAAAATATCCCAATTTGGCCAATTGGAGTTTCAATAAATACTGAAATATTTGTTTTAAGTTTTTACAAGTCGACTTAGTCGTTCATTGTCTTTACTCATCCACATTTGTTGTGTGACTTGTAAACTATACCCGAAACAAAACCAACTATCCTTAAATAAACGCTGGGCCAACTTTAAAAGGTTTAAGCTCATCTGCGTGTCAATGTCAGTTATAATTTATTAGTATCATAATTTTAAATTGTTATTCTTGTCAACCCGAAGCACTCATGTATTTACGCAATGGAAAACGAACACCATATCTAATTATTTTTAAGAAAAATTAAGTTACGCAGTGTGAATGGTGCTGCTGGGTGAGTTACAATAATTCATTCTTCAAAAATGTAGTTTTAAAAAACTTTTTTTCATTTTTAGTTTTTTGTTAGCCATTTTAAATACTTTATTATTTTGTATACATTAAATTGCATTTAAAACAAATTTATACGAGCATAAGCAAAATACAAACTAATTAAATAATAAAAATGGGATTTTATTTTTTATTTCTGTCTGGAATTTTTTAAAAAATTAAATCAAGTCGTCGATTTGCTTTTGATAATTGAAACCTTTTTTTATTTTTTTTAATAATTAAATATTTTTAGAAATTGACTAAAACGAAGGGACATAATTACTACTTACTGCAGGGATCGTCTACGTACGTAACTTGAAACGGTTGGATGTGAGTAATGCATCTGCTCTTTAGTTTCCAGTATAAATCGGAAGGTTATAGTCATTTACTATTACGATTCAACTTTAAATTTCCTGATAACTTATCTGATCTGCGTCCTCACTTTATGCGTTTTTAAATATTATAGGTAGTTATAGCGTTTTGTACTTTTAAAATGTTGTATTTAAAACGGTTTCCACTGTGTAATATTTTGCAGTTAGAAAATTAGAAAAATGTTAAAACATGTGTAATTAAAAACTTTTGCACTTTTCAATATCTTATACATATTATAGCTTGCAACTTAAAACACTGTATAGTTAGAAAATTTGTGTGCTTTTTCAAATCATGCTGATAGATAAGTTTGCGACTTAAAACCATGTCGTTAGAACATTTTGCACTCTGTACAATCATGTAGTTATAGGCTATAGAAGAAATAAAATATCTAAAATTATTGCTCCAACGCTCATATGCGGTAGAAATATCAGAAATAATTCTTGTTTTGAGAAATTCAAAATATTTGAGTATCGTAACTTTTGTCTTGGCTTTGTATATTCTAAAATTCCGTTCCAAACAATTATTGATCGGGCTCGCATGTCGACGGTCGACGGTACTCCCAAATAACGAAGACAAAATAGCTATATGCCTCCAAAAATAGAAAATGAACTAAAAGATGACTCAAGCTTATTTGCTCAGTGGGCTGACGTATTTCGTTGACAAATTGGCAGCAAATATTTATAGTGCATAAAGCGATAAAGGACAAAAGGTCATAAAAATATGCCACAAGATAGATCTCCACACAGAGTTATACTTTCAAATTTTCCCAGTTTTGGTAACAAAATTAAAAGGAATGAGGCAAAAAGTGAAAAAAAGTGCTATTGCTCTGCAGTTTCTGTTAGTGTGTGGTGAAGCCATTAAAAACTACAACGTATCAGAAACACAGGATCAGAAATATTAGTGTTTGTATTTTTGCTGTAAGATAAATTTATTTTTGATCTTTCGAGTTTTATAACTTGCGTCAAACTCAGTGGAGCTTCTGTGTAGTGGAACTCTTGCTTGGCTAGAAATTATGCTGACGGCATAAAGATTGTGAGAGGAATGAAGCATTTCTGTGCAGAACGGGGCAAGGCTATTCAAATGGTATTAATTTTGTTGCTAGGCTGATTTCATGTAAAGTCGTAAGTCAGTAGACAGAAATAATAAATAAATAATCACAGAGTTAATTAAGAGTGGCGCCAGGAATATTGACAAAGAAACATAAATATCGACAAGTAGGTACTTTTAATTAAAATATTATTGCTTTATAAGAATTTTGTAAATCCAAGTTTTTGAGAATAATATAGTCTATAAACAGTAGTTTTATAATGTGGATTGTTGCACTAATCTTTTTTTTCACGTTAGTTAATGTATTAGGTATGACAAAAACTAGAGATTAGAAAAGTCAAAGTTGTAAAAAACAAGAAATTAAAACATTAACACCTTCAAAAAACATAAATAAGAATATTTCACACATTTTTAAACTTCTTAGTTAACAAAAGTGTATTAAATAATATAAAAAATAAACTCACCACTGTCATCTAGAATGACAATTGTATTTTGTATTTTCTTCTTGATAATGTGTCACCTTGCAGACCAAAACGTGCTCCATGTTTTTTGCATGTAAAATACATAACAAAAATTTTACACATGCAAACAAGGGAAGGTCCATTAGTAATGTCACCCAAATTACAATTGTTTTTGTACCCGATATCCTAAAATCCATTACTTAAACATTGTGTTTTTCATCATGGTATATCATCAGTTTCTCACTGGACCGCCCCACTCCAATGATTGAAAATCACGAGCAGGATATCCCTAAATAATATAAGGCAAGACAATAGCTCATAAAAATGAGATAATCCGTATAGAGTGCAAACCATACGCTATGTGTATGTGTATATCTTGAGTATGTTTAGTTTGCTTAAGTTTTTTTCAATGACAACAAGCTAATAAATCACTAGTAAAAGATATGATAATTCGTGCAATAAAATAAAATAAAATAATCTAATATGTCCCTATATATTATTGTATTGTTGTATATAAAGTTTTTTAAAAAATTTTGTTTAACTTACACTTTGTATTTTTCGACATTTTGCAGATATTGAAAGATAAAATGGATTAATTCACTGTAGCCTTAAAATCAGTAACTTCACATCGATAAAAAAGTATGTGAGATGATACTATTATCATTATGAAAGGAGTAAAGCAGCGCGTCGTAATATCTAAATTAATTTTGGCAAAGATTCCAATGTCATCCCATGCAACACAAATACGTTACGTAATAATATTGAACTTATAAATAAATATTCAATAGCACCATGTTTATGACCCAGGTGTGATTTTTACACACCTCTTCACCAATTTTAACAACATCATAGTTTTAAAATAAACTACCAGTCTTCCTCCACTGAACTATAAATTAAGCGCAACACTTGCACATAAAAAATAAATGTATTCCACTGAATAACAATTGCTGAACAGACCAAATATTACAATTAAATAGTTTAAGGGAAATCAAGTAAATAGTGATATGTACATTTTAATTTTATAAAATATATTTTTATTATAACCAAAATATGTAATATTAATCCATTTTATGTAGATAATGGAAACAACCAAAAATCTCAAATATCCGCATCCTTTGTTGACCTTTTAAATCCACAATATTAAAGTATTTTATGGTTTTTAAAAAAGATGTAGAGAAATTACTTGCTATTAAATGCCAGAAGGGAGTGTAACGTAATTATGGTATACAAAAAATCTAAAATATATTCTAAGGTGATTTAATAAAAAATAATATATACACATTATGTACAACACAATAATAAATATAAAACTTGAAGAATAAATAAAAAATTAACAGACAACTTCACTGTGAAACACATGTTATATAGAAATAAATTTTTTTACGAACACAAACTAATTTTTATTTAAAATCGGTATAAATAAATGGAAATATTAAATTGAAACTTAGTTGCATCTGTTTTTTCTAGCTAGCGGCTCACAAGGATTACGTACACAAGTAACAAAGATAGAATTTTTTACAAAAATCCATTTTATTGTTGTTTTTTCTTGTAAATATTTGTTGGTAGTAAAAACACGATGGGAATTGGAAACATAAAATCTCCAAGAAATATGTCAGCATTGTCAGCGTCTTTTTTGCTGGTTAAAATTATGATTATTCTACTCGCAAAGCCGTCTTTCAATTGCGCTGCGGACCAAGTTTTAACTCTTTACGGTGGGAGTGGAGGAACCCTTACAATCTCTGGACGAGGCTCTCCCGATTTGAGAGACCTGGACTATGATAACGTCGCCAACAGTTGCAGAGCGCAGGGATGGTAAGGCTGCAAAAGTTCAATTGACACAAATATTTGTCTTTTGGTGTATAATTTTCTTTAAAGGGTATACATTCTATGCACGATAATTTTACGAAATAAAAGAACAAAATTCATTAAATTAACTATTGTAGGTGGATTCTCTACGCAGGATATAATTACCATGGGGCCTCTCAATTGGTTAAAGACTCTTACAAGAAACTAGAATATGGTCTTAATGGCAACGCTTCTTCGGTCCGGGCAGTCGGATCATCCGACAACAGTTTGGACAGTACACTTACCCTCTTCCAAGACATCAATTTTCAAGGCAGGGAAGTCTACAATTCTGACCACAATCCCAACCTAGATGGAAGCGCTTCGTCACTTATCGTAACAGGAAGTGAGCCTTGGACCCTTTACTCTGCTTCTCAATTTAGTGGGAACTCCGGCTGCATCAACCCAAGCATCGTGTTTGACACAAATCACATTAAAATACAGAGCATTCGCTCTGTCCGTCGTGGGTGCTTTAAATAGTGTTATTTTCAGTTAAGTATACACTACTCCTACAATCTGAAAATAGTTCTTGTTTGACTTCATTAAATAATGATTAGATTCTGTTAAAAATATATTTAAATTCAATTTAATTAAAATGTACACAGTGCACTGTATGCAACTATAAAACTTATAATTTTAACTTACAATAAGACACATTATTGGCTAACCTTTTAAAAATCTGTATACAAAATTAAAGATGTAATATTTTCATGTAGGTAATAAAAATTAAAACTTTAGCATTCTTAAAAACAATTTCTGTATCGGATTAATTCGGACTCGGTAAACAACACAATATTTCATGTTTATTTTCATCTCACTTTCTTAAATTGCTATAACGAATATTACTAGTTATTACCGTTTAAAAATGTATAATACAATAGAAGTTGGTTTCTAACAAGTAAATATAATATATCCACATAAAATATTATTGGTATCCAAGAAAGTATGGTAAGTAGTAGTAAAGCGGTTTGCAGTTCGTTATTTATTATCAACAATATCAAAACATGCTTACACAATTCACTAACAAAACAAATAATAAACAAAGTGAATAATCGAATGATATTATTTTTTAAATTGATCCAAAATACTTCTTTGTTAATAATTCTACTTTCTACACGCTAAGAAAATAGTGACAAGTTAGCAGTCACGTATGCCACGCTATTAACTTCTATATATTGTTGTCTGTTAAAACAACCACTATAGATCACTCTGGTAAATCTGTAGCAGATCATTCAACTAAGAGATATCAGAGTGAAACGGACAAGTTGACTGTTGCTGCTGAGATTTTCATTTGGAATTTATAAACTCGCATCAGAGATGGTAAGCTTCAGCCAAATCCGAATCTTAAAGCTGATTTGCGCTTTTGTTTTAAACTCAATACATATCGGAATTCGAAAAATAAAAACTGTGTAAGCTTAATCCTAATCCAAATCTTAATGTTTAGAAAGAGCTGAGTCCGTAGGCTGTATTTTTATGCGTTTTGATTTCAGCTTTTAGCTGGGAATTTAATTTTGAGATTCCAACTACTTTTGCTACGCTCTGTCATATGTACCTACTAGTATTATACCAACGAGATGTGCGACAAACTGTAATATATTTTACAGCAGTAGTGTCGAACTCTTTGAGTATTTTTAGCCGTTTTAATTTTTAGATGCTAAGCTTAAGCATGTAATGAAATGGTCATGTTTGTCTGTCTGTCTGTCTGTCCGTCTGTTAGCCGTACACTACAGGTCATACAGTATTAATGTGATTTTCATAAAACAAGTTCTAACTCACCGCAAATGCGAGCAGACAGGTCTGTATTGTTTTTTCGCTTTGCTAGAACTAACCTTTTTTTGCAATTAGCAGTTAAATGTACCCATGTCAAAACACATTAAAGTAATCGATAACAAAAAATCCGGCGCTTCGCGCCGGATTTGTCGGCCGGGGGCGGGCCCGAAGTAGATGCTGAGCTCCAACAAAAGCGCAAAATAATTTATGTTACGCTAAAAGATGACATAGGATTTATAGAAGCTCCCCTACTATCAATAAGCCATATACGAATGTGCGTATCATGTAGTTTAATATAGCTGCCAAACTTTTATAAATTGCACCATTTACAAATGCCGTCATTTATAGAGGCTCCCCTACCATTAATAAGCCATATACGATTGTACGTGGCAATCAGTTAAAAGAAAAGGTTGTAAAAAATAAAAACAGGGTTCCCAAAAACTATATTTAAATGACTTCAATATTTACAATCCCTTAATATCTATAACACATATAGGTAAGTTGAGCAAGCGTGCTTGGGAGAGCGGTTAGGACCACAGACTGTAACGAAATTTACAGCCTCAGACCTAGCTCCGAGATTCGGCCACTGCTAATCGTTTACGGCTCAGTGCTGTACGGTAAACGTCACTGAATTGTTGATTGAAGCCCATTCTCCTTCTTAGTGACCACTACTTACTGTAGGGAACCTAGAGAATGGCACTATTTTACTGCGGAGTAGGGGACGGGGATAGGGGAAAGGGTACAAAGACTGAGACGATCTAACGCGGTAGCATTCTATTTCCTCACCCACAGTGACTGCTTGAGTCTGGCTGTATGAACTTTCGGTTAATAGACCCAATGAATAAATTATTAATATTCATAAATTATATATTATTATCATATTATTATTATATAGGTAAGTCCGTGACATGTAGTTAAAATAGGTTGGACAAATTTTTAAAGTTAAAACTGGGAGTACTAAAAACTATGATAATTGAAGGACGTCAATAAGGACGATCCCTGAATATCTAAAACATATATAGGTAAGTCTATGATATGCAGTTAAAATAGGTTGGGAATAATTTTAGTGTTGGAACTGGGAGTACTAAAAACTATGTTTTTTTAAGGACGTCATTATAGACGATCCCTGAATACCTATAACATATATAGGTAAGTCCATGACATGTCGTTAAAATAGGTTGAAGAAAAGGTTGAAATTGGGGGAACTTAAAACTGTAAAATGTGAAGGACGTCATTTATGGGCGATACGTCACCATCTATAACCCATTTATTACATTCCCAGACCCAATTGTACTATACCAGGTTCCCTTGTGAACGTACATATGCAAGTAGTACGCGTACTCGTGATGGAAATTCGTAAAAAGTTTCCATGTGTATTTTAAATGGCGAAGCTTGATAAGCCCTGGTGCATATAGCTAGTGCATTTGGCTTGTGAATTTGGTTGGTGCATTTGGCTGATGCATTTAGCTGGTGCATTTGTCTAGTGTAGTTGGTTGGTACATTCGGCTGGTGCATTTGCCTGGTGCATTGGCTGCTGCGTGTAACTGGTACTGTTGACTGGTGTGTTTGCCTGGTGCAACTATAATCTAAGTTGTACGCATTGGGGTCGGACACAAAAGGCGCCTTCTACGTTCAGGGTGGGTCACTTAAAAAAAATGACACACCGTATTAAAGATATAGCCATTTAAGCAGGGCTTACGAGATTAACAAGGTAGGTGGGTGGGTCTAAATTTTAGTAAAGTGTGGCGTAATTTATGTCCTGCCCCTTTATCCGTTTTTGCATGATTTTACTTCAAAAATTTGTGATCTTGGTCTAGTTAACTGTTAATTGCGAAGAAATGGTCAGTCCGAGTAAAACTAAAAAACAATACAGACCTGCTTAGTCGCATGTGTGATCCATTAAAACAATTTTAAAGCACATCCGTCAAAAACTGTGACCTGTAGTGTACGGCCAACGGACGGACGGACAGACGGACAGACAGACATGACCATTTTATCAGATGCTTGCTCAGCATCTAAAAAGCTGTTGTCCAGTTTTGGAAACCATTTATTAAGTTTGATGAACAATTTTTGACAACTAAATAAATTCAAATACAAATACAAAGTAATACGTGTAAACACATGTAAACCAAATGCACAAAATGCATACACATACCATAAAATTTAAACTCTTACGGGCGAATACGAGTATCTGCTCAACTGAATTATACTGATATGTAAATCCCAAGGCAAAACCGATCTTGCATTTTAGAATTACCTACCTGCCTTAACAATATTATTTGTTACTGTTGTCGAAGAACCATCGTGGTAAAGGGTCGTCCGTAAATGACGTTAAATAACACAATTGTACGGACCTCTATTCCAACTTTTTTAACTTTTTAAAAATACTTGTCGCATGCATTCGTATTTTAAGGGTCGTCCGTTAATGACGTCATTTAAATAACACCATTTTACAGATTCGCTTTAATATATTTAAACTTTTTTAACTTTGTGACACAAATGCGATTTAGGTGTGCTGTTTTGTTTTTGGGTACAAACTATCTCATAGGTTTCTCGCAATTAGCAGTTAACTGGACCAACTCTCAATATTTTTTACTTTTAATTTCGGTCACGTATAAAAACGGAGAAAATGTATGCTTCTCTTACCTCCAGCTAATCGTACTCTGGACGTTGCATTTCCATACTGATTAAATTAGAACAGCTTTTAAACAATTGCATATGCAAGGGAAGCGTGTTGTATTTTTTTTTATTAAGATCGCACTAATTGTATTTCTAGAATTAGTAGTTAAATGAAGCAACTCTAAAATTTTTCCCTATACATTGTGAGAGATCATCCGGTAATGACATCTTTTAAAAATATCATAATTTTTAAGGTTCCCCTCTCTCTTTTAATTGTTCAACCATTTTTAGATGCTGAGCAAATGATGACGTCCTTCAGTGTGATAGATATTTAGCGATCGTTTATAATGACGTCCTTCAAACTATCGGAAATACTCACAACTGCAACACGTCGTTTTAGCATGTTAAAAAATAAATCTCGAGCTTCACCTAAAGGAGGACCAGCCTGGTTTGATTATGAGTGCTACAGTGAAAACAAAAAGCAAAAAAATCTCCTCGATCCCTGAAAAAGCTTCAAAGATACGACAATGACTATCAGCAGTATATAATACAGTATGTGTAACAATAAAAAAAAATACTACTCATTAATTATTAAGAATCAAAGTGCTTTCTACGAAAAACAGAGGAAATTTGTCGAAAACTTTTTCTTAAGACGTAAGTATGCATACATTAGTAACAACATTTAAACAAAAGAATGGGTACATCACTTTAAGAAAATATTCGAAAACACAAAAGCAGACCACACACCCTGTGGAGAAAATAATATTCATGAAACACTTCTGCACGTCCCTTTGACTATGTACAAACTACAAAACGCTCTTTAAAGACTTGCTACGGCAAGGGCACAAGAAAAAGATGGAATAGTAAATGAAGTTTGGAACAACCTTTCACAAAAACTACACGAATGCCTGTTGGCTTGTCTCAATAATGACTCTTGACCAGATTTAATTACTAAAAATAGTCTGCAGCTGCTACGTTTTTGATGTGATATAGCTTAAAAGTTTACTTTTTTTGACAGCAGTAACAGTATATTCAGAGCAATAAATTTATTTTGCTTTTAAAAATACTGTTTGATATTAACATATTTGATTAAAAGCTAAATTATTTTGTGCATCTGCACAACGCTATAAGCAGTCATCAACAAAGCTTTAAAAATGTTTAACTTAAATATCAACATACGTGATTTGTGATTCTTGTTAGGCCCATTTCTATAGCATTTAGTTTCATCTACATGGAGTCGCATGGTTTACTGATAACTGCAAGATTTGTTATAATACAGTTTGATAAATTTACCACCATAATTGATTTCTATTAACAGAATGACATTTTGTTTATGAAAAAAACAGAACAACAAATTTCAGAGACTTGTTACAAAAACTAAACTGATAATGGCTTTAAATTAGTCTGGTTTTAAAATTTTAGTATCTCACCCGGCACGCAAGACTATCCAATCACGGTATGCGTATACTTTAGTTGCAACGCCTGGGGAGTTACCGCAAAGATTTGACAAAGAAGCAATTCCTACTAAAAACTTCGTATTGTTGTCTGTTACAGTTAACGGATACCCTCTATCTTCATCACAAAATCCATATTCAAAGCTTCCAGCACAAATTTTGTTTGGGGTAATCGTATTGCCATCTTTAGATGAATATTGAAGTCTACATTCACACTCATCAACAAATGGAATAACTATGGTTTGCAGAACATCTGGCCTCCTCTTGCTCCAACCACTAAGCTCTACCTGTTGAACATTAGTGGTGGGATACTCTTTAGTGGCTAATAAAACTGATTGCACGTTTGTTGTGAAATTAAAAGGACTGTCCATTTTTAAAATAGCAATGTCGTTAGGAAGTTTTCTGTTTACAACAAATTTTTCATGAGTCATGATAGAGACAGCGCGGCGAACTTGTTTGAATTCGTTTGGTTGGCTTACGCTGTAATCTCCAGCAATAATGATTAAACTACATGGTACGCGTTTTTTAACGCAATATGCAGTAGTCAGGACATACATTGAGCTATAAATAACACCACCGCAAGCATGTTGCTCAATTTTTCCGTCTCTGTCTTTTTCAATTCTTACTGTGTATGGGTGCTGATTAGGAATTGCTTCATGCCCTCCTTCAATTCTTGCAGTTGAACGTGGAATGTCAATATGTTGTGTATCTTGACGAACGCCGTGACAATTGACGCTTGTGAATTTTGAGCACCCATCTACAAGTTTTCATTAACTATGAAGCCATTTATTTTGATTATAGCACATAAGGTATTTATTAGGCATATCCAACTTACGACAAATGTTCCACTGCCAGTCTGTGCAAACATTAGATTTTACCAATTGAGTTGCGTTGTAGGTAAGATTTGACAACATTGCGGAACTTTTGAGCTTTCCCTGCATACGACGTGTGCGTAGGAATTTATTTGTTGCGGCGCAAATAGTTTGGGCTACACTGCCTTCTATTTGCCCTTTAGGCCTTTTTAAAGCATTGAAAATGTATTTTGTGTTCCCTGTTTGAGTTTTTATTCAAGTTGTTTGTTTTGTGATACATTTGTAATACTTTTAAAACTGGCTGTAATTGTAAAAGAATTGATATCCACAAAATGTGAACTCACCTTGTTGATTGTCAAAATCATACGCGTGGCTGTTGAAATCACACTGGCGACTGCAATATCAATAGCATAAATAATTAAACATATAAGGTATTTTTTTTTAAAACCTACCTTGTTCTAACACATTTAATCTAATTAACTGTAATAAAACGTCAGTTACTGTCACTAATTACTACTCTGTGTACTTAAACTTCAATATAGTTGGTTATGAATGATTTTATAGGAACGTGTATATTCTAGGTCTGTGAAACTGACCTGTCGTCAGTCAAACATTAGAATGAACATTGTGTCAATGTTAATTTGTAACACGAGATGTCTTACACAGCCAATTAATTATTATTAATTAACTCTACTTGCAATAGAACTCGTCAAAAATTCCTACCTAGTTAAAGTTTTAGCTATTTTGCTATGTTTTGTTACAGAAAAATAGTATATTCTTAAACAATATTTGAAAACTACATTTACTGGAGGTATATATATATTTATTTCTACTACAGTATCAAATACTTTAGCACTTAACAGTAAAACAGTACAAGATCCTGAATTATCTGACTATAAACATAGGTTGGAAAAACAAAAAGTGTAAAGGATGAAAAAATTATAAGATAGTTTAGAGGATAAAAAAAGATTAAACTGTAATTAAAAAACTTTACAACAAGCTTTACAATACAAAATATTAACACTTAAAATTCATTGTGTGATATAATAGAAGTGCCTAGTTAGAACCACATATTGATTTAAATATAAAATTAGGACATAACGCAACATTGGAGTTTAGAAAAGATTTTATTAAACTTAAAAATATTTTCTCATTTCATAAAACGATAAAAAATATTCTGTAAATGTAAATGTAAATTTTTTTTAGTGAGAAAAAAGCTTTAAAATATGTAAGTCAAATTAATTTTATTTGTAAAACAATATTTAGTAAAGATTTAGTAGATCTACAGATATATAATATGATTATATTATTTTATACACCAATATTTGCAGAATTGTGTGTTTTAAAAATTTAAAAATACAGGATGTTTAAATATGTGTATAGGCATTTAAATCCTAAGTGAGGTGACAGCGTAGAAATAATTCAACGTGATACTGATGGACTTATCCTTCATGTCAAACCAATGATTTCTATTAATATATAACGAATAATATTAGATTAGGGTATGATACTTGCGATTTAGTAAGTAATAATATATTAGACCTACCTATTAGGAAACAAAAGTTTGGGCTGTATTTAAGTAGAAACTTATACAAATATTGTTATGAAGTTTGTAATATCAGGATCTAAAATGTTTTTATATTCTATTAAATGTGGTGATAAATTAATTAATCAGAAACAGAAAAAAGGTATATCCAAGCATATTAATTATATGAGATAATTATATAATATATAATAGTATATACAGTAGTATATATAGTAGTATAATAGTATAATTATAATTAATTATAAGTATACAAAAGTATTAAATATTAAAAATTTTAAAATATTTGAAATCATAAATAAGGTAAATCTCAATCACATTAAATGAGATAAATAGGATATGTTTACTTTTATTTGATTAAAAGTTTGATTAGCTAATTTTCTTGATAAAAGGTATATCCTTGATGATCAAAAACTTCAGTAACACATGTAAATATTAGAATTTAATAAAAAAACATCATTAAAATGCGTCACTTTTAAAACATCAAAGCCAAACTTGATGTCATGGTAGTAGTCGTAGTCTTAGCATTAGTCATGCTAAACTCATAGGAAAATTTAAAAATAATAGAAATTTGTAGTAAAATTGCAGATTTTCCTATTGAAATAGCTCAAGATCAATATTGCGAATATAGTGCTTTTGAGAAACTGAGATCTTAGGTCGTAGTGTACTAGGACCAACATAACCCTACTACTGTTACTTTCTTTCTAATAATGTGACTGCGAAGATAAATAAGGCTATTTCTTCTACCGTATACTCTAACATTAAACAACATAAAGTGGCTAATTGATCATATTTTAGCAAAAATATAAATAAATTATTAATACCCAGCTTTTAATTCTATCCAGCTCTTGTACTTATTCAGGTCAGTATAGATGTGTGGAACACTTGTCGCACAACCCTGATATGTTGATAAAATTCCTAACACGTAGTTTCTGTAATGATTGCCAGACAAAACTTGTACAGTTAATGGAGCTCCATCGTCACCTGTGCAGGGACCATATCCTAGCTCTCCAGCGGCGCAAATTTGATTTTTAAGAACTTTTTTTCCAATTTTTTGGTACAACTCTTTGCAGGTTTCAAGATCTACTAACGAAACTTTAATTTGCACATGATATTTTGGATATGTAAGATTGCTGTTTATACTACCGTCATGCAAACCCCAGCCTGTTATCCACGCAAATGAGATGCTTGAATTTGGTAGTTGCGGTTGACCAATTTCAGCCGGGCTTACCTCACCTATTGAAAGTACTAGCGATGAGTTAAGCCTTAGAAGCGCTATGTCGTGAACGTTGGTCTGTTGGTTCCAGCTTTCATGAATTTCATATGATAAAACAGATCTGTTTTGTTCCATATCTAATGTCTCCAATCCCACAGTCACAAGTAGGTCAGAAGCATTAACAAGAAAAACGCAATGCGCAGCAGTAATAACGTACATTGCGTTATGCAAAGTTCCTGCACAATGTGCATTGTTAAAGTCACTGAGCAGTGCAATTCGAACAGTGTGTTCACGATCATATCCCCCATCAGCGTTAGGAGATATAATTCGATTTAGTAACGCATGTTCTTTGGCGCGAGTTGAATCTCGTTTTTTAAAAACGTTCACAGGATGTTCAAATTTGTTATTTGGCTTGCCGTTGCATCCAAAGTAGCTCTTTTTGTTGTGGTTTTCTAAGTTATTATTTTTCAATGACGTTATTGTTGATTTAGGATGTACGCTGTCAAAGTCTGTCATAAGCCTTTTATTATTGCATACAAATAAATAATTTATTGACTCTTACCAGGATTTAGATTAAATACACGCAATGTGAGAAAGATAATAAGGACAACACAAAGTTGTGGTAAAATTCCAGTCATACTTTTTATTTCGTAATTTAAAGGTAAAACACAGAAAATTGTAATGCCTTTTTATAGGGACACAAAGACCAAACGACTTTGTATACAAACTAAGGAATAACTGTAAATAGGTTGCAAAAAATAAATGCAAAAATCGTTTTCGTAGATAAATTTTTTTTATCAGTAATACTAAATTTTTTAATAAAAGATAATAACGTTATTGAATAGCTGCCTAACAATGCTTGTACAATAAAGTGAATAAAGTTTTTGTTTACTCACTAAAATAGGCAGTTAATTTAACTGTTCTCAAGGACTTAAATTAATGCCTGATACATGAACAACGTCCTAGGGCTGTCTTAAGTTGTAATTATTATGTGATAAAATGATTTCATAGGACGTTTTAACGCACTGAGAGTACAGAATAAATGCAACTTAGTGCCTTATAACTGAATTCCAGTTGATTTAATTGCTATTCTATGTAATAAAAATTCCTATCAAATATAATAACACATTAATCTTGGTCAGCCTGTTTATCTACAATACACTTTATAATTGTAGATACATATATAGGGCAACGTTGGTCAGAGATAGCTTGAAAATTGTACTCTGAAAATTTAACAATTCTAGTGATTTTATGTTCCTGACGCGTATCAGGATTATAATGTTTACTTATTTAGGATCAAAAAGTTTTTATTACTTGACAATAAGTACTGTAGAATCCGGAGATAAGCGACGCCGTGAGACCGACTTTTTTTGTCCTGTTTAGCTGATTTCTTGCTTAAAAATGTAAGAGAATTGTCAAGTTAAAACTATTATTTTATTTGCAGTAAAAGCAATGTCAAAATTAAGATAATCACAGCAGGATTTATTAATCGCTAAATATTAAGGTAAGATCAGAAATAGGTAGTGATAAGAAGATAAGAAGTAAATAGGCAGTCCAAAAGTACAGTAGTGCTTCAGTTGTGCGGCTCAGTTTTTAAATTTTGCTACTTTTGTTTGCAATATTCCTTATAAATGGCCAACAATACCAAAAAAGTGGTAAAAATCGGTCCCTTGAACCTGATTATCCCTTACATTGGGTCCCTTACATCCAGATAATTTTAGCATTGTAAGCATAGCCAGCCAACTAAATATTTTAAATTTGTCCCTTTAGGGGGTTTTCCCTTAAATCAGGGTCCCTTGCCCTTATAGAAGGATTTTACCGTGATCAAAACCAACATAGAATGGTATATAAGAAATTCACTGTAAGTTCTGCCGTTCGGAGCTCAAAATATCCGCAGCTGCATGAAGGTGTGGCTCATTAGGGAGGGATGTGGGCACAGTCGATACTGTTGTAGCAAAATACTTTGTTTCCCTAGATTGATTTAAAAATTCAACTTTTTATGCCCTGGTTCAGGGACAAAACACCGCAGCAATATGACCGCGGTACAAAACACCGCGCGAGGTAAAAAGACCGTCCACCCAAAAGACCGCAAACGAAATGACCGCTTGGCCATAACACCGCGAGGTAATTTGACCGCGCCAAAATGACCGTTTGCCCATAACACCGCTGGGATATTTGACCGCGTCGAAATGACCGTTCGGCCAAAACACCGTTTTTATATAAACGTGCACAGAACGACCGGCAGAACAAATTAACCAAGGAATAACAAAATAAATATAACCGTTAGAAAGCGAAAGAGGTATAATTAGTCAATGAAAATAGGTTAGATTAGGAGATTTTGAGCAACATACCTATTTATTATATTTAATTATCATTTATAAAAATATGCATCATACATACCTGGCGCATTTGCACAATACAAGCGGATGCGGATATAACTACTGTTAATAGTCGTGTATTTGATATTTCATTAGACACAAATTATAAATCTGAGATAACGCTAGACACATAAATATGTTTCATACGTTAAATAAATCATAAATCGAATCTGCTACAAGTTGAGTTGGAATAGGTAAAATCAGAATATGGTAAAAGTAGATATTACTTCAGATTAAATAATAAGTATAATATTCCTAACTTAAATCCTATAAATATCAAGTAAATACATCAGTAGGACTACTGGGATAGTTTATGTTTTGGGAAGTGTGTTGTAGCATAGGAGTGTTTTGGGGTTGGTGGGGTGAGTTTTGATGTTGGGAGTGAGAAAGACGAAGTAGCTGGGAAGGTATCCGGGAAGGTATATGGGAAGAAATGAGGGCATGTGTGGAAGGAATGAAAACGGGGAACGAACGGGAAGATATGATGGGAACGAAAAGGACAGATATCATGAGATGCATTGGGTGACAATGACTGGCAGTGTGTGTGTGTATGTGCAGTAATTAATGCATTATATTAATATTAATATTATTATATGCATCCATGTACGTAGGTAGGTAGGTACTTACATAGATAGTAGGTAGCTCCCTATGAATGGGGATTTCCCTTGTGTTGTATGCCGAACATAGGAAAAGAGGAAAGAATGGCAGGAAATGAGGAAACTGAGGGCAGGTGGCCCCGGACGGGAATTTGGTACGAGTGTGGCGGGGAACTTGGATACGGGGAGTATGTACGGCGGGTGCCTGGAAATGTAGACGGGGTATGGCGGTGGTAGCTGGCGGGTAGTGTGACGTATATATTAAGGGAGGGAAAGGGAGAGGAGACATGCGTATATGATAGGATGGCATGGGATGGGAGATGATATAGGGATTTGTACGCCCATCCACACAATATAAAAATAATAATAATAATAATATTACACGTGTCTGTGTATGTAGGTAGGTGCTTACGTGGGTGATAGGTAGGTACTTTAAACGGCAGTCTGCCTTGTATTATATGCTTCGCTTGGAACAGTGAGGGAGGAATGGACAGAAATTAAGGGAAATAAAATGAATAAAAAAATATAGGTATTAAATACGGACATTGTAAGTAGTAGGTAAGGAGTAGGTATATGGTATATACGTAATGTGTAGGTACTGCCACATGCAGATTTGCATTGTGTCGTATGCTGTCAGTGGTAATGAGAGGGAAATGTGGGCTTTGTGTGGGGTGTAGGTAGGTAGGTATATACATAGGTACCTATATAAGGACTTGAGCCCAATGTATGTAACAGTGAACGGGGCTGTCTTTAGCACTTAAGTAACGGTAGTAAGTGGTAAAACGAAGGCAAGGGGGGAAAACGGACCCGGGCAGTAGTAACATTACGGTAAAGGGGCTGCATGGTTAATCATACAGTGTGCTGTAGCCATAACAAACCCACCCGTCCTCCTCCTGACTGTTTCAAATGAGAGAAATAGTATATAACGGATGTAAACCTTTTACAGTTTGTTCAGAAATGAACCATCTTCGCTCCGAACACTTCGCTCCGCTTCGCCTCGCTACGACAACGACTCCGACTAAAGCAATCGTACATACGAATTGCATCGGTATCGGCTCACACGTCGACATCCGGCTTCGCTTCCGGCTTCGCTTCCGCTTCGTAAATGTTTTGAATTATAAATTCATAAACATAAATCCAGTATACACGAATATAAAAGTATTCTGTCCGAATACAACTACGAATGGTATAATATTTTATACTTTACTACTCGCATAATAAAGTATTCTGTCCGAATACAACTACAACTTCGACAAAAGCAAACGTTAATTCGTTTCGCTGAGCTACGCCTCGCTTTGATGTTTTGAATTATAAATTCATAAACATAAATCCAGTATACACGAATAATAAAGTATTCTGTCCGAATACAACTACAACTTCGACAAAAGCAAACGTTAATTCGTTTCGCTGAGCTACGCCTCGCTTCGATGTTTTGAATTATAAATTCATAAACATAAATCCAGTATACACGAATATAAAAGTATTCTGTCCGAATACAACTACGAATGGTATAATATTTTATACTTTACTACTCGCATAATAATATCTATTCGATATTATAAACTCTCCGCTACGAATAACTCGATGTATAATATTTTATACTTTACTACTCGCATAATAATATCTATTCGACATTATAAAACTCTTCGCTACGTCTACTCAAATATAATACTTTAACAACCAAAACTCTGAAATAGAGAATTGGTGTTTTAATTGAATGCATCATGTCATGTTACAAATGCAACTATTTACACTTCGCTACGCACTGCTTGATGTACAACATATTGTGCTTTACTACACTACGCATATATTAAATACACGTTTACATATGTACGTTGCACTACGACTATTAAAATTCTACTTAATGCTTTGTGCATCTTGTTATGTTACAAATGCAAACATTAACACTTTGCTACGTACTATATGCTTCTACGGCAGACTACGCTTCTATACTCTTTATATATTGAATAAATTTAATGCATTTTGACAAATAATTGACAATGGTAGTTAGAACTTTGTATACTTAGTATAGATAAGCATGCAAACTACACTCAACAGAAATGCATATGTATACACCATGTGTTCTTATGCGAATATTACAAAAATACGAAATTGAGCTTTTGGACATGTGACCTACCAGGGGCTATGTAATTAGACGTGCAGAGCGTGCTCCCAAAAGTTTCAAAATTTTTTGTGTTGCCAATAGAAATTTTTAGTTTCAACGCGATATTTAGACTCAACAAAATATGGGTTTTCTTATGTGCAAAACGAATTTTTAATTTTCGCTCTAGAAAAAAATGACTTTTTTGTTTATAGGGCGAATTTAATTTTTTCAACGCCAATATGCTTCTCTGATTTTTTTAACCCAAAATATCAAAAAACATTTTAAAAATACGCAATAATAAAGATTTTGGGTATACCCTATTGAGCCCTACTTTTTAAAACCTGCTTGTTAAATCAATGTTGCTGAACGAACTTTTTATATTAAACCCGATATTTAGACGTTATCGAGCATGGGCTATTTTATGGCATAGTCGTTTTTGTGATTTTCGCGCAAAAATTTTAGGTTTGTTTTAAGGGTCAATTTTAGGGTATCTAAATTTTTTTTTCGGACGGACTATTTTTTATTGATAGTTTAAGCTTGCAGGCTTGCCATCTGCGAAAACAGAATTTGAAAATTCGAAAAAATAAAAACCGGATCGGACAGGCCGGACAAACCGATCCGACCGGTGCACACTATGTATTGCCTTAATCTATATTGCTCGAGAACCAGTTGACGTAGAGAGATGCGGCTAGCGCCATCTGATAGATCTTACTTGTAGCTACATTCTGAAGAAACAACAACACCGTGCATAAAATAATACCCGGGTAAAACCGATATTTCGGTTTTCATATGTATCTTTTGAACTAAATGCAATATTTCAAATCTGTTTCGAAATTATCATTGCGCTAGGCAATGCGGAATTAATAACATAAAACAATCATATGAAAATATCATTAATTTGTGGTTTGTGTGTAAATCTGTATATGACTATGGAATTTCTAAATAATTTTTTTATAAATTCTGCAACTATTCCTACTTTTATTTTTCTAGTTCCTATTATCATAAATTGTCTTTGCTATGCATTTGCTATGTTTTTATGTACACTTAATGCTAAGTGTGGCGTTGTTCGTGGATAATAACTTTAAATCTTGCTTGTAATAATACATGGCAATCGTTTTGATTCAACAGCCCACATTTACAATTTACATATGTACATTTTTATTTTTTCAATGTTTTTTTTAAACCAATACAAACCTTTTTATACGCACGTTGCAAATTTCATGTATTCTAAGTTAATATCAAAAGTTTTTACAGTCAAACTAGTATTTTTCATTTCTGCTACAAGCATTAAAAACTATATACACGTTGTACACATGTTTCTATTCTACCACTATAATCATACAGTTAATTATATTCTGACAACTTATAATATTCTGAAAAATAAAATAGAACAATAATACTTAACCTAATATTTACAAACCAGATAAGACTTTAAGAAATAATGTTTAAAATTATAAAACATTAATATAGCAATTTTACAAGTAATTAGGACTAACATAAATTATTATTTCAACACACAATTTTAAATAAAATTTAAGACACAAGATGTGATTACACTAAACAATGTTTTCAGTTTTTTTGTTTTCTTGGAATTTAGTTTAAGTAACAAATATTTACACATACAAAATTTGCACTTTTTCTTGAAATTTAAAGACACCAAAACTAATAGCTGTTGTTGTTGTCGTCTTCGTCGTCTGCGTCACAGTCATAGCAAGAGTCTTGGTCAGATTCCGCAGGTGTTGCAATGTCTGAATCGTCTGTGACACCGGTGTGGCAATCCAAAGACGATGTGGGAGATGGGGGGAATCCAGAAAAGATTTCTTGCCAGAAACTGGGATCAATAGAAACAGTAGCAGTACTTTCATTTGGGTGATGCTGTTTGTCTTCATTGCAGCGTAACTTTTTGTTGTCTTGCTGAGTAGCTTTGCAATTTCCAGCAGCCTCTTCTCCTTCTGTTTGCATCTCTTGGGGCAACAACGCCTCAGCTGCTGCCTTCCGTTTCTTGGGTTGCTCAGTCAAAGTAAGCGGGTCCAAAACTGTTAGCTGGTTAGCGCCATCCAGAGTAGCGTTGAGCTGTGTTAAGTATTGAGCAAGTTCGTTCATATCCAAAAGAGTAAAGGACAAAGTAGAACCACCGTAATTTGGAAATTTGCTTGAGTAATGGCGAGAGACGTTGTCATTTATCAGCATCTTGTACTCGCCTGTTAACCAACTGAAACTGAATCGAACACGAACGGACCGCAATGCAAAATGAGGAGTTTTCCAGTAATTGAACTTTTTAAGTCGGTCCCTAGGCTCCTCTGCCATGAAGCAGTCACTTTTCCCTTCAAAGTATGGCAAAAGTTGAGTGAGTTTTCGTCCAGGCAGAGGATGATTTTTGTGTTCTTCTAATAAATTAGTCACCCAATCCAAGACACTGCGGCTTTCAAATAAGGAAAATGCAACTTTTGAATGCTTTGCAATTCCAGGGTTCTTGCGTCCAAAATGGTAAAAGTAAATTTGCTGGGTTGGATCAAACACAAGTCTTGCTCGAATATCTTTTCCAATTTGCTTGCAATCTGGCTGAGTGAAGAATTTCCAATTTTGGGAATTCAAATGTGGGTCTGTACACGTAGACGAGAACAGACTGCTTGAATAGTAGCTGGATGGTCCTGCCATGTTTGTGGAGTCAGAATTAAATATTTGGCTTGAAACAAAACTTTTGCTAGCAGTGTATAGAGGGTACTAGTTGCACGTAAATATCAGTAGTAAAATTGGCAGACTATTAAGGAGATGTTTTGACGTTGAGACTTTTTATTGAAGTGAACTGAAAATATTTGCCAACGTCTTTTATATCTATTTGATTCTCCTGGAACTGGACAATTCCTGGATCACTTTACAGTTAAAGCTAGTCAACTACAGTAATGCTAAAACACAAAGAGGTTTGTGCCATGATTTTATTGGTCCAAAATAGGTAAACCCTGCCTCCTGCAAGTCAACCCTAATAAAATTAAGGGACTATGTTGTAAATGCTGCAACGCAATGTAAAGCTGTAAAGTGTAAAGGGACTGCCACACTGTACCCCAGCGATTTTACTCCTCACCCTACTGTATTTCAAACATAATCAAAAATGTATAAAGGAAAACTCCCAACTGAAATACATTGTCACTTGTTGGCCACTTCTACGACTACGATCACTACGAAGTATTCTGTCCGAATACAGCTTCGACTTCGACTTCCGGCTTCGCTTCAATAATGTTTTGAATTACAAATTCATAAACATAAATCCAGTATACACGAATATAAAAGTATTCTGTCCGAATACAACTACGACTTCGACTTCCGGCTTCGCTTCCGCTTCGTAAATGTTTTGAATTATAAATTCATAAACATAAATCCAGTATACACGAATATAAAAGTATTCTGTCCGAATACAACTACGAATGGTATAATATTTTATACTTTACTACTCGCATAATAAAGTATTCTGTCCGAATACAACTACAACTTCGACAAAAGCAAACGTTAATTCGTTTCGCTGAGCTACGCCTCGCTTTGATGTTTTGAATTATAAATTCATAAACATAAATCCAGTATACACGAATATAAAAGTATTCTGTCCGAATACAACTACGAATGGTATAATATTTTATACTTTACTACTCGCATAATAAAGTATTCTGTCCGAATACAACTACAACTTCGACAAAAGCAAACGTTAATTCGTTTCGCTAAGCTACGCCTCGCTTCGATGTTTAGAATTATAAATTCATAAACATAAATCCAGTATACACGAATATAAAAGTATTCTGTCCGAATACAACTACGAATGGTATAATATTTTATACTTTACTACTCGCATAATAAAGTATTCTGTCCGAATACAACTACAACTTCGACAAAAGCAAACGTTAATTCGTTTCGCTAAGCTACGCCTCGCTTCGATGTTTAGAATTATAAATTCATAAACATAAATCCAGTATACACGAATAATAAAGTATTCTGTCTGAATACAACTACGAATGGTATAATATTTTATACTTTACTACTCGCATAATAAAGTATTCTGTCCGAATACAACTACAACTTCGACAAAAGCAAACGTTAATTCGTTTCGCTAAGCTACGCCTCGCTTCGATGTTTTGAATTATAAATTCATAAACATAAATCCAGTATACACGAATAATAAAGTATTCTGTCCGAATACAACTACAACTTCAACAAAAGCAAACGTTAATTCGTTTCGCTAGGCTACGCCTCGCTTCAATGTTTTGAATTATAAATTCATAAACATAAATCCAGTATACACGAATAATAAAGTATTCTGTCCAAATAAAACTTTGACTTTGACCACAGCTTACGTTTATATAACTTTGGTTTTTTAGAAACCTAATATGTTTTCTAGATTCAGACTTTATGCTTAAATTATTTTTTATGCAACCCTTAATAGTAAAAATAATGTGTTTGTATCTTTTTGTACTGTTTTAACATGTTAGCAGTTGTAAATTGTAAATACTGCGGCGCAACGTTTTTAATTAAAAAAAGCTTATGGTCTAGGCCTAATGAATCTCTGTATTTTAATAGGCATTTAAACGCGCGCTTTAATACAAATACATATAGCCAAGTACAACTAAGAACTTCATGCAGAACATGTCATGTTAAAATAGTTGGTCTTTCAACTGAAATCCAGCGATTGTTCTGTAACAATACTAGAGATAAAGCTATATGGCTCACTGCATCAGATCGAGTGTTAAAACAAAGTCAATCTAGTGAGAGAGAGCCTTTAGAGCCAATTAAAAGACTTTGCTGTAGACACGTAAAATGTTGCGCATGTAAAAAAAACCCAGATAAATTTGCAAAAGACGGGGAGAAGACACTTTCATTATTTCGTGAAGCAAATCAGCCAGGGGCGGAAAGATACAATAGTTCAATTCCTTTCGTACCCCTTGTTCCAAAATCTTATTTTTATGCATTTAATTTAAATCATTGTTTGTGTTCAGTTTGTTTTCGCGCAAAACGTCTTTCAGCGAAAGATAATATTGACTGCAATTGCGCATGTGATTTAAGTACAGCTATATCAGACAAAACAAACTCGTCTGAACATCTTTCAGTTAATGACAATACACAGTTTAATATTATTACACAAAACGCAATAATGCAGTATTATGCTCCGCCAGAAGTCCCTTATACATTTCTGTCTCCCAAGCAAAAACGTATAGTCGACTTAGTAAGAACTCAAATTGGATTGAATAATAAACAGTTTTACCAGAATCCTTTACGCCTTATTGTCTGCGGAATTCCCGGCAGCGGCAAATCGCAGGTTTTAAAAACAATACATCATATACTATCGCAGAAACAAGTTCAAGACCCATCGTTTGCATTTAAAACGTGTTGCTTTCTTGGGAGTTGTGCCTCAAACATAAAGGGGACAACGCTGCACTCATGTTTTCGCATAAGACCGTATAATAACGGAGCTTTAATGGATCAGTTGGTGAATGGAATTTCAGTTGCAGATAAAATTGCATTCCGTAAAGTTAAAGTTTTGCTGTTAGACGAAATTTCCACAATAGGGTTGCGTCTTCTGCATTATGTAGATAGATATTTAAGATTAGTTGATTCTTCTAGAGCCAATTTGCCTTTTGGGGGAAGAACAGTAGTAGCCTTTGGAGATTTCTTGCAGTGTTCATGTTTAGGGGACAGTCCGTTATACACAAAATTTGTTTTAAAACCGTCAGATGATTTACAACAAGCAGTAGATGTTTACAAATCTTTTGAAACCGCATTTGTGCTAGATAGGCCATTTCGCCAAAGCTGTGCTGATCCTGATCAAGAAGAGTACTACCAGTTTTTAACGCGATTAAGGTATTGGAAGCTCACACCAGCAGATCTGTTTAAACTTCAACAGAGGCAGCATCACATTCTAGACCGAGTTCTTACAAGAGAAGAGATGAACGAGTTTGAGCAATCAATACATCTGTACGAGCTTAACAGGGACGTTGCTAACCATAATAAGTACGTTTGTTTTTAAAATTCCTAGTATATCATAACTTATTCTATCTAGTTCTAACATGTATATATTTTAATATTTATATTAAATGAGCATTCACTATAATACCAGCAATCACAAGGTACTATCAACATCAAAAGTGGGAGGCAAATGTTGGCCCCTCAGTGTAAAATGTCTGGTCGGCACCCATAGAGTTTTTATGTTATCTGTAGAGTATTAACTTAGCTTTCCACAGTCAAAATGAAGCAACCATCGAAGGACCACTGGGAAATAAGCTGTAAAGGCTCTGTGTTGTCCCCGTGTAGAGACCAATTATCTTTTTGCCTTTCGTGCAACCCTCTGATAGTTATCATTTCTGATATAAACGTAACATATTATTGTCGTTCTTGCAATCTAGCGGCATGGAACGAAAATAGAAGCAAGTATTTAGTAGACCCAGTGTTTCGTTCATATAATTGTCCTGTGCTTAAAAACCGACCAACAGAAACATATAACTGTGCAAATTGCAGCATACAACTAATTGGAATTCCTGTTTCTTACTTTGTTCGTTCAGTTAAAGGGCGGTTTAGGTGTTACAACTGTACGTTTATTAGTAAACATCCTTTAAAGTTTTTAAAAAAGCATTCGGCTATACACATTGATTCGCAGCAGTTATGTGTACACAACTCAGCTAGTTTACAGAAAATTAACAAATCTGGATTAGTGTTACATACTTTATCTAAGCGCCACTACATTCATCAGCGTATTAGACTTGCCAATCCTGAATACAAAAAACCAATGCACTTTCTAGCTTTAGACAGCGACGAGTTTGATTCCGATAGTGACGAAGACGATAATGTATATATTTAAGCCTAGTGCATAATTATTATCACACCAGTGTTACTGATACCTACTTGTGTGTTGCTGTGTATTGTAAATTGCTCGCCGTTGCATTTGCATAGGAAAAATATTTTAATAATTTTTATTGAATTTTTGGTTTCATAGAAAAATGATCCGGAAATATAATCCAAATTATATTGAAGTCCCATCTGTTGTAGCAACCAATAGTTCGTTCTCTCAAGACCCATTGGAACTGGATTACGGAATTCCTGTAATGCTAACGCGCAATATTGACCTGACTACAAATTTAGTTAACGGAAGCCGCGGGACCGTTGTAGACATTGTCTTCCACCAATCAAAAAATCGGATTGTTTGGAGCAACGTCGTTGATTCAATTATTGTGCACTTTCCAGAATACAGAGGAAATCAACTTGTTGTGACATCAAGAGGCCAAGGTGTGAAAATAACTCGTATCGATTACAATGAATTAGATTTAGAAACAAAGCAGTACATTACAGTGCAGTCTTTTCCTCTTGTGTTGAATTGGGGCATGACTATACACAAATCACAAGGCAGTACATTCGAAAAGGGATGTATTTATCTTGATACTCGGGAAACTATAGCATGTACAACGTATGTAGCACTTTCTAGATTCAGATCTTTTAAAAATATAATGATAATTGATAAAGATATAATTCAACCCTCACGTCTTCTTGGTATTCGGCACGAACATGAAATGCAATTGAGATGGAATGAAGAAAAACGTCTGAAAGAATTAGAAGTTAGTAGCAGAAAATCTCGCCAAGCTAATGTTGAGTTGCAAGTTAAAAGGTTTATGTAAAAAGATTTGTTTTAAAGTAAAAAAGTAACAAGTAGAAGAAAACCGCCCAAAAAAATGACAAAAGTGACATATGCATGCTAAAAAAACTACAACAGAAAAAAATAGTTATAGGATGTAATATATTTGTAATTCTAACTTGTACAGTAAATAAATTCTTGTATATCTGTAAATTGTAAAATACTTATAACGTCTGGTTTCACAAACTTTTGCGCAGTTTTATTATCAACTATCTCAGTGACAGTCGCAAACTTTTGTAACTATACAATGGCAGAAATTCGTAAATCATATTTAAATTCAAGGCTAAAAGGCTCGTTCTCTGCCCTGAGTGGATTTATAAAAAACAATAAGCATTTTCACGACAAGAAAAAAGTTGACAAAGAACTAAGCCAACTGAATTCATTTAGTCTACACAGACCTATTAGGAAGAATTTTAGGCGCAGGAGAACCATTGTGAACATGGCAGGAGAAATTTTTTGCTGTGATTTAAAAATCTTAGGGTCAGTCTTATCAAAAGCGAATTCCGGATATGAAAACATACTTTTTTGCATTGACGCGTTTACGAAAAAGCTTTTTTGTAGATTCATAAAGAACAAAAGACCAGAAACAGTAATTAAAGCAATGAAAAGTATATTCCATGAAGCAAAAATAACACCAATTTATTTATTTACAGACCAAGGTTAGCTGCAAACAGCTGATAGGGTAACATACAACCAATTCAAACGTTTCAAATTAATCTTAGTATAATATATAGGACTAACAACGATATAAATATATTATTTTGTTACTTATAGGTACTGAATTTCGAGCAGAGTCTTTTCGCAAGTTTTTAAAGAGCAAGGGAATAAAATACTATAATACATATAGTGAGACCAAATCAAGTATAGTAGAAAGAGTCATAAGGTCAGCTGAAATACACACTATCTAACAAGTTTGCTATACAAAACTCAATATAAGGTTGACGCACATGCTATAACACAGTATTTATTTGTTTATGTAGGACCATTTTTGAGAAGGTGGCTAGGTACATAACAGAAAAGCAAACAAACCGTATTCTTGAAATATTTCCTGCATTTGTAAAAACGTACAACAACACTTTTCATTCAACAATCCAGATGTCGCCTAATAGCGTGAACAGTTTGAATGAAAACGATGTATGGAGAACCATGTACTCAGACCTTATTAACGACACTACAAAACGTAGACCAGTGTTCAAGCCTGGCGACCGTGTGCGAATTAGTCGTACTAAATTAACATTTGAGAAAGTTAAGTATAATATAACGTACCAAGTGAGCTAAAATAACAGATTAAAAAACATGTATAAATAGGGAGACATTCCAACAATCGAGTTAATGTATTTTTATCCTTTACCCAGGCTACAACCAAAGCTTTAGCTTAGAATGGTTCATTGTGAAGTCCGTAAACTTGGAAACCATACCTATAACATACTACTTGGAAGATTTAAATCACAACAGCATTACTGGATCATTTTATAAAGAAGAGCTTAGCCGAGTTGAAGAATCAACATGAATTCTACACCGTTTATTCCATATTTTACCAATGCTATCAAGCAGCATATCAACAACAAACGCAGAAGATTAGACAAACATTGCTGTTCCCAATTAGATCGAGACCCAGCAGGTACCGAAAATATCTACATAACGATTACAAGTGACCAGCAAAACAATATTTATACTGCAAACACCCCGTCTAGCTTTGTAGCTGTTCTCCCTACCCCTCTAAACCTTGAAAATTACGACGTCGGACTAGTGAGTTTGAGATACACAAGCAGCATACAGCCAGCTATAGTTCAGCATGTACCAGCTATCCCAATACGTAGCGTACGTAGCGCTGAAGTTTCAGACCTAGAGCCTATTAAAAAACTGTTTCCTAACTACAAGCCAACAGTAAAAAGTTTTTTTAACTTTCAGAAACAAGAAACAACAGTACACCAATTCATGACTAGACTTAACGATGCGTTAAAGCTAAATCAAGACAAAGTGCCGCTTAAAATTGAACAAAAAGCTCTCAGCTTAGACCCTGAGGAAATACATATGATCCTTTTAAACGTGTCAAAATCAAACAATGTAATTCTTGCAATCCCTACACCTCTTGCATTGTTTTTTAAGCAAGGCAGATCACGGTTTATGTCTGGAAACCATTTACCGTACGACTACTCACGTCAAGAAGACTTTGAGATAATTCCAATGGACACAAACTTCAATTTTGGGGCTGAAAAAATTGAAAGTATGGAGAACGTAATACAGTTATACCAGGGCTTTGAGACTTTTATAATTTTCAGAAAACAAATAAATACAGGAGATTCTGACTATCGTAAATGTTTTGAACGTTTTAATTCTGAGATGCGTGATCCAGAAAATAATGACACAAATCTAAAAATTGAGTTTCCTGCTGATACAAGCAATACCAAATGCAAATTGACGTTTGAAGGAAACGAAGGGGATTATGTTGTGTTACCTGAACCAATAGCACTGTGCTTAGGCTTGCAGCAACACGACAAGTTTTACAATGGCGTCTACGAATCTGAATTTGACTTTGACGAAGAGAAATACAATGAAATTGTAGACTATGATTACATGAACATTCGCCTGTTTAAAATGTGTGCACATTATATGCCAATGAAAGAACCAGAAGAAATGGACTTGGATCACATAGTGCATGAAATTAACCGCACTTTAAGTGAGCGGCTTTGGAGTGATACGACTGTACAGTTTAAACATGAAGACGGACAGCTCAGTATTCTAAACCTACGAGAAGACATTACTGTACAGCTCCCACCACTTGTTAATAGATTCTTTGGGTTTGATGACAATTTCATATTCAAAGATGGTGTCGTCGCCAACTTGCAACCGGAATTAGCAAAGGAAGAAGAACAAAAGAAAGAAAATGAAGAATTTGAAGAAGATGTAGAACCTGAGCATACTGAACCAGCTAAGCGAATGCTTGTAACATGCAATTTGATCGAAAACCAGCTCTATGCTACCCATGCTCTACCGTTGCTGCGCTCAGTTGATATCTCAAGCGAATATGATAAAGAGACAGTGCACAACTTTTTGCCAATATTATATTTGCCACTTAAACAGCAGGAACAGCAAGTAATACGGATTACCCTTTTAAACGAATACCGAAGCCTTGTCACACTGCCTGAAAATTCGCAAACTATTATAGAATTGCAGTTCAAGCCTCGCAAAGTTTAAAACATATTAAATATAAAAAGACATAGTTCTTTATTTGCGAATCATTCTTAATTCAACTCTCAAACAACAACAACATCATTTTATTCACAGTGCTTCTTAATAAATTAAATTCAAAAATAAATTTGCAGTGCATTGCTTTACATGTACAACGACGATCCAATACACAAAGTGGTAGATCTTCTGTAGTTCTTACTTCTGCCCAGTTTCAGAACAAACGTCTGAAAAATACGGAAAATGGTTGGGTCCGCAAATTGAATTTAACTACGATGAAATTGAAAACCTTGTGTTGTTCTTAACCCAAGATTGCAAATTGTAAAGTTTGTTGTGCGAAAAGCATGAATACATTAACTCTGGAAAGTTTGTTGTGTGAGACATGCCAGTTCTGCTGGTTGAACTATACGCCGTCAAGTGTGCAAACTGTCATGTATAAAAACAAACAATACTGTACGCGATGTGAAATGCAAGAAAGGAAAAAAGATGAACAAGTACTTGCCAGCTTAAATACACCGTACGACGAGTGGATTGACTTTGATGATTTCAACGATGTTAGCAATTGGTGTGAAGTAACCCGAAGTTTTGAAAATATTGATTGTTTCGTGTGTAAATTCGATCCTGGTGATGTTTCGTCAGTCAGAGGCGAACCCGATGCAGAGTATATTCACAGCATATCTTTGTATGGGGAAACAGTGTACATTTACAAGTACATGCCAGAAATTAAAGTATGCAACTACTGCATGTTTTGGCGATGCTTGAATGTTTTAGAGAATGTTCGAGAATATATTTATGAATACAAAGAAGATGAATACCGAAGCCTTGTCACACTGCCTGAGAACTCGCAAAGTTTAAAACATATTTAATATAAAAAGACACAGCTTGTCATTTGCGAATCATTCTTAATTCAACTCTCAAACAACAACAACGTCAGCCCAGTTACTTGCAAATTATTTTAACACACAGTGCAGTGCTTCAATTTATTTACAACATTACTAAACATGTTGTAAATCATGCGTAAAATTGTGTGTAAAAACGTTTACGAATCTGACGCTGGTGACGCACTCCAAATTGTGGACGAAGAACTTTTAAAAGACAGTTTACTCGGTGAATACTGTACACTTGAACCAATTAAAAACATTGCTACTGAAAACGACAAACAAATGGGGGCTGGAGAAGATACCGTAGGAGTTGGTCTTGAAAACACATTAAACAGCAGTGCAAACAGTGAAATTGGCCTAGAAAATACCCAAAATTTAGTTCCACTTAAATTGCGACAGCCATCCAAACGCCGTGCAATTTCTCACAAGTGCCGCGTTACTCATTGCCGTACAATTTGCCCTAAAAGAAATAAAAAAGTAGTAAAACGCAATATGCCTAAAATTCAGACTGGCGGACGTTGTGTAGCTCGTCGTAAGGCACAGTCTGGAGGCTCAAGAAAACGCATTGTTCGCCGGCGTGTTCAAACTGGTGGCCGCCTAAGACGTAAACCAGTTACGCATACTAAGCAACGAGGAGGCGGCAGATCATCTGCTCAGTCTGGAGCAGGAAGACGAAGGAAAGCATACAGACGCAAATAACTTATAAACCACTGTACGTTTAATTCTACTTCATTCATCACCTAACCTACAACGAAGCAATATCAACCAAAAATTTGCAGCTCTGTCTTACCATGGATTCCACGCCAGGATTTTACGACGAATCTACAATTTACGAGGGTTCTCAAAAATCTATACAGAACAACCTTATCTTGGACAAGTTACCTCCAACCAACGTCAGCGTTGAAGATGCCCCCGAGTATTACCCATACTACCCCGTACTTAGCCCGCGAGATAACGAAAATCCCGTTATTTTTGATATACTGAAATCTCCGGGCAAGTATTACGCCTTAGACGGATCCTATTTAGATCTCACATGCCGTTTAATGCTAGCAGATGGAAAGCCAATCGCTGCTACTGATATGGTCGCTCCGTGTTCAATGCTGTTCTATGGTTTATTCAGTAACATGGAGTTCTATCTAAATGGACAGTTGATATCCGATAATTCAAATCATTACGCCATCAGTTCTTACTTGAAAAAGGAACTCTCATCAAATCCCATTGAAAAGAAAAACAGCATGTTAGACCAGTTGTACATACCTAACACAACGCCAGATAATTTTACTAAAACTGACGACGGCTTCATGGCTCGATATAACATTGCTAGAGAATCAAAGCCGTTTACAATGGTGGGAAGGCCAGAATCGCCATTCTTCACACAGACTCGAATGTTACCAGGAGAAACTGATATCCGAATAATTATGAGAAGATCTCACCCTGCCTTTTGCATTGATGCAGAAACTGAAACCAGAACCGGGTACTCTGGTTGCCCGTTTCGCGTGGACATTGTAAATGCTGTACTGTACTTGAAAAGACAGACAGTATCTCCGTTGGCTATTGAAAAGCATCGACTGAACCTTAATAATGGTACTCTTAAGTACCCGTGTATTGAACCTGAAGTGAAGAACTTTGTTATTCCATCCGGCGTGAGTTCACATTCACTTGATAATTGTATCAATGGAAGATTACCACAAGTTATTGTGTTTGGCCTTGTGGATTCTGAAGCGTATCTGGGAAAACTCACAAAATCCTTTTGCAACTTTCAACATTTTAATTTAAGTGAAATTACTGTCTCAATGAACCAAGAAGCAATTGAATACAAGACATTGCCTTTACAATTCAAGAAAGAAGATGGATCAGGAGAAGAAAACTTTTTGCTGGCTCTGAACACTCTCAAGAAAACAGCAGCAAATCCAAGCCTTGGTAACGGGGTAAATAGAAACAACTATACAAAGGGAAGAGTCTTATTTGCATTTGAACTTGTACCTACACAAGCTAATGCTTTAAGCGTGAACAAAACTGGACAGGTCCAAATCAGTTTGAAGTTTAGAACTGCACTAACCAAGTCAGTGACAGCTATACTATATAGCCAATATCAAAACATTATTGAGATTGACCGCAACAAACAAGTTATCATCAACCGTTAAAATGTAAAGTACCAAACAAGTTTGTGCAAAAACAAAAAACAATTTAGCTGCGAGTATATATGTTAATGTATCTATAACAAGTCTGTTTGTTCCTTTACAGATGTTGAACAAACAACAACGTTCACATTATGAACACTGGAGAATTACAACAATGTCTCAAAATCTTACTTGGAGAAACTCAAGTAAAGTTCTACGTAATTGCAGCAGATCAAATGCGGTCAACTTTGCTCAGCGCAGAAAAAAGAAACAATGGAATTACTTACCCTATTGCAATTATTCAAAATACAGACAAGCTGGAAAGCCCTGGGAAGCACTGGATTTCTTACTGGGTGACTTCAAAGGACAGCTTCGAATATTTTGACTCGTATGGAAATCCAATTCAACGGTATCGAAATTTGCAATTGCCAGGAAACCATATGGTGGCTGAAAACTGCACAGTGCTACAAAGCGGCAGATCAACAGTGTGTGGAATGTATTGTATATATTTTCTCTACTCTAGAGCTTTAGGAATTAGTTATAAAGATTTTTTAAGTATATTTACAAGCTCTGTACTAGTTAATGATAGAAAAGTGAGGAAATTTATAGAAATGATCCCTAGTGTAATACCGAATATGTATAGCGTACCACCTAAACTACAGTCTAATACATTTAAAGTTTCGTGTCCAGAGTTTTGCCATAGTTTAATAATGTACTATTAAATATTATTGTAATATTGTGTAAGAAGTGTAGCCTAACTTTATAAAAAAATGTATCACAAATTTATTATAAATAGCAGTATATGTTAAAACTTTTGTCAGTAGCAGTTTAGATTTTATAATGTCAACAGCAACCACTGTCGACTTTAGATTAATTCACCCTTTTACGGCTATGATATGTGGCCCTAGTTCATCAGGAAAAAGTACTCTCTGTCTAGAAATTGTTAAGCACCGAAAACAAATTATTAGTGAAAAAATAAATAAAGTAATATATGTTAGTGTACATACAAAACCAGAACAGTTTTCTGGCATTGATTTTGCATCGGACAGTGAAATAACATTAGTGTCAGATATAAATAACATTGAAGCATTGTTAGATGATATCAACAGCCCATGCCTATTGGTTTTAGATGACCACTTAAACTTTATTGAATCAAACCCAAAGGCCAGACTCTTAGTTCAGAAAATATTTACTGAGTTGTCCCATCATATGGACTTTAGTGTTATACTTGTTCTGCAAAACCCGTTTACCAAAGAGTTGAGAACCACAAGCTTGAATACAAAATACATGATTTTGTTTGACGTACCAAGAGATAGAAGCATTATTAGCCAAATTTCAAGACAGGTTAGCCCTGGACGTCCCAAGTTCCTGCAAGAAGCATACGAGAAAGCATGCAGTTTACGCCAGCACAGTTACATAATGCTAGATTTGCATCCAAAGTGTCCCAATCCTACAACATATGTGCGAAATAACGTATTTCCGTGTAATGGTACTGACATTTACATACCAACTCAACCATAAAAATGGCTCAAACAAACAATAGTGGCTGTCGTTTTGAACAAAATTACAAGTTTTTGTCAAATTTAACATTTTACAAGTCTAAGGAATACAAAAATCTTATAACAAGTGCAACGTCTGAACAATTATATGCCTTGGCTGAAACTATATATAACGTGAATAAATTTTGCAAACATCCACTTAAAGGATACAATACTCAAATAAAGACGCTAATAAGGCAATTAACGTGTGACGATATACTACGCCTGCGCAAAGTTTTACTCAAGTATCATAAACTTATTCAAGCAATTTTAGCTACAGTGTTTTATAAGGTGTACAAAAGTGAAATTTGTCGTACTACTTTATTCTCTGACATAATTTGTGACTAGTTCTTTACGTGTTAACAAACAAACAAAAATGGCAACAGTTATGAAGGCAATTGAGCCAAAGCTGTATGCTGAGCTTATGAAAATACGTGCAGAACAGACTAATAATAAACCTCCCTATACACCCAATCCAGCAGCTGCCCTTGCCACTCCTAGCCAATTTGACAATACACAAATGCAAGACTTACAAAATGGCAATGAAACAGGAAATCAAAAGAAAACTCTTAAACGACAAGATTGGATTCAGTACGAAGAAATGATTTCAAGACCCATTAAACGAAAACGGCGTAATATAAGTGCATAAAAATTCTTGCAGAACAAAATGCAAAAACTTATATAAACAGTTGCAAATTTTCAATTGTCACCAGTTGCATACAACAACTCACAGCGTTCAATACTTAACATCAACAATGCCTTCAATACGCATATACGTTGCAGTGCTGCTTGTGCTTCCGGCACTTGCATTGGCATGCAACAATGTAGCTGCAGCTGATGTGTTAGCTGCGCCACCTATGACTGAAGATACTCAATATAAACACGCCACAAAATCGTCTGAAAATAGTAAAAGCCAAATGGACGGGACTAAACCAGCTCAGCAGTTTAATACTACGCAACTTCCTCTAATTCAATCCAACTCATTTCATAAATTTATACTTCAGGCATTAAAGTATATGCTTGAAAGTCTAAATGCCCAGAATGGAATTATCATGGACGTGGTTGAGAAGTTTCAACACTCAGAAACAAAGCCATTGGTACACAACACATTTGATTACATACGTAAGTGAATAATATTATTTGTTCACTGACTCGTAAGTTTGACTTATATACCGTATATAGTAAAAACGTGTATAGCTAATAGTAATTGAACTAGCACTATCTATATACACATACTAATACATGACTTTTGTGTTCTGTTTCGGCGCATGTACAGCTATCTACGTGTCATTTATCCTGGTCCTGCTCCTGTTTGCATTCAAAATTATAAAGCTGTTCAGAAAGGGGAGAACCTGGCCCCCTAAAGAAGTGGGTGGAGACCAACAAGTGGGCGTGATAGAGCGGCTCGAAGATTCAGTTATAAATACTGGTATCCAACTGACTCAGCCTCACACTACTCGCAGCAGCAGTTCACGCACCTAACTCAAGAACCTGAGAAGTCTCAAAGCCATACATCTACACAACCCACAGTTCTAGGCAGAACTCTACTGCTGTATCGGAAACCCAACAGTGGTGTTTCAAATTGCCCTCCTGTATACGTGAAGCCCAAACGTGTATCGCTTTACCAGCATGGACCCGCAAGTTACCCCATCCTACACGACACGAGTTGTCGACGCACAACTGCATTACGAGCAAGAAGATTACCCTTTGCCCACAGTGCTCGGATCATCCCCCAACCACTTCAAGTGTTCTTTCCCACACTGCCTGTTTAAGTGTTACTTTCATGTACCGTATAAGTCCCATGTGGAGCACGTACATCAATGTGAAGATTGCAACCTGTTTTGTTTAAACAAACAGCACCACCAATGCTCTCATGTTGGAGAAAGACTTGGGCACATTGAGAACCGCAGCCAAGATCTTGTAGGGGGCGGCACCAGTCGATCAGGGGCAACATATGGACCAACTACAAGCACAGCTAGCCAACCAGCAAGAAAACGACTACGCCGTTCACCTCAAATAGATTTAGACGTGTTTCAAGAATATTCGCGATATCATAAGGGAATGATTGTAATCTATATTCACAAGCCAATTGAAACATTTGCAAGTATTGAAACAATAATGGCAGAATTGCATGATCCCTTTGTAAAATTACTGACACAAAACCTGAGTGTACATAGTGGTATTAAAGCTCAGCTTATAATTGTCGCTACAATGGAACTGGAAGTTGAAGTGGAAACTGAAAAAACTATAAAAGTGCGTAACCCCACCTTTACAGGTCAGAATTACGATATTTTTAATACAAGTGAAATTGACAAGTTTGTTTTAAACAGCACAAATGAGTGCGTAGAAAGACTAACTGATTATAACAAGTATGGAACTGGATGGGTACTTCGCGAAATTGAATCAGTTCAGGTGAAGATTGGTGTACTAAACTTATTTGCAAATGCAGCAGCAAAAGGGTACATGAAGTTTCCTAAAATGAAACCCAAAAAAACTGGCTATTTGAACATTAGAAATAAATGCAATGAGTGTTTTAAGTTCTGTGTGGCTGCTCATCGGTTTCGACATGAAATAATAGACAATAAAATGTACAAACTAAAACAGGAAAACAAAGTGCAAAAAGCTGACAATATAAAACGAAGCTTAGAGTTTCCAGAGCAGTACCGGCCATATTTTTCCCGATTTGATTTTACAGATGTTACATTTCCTTTGCAAATGGACAACTTCACTGGATTAAAAACATTTGAAATAAAAAATAATCTTGGAATCAATATTTGGAGCCACCGAGAAGATCAAATTATTCAAATCCGAAGATGCCAGAATACCGACATAAGTGAAAAGTGTAATTTATTTCTGATCAAAAACAACTCAGCAAATGAAGGAAGCAAAGCTTATCATCTTGTGCTGATTACTGACGTAAACAAATTTCTGCGTAATGGGCATAATACCAAACAATTTTATTGCCAACTGTGTTTCAGATTGTTTAATTCAGAACAGAATTTGGATCAGCATCTAGAAAACTGCCAAACCCTTGTGACAAAAAACATTGTGTTTCCAGAATTACACGAACGAATCAAGTTTTCCAAACTGTGGCAAACCCTTCCCTACCCGTACGTCATTGTTTATAAATTCTCGACATTCTTGAATCCTACTGAAGATACAAAATCTGTAACACACAATATCAAGATTTCAAACGAAATTCTTCCAGCCGCATATTCGTTTGTTGTTATAAGTCAAATGAAACACTACGATAAGGTTATAGCAGTTGAGTATTTTGATGGTCTAAATTTAATGAATCATTTCTTTAAAAGAATATTCACTTGGGCAAAAAAGTTACTGTCCAACATAAGAAACACCAACAACTTTGTACAGCCATCAGAAAAAGAAAAAAAACAATTCAATGAAGCATCACATTGTTACATGTGCAAACGTGAATTTGACAACAATAAGAAAATATTTAAAAATTTTCATCATAACCACCACCAGGGTAACTTTGAGTTTGCAGCATGCAGCCGATGTAATCTACAAATAAAGTACAAGTTTGAAATACCCATAATTTCACACTGTGGAGGAACAATTGACTACCACCTATTAATTAGTGCAATAAAAACAAATAACTTTAAAGCTAAGGATGTCAAAGTTATTGCAAAATCCGCTAGTGATATAAAATCTATAACAATAACTTTAAACGATACTTGGCTACCGGATCTTCATCTCCAATACCCACAAGACAAGAACACTGGAGAACAGTATACTGGAAAAAAATTCAACTCAAAAGTTAAAGTTCGTTTCATCGATTCGAGTTTATTTATGGACACATGTTTAACAGATTTGGTTGAATCTTTAAAATCGCAAAATAAACAAGATCTAAAACTTGTGTCACAGTGTGTGTCGCATTTTGCTCCTTCAAGTAAAATGAAATTAACAAACCCAGAAGCTAAGAAGTATAAAGAAAACTGTATTAAACTATTACAGACGCCCCTGTGCTTTCCGTTCAAGGCACTAAATGATCGTTCTGCATTTTCGAAAAAACTCATTTTAAGAGAAGAATTTCAGCGATCAATACTAGACGACGAGCCAATTTCTGAAACAGAATGGGAGCTTGTGCTAAAAGTGTGTACTCAATTTGAACTTACAACATTGCGCGATTATACTAGAGTTTCGTGCATAATAGAAACACTTTTACTTGCTGAAGTATGGCAAAACTTTAGAAAGCTTGGACTTCAAAACTACCAACTGGACCCAACATACTCCATGACGCTGCCCAGCTTCTCTTGGGAGTGTTTTTTGAAATTCACAGATGCTGAAATTGATTACATAAGAGATCAAAGAATATTAGACATTGCGACTAACGGAATACGCGGCGGTCAGTGTATTTTCACTCAGAAGCATGTAGTTGCCAACCATGAGCGATGTCCGGAAGGATTTGACGAGTCAAAACCTCGCAAGCAATTGCTTTCACTAGACATCAATAGTTTGTATGCATATAGCTTAAAACAGCTAATGCCAGTGTCGGATTATAAGTACATGGAAGCCAAAGACCTGCAACATATCAACTGGGCTGATTCTAACTTTGGCAACGAAGAGGGTAGCTTCGGATATATACTAGTAGTGGATTTAGAATACCCTGCAAATTTACACAAACGAGACGAAAACCTGCCTCTTGCAATGGAAAAGCGAACATTGAATCTGCAGGACGTTGCTACCATCATGTGCCCAAATAAAACTACAACTGCCAGTTTGCAGCGACAAGTATCCCGCCCCCGATTGATGTTAACTCTTCATAACAAGTACAAGTATACAGTGCATTTCAAGGCTCTGCAGTATTATTTGTCTAAGGGATTAGTTTTATTAAAAGTTCATTGTGGCGTAAGATTTAAACAACAACGCTGTTTTAAACCATACATTGATGTTAACTTAGAAAAACGCAAAGCAGCCAAAACAGAATTTGAGAACAAAGCACTCAAAAAAAATAACAATGTAATTTACGGAAAAACAATTACAAATATCTTGGAATTTGTTAATGCTCATATTTGTACAAGTGCAGCAGAAGCTGAAAAATCATTAGCATCACCTCGTTGCAAAGACTTTGAGGGATTGTCAGAAGATCTCAGCATATTCACAGAAGAATTGAAAACATATCGCGTTACCAACTCGCCATTAACTGGAGTAGCTATTTTAGATACTTCAAAAGTGTTGTTCTATAAAAAATGGGATCGTCTCTGTGAGATATTCCATGACAAGGCACATCTGGATTACAGTGATACCGACGGGTATGAAATGCACACAATTGACGAGCTAAATACATTTTGGGACGATATCTTTAAAGCAAAGATAGAGTTTGATTTCAGCAAAATCCCTCGCGACCATGAGTTCTTTAAAATGTATGAGCACCAGTTCCCAGGTTTGCACAGTCTAAATAAGGACAAAAGCGGAAAGTTAAGGATACAAAGCTTAGACTTAAAAGAACTTATTATTCTAAAACCAAAAATGTATAGTTCATTGTACCTAAACGACACTCAACAACAAAAGTGTGCAGGAATTTCAGCAGTTGCAATGAGGCAGTGTAAACACAACAAGTATAAGATAATGTTGGAAACAAACAAACCTTGTAAAATAAATGTAAATTCTGTAAGGTCTAAGGACCATAATTTGTACATTGTAAACTTTAATAGATTGGCATTTAACTCTTTGGATTTATCTCGAGTATTTCCAGATCCAAATAATTGTAATTATAGTTTACCTTTCGGTCATGTTGATTTACGTAAGACATAACTTGGTTTACAACATCACATACGTGAAAAAAAACTTGTAAATATGTAAATATTGTAAAAACGATTCTTGTAAATATTAATTTTAGTTAAAAAACAAAATTAAAGTATGTGTTAGCTTGTAAGAGCAACTGTAGTTTTTAGTTTAATTATAAGTAGCCCTATGTATTTAATTTTAGCCTAATAATATACTATAAATACAAATTTAAAAAAAATATAAATTAATTATAAAACGTGTGTATTGTAAGATGTACATATGTGTAAATATTGTATTTGCGTTGTGTAAATATTTAATTTAAGTTGAGTTTAATTTAGAATACTGAAAACCATTATGTAAATATCAATGTAAATTGTGTCGGTGTAGCAAGAAAATTTCAAAAAAAAATAAAATGTAAATATGTAAATACTTTAATTAAATGACTTTATTTGCATTTCTCCTGGTTCATTTTACTTATATTCCTACAATTAGCATACAACACAAGGCAAATCCCCATTCATAGGGAGCTACCTATGTACCTACCCACACAGAAACATGTCATAATAAGAATAATATTATTAAATTCGATGGCCACGTAACACTATGCCATGTAATGTAATGCATGTAGTCCGAATCCGCCTGTCTCCCAATGCATCCCATTATATCTACCCGTTGCATCCCTTCATATCTTCCCGTTCGTTCCCCGTTTTCATTCCTTCCACACATGCCCTCATTTCTTCCCATATACCTTCCCGGATACCTTCCCAGCTACTTCGTCTTTCTCACTCCCAACATCAAAACTCACCCCACCAACCCCAAAACACTCCTATGCTACAACACACTTCCCAAAACATAAACTATCCCAGTAGTAGTAGGTTATGTATCATGCATATTTTATAAATGGTAATTAAATTATATATAAGCCCTAACAGTGATATCGAGCATCAGAATGTACGTAGAATATTATGTCATTTTAAACAATTCCACCTTTTACGTTTAATTTGCCGATTTACACAATCTGAAACCATTTTGAAATACGTGTTTCAAATTTTGTAGGCATGTAGAAATAAAATTCAAAAAATGCATATGACACTGTGGTACCCTCTAGCTGTTTTAACTATTAAAGATTAGTTAATTATTAACCATTGGGTATAGTGAAGACAAAAGGCTTAACTGTACATACATATCAAGGTACATTATAAGAAACTTAAGAAACCTGGTTATCGAAAATTAGGGGCCGGGCACAAATGGTGACAGCCAACTTTAGCGTACTTTGGGACCTACCCACCTACTGTGTCACCCTCTTATAAAACATAACACAAAAAATGATAATGCGTATAAAAGGGTGTGTTATATATTTGCAGCTAACGCACCGTCAAAGTGGTTGGCACTATTAATGTGCCACCCTGTTTTATCTGCCGGATAAAATAAAACAGTTTGAATTTCCCGCAAAAGATTTGTCAAAATGTAAAATTTATTTTTGGACCGTTCACTCGCAGAATTTGCAAAAAAATAATACATCACTTGAACTGTAATAATTAGCAGAATCTAATAATTTTCGAGTTCACCGTGATATTTTAACAGTTTCGGAATGTTTTTGAAAAACCATTTGTTTCTATGAAAATTGCTATAAAAAGTATTGTACGGCCTAGAAGTAAAAACAAAAAAAGCGTTTTTCCCATTTTTAAGAGCTTTAAAATAAGATATTACTTCACCAAATCGGTCAAGTACTTCAAAAGTGGTATAATCTCTTAATCTAACTTATTTTTATTGACTAATTATACCGCTTTCGCTTTCTAACGATTAATTTATTTTGTTATTCCTTGGTTAATTTGTTCTGCCGGTCGTTCTGTGCACGTTTATATAAAAACGGTGTTTTGGCCGAACGGTCATTTCGACGCGGTCAAATATCCCAGCGGTGTTATGGGCAAACGGTCATTTTGGCGCGGTCAAATTACCTCGCGGTGTTATGGCCAAGCGGTCATTTCGTTTGCGGTCTTTTGGGTGGACGGTCTTTTTACCTCGCGATGTTTTAGTGGCGGTGTTTTGTACCGCGGTCATATTGCTGCGGTGTTTTGTCCCATTACCTATGCCCTACCTTCCTGCAGCGATAAGCTGTGCCTCATAAAGTAAAGTAGCAGAAAGTTTTTTATTGTGTTCTGAATATAAACATTTTAATACAAGCCAAAAATAGTCTCTAGTCTGTTTCTGGATGAGTGTTGGCGGTGAAAATCTAGCTGCGTAATCATGACTTTAAAAATTCCCACTGTGATCATTATCTACACGTTTCATGTTGTTACTTTGTGTAGATAAAAGGTTTTGTGAGTTTAGTACTCTGTGTTATCTGTTTTATTGACAGCAAAAATATTAATCCGGCGCTTCGCAGCAGATTTGGCTACCGCGGGTCCTAGTAATAGTAGAGTAGATGCTGAGTTTACAGCAAATTTGCTTAGTTACTGGTAAATGTGTTGGTAAAGTATTTTATTTCATTAGATATGCGAGTATTGTGTGCCAAGTGTTTACTATTGGTTGTGTCTGCGAGTGTTGTTTAAATGTACACAACAGTAAAAAGTTGAAAATTATGTATTAAGAGTATTAACTGAAGAGTTTAATGTAATAGTGCTTACATTATTTAACTAGTAGTGTGCGTATGTGTGATCGGGTTCATTTTTTTTTAACTTTGAAAATCTGTAACTTTTTTTGTACTTCCTTCAAATTTACTGTTTATGTACTTAAATACTATCCAGTTCATTTTCTATGTATCATTAAAATATCAAACCGATAAACTGAAAATTCGAAGACTTATACCGAATTGTATGAAATATCTTCGATAATTTTCGAAATTACAAAAATGCTTTAAATGTGATCACCGTGTCTCAAAATGTGATCATGTTAAAATTGCAATAATATTACTGTAAAAGTTAGTGCCTTTTATGCGATCACTCTAGAAAACTTTCAGAGACGATGGAAAATGAAAGATAATGCGATATTAGGTTCCATTTATGAGAATTTAAATAAAACTACATGCGTAAAATTAAAATACAAAATCACATGTTTTGGGGTGGTCTGCAAATGGCGGCACAAAATTAATGACATTTTGTCCCACCAATATTTTATCATTTTAGGGGTTGCCCATAAATGATGTCATCGAAATATCTCCATTTCTACGACCCTATGATTACCCTGTCATCAACCGAACCATTGTGTAGAATAGATGGATATCTTTAACATACGTTGTCATCAAGATCCTAGCTGACCCACTTACCGTACCCCTGACATCATTTACGGATGATCTTTTACCATTGAGTAAGCTACTATTTTAAAATGGAATGTCATCAGTCATCAATATCTGGCTAGACCAGCTGACCCGAACGATGAAATTTTTTAAGGGCGATTTTTAAGAGGTGACCTATTAATGATGTCAACATCTTGGTGGGTAAAAATAATATAAACGATAATTCGGCATCTGTAACATGTGATAACAGCAATTTCGTAAATGATCGAGGAATTCCTAAACTAGTGGATTTATCTTGAGCTAAACACTACAATAATGCTAACGATACACTGAATTTTAATACCCACGCATTTCTCTAATTTACAAAAAATCAAAATTTGCTGTAAGAGATGGTTCATAAATAATGTCACCCAAATTAAAACTTTATTAGGACCCATTCACCTCTATGTCATGATTTTCATGACATCAACATTACTTTAACCGCTATATGTAATATGTCTTCAAAATCTGACTGGACCCACACTCATCCGGACGACATCATTTATGGACGATTCCTAATGATGTAAAACAGCATTGTCAACTTATTTTAATAAGCTGTTTGATAAACTGAGTTGATTCGATGCTTTTAGCCATCTGCAGTTCTGATCACATTTAGGGCTCATAGAATGATCACATTATAGCACAACTCCCGGTTTTGACACTGACCTTTCATCTATTTTAGTAGGAACTCTCCGTAATAAAATCTCAAACAGTATCTTCAACTAGTTAGTAATAAATGTATCAATCACGTTGCACACGTTGTTTACTTCTAAAATTTACAACACTAGAAATTTTGAAATTTGAATACTCGGAAAAAAATTCGGAATACGAGTTATTCTGATATTCGGACTTCGGAGATTTTACTCTGCCCAGGTTTTCAAAGTTTCGCACCCTAAGTTATTCTGTCGTTAGTTAAGAGTACAAGCTATCATTACCAGCTGGTAAATGATTTCTGATGCAGCTTGTGCTTTAGCACCAGCCACTGATCACACTTAAGGCATGATCACATATAAGCACTCTACTGCTATATTACTTCGTACTATAAACTACCAGGAATTGTAATTTACAAGTTTTTCTGTGTGCAAATTCTTTTAATTGTGTTAGATAGAGATTTGAAGTGAATGAAAATGAAAATATCAAAATATGATGCTTTCAATGAATAAAACGAATGATAATTGCATTAGTATAGAGGTATGTAGTATGTATATAGTTATGCAAAAGATGAAAAGGGGGAGGTGTGCGGTTCGTTGGTTCTAAGCTGGTCCTGCCTGGACCAGCTTATTCAAAATACGTGCTAAGCACGAGATCGGGCCGCGCATTTTTACAAGGTACGGACGTCCATGACTTGTGCTTAGCTGAGATTTTCCCAAATTGGACCAGTGGGTGTCAACATATTGTTAGTCTCTATAGGACGTCCTAAACTCGATGAAACTAAATCCAAATCGTAATTGTATTATTGCCGAGTAAAGAAATCCAAATCGTTATTGTATTATTGCTTAGTGATGAAATTTAAATCTAAATCAGAATTGTATTATTGCTAAGTAATGAAATCCAAATCGTAATTGTACTATTGCTAAGTATTAAAATCTAAATGAGAATCTGGATGTTACTTCCTCCTAATACTGACAAATACGAATATAAGGGACTCCGCGGGACCGGCAGAATCTGTTCCTTATAACCTAAATCCCTTGTAACCGTTTAAGGAATTTCCCTTGTAAGCGGGCACATCCTAATTTAGATTGTAATTTTTTTTAATGTTAGTTAAACAAAGTTAAGATTTATACAGCTTTGTCCATTACACACAAATCATAAGTATTATTAAAAAAAGTCATTTAATGTAGTTTGCTTGGTCTTACGAGCATAACTCGCCAAACCATTGGCAAGATTTTCCATGATGTATTTTTTCTCACAAAAAGCGTCCAAATAAACTAAGAATAGTTTAACAACATGGTGCGCGTAATGAGTTTTGTTTGATAAAATATTGTTTCAAAAAAACGAAAAAGGCCTTAAAATAGTTTTTTTAACATACTTTTAATTTTTTTAACACACATTTTAGGCATAATTTTTGAAATTTTTTGTATGAAATTCCATTTTAAAATATTAAGAATTCATAAACATTTGAAATTTAAAATTTTAAAATTTTTTGTTTTTTCCAAAATTATGACCGAGCAAGGGTAGGTGGTAGGTGCCCTAAAAATTTAAAAAAAATAAAATTTTCATAAGTTTCAATTTTCAATGTTTTTGAGATTAAAATATTCTTAAATGGGTTTTTATACAAAATTTTCAGAAATTTTGCTTGAGATGTGTTCAAAAAAATTTAAAAAAAGATAAAAAAACTATTTTAAGGCCTTTTACGGTTTTTTGAACAAATATTTTATCGAACAAAACTCATTACGCGCACCATGTTTGTAAGCTATTGTAAGTTTTTTTGTACGCTCTTTTCGAAAAAAAATATCTCATGGAAAATTTCGCTAATGGTTTGGCGAGTTATGCTCGTTAGTTTGGGTTTGACAAACACGTAGAATTATGTTGTGTATATTAAAAAATGTTGTGTTGCCAGTGTTTGGTTGAGCTAAAAAATACTCATGAACTTTCTGCATCATTTCTGAAACTTCAGCAGCACTTGAAATTGACAAAGGCTCTTCCTCTGAATTTTTGTCTTCACAGTCTTTGGATTCCTCTTCATTCCTGTCCAGTAACATGTTGGAGACTATTTGTTCTTCATTTAATTTTTCCTGAGTGAGTAGGTCGTTGTCCATTGCTGCAAGAGCAGTAAAAGTCAAGGCCTATATTGCAGAAGCTTCCATCCCCATAGCAGTAGCTGCTTGTTTTAAAATTGAATCGTCATCATCTTCGTAATCTAGTTGTACCTCGTCTAATAAAAAGTAAATTTTCGAGTGTTGGAAGCAATTTCGAGTTGTATTTCAGCAACTAAATTCCATGAATTGTAGAGCCAACAGATATACTAGTTTGTCCAAGTTTGTCGTTTGTCCAGTATGATTGTCAAGTTGATGTAGTATATTTTTCATCAATTTCTTTCGGTAGTGAAGTTTCAAAGCTTGGGCAAGTAAAATAAAAGAAGAGATATGACAAGAGATATTAGAAGTGAGCTCTTTGCTGACATACAGTAGTTCCTCGCTACTTCAGTCATGCATTTCCTAATTTATTTTTAATATTTATTTTAAAAATCCCTTATAAGTGACCGAAATTTCCAAAAAATGGTCCAAAATTCGTCCCTTGTAACCCAATTATCCCTTGCATCAGTACCGTTTAATCCTGATAATTTTAACATTGGAAGCATAGCGGACCAACCAAATATTTGGAATCTGTCCCTTAAAGCCAGATATCACTTTAAAGCGGATCCCTTATAGTCGGATTTTTCTGTGACGAAATCCTTTTATTATAAATATAAATAGTTTTTAATCATGTAATTTTTTGAATTTAAATATTTTAAACTAACGAAAACGAAATTAAAATCCAATAATTGCTTTGTAATGATATCCGAATATTCATTTAATTTTGGCGTTCTTAACCGCTGCGCAAGCATCTTTTTTTTATATAGAAGTCATTTGAAATTGAATATTTTATATTAATGCAATTCCATTTGGGATGCAAATATTTCTAATTGGTATAATCGATACCTGATTTGGAGTATAATTATTATTTAATAATTGATGCTGAATGGCTGAAACAGAATCTGAATGCAGCTTTTTCCTGCCATTGAAATACAATTTTAGGTCTTAGTTATATAGTTTAGATTCTTTGTATTTAATTAAACAGATCTATACTAGCCAGAGAGGCGACGTCGCCATCCAATTCTAAAAAAACAGCCTTAAAACCTATGTGGCGTGTACTGTTGAAATGCAACTGCATGCTTAAACTCATTTTTAAGTATTACCATGGGTATCAAATAGAACCCTTAAACGTGTAAAACCAGTTTGTAAGAAAGTTTGAACTTATAATAAGTTTAATTTCAATTATAAGTTGTAATGTTGATATCTTACCAAAATTTGCTGAACAATTTACAAAAATCTGTTTGTCCTGCGATACTATAAATAATTTGTCTTGGTATTGTGTAAACATATTAAAATTTCATAAATTGTATTACATTCCGTCCGTAAGACGGGCCGGGTTACTTGTACAAGTAATGTTATTACATGAATTTTAGAAGAGGCTTGACAGAATTTTAATGTTGGAAATGGGGGTACTTAAAACTATAATATTTGAAGAACGTTGCTTGTAGCTGACCTCTAAGTATCTACAACTAATATACATAACAATATTAATTTATTTATTGAGTCGATTTGGAGTTATCCTATACAACATTGTAAAGTTTTTACAATAGGAGTAATTTACAAGTTGATCAAAAGATTCTTAGTAATAAATACAATCTTGTCGGTAAACCGTATCTTGTGTGTGTCTTGCTTACTTGTTCTGTAAAGAAAACGTTTTAAAAGCTTCATTTCTAAAAAAATGAATGTTATTAATATGTTAAGTTGTATTATGTTCACATTGCATGTTTCATGTTTCATTTCAAGTTCGTGGTAAATAATCTTCAACCAATATAGGTAAGTTCATTACTTGTAGGAAAAACAGTTTGGAAAAAATTTCAAGTTGGAAATGCGGGTACTTAAAACTATAATATTTAAAGGACGTCATAATAAACAATCCCTATTTAACTGTAACTAATAAAAATATGCTCATTAGCTGTATGTTGAAAATAGGCTTGAAAAAATTTAAATATTGGAAATGGAGGTACTTAAAACTATGATATTTAAAGGCTGTAACTATAGACAATCCCTGAAAAGATATCACGAATATCGTGCGCATGAGCTGAAGTGAGAAGTGCAAAGCCTGTAGTCCATTCAAGCAAACAATGAAGCATATAAAGCGTAAGCGAAGGAAGCATTTACAAATGATGTTATGATTTCGGCATGTAGGTGTTAAACTTAAAATTCCCGATTTGCACTATAATTAGCTTTATCGACGAAAGGTGGGTGGGTCAGAAAATGTAATATGGGCATTATTTGTGAACGCTCCTTAGCATTCTGTTTCGTGTTTCGCTTAAGTTCACGGCATGCATCCCAACAGTGTAGAGCTTGCTGGTAACGTACTGTGCACGCACCAATCTAAGTTTTATAAGGGGTCGTTCAAGTATTACGTAACGCAAGCATGGGTAGTGGGTTGTTTCGACTTTGCGTTACAAAATCGTTACGATAGGTAGTAGGTATAAGTTATGAAAGTTACGTAACGCTGTTTACTAGATGCAATAGAAAAATTACTAGGTTTAAATATCTTTTTATCCAAAATTTGAATAAACACAGATTATGCTACAATTTTGAAAAGTAAAGGATTTCTATATTTTAACTGTTTTTTTTTCGATTTTGAATTATCGAAACAAAACACAAATAAATACTGGGTTTTAGTACATTAGCCAAACAATCGCGCTAAATTCTATTTTTAATTAGCAAATCCAATGGGATGATTCTAAAATGTTTCTTCATTAACAAATTCGAAAAATTTTGATTTTGATTCTCTAAAAATGCTATGATATCTAACTCCGATACAACAATGCAATGAAAAATATCAATCAGAATTTTCTCTTTAACTTAAAAATGGATCAACAAATGATTAATTTAGTACAAAATTATCACGCTCAACCTCCAAAACTCGACTTCCAGCTTTGAAAAACTTTGAATATAAAAAGGCTTAGACCATTACTTGTCCTTGTTTGAATGGATGTGTAAAATTGGAAAAATCAACAACTATAATAAAATTTTGGGGGTTTTTAGCAAATACAATGTTTTGATCTCCTGGCAGATAGATTAATTTTCCAGTAATAATAATTTATTCATTGGGTCGATTTAACCGAAGTTCATACAACCAGACTCAACCAGTCACTGTGGGTGAGGAAATAGGAGGCTACCGCGTTAGATCGTCTCGGTCGTTGTACCCTTTCACCTATCCCCGTTCCCTCCTCCACAGTAAAGGAGTCTCATTCCCTAGGCCCCTACAGTAAGTAGTGGTCACTAAGGAGCACCGAAGGAAATCAATCAACCATCCAGTGACGTTTACCGTACAACACCGAGCCGTAAACGATTAGCAGTGGCCGGGGATTGAAGCCGGGTCTGAGACTGTAAATTTCGTTACAGTCTGCAGTACTAACCGCTCACCCAAGCACGCCTGTCACCCAAGCACGCCTTTTTTTCTTTTTTTTTTCCAGTAAGGGATTATGTTTTTAATTTTGAGATTTACTCTATGTTATAATTTACCAATAATGCTTATAAAATTTATTTAATTCTAAAAAACAATACATTGTCCATGTAATGTAGCTAAATACTATTGCAATTGTGCAGCAGTGAACCTAAAAAGGACTTTCCACGTTTCATGCTACTGAATTTTAAAATTTTAAACTTTTTGATGTAGTAAAAAAAGTTCATAAGGGAAAATCTATAATTTCTGTTAAAACGAGTAATAGATCGTTTAATAATTTTTTTTGGATGTATTTTTTAAATTAAAATTTTTGCGTTACGAAGGGTAGTGAGTGGGTAATGGAAAGCGTTACGTTCGCGTTACACTGGCTAGTTGGTGGGATGAAATTAAAGATTTTTGCGTTACGTAATACTTGAACGACCCCTAATGAAGAATGTAAGTGCATATAAAGAATATTGACTCCTGTTTTTGTCAGAAATTATTTGTATATCTAAAAACTTTGGTCCATATAACTGTTAATAAACAAAGTTTATATAAGTTTGAAATACATAATTCTGTAATAGTGCGTTTTTATTATACTATATCATACTGTATGTTGAAATTAAGTCAAGGGGGTGGGCGTAGAGATGGTAGACAGCAGATGGGCCAAAACAATCACAACACTACGGCTTCACATTGAATTTGCAAGCCAAATTACGGCACTTTTAATAAAATGTCTTTGGATATTGAAATGTTTCACAGAACTTCAAATTATTTTTTAAACTACTTATCAATGATTGTTAGGACTGCTCCCAAAATATTTCGTAATTTGAACAGCCTATTTCCCGCCACCATGTTTTAAAAAATAAATATATTAGCATTGCGTAAACGGGGAAACATACATTTTTCATGCAAATAGTTCCAAGCCAGTTTTGATTGAAATTTCAAAAACCGATATCTACTATGTAGTAAAAACAACGCTCTTTTACGTGGCTATACGGAGATTTTTATTAGACGTACAATCGTGCTACACATCTATCGCAAATTTTAATAAAAATCCAAATTTAATTAAGTAATTATATAGTGTAGCTGTGTTCAGATCTGCATGCTAACAAGGGAATGACCGAATGACGCGTCATGATATACTCAGATTTCAAAGCGACACATTTCAAAATATCAGGCTACTTTTTAATAGCACAGATCTAAAGTAACTCGAGTGGATTTTGCGTTGGTTGGTAACAGTGTCTGTTAATATTTTCATTTTTCTTAAAAAATAGATAAAATGGATATTTTTGAGGCCCAATTTTTAAGCCCAATTATAAAAAATGAAAATTTTAGAAATTTTCAAAATCTTCAAACAAATTTTTAGAAACAGGCTGAGGATCACACAAAATTAAATTTGATCAAAATAGGTTGAGAATTGTAGTAGATGTAGGGCGTCAAAGTATCACAATTAAAAATTTTTTAACTTTAGCGTGTCACTGTGACCAAACAACGCAAAGTCCACTCGAGTTACTTTGGATCTGTGCTATTAAAAAGTAGCCTGATATTTTGAAATGTGTCGCTTTGAAATCTGAGTGTATCATGACGCGTCATTCCCTTGTTAGCATGCAGATCTGAACACAGCTACACTATATAATTACTTAATTAAATTTGGATTTTTATTAAAATTTGCGATAGATGTGTAGCACGATTGTACGTCTGATAAAAATTTCCGTATAGCCACGTAAAAGAGCGTTGTTTTTACTACATAGTAGATATCGGTTTTTGAAATTTCAATCAAAACTGGCTTGGAACTATTTGCATGAAAAATGTATGTTTCCCCGTTTACGCAATGCTAATATATTTATTTTTGAAAAAATGGTGGCGGGAAATAGGCTGTTCGAATTACGAAATATTTTGGGAGCAGTCCTAACAATCATTGATAAGTAGTTTAAAAAATAATTTGAAGTTCTGTGAAACATTTCAATATCAAAAGACATTTTATTAAAAGTGCCGTAATTTGGCTTGCAAATTCAATGGCTTGGGCTTGCTTTCAGACGTTTTTGTAAAGCAGATTTATTCTTATTGAACTGATTAAAATTGAAACTTTCATTTTGTAGTTCTTATGTCGCAGCAGGTAAGTAGATTTAAATATTTCCCAGTGGTTTATGTTTATTTGTTTTTGGTTTCAGTTAAAAACAAAACAAGATAAACAGATTTCGTATGTTCATTTGCTGCAGTTAGTATACTACAGTGTAGTGCGTAGTACATTCAAAAATCCATCATCTTGAAGTTAGAATGATGTGTTATTATTGTAAGTAAAAAATCAAACCTACAAAATTGAATTTCATTAATATTTAAAATGAGCTATTTTAACTTACTTAATTTTTAAAAATGCAAAATATTCAATTTACATGTTTGAATTAAGTGCAAAATATTCTTTTTTCTTGTTTTAGGAAAGTGCAAATCATTATATTTAAATAGTTAAAATATACAATTGATTCATTTCGCACTTTCATGTTATTTCACAGGTTTTTTAATAAATCGTTTTGCTTTTAGCTTACGATGGAAATATATTACTTTGTATCTTTACAGAAGAACTGCCTGGTGCCTGGTACCATTACATAAATATATCAGTAAGCCTGTTGTGTTAAGTAATTAAAGCTCTGTTTACTACGATACGCTACAATAGCAAATTCAACGTATGAAATCCACCAACTTGTACTCCTACGTTTAGAACTGATCGTATTTCACGCAAGATTTCAAGATTAAATTCATTCTTTACTATATAACTCTTTTTTTTCCCCAGCAAATGGACTTGCTCAGTTTGGTCTGATAACTTTTTCTAAACAATAATTATCTCGCTCGCATATCGACGATACTCCAAAATAACTTTGAACATATAGATTAAAGTCGCCAAAAATAGTAAATAAACTTAAAGATGACTTATGTTTAATTCCTCCGTGGGCCGACTTTAAAATCAAGAATAATCGAATTAAAACTTGAGCTTAACTATTTGCTATAGGTATAATGGATAACCATGGCTATTACGACAAAATATATATGTATACTGCTAGAAATAGCGTAAGTCTTCACAGTTATAAAACGTTTCTCTAATATTGTAAAGCTGCAGGTTTATCGTAAGTCAGTAGTCACAAATATCAAATAAGTGATCACAGAATTTATTAGAAGTAGCGCCAGGAATATTCGCAAAGATACATAGATATCGACAAGTAGGTAATGGAAGGCAAAATAATAATGTTTCGTAAGCTTTACGTAAACCCGAGTTTTTTAGAATACCGTATTTCCTGTTATAGCACACACCGTGTACTATTCAAATTCAGACCTCTCAGAACCGTGTACTAATACAGACCCGTGTATTATTACAGACCCATGTACTACCATAAAAGACAGTGCTAAGCAGACCCGTGTACTATTTAAACTCATACCTCTCATACCCGTGTACAATTACAGACACATTATAACAGGAAATACGGTAATACAGTCTACGGTAATATGTAGTCTGTCTGTATACAGTCGTTGTATAATGTCGATGTCGATTGTTGGTCTGACCTTTTTCTTCACGTTGGTTTATGTATAATTAAGGTATGACAAAAACTAGAGACTAGAAAGGTAAATGTTGTAAAACAAGAAATTAAAACATTAACCCTTTTAAAAACACATAAATAAGAATATTATACACATTTTTAAACTTCTTGTTTACCATTTAGTGCATTCATCTCTGATTGCGTCTACGTTTAAATAAAATGTTTGACCACGAGCTGAAAATGTATATGAGTTTTATTGATTCTTCACACCCACAAAATAATTTAAGTTTTGTAAATTGTCTAGATTCGTCATCATTACCATATGCGATATGTATGTACATACATATATCTTGCGTATATCTAGGCTGTTTACCTTTTGTTCAATGATAAAAAGCTAATAAATCACTAGTAAAGAACATGATAGTTCGTGCAATAATAATATAATAGAATAAAATAAAATAATTTAATATCTCCCCCTAATATGTTATGTAACGTTTCAATACATATTTCTGTTTTTCCTACACATTGTATTTTTCGATATTTTGCAAATTTTGAAAAATCAAATGGATTTATTCTCTTTTCGCTCAAAATCAGTAACTTTATATGGATCAAAAAATATGTGAGATGATACTACTATTATCATTATAAAAAATCCGGCGCTTCGCGCCGGATTTGTCGACCGTGGGTTGGCCCGAAGTAGATGCTGAGCTTCAACAAAGGCGCAAGAAAATTGATGTTACGCTAAACGATAATATAAGATTTATGGAAGCTCCCCTACAATCAAAAACACATAAACCAATGTTCGTAGCATGTACTTTAATATAGCTGAATTTTTTTTATAAACTGCACCATTCACAAATAACGACATTATGGACAATCCCTGAATATTTGTAATGCATATAGGTAAGTACATGCGATGTAGTTAAAATAGGATGGAAACAAATTTAAAGTTAGGACTTGGGATACTAAAAACTATGGTATTTGAAGGACGTTATTATGAAAGATCTCTGAACATCTATAACACAATTAGGTCAGTCCATGACAGGTAGAAGAAATTATCACGTGACATCATTAGCGCGTCACCCTTAACCTGCTTACCTAATAAGAATACGATTACATCTGAATAGGGGTGTCTAAAAGAAATTTTTGCCTGACGTCAGTTGGGCGTCACCCCTAACCTGCTTACCTAATGTGAATGCGATAGCAGCTGAGTGGGGCTGTCTAACAGAAATTTTCACGTGACGTCATTTGCGCGTCACCCCTAGCCAGCTTACTAAATGTTAATGCGATAGCAGCTGGGTGGGGGTGTCTAAAAGAAATTTTCGCCTTACGTCATTTGCGCGTCACCCCTAACCTGCGTACCTAATGTGAATGCGATAGCAGCTGGGTGGGGGTGTCTAGATGAAATTTTCACGTGACGTCATTTGCGCGTCACCCCTAACCTGCTTACCTAATGAGAATGCGACAGCTGCTGGGTGGGGGTGATCAAAAGAAATTTTCACCTGACGTCATTTGCGCGTCACCCCTTACCTGCTTACCTAATGTGAATGCGACAGCAGCTGGGAGGGGGTGTCTAAAAGAAATTTTCACGTGACGTGATTTGCGCGGCACCCCTGCAATGCATTTCTAAGTGCATGCGAATAACTGACTGTATAGTTCATTTTGATATGGCAGCGTTCGTAAATGGTGTTAGTCACATGATTCTAGAAATCCCTAATTTCCCGTTTGCATTATGTTTCACAGCAGTGAAAATGAGTGGGTGGGTCAGAAAATTGATCAATTGAGATGGCATCATTTGTGAACGCACCTTAACATTCAATTTCGTATGGTATTTATACACACGGAAGGGAATGCTAAGAGTGAGAAGCGTACGCCGATCGTACCTAGGTACGTTTGTTTAGTGGTAGGTATGTATAGTAGCGACAACCGAAAGAGAAGGCTGGCAAGGATAAATTTGGCACGCAAACAATGACAGCTTTATCTTTGCCAGCCGCCTCTTTCAGTTGCCTCAGCTATTTGGTTCACTCGTTTTTAGCCTCTTCACTTTACAAATTTCTGACATAGGTCCAGTAATCAATTTATTGTGGATAATTGGTTAGACTAATTACAACTAAAAAACAATACAGACCTGCCCAGTCGCATTTCTGGTCGTACACTATTTTTTTAAAGAAAATCGGTTGTAACCTGTGACCTGTAGTGTACGGCCAACGGACGGACGGACGGACGGACAGACGGACATGACCATCACAATAGATGCTTAAGCTCAGCATCTAAAAAGTAAAGCAGCGCTTCGTAATATTTCAATTAATTTTTGCAAAGATTCCAATGTCATCCAATGAACAACACATACGTTACGTAATAATATTGCACTTATGAATAAATATGCAATAGTACAATGTTTATGATTACGACCCAGGTGGGATTTTGACACACCGCTCTATCAATTTTAACGACAACAAAGTTTTGAAACAAACTACCTGTCTTCCTCCTCTGAACTTGTAAATTAAGCGCAACACTTGCACATAAAAAATAAGTGTGTATTCAACTGAAGTTCATTTGCTGAACACACCTAATATTACAATTATTTTGTTGAGAGATCAAGTGCATAGTGATTTGTACATTTTTATCCTATAAAATATATTTTTATTTTATGACCAAAATATTATTAGTCCACTATTATGTAGATAAGGAAAACAACCAAAAATCTGTAATATCGTCATCCTTTGTTGCCCTTCTAAACCCACAATATTAAAGTATTTTATTGTTTTTAAAAGTGATATGGAGAACTTGCTATAAAATGCCAGAAGCGAATATAAAATAATTACTGGTATAAAAAATCCCATGAATATATATTTAGATGACCTAATAAAAAGTAAACTAGACACACTACAACACAATAATAAATAAAAAAAACAATAAAGTAAAAAATTCCAGACTGTTTCACTGTGTGGCACCTGTATTTGCAGAAATACATTCTTTGAGGAAAATAAACTAGTGTTTTCAAAATCTATATAAATAGATGGAAATTTTAAATCTAAAATTAGTTACTTTTGTTTTCTAGTGCTAGCGACTCACAAAGATTAACTACAAAAAGATAGAATTAAATTTCACAAAAATTCAAATTTTTGTTTTTTGTTTTTGATTTTGATTTTTTGGTAGCCAAAATACAATGGAGATTGGAATTATAAAATCTGCAAGAAATATGTCAGCGATGGTTTTGCTGGTTAACATCATGATTATTCTACTCGCAACGCCGTCTCCAATTTGCGCTGCGAAACCATTTTTAACTCTTTACAGTGAGGACGGCAGGAGCCTTACAATTTCTGGAAGAAACTCTCCCGATTTGGGAGACCTGAACTTCGATGACGTCGCTTCAAGTTGCCAAGCACAAGGATGGTAAGAATGCACAAGTTTAATTTTAAAAAATTTTTGTTTTTGAAGAATAATTAACTTTAAAGGGTTTAAAATTCATGTATGATAAATTTACAATTTAATTGAACATGTTTTTTACAATTTTAGGTGGATCCTTTACGCCGATCATAATTACCATGGGGCTTTTCAATTGGTTAAGAACACTAACAAAGAACTAGACTATGCTCTCAGAGGCAAAGTTTCTTCGGTCCGGTCAGTCGGATCCTCTGACAACAGTTTAGACAGTACACACACCCTCTACGAAGGCATCAATTTTCAGGGCGGAGAAGACTACAATTATGACGACAATTCCAACCTAGACGGGAGCGCTTCATCGCTTATCGTGACAGGAAGTGAACCATGGACCCTTTATTCTGGTTCCAAATTTGGTGGGAACTCAGGCTGCATCAACCCAGGCGTTGTGTATGACACACATTGGCTTAAAATTCAGAGCATTCGCTCTGTTCGTCGTGGGTGTTTTTAATAGAGATATTTTCTCTTGATTACACTATTACCTTAATCTGGAAATAAATTATACTTTTTCTTCGTAAAATAGTGTTTAAATTTCTTTAAAAATATGCTTTAAATCAATTTAATTCAAATATAATACAGTGCACACAACTATAAAATTCCGCATTTTAACTTAATCACATAATTTATTAACTCGTTAAAATTCAATATACATAAACTAAAATGTAATGTTTTAATTTAAGCAATAAAAATTTAAGGGGCATTCTTGAAAAAATATATTGATATTGGATTCCGTTGGACTCGCAGCACAACAAAATATTCAACCGTTTTATTGATCTGACTTGCTCAAATTATTTTAAGGAATTTAGGCCTATTGCATCATATTGTCTTCTTTTATGTTTGTAATTCCATACTTTTTGTTTTCGAATAATTATAGATTTTAATAGTATGGGGTGCTACAATTAAATCTGATGATATTGAGCAATTTTTCTAAAAAAATTTTCGAGGGTTGGCCTAACCCGTAAAATCATTAACTCCCCTCCCCCCCTCCCTTGCTATTTTCTTTCAGGGTTTCATGCAGGTCATTTGTTATTTTCCTAAATAGTAAGTTTTCATGGATAGCACAACTGTGAAAGGACATTACTTAGGAGTCGTCCAATATTATTGCACTATGGCACTATGCTTAATCGAAGTACATACTAATTATACATAATTGACTATAATTACTTATCTAAGAAAATATAATTTATATTACATACTTGCAGGCTCGTCGGAACGAACATTTGCATTTTGCAAAGAGGGAGAGCAAGATTTTCTAAGAATGGGCGTGATTTGTCAATCGTTAGCTCGAAGTAGATGCTAACGTCTCAGCAAATATAAGCCACAACGAAATAGCAATAATTACATATGATTAGTTTTAGATAAAGCACTCGAATAATAACATAACGTAGTAATTTTCTTTACAATCGTTACTATCCCAATTTAATTTGGTAAATACTTTTGAATGACAGCTATATATGAAACAGTTGTGTCGTCTCTAAATAATTAACTATTGCTAGTTAGTTTTACAACATCGAAAATTACACCGTCGTTTGTAGAAAAAATCTGGCGCTTCGCACTAGATTTGTCTACTGTGGGCCTGAAGTAGATGCTGAGCTTACAGCGAATTGTTTTATTCACTGAAAAACTTTGTTTATATAGAAAGGCTAACATAAAGTCCTTGTAATTAGTGTCCGTAGAAGTAGAATAGGGTACAAGTTGTGCTTGTAAAAACAGGCGTGAATTGAGTGGTTCTGGTACAAAAAGAGTTTTATAACAGCACAGGTTTGAGTTGGTACGCCGGTACGAGTGTGCTAGGTACGAACTTTGCTGGTGCTATTTGGCAGGGTACAAGCGACTAAAAAGATCTTGCTAAGAATTGCGCCAGTACAAGAAAGGTTGGTGCAGGTTTTAGTTAGCTGTAGTATAGTGACAATGAGAGTAGGTTTGGTAAGAAAAGAACCTGTACGAGTTGGCAAGAAACGAGATTTGATGCAACTGGTGGACCAGGTACGAGTGGTACGGCTAGGTTGTAAAAATTATTATTATTATTCTTTATTATTATTCAGGGGTTTTGTTCATCTTCATTCTGATCTATTTATACATACAAAGTCAAGTCACAAATTATGTTAACAGGACCAAAAACAGTATAATTAATTTTGACAGAGGTTCAAATCTGAAATATTGGGTACAATCTTATGTAATTAGTATAGGTATTTAATTTAAGAATAACAAAGTGAACAGTAATTTCTATAACAGAAAAATGAAGGAGCCCTGGCAACATATATCAAGCGCTGAGGAGAAAAAGACATACGAATTGAATGGGATATCATGGCCCATACATAATTAAGACAGTAAAGAATAGAATAAAAAAAACATAGATACAAACTATCATTAAAAACTTAGTTGCTAATTTTATTAACATTGGTATGAAAGATTTTCTATATCTTTCAGTTCTACACTTTATTATCCTATACTTATTGCTTAGTCTATTTGTACGAATATTACATCTCTCATAGGCTGCAAGCCAGTTTCCAAACCTTTTGGATTTAACAAGTTTTTTTCCAAAATTAATTAAAAACGACTGAAATCGTTCTTGTATTTTTGGTATTCCTAATTTATTAGCAACATACATATAGTTTTGTTCACTGACATAAACACCTTCAATTATCGACAAACACCTTTTTCTATTGAAGTAATTTTCATTAATAGTGATTTTTGTATTGATTGGCTCCACACTACAGAAATATACTCCAAATTACATCGTATATATGTTCTATAGACAGAAATTATTTGGCTTTTAGTGAATTCGAAATGTTATAACTTCCGTAAAATGAAAATCTTTTTTGAAGCTTTTTTTACCATTGCGCAAATATTATCATCCCTTTTTAATTGGTCATTAATTTGAACACCAAGTAGTTTTGCACTTTTTACTATGGGAAGAGGCACATTATCAATTTTTAGTTCCAGTTGGCTAAACTGCTTGTTTTTGGAATGGTCAACAATTATTACAAAACATTTTGAGGGGTTAAGTTTCATTTTTAATTTATTTTGTTATATTATCGAGATAATTTTGCACCTTTGGTAAACTGTCATACCTTTTTAGCTAGAGTGAGGTCGTCGACATATCCATGCAGCAAATTTATAATATTATTCAGAATTTGTTGATGATTTACCTTAAAGTTAGTTAAGATTCTATTAATCACAATAATAAACAGTAACGGTGCTGGTTTAGTGCCCTTGGGAGACCCATTAAAAATTTGGGAAAATTCAGACAAAACCTTTCCGTCTCGTACACATTGTGTTCTGTTGTTAATAAAGTCCTGAATCCACATTACATCTGAATTATCAATATTCATTAACAGTAATTCTTGGATTAAAATATTATAGTCAATGAGATCAAATGCTTTGGAAAGATCAAGTAACACAATAACTACATAGTTATTTGTTTCATCCATTGCTCTGAGTACAAAGTCATTCAGACTAACTAGGTAGTGAATAGGGGAAGAACCTTTAAATGAGCCGAACTGATTTACACTTATTTGGTCAATTAGACTATAAAATAACTTATTGAACATTGTTTTCTCTTGTAGTTTGCCAAATATATTAGTTTGAAAGAGTGGTCTAAAGTTCTCTATACTTATTGAGTTGATATCTTTGGGTACTGGAGTGATGTAGCCCATTTTCCAAATGTCAGAGACGATAAATTTTTAGAATGAAGAGTTGAATAAGTACGTAAGTTGAGGCACAAACCAGAAGCCAAATTCAATAATTGATTGTATGGGCAGGCATTTTAGTGCATTTGACTTAGTGGGTTTTGATTTATCTAGCAATTTTAGTACTTAGATTTCATTCACTGTTATTAATGACTTTGTTTGCACATTCAAATTTGTTTTGACTAATGGGCTATACATTCTGTTTATATTGGAAAAGTACATATTGATTTAAATTAGTGTGGCACTTAAATCGTTCTGATTGTTAACTAGTTTTAGTTGGTCTATTACAGATGCCTTCTTTTTTAGACTGGTTAATTCATTTACAATTCCATAGAAATCCTTGCTTGCTCCATTAGTTATTTTCTTTTGAGGCGAATTTGCGTAATTTTGTTTTGCCATTTTAATTTTGAGCTTAAATGTTTTTTTTAAGTCGGCATATTTACTATGTTGTAATTTATTTGCTAATTGATTTAATTGCTTATTTATCCATGAAGGATCAGAGGAATGAATTAACTTTTCAGTCACAGGGAATGCTATATTATATGCATTTATTAACACAGAGTCAAGAATTAAAGCCATTCTGTTGACATCATCACATTTATAGAATTCCGTCCAGTCAAATTCAGAGATTAATTGGACAAATTTGTTTTTATTTGTGTCAGTGAATTTTCGAATCTTTTTGTAACTAGGTTCACTCTGTTTCTTGGTAAAGATGGCTTTTGAGGTGAGTTGTATGCACACATGGCCAGATATCACATCTTTTAAAGGCGCAAGTTTTACTGGCACTTTATATAGTGTTCTGTCATTCTGTTATGTCTGGTGAATAGGTTGAGTTGGCGTCATCCATATATTGCGTACACACTTTTTTTACATTTCTGTATTCCCCCTGCCCTCTTAGTCGACAATAGTGATCAGTGGCATCACCCCCCCCCCCCTTATATTCGTAAACAGTTCACATACTATTGTACCATATGCCAAATAAACTTATTTAACGAATAAAATACCCGCAAAAATGTATTAAATTTAGTTGTTACCAAATTATATATTAAAAAACAAGGGCTTTAGCCCTTGTTTAATGGCAGCCTTAACAGCGAGATTAAAAATTTTGAATTTTCCGCCAAATTTTAGTTGTCAATTAACAGGTTGTAAATTAAAGGAAAGAAGCCGTAAACGGGTTAGCTGTGACGATTTACGCACAGCAATTTTTATATTATTAATGAATCCAACAATTTAATATTAAAATTTTTGAATTTCCCGCCAAAACATTAAATATTGTGTTAAATGAAGATTTTGACCGGTCACTCAGTAAACTTACGCAAACATGATATACCATTCGAACGGTAACAATTTGGCAAATCTAAATAACTTGGTGTGCACGCACGGTAGTTATTAGTTTTCAAATGGTTTTTAAATAACATAATTGCAAATTAAAAATTTAACAGATTGTGTCGAGTGATATATCATTTGAAAGCTCTTCAAAAATAAGCAGACACAATTTTTTTTGTTTTTTGATTGTGACCCATACAACACATTTTTGGCGGCATTTTCAAATTAAAAGACCGTTATTTTGACAACGTTTTGTTATAATGGAGGCGCATTCTGTTATTTTGAATTCTACTAGTGATTAACTTTCGAATGATATTTGGCTCGATGAAATTGGTCTAGTATTGCAAAAGTTTCAAAATTCCTGTAAATTATGTAGATAGGTAGGAAAAAATTGATCAGATGTCGTACTTGTCAGAGACATGCGACCCTTTCTGTCCATATTCGATGAATCGTAGAGAAATTAAGGCCTAACAGCTTTCTTAAAGGAATTTTGCTCAAATATGAGAAGCTGACCCTAACAAGTCACAGGTCAAATATAAAATCGCATTTTATGCTCCCGAAAATAATTGTATACCATGTAGAATTTGCTGCTGATTGACACGGTGGACTTTGTTTTGGAAAAGTTGAATTTTTGACCCAACGATGAGCCAAAAGGTCAAAAATAAAAATACTTATTACTGGCTTTAAGTTAATTTCAAGGATTCTGAATTTGTTGCACCGTGGTGATTTTTATTTCAGCAAAAAAACTAATTTTTTATCCTTTATTTTTTGGCCAAAGTTTAAAATAACTCAGAATTAGAGCCACAAATTAGTTTATGCCAAAATTAGGATGACCATGGTAATTAGCAGCAAATTATACACCAGATTTGTGAGTTTAATAAAATTGCATTGTGGTTTAATGTTTGACCTTTGACTCATTATTTTAGTGTCATGTTCTAATGTTTGAGTAAAGTTCTTTTGCAGCAGTTGTTAGGCACTAAGTTCTCAACAATTTATTTATTTTTAGGATAATCTAACAAGCGTCTAATTTTCCACACTATTTGAACTGTACCATGTTCTTTGGGAGGCAATAATGTAGAGAAAGCAATATTTTTATATTAGTGCATAAAATATATAATTTACTAATAAACTTAAAATTCATTTTGCACTTTGTAATGAAAGATATAAATGCTAAAACCCCCCTCCCCCACCCTCGAATTTAAAGTATACAAAAGTATCAGGCACTGAAACTCTCCTCCCCCTATTTTGTATACGAAATATATGGACGACGCCAGGTATTGATGGCTTAAAGATACATGTTAACGTATATTAAAAACGCGCGATATTTTTTGTGACGTGATTCACCATTCACCAATAATCCCAATAAACGAGTGATATTTTTTGTAGTGTCATTTACGGACGATCCCAATAAACGAGTGATATTTTTTGACGTCATTTACTGACGATCCCAGTAAACGAGTAATATTTCTGTGACGTCATTTGTGGACCATCCGGACCATCCCGCTCACTCCCCCCCTACTCAAACTGGTATATGAAAGCTGATAACAATACAGTGAGATTCACTTGTTCGTTTACTTCAGTGGCGGGCTAATTTAAATTATACGAAGTTTCATCAGCCGTTTCTGTAAATACGTATACACGCTAATGCTTAAATTTACTGCTTTTTCTTTGCTCTTATCCTATTCTTGCTTATCCTTTTAATGCGTTTTGACATGCGTTCATTCAACCAGTAATTTTGAAAAACTTATGAGCCCGATCGACACGAAAAACAATAGGGAACTTCTTTTTTGCATTTGTGACCGTTTCAAAAATGTTTGACGAACATCGCTTGAAAACTGTGAACTGTAGCGCAAAAGGAACAGACAGACAGACCTACAGACAGACATAGCCATTCCTTTAGATGCCTAAGCTCAGCATCTAAAACCCTTTCAGGTGCACCAACAAGGCCTTGTTGCCAAACCTCCCGAAACCAACGCTGCATAAATTCCCTTGCCTAAAGTAGAAAGTTTTGCCTACCACTGCCCAACCCACGCCTGTTGTGAATATATTTGGCAAGAAACATGTTTGATAAACCGAATTAAAATGTCATCTACCCCGATGAGCTCCTGGAATACAAAGTTTGCTTAGTGATGTCTCTCATCGCTAAAAGCAAATTTAGGCATCGGGCATCAGGGAGCATCAGGGTACACAAAAAATGTAATTTACAACTTTTTGTTTAGAAGTATGAGAGTGCAAGGTTGTCTTTAAAAAATAATGTATTGCACGATATTCGCACGATGATGTCGTTGTTCACTAAAACTTAGCACAAGAGTCCCTGTTCCAAGGATACGTAAAAAATAATCCCCTTGCTTCCCGATGCATAGCATATTTTGCATGATGAATTAAAATGCTAATCGGGGATCAGTACTTTTTGTAAACTTTATTTGTTACTATAGGGAGGATTAAAAGCTGCGACTGAAGGAAGTTCTTCCTCAATTTTAGTCTTTAAAACTTTTACAAAATTCGACAAATTTGATGATTAAAGTCTCTTCGGGAGTTCTTAAAATATACTTAACACACGCAGTTTCATCGTGGTTATCCATTTAGCTTAAATTAATTATAGTAAAAATATTGAATCGCTGATAATATCCAAGGAAATCCGAACCACGGTGAAGCCGTTTAATTATCACGGTATACATATCCAGCTAATTCCATGGAATAAACATAAGAACAGACGTGAATTACAAATAAGTGAGAAAATCAATAAAATAGTCGTTGCCCGGGTCAGCAGGTGATTTAGTTAACAATTAAATTTTATCTTTAGTAAATCAAAAGCTGGAGCTGATACCCGGGCTAATATCTAGGCAAGCTAACATACTAATTTTAGTTTTGTACATGTGAATATAACACCGATTGGTATTTTAATAAATCACACAAACTGCAGCAAATTTAATCTTATATTTTTGAGTCCAACATGAGGAAAAAATACAATAAGCTCAAGCAAATCATGCCAGGCATTGCTAAAACAGCTAAAAAGAACCATACAGATACCAGAAGAGAAATTCGGACTGTGCAAAAGGAAGTGAGGGCTGTGGGATAAAAATAGACAAACTGGAAGCAAAGGTTGACAAACAATAACAAAAAATCAAACAGCTAGAGTCTACAGTGGCCGGAATTACAAACACTGTCAAAGATTACGAAAAGCATATTCTGAAAATTTAAACCAGACACACTTCTATGGACAAAAATTATGTTGCGGATAAATCTTGCGTAATTCTTTTTGGCGCAGAGGAAGAGGACGGACCACTAGATACTGCAATCCAGGTGATTGAACATACCATAAATATTAAAGACATGAGTATATTATCTGCAAAAAGATTAAATCTCAAGGAGATCAAGGATAGCAAGATATCACCGATCCTACTTCAACTGCCAAGTGGATATGCAGCCATAAAGTTCTTCAACAAAATCAAAAGCTGCGAGGTACAAAATTCACAATAAGTGAAAACCTTACAAAAAAAGAAACGTGGCAGAAGAAAAGTATGCTATCTAAAATAAAGAAGTTGAAGGACGAAGAAAAAACAGTCAAAATAAAGGGGTGCAACAAGTGCCTAGTGGACGAAGAGATGTTTTCCATGGAGGAAAAACAACTGAAAAAATAAAGATATAGGACCAACACCCATCACACAATTATACAAATAAAACATATCAATTCAAACTAAAATCAAATACAAATAAAAATCCAGAATCATCGTCAATTCAAGCTATCTACTGGAACATTGATGGCTTTAAGAACTTTTTTTGCCTATGCGCGGCAGACAAAAATAAATTTATAAATAGTGACATAATTGGTTTTTGTGAATCATGGGCTTGTAAAAGCCTACAATTAGACATTACATTCAGTTCGTTCTATATTTATTAGGTAAATGCAACAAGAGATGCCGAACGAGGACATGTGAAAGAAGATCTAATTTTACTTATAAAAAAGGGATCATTACACAATATTTTACTTATCCACAAAAATAAATACATTATTACGGTAAGATGTGAGCATATAACTGCTAAGGAAAAGTACCTAATAAGGTGAGTATACTTAAGTACGTATGTGGACGTTTTTCAAACGCAGATTACAGAATTCGAGGAAGCCATGGAGCACTTAATTATTAACAACACAAACTGCAAACTTTTAATCGGAGGTGACTTTAACGCTAGGGTGGGGAATAATGGCATTAATAATCAAGAGTTGACTGAGGACACAGCCCTACAAGATAATTTTATCTCTAAAGACCAAGAAATAAATAAAAAGGGACAACTCCTGTTACAAATTATGGAAAATTTGAGTCTAGTACTACTTAATGGGAGGACACAGGGCGACATCTCAGGAAAAATAACATTCCTAAAGAAGAACTAAACGGATTTGCAGAAAATTGACGATACCAGTCAAGTAGCTGGAAGTGTAATCGATCTAATATTTATCAACTATTCCACAATTCCATGGGTCAGTAATATAGACGTATCAAGTTTGATTGAGTCAGATCATAATCCAGTCCGTCTAAAATTAAATACCGTATGTAACTCGCAGTGTCTAAACCCAAGTTACAAAATACAAAAACCAAAATGAAAAAAGAACAAAAAAATGAACGAATTTAAGAAATCACTAGCCACGCACTATAAAATAGAAGACCTAAATCAAAAGATGACAATTGATGAAGACTACAATTACTTTGTAGAACAAATTACTAAAACAGCAAAAGATCATCAAATGCTAGTTAACAGAATACCAATGATAAGACCTAAAGATAAAACATGGTACGGCAGTGAGTGTAAACCAAAACTTAAACAGCTAAAGAAGATTATAGCTCACATCAGTTGCGGATCATTAACATGGACGTCAATCAAACAGTTCACTAAAACCAAAAAGAATATCTTAACTTAATTAATACTAAGAGAAGAGAATACAAAACATAAATAAGAAAGCAACTTGCTAACTTCAAATTACTAAGCGAATTATAGTCTGTTGTAAAATTTCTGAACTATAAAAATGCAAGAGGCGTAAAATTAAGCAGAAATACGTGGGAAAAATTTTATGATAATATAATGCCGCAGCCCTAGATGACACAGGCGCAAGAACATCCATAAATAGAAGACAAAGGACTAAACAATAATATAACACAGGAGGAATTGGAGGAAGTCTTAATAAAAGTTAAGAAAAACAACAGTCTAGGGCACGATGGAATCAGTAATGAGTTTCTTAAACTACTACTAGAAAATTGGACAGTATTTCTTTTCAACTTTTATAATAAAATCCTCAAACAGCAAAAAGTACTAGCACGATGGGGAGAAATTTAGCTCATTACACTTGCTAGAAAGGGAGAAAAAGAAAACCCAGAAAATTATTGCGGCATTTCAATAATAAATATTATGGTAAAACTTTTTACAAAAATCATTTATAAAAGATTAAGTAAATACGCAGACAAACATAATCTACTTCCGGAATCTACTCCATTGCAGCTCCATCCCTACTATATAGCGCAGCTGTATGGGGACTGAATTTTACAAAACAGATATATCAATTGCTGACATATTTTCTAAAACAAATGCTAGCCCCACCTCAAAATACGGCACATTACACAATAAGGCTGGAGACGGGTAGAACTTATCTGAGCACACAAGTATTTAAAGCAGCAGTCAAGTACTGGTACAAACTACTGAAAATAAGCAACGACAGAATACCTTGTATTATATTTAACAAACTACTTATAATCGATCAAAAAAACAATAATGACAGAACAAGAAATTAGGCAACCCAAATAAAAAGTATAATATTCAAAATTAGTTTTGGAATAGTGTGGGACTCACAATGCGCAAAGCAGCTAAGCAAAAACATGGCGAAAATCATGGAAAAGTTCAAGTGGATGCAATGCAATTGGAGAAAGACGTTACAAGAATGAATGCCTTGACCAACTTCCTAAGATACAAATTCATGAAAAATAATATTAACGCTGAGGAATATCCACATTACAGACTCCTAATAGACAAAATAAGAATATTTGCGGAGTGTAGGCTAATAGGTAAAAATACATGCTATATCTGAACTAGAAGAACAGCCGTCAAACTAAGCCATTGAGAAGACAATCTGTGTAGTGTGTGTAACCTAAAGGAATTCGAAACACTGAAACACTTTCTTGTAGTATGTCCCCACTACAGTCATCTAAGGTCAGTAATGCTAAATGAATACAGGAAAAAAAAATCCGGCGCTTCGCGCCAGATTTGTCGACCGGGGGCGGGCCCGAAGTAGATGCTGAGCTTTCACAAAGGCGCAAGACAATTTCTGTTACGCTAAAAGATGATATAAGATTTGTGGAAGCTCCCCTACCATCAATAAGCCATATACAAATGTACGTAGCATGTGGTTAAATATAGCTTAAGAATATTTATAAATTGCACCATTCACAAATGACGTCATTTATGGAGCCTCCCCTACTATCAATAGGAAATATACCAATGTACAAGGCAAGCAGTAATAAACAAAGGTTCGAAAATATTATACAGTTATAAACCAGGTACCTAAAACTATGATTTTTGAATGACGTCAATATGAACGATCCCTGAATAATATTAACCCATATCCCTTAGTATATTTATTGCATACTGTTAAAAAGGTTGAAAACATTTTTTAGGTTGAAAACAGTGAGAGTAAAATCTGTTATTTTTTTAAAGGACGTCATTTTAAAAGACTCCGGAACATAAATAATCTAAGTAAGAAAATATTTAAAAGTTAGAAATAAGGGTATTAAATACCATGATATTTTTTCAATAGACGTCATTATGAACGATCCCGGAATAGTATTAACCGAGGTATACATTAATAATCTATATAGCTATGTATTTTTATTTTGTCCAAGGGCGTCTTTGTGGACATTATTAACCTATATACCTATGTATGTTTATTTTGTCCAAGGACGTCATTGTTGACGACCCCCGAACATTAATAACCTATATACCTATGTATGTTTATTTTGTCCAAGGACGTCATTGTGGACGTCATTGTGGACGACCCCCAAGCATTAATAACCTATGTACCTATGTATGTTTATTTTGTCCAAGGACGTCATTGCGGACGACCCCCGAACATTAATAACCTAAATACCTATGTATGTTGATTTTGTCTAAAGGCGTCATTGTGGACGACCCCCGAACATTAATAACCAATATACATATGTATGTTTATTTTGTCCAAATATTTAACCTATATACCTTTGTATGTTTATTTTGTCCAAAGACGTCATTGTGGACGACCCCCGAACATTAATAACCTATATACCTATGTATGTTTATTTTGCCTAAGGACGTCATTGTGGACGACCCCTGAACACCTATATACCTAGGTATGTCGAGGAAGGAGAATAGCTAAACTGGTGCTCGATGTGTGGACTCCAGTATTGAGCGTGGATATTTTTCTCCTCCATGTCGCAGTCCCAGTACCACGAACCACGACCACCACACTAGAGTGGCATGTGAACGTACATATTGTGAGCAGTACCTTTACTCACATTGGAAACTCGTGAAAATTTTCCATGTGTATTTTCAATGGCGAAACTTGACAAGCTCTCAGCTCCGTATGTACCTTCTATGTATTTTTTGCCCTTTTTTTTTATTTTGAAAAATGGAGTTTATTCTTGGTCGGTTTAACGAACAATTGCGAACAAACTATAAATTGAAAAATAACCAAAAACTATACAGCACTTCTCCCTCGCTTTTCTGGGCGATTACAAAAGGTTTCAATTTAAAATCTTCAAAAATGCGACCTGTAGTGTGCGACCAACCGACATGCGGACAGACAGACAGACAGACACCAGACACCAGACCAATAGATGCTTGCTCAGCATCTAAAAACCTACAAACAGAAAAATTTTACATTCATTTAAGCAATACATCTATTGAAAAAATCATGGATTTGTATAATTATGTATTATCTGCATTAAAAATAAGAAGTGTAATTACCGACGGCTAAATTGAAAACTCTCAAAAATTATTTAAATCTATTTTATTTTAATTCCAATTTTAAATTAATTTAATTTTTTATCAAAATATCAAATCATGTACATTACAATTAAATAATTTGTTAACTTTGTGTGATGGGTGTTATGCCTTCAGGCACAATATAGAAATTCAATCAATCAATCAATTACTTTGTTTGTTACTATTTAGTGTGACCGTACCCAGAAGTATAACGTCATTTGATCCTACTATTTTATTATTGGTTGCCGCGTCAGAAAGTAAAGCTCAAAATTCTTTGCTGCCAATTTCAGTAAAGTTTTTGTAGTAGATTTATATCTGCAAGCTGTAAATTAGAAAGGAAAATATAAAAAAAAGTAAGACAATTTTTATTAATTGTTGTGATCAGATAGGACTTTATACGCTGCAAAATAAAGAAACTGTGTTCAAAAAATCCGGCGCTTGGCACCATATTTGTCCTAGTAGAAATTTTGGTAAAACTAAGGACCAGGGTGCAGGCCTAGCGGGACAGATAATGTCCGGTGGTGCAATGCTCCAGGGCCATGCTCTAATAGGGGCCGGGCTACACGTTCCGCCAGCCTTACAAGGGACCCGTAAGCATTGATTTTTACCAGCGCTGGCCGATACGTCGCGCCAGCCCTGCCTGGGTACGAGTGGTGCTGGCACGAGTGGCCTTGATAACATCAGCTAAGGTTGATGATTGATTGATTGATTAATTACTTTATTGATGCCTTTATGAAGTATCTCTGGGGCCTTGTTTTTTTAGCCAGTTTATCGAGCTTACCATTATATCGAAAGCCGATTTATCGGCGTATTTTAGCATTACAAGCATAGGCATTTTGACGGGGAATTTAAAATTGGCCAGTTAATTGAGCTGGCTGGTGTTAGGAAGGCTGGTACTGAGAGATTTGACTGTAAGTAAGTCTGTTACAAGTAGTAATTACAGATTGAAATAGTTGAAAAATAGGTTAAATAATATGGAAAATACAAAACTGTAATAACAGGTAAAGAAAGGTGTCGAAAAAGAATACCCAATGAACCACAATTATTTTGTGTAGTCTAGTAACCGTTTAGTAACGTTAAAAATCGTTTTCGTAATAAATATACTATTAAATACCGTTAAAATAAAACTTTCTCAAATGGTTAACATCCGACACGTAGTTTTTGATACTGAAAAGTTATACCAGTATCCACTCTAATATCGTTCATAAGCCGTAGCAATATTGCTGTTATAATGATATTACCATATCGTTAAACGTCAGTATGGCAATCGTCATAAAATAACGATATTCTACGCAGCATGTATAACGTTAAAATGTGCCTAGCTTAAACCTTACTATAGCATTCCACTACCACTACACATCACACAGGCAGTTAGCGCTGTACTAAAGTTTGGTTGTAAAAGTAAAACTTGCAATTAAAGTTACACAATAGTAATACTTAACTGATATAGTTATTGGCATTTTGTCATTAAGGTTTAGTAAGCCTAGTGTGTTTTTTACATAATATATTTGGTCTTTGTGACTAACAAATTTAAATCAGAGTGTGAAATATTTATTTTGTGGTGTCTGGTGCTGCAGGTCATCAGCACAATGGTTAGTAGGTTACATCAAACTACCGAACTATAACATAAGCGTTGTGTGTTTGTGAGTGTAAGTCCGTGTACCTACTATTTCACTTGACCTGAGACGAATTTTTATCTCAATCATCTGACAACGTACTAGAATGTCATAATCCTTCAGCCATGTTAACAAACAAATCATTAGTTCACTCTCAAATGTACTTTAGCTATAGTTAACTTCCATAGCTAATTGACTCCAGAAGTTAACTCTAGTTAAAGTCACTGGTCAAATTATAGTCAAGCTACAGAAAATTCCACGCCTTTGTTAGTTCGTTTTCATTGCACCTGAGTGACACTTAGAACGTTTTTAGTTTCTGGACGATTTGAAATCCACATTAGAGTTTGTTGAGTTGAGTGTACTTCAAAACTGATCGTAGACTTTATTAGTTTCTGGTAACTGGTGTCACTTTAATTGCAAGTTGGGTAGTTAAATGTGAACTATACTGCTAAGAGTAGGGTGACCTATTTGTATTGTAATATAATATCTTTTAAATCCTCCCCTAACCTCATCTTCAAATTTGATTGTTAAATAAATATTGAAAATAAATAAATCCTACAGTTTATGCGTAGTGATGGATTTTATCTGCTAATTATAAATAAAAAATGTCAGTTATTTCCTTTTCTTTTTTTATTCTAGTCATTTTAGATGCTGAACATGATGAACATCAGAAATTCTCAGTATAAAATTATCATTCTTTCGTCGTACGACGTCGTACGTAATAAGCAGTCACCGAAGGTTCTGCCTGACGTTGTACGCATGCAGTTATTGTTTTAGGATTGTTATTTTATTGCGAAACTAAACCGCTGCCAAAGTGGCCATTTAAGCGTTATTTTACGCAAATACGTATTGTTGTAGATACCGTTTAACGTTAACTTCTAACAAATAGGAAACGGTTTACAAACGATGATGGTTTATTAGATATTCACGTAACATCATTTGCCCGTCACCCCTAACTCTTTTCTTTAACGTCGATGCGATAATAGCAGGGTGGGGGTGTCAAAAAGTAATATTCACCTGAAGTCATTTGAGCGTAAACCCTAACCGGTTTTCCTAATGTCAATGCGATAACAGCTGGGTGTGGTTGTCGAAAAGGAATATTCCAGTGACATCATTTGCGCGTTACCTTTAAGCCACTTACCTAAAGGTATTGCGATAACAGATGCGTATTGAGCATTGAGATGTGGAAAACAAATAATTACGTGAAATTGTTTGTGCCTAACCCCAAAGCCTCCCTAACGATATTTCGAGCGTGTCTGAAGCGAGAGACCGAAATACCACTGATGCTAGCATAGATTATTGCTTGGGCTGGTACTTATGCTAAAATACTGTGTAATACTTGTATTTGCCCGGCAGAACTCAAAAAATTAGGTATGTGAGTTATATTTTGCGTTTGTTTAGTATGTGCTTACAAGTAAATTATGGCTCATTGCTCCCGATTTACTGTATTGTGTTTTGACATGGGTCCATTAACCTGTTAATTGCAAGAAAATGGTAAATCAGAGCAAATTTAAAAAACAATACAGACCTGCCTGCTCGCTTTTGTGGTAGCTTAGAACTTGTTTCATGAAAATCACATTAAACTGTTACCTGTAGTGAACGGCCAACAAACAGACAGACGGACAGACGAGCATGACCATTTCATTAGATGCTGCTAAAGCTCAGCAGCTCAGCATCAAAAAATCCGGAGCTTAGTAGATACTGAGCTTTAACAAAGGCGCAAGACAATTTATGTTACGCTTAAAGATGAAATAAGATACATGAAAGCTCTTTTACAATCAATAGGAAATAATTGAATGTCCGTGTAGCTGAATATAGCCTAAGTTTTTTTATAAATTGCACTATTTACAAATGGCGTCTTTTATGAAGGGTTTCCCACCATAATTATACTATATATAGAAGTACGTGGCATGCATTTAAAAAACACTAACATATTTTTGAAAATTGCATTTTTTACTAATAAAAATACTAATAATTTATTCATTTTGTCGATTTGGCCGCAGCCCATACAACATTGTTTACATATTTACAAATTAAGATTAACAAAAATTAATGAATGTTTTATTATGTTGAATAGCGTCACATGCTACGGTATTTACATTAACCGGCAATGTCTACTGATGACTTTATTTTAGAAAGAAGAATCCAAGGATTTTTTAAGGCAGTTTCGAGATGGATTTAAAACAAATAACCGTGGCAATCATGAAATTAAAAACAACAAATGTATTGCATATAAAAGAGACTTTCAACAATGCAGTTAAAAGCTATGACTTTAAAACAGTTCCATTTTAGTCCTATTAGGTGTAAAGCGTTTACCCGGCACGCAAGGCAATCCATTCACGGTATGTGTATACTTTAGTTGCAACGCCTGGTGTATTACCGCAAAGGGTAGAAAAGGACGCAATTCCTACTAAATACTTTGTCTTGTTATCTGTAACAGTTAGCGGATTGCCTGTATCTGCATTACAAAGCCCTTCCCCATACTTGCCAATGCAAATCTTGTTTAAATTAATCGAATTACCATCTTTAAATGAGTAACGAAGCCTACAGTCACAATCATCAACAAATGAGGTTACTAATGTTTGAAGAACGTCTAGGCTTCCTGTGCCCCATCCACTTAGCTCCACCAATTGAACGTCAACCGTGGGATATTCTTTATCAGCCAACAAAACGGAATGTACGTGAGTTGTAAAATTAAAGGGACTGTCAACTTTTAAAATAGCAATATCGTTGTTGCGCTTTGTATCGTGAACGAATTTATCATGGCTCATAATTGAGACAACGCGGCGAACTTGTTCTGATTCCTCTATATGACTTACGCTGTGGTCCCCAGCAACAACAGTCAAATCGCATGGACGTCGTTTGTAAACGCACCAAGCGCTTGTAAGGACATGCATAGAATTATATATTACACCGCCACAAGCGATTGGATTAATTTTGCTATCTGTTTCTTTTGATATTCTAACTGAATAAGGGTGTTGATTAGAAGTTGCGTCATGCCCTCCTAAAACTCTTGCAGCCCGACGTGAACTGTAAAGTTCACTCGAATTCAAAAGATGGTTATGACAATCAACGCTTGTGAATTTGGGGCACCTATCTAGAAAAGATTTACACAAATAAAAATGTTTTTTATTTTAGTTAATGCTTGAATATAATAAAAATGTTTAGCTTACAACAAGTGTTCCACTGCCAGCTTTTGCATGTTTTATTTACAACTGGTTGTTTATCATTGTAAACAGAATTACGCAATATTAAAGAGCTTGTGAGCTGCTCTTGAATACGACGAGTTTGTAGGAATATACGTGATGCTGCACATATAGTTTGCGCTAGACTGTCTTCTATTTGTCCTTTAGGTCTTTTGAAATTATAAGAATTGTGTTTATCTTTTGCTACATTAGGTTTTAAATAAAACATAGTAATATTTAATAAACATTTTGTGTGTATGTAACATAAACTAAAAATAAAAAAGGGTAATATTAAAAAAATGAAAACTTACTTAGCTGATCGTCAAAATCATAAGCGTGGATGTTGAAATCACATTGTCGACTGCAAAATTTTTAACAAACATTAAAAGGCCTATAGTTGAGTTAAGAGTTTAGCAACCTTACTACAAAAACCTTATTTTTAGTGATAAATTCAACTTTCTGTAAGCTCAGCATCTATATTAGGCTCACAGTAGACAATTCTGGCGCAAAGCGCCATTTTTTTATAACATGTAAGCGAAATGATGGAAAATGTTCCATTACCCAGCATTTGATTCAATCCAGCTTTTGTATTCATCCAAGTCAGTATATATGTGTGGTACTCCTGTCGCACAACCTTCATATGATGATAGGATACCAATCACGTAGTTTCTACTCTCAGTGCCAGACTTAATATGCATAGTTAATGGAGCACTGTCGTCACCTGTGCAAGGACCATACCCTGCCTCCCGTTCGGCGCATATTTGATTTTCCTGAACTTTTCTACCGATTTTCCTGTACCATTTTTTGCAAGTTTCAAGATCAGTCAGCGACACTTGTATTTGTACTTGATGTTCAGGATATGTAAGGTTGTTGTATATATCAAAATTAAACAAACCCCAGCCTGTAATATAGGTTAGTAAAATGATAGCATTTGGTAATTGAGGTTGACCTAATTCGGCTGGCATAAGTTGACCACTTGAAAGTACGAATGAGGAGTTAAGCTTAAGAAGCGCTATGTTGTGCACCAGTGTCTGTTCGTTCCACTTTTCATGAATTTTAAATGATTTTACTGAGCGGTTCTGTTCTAAATCAAATGTCCCTGCAGTCACAATTAGTTCTGAAGCATTTAAAAGGTTAACGCATTGCGCAGCTGTGATAACGTACAGAGCGTTTTGCAAAGTTCCTGCACAATGTGCTTTTTTAAAGTCACTTATCAATGCTATTCGAACAGTGTGTTGTCGTTCTAAACCAACGCCTTCAAAGTTCTCTTGTATTATTCGCGTTGGTGATGCAAGTCCTTTAATTTCAAAAGAATCTAATCTATTTTGCGTGTTTATACGTTTCCCAAAATTGCTATATGGTTCGCCGTTGCATCCAATGTAGCTGATCCAGTTGCTGTTTTCTAATGTAGTTATTTGAATTGACATTATTTACAATCAAGGACGTATTCACATGCCATGCACAGCCTTTAATAATTTTAATATTATTACATGATACAACATTACTAATTATTACCCGAATTTAAATCAATAACACGTGATGTGCAATAAATAATAAGGACCACAAGTAGGTGTTGAATAATAAATTTCATATTATAGCTTAATAAATTTAAAAGTTGAAAATACAACAAATTTAAAAGCCTGCGTTAATTTGTTACGTTTAATTAGCTATAGGTCGCAGAAACAAGATTTAAGTTATAACTTTGCTTGTAAAAACCAAATTCCTGAAAACTGTATGACTAGTTTATTTGCTCTGCAATTATTACTGCCTTATGTTTTTCTAAAATGTTATAACTTGATTTATTATCTGGCTTATCTTGTTTGCCTTTCATAGTATCTGATTTTATTGTTTCATCACATAAAAGAACAAATAATAAACGGTTTTTAATGACTTGAATCATGGCCTTATTAATAAACATCTTTGTGGGGAATGTTTTAGTTGCAAATGTTGCATTTACTTGAAGTATAAACATAAAGACTTTTAATGTGGAAAACATGCTAAATTTTGTTGCTTATGCTATTAATAAACTAGTTTGGTAAAAAATGTCTTACTGCTGTCAACGACATCAGCTAAGGATACCACGCATGCGCTAAGCAGTTTCATAATAGTAAACATTTAGAATTGTGCAAGCAAAATCCCGCAACAAAGTACACAGGTATTGTATGCATTAATAATGGCTCTAAATGTAGTGACAATTCAGGCTGTGGCGGCCGCATGGAAGATCTGGCAGACACTAAGAACGTTAGTGTAATCTCTAAAGTCTCTCAATCAGTATATGCCACTCTCTACTGTACGGAGGTGGTATTATTTCACCAGCAACAAAATCGTTGATTGTACGTAGAAACAGTTACAAATTTATTACGTTTTTTAGTGACAGTTAGAGCGCTTTGAGACCAATACACACTCTAAGCTTCTAAAGGAGTGTTGTTATAGCTTGACAGAGCTACCCGTGTAAAAAAAACTTTGTCGTCTTATGCAGAGCACGACATAACTGCTAGTGCAGAATAGTTTGTGCATAACATATTGTGTCTTGTTATGCATACAAAATTATTAGTATAATCTATTGTGCACACGTCTTATGCACAAAACTGTATGCATTATATTTTTATTAAATTCTGCACAAAAGTTTTTTACAGAGTTATATGCATAAAATGGTATGCATGTCAGCTTATGCATAAATATTCATGCATAAAGTTTTATTTAAAATTAGACATGACCTTTGACCCTTGACCTTTCATATAACTGTAAACTAGTATACCTACATTTTCAAGTGTAGCATATTTGAATATTTTACTTGAAAAATGTCTTATTAGAAAAAACTGTAAATCATTAGGTATTCAGTTTATAATGTGCTAACCTATGAGCTGATTGACCTTAGATGAAGTAGAGGATTCAATATAACACATTATATGATTTGAAACATAAAATCAATCAAATGTTAAAATAAAAGCCGTAATTCTTATTTAAAATATTATACTTGTATAAATACAAATAATACTCCCCACATTTATAGCAAACAAATGTGACGTAGAGGATAATGCAACAGTATAGTCTGGGTCGTGGGTTCGAGACTGGAACAGTGATAATAATTTTGACTCGTATTTTTTTTGCGTATAATATTGTGCATGAAAAATTATGCATACCATATTGGGCAGGAAAAGCAGTTAAAATTAGCCACGTCTGTATCCTCCATACCATTTGTGCATAATCTGAACTGCACAATTAATTGTGCAGGAAAAACAGTCAATTTTCGCCCCGAATTTTGTGCATAAACAGACACTTTATTTGTGCAGGAACAAACTCTTAATTTCTACAAGGGTAGCGACTATAAACTGGGTGATACTAATCTAGATTTTAAAAAATTAATAGGTATGTCAATCCAATACATCGGGAAATCACAGTTGTGACTTGCTACGTGACAAGCACACCCTTCCAACGCAAAACAGATCTGTAGATTTGGATAGATTTATACTGTAGAAATTCGGCATAGGAATTTGGGACATTTCTGATGACGCTGTTCCTACGGTATCCTATAGGGTCCTATTGCCTACCACAAAGTCGAAAAAAAATTCCGCCCGAACGAAGATTCGAACCCGGGCCCTCAACTTCAGTACACAATGCACTACCTCACTGCGCTACAACGACTTTGTTGAGTGAATAGTGAAATAAGGGGTACCTCTACAATTCCATCAATTTTCAATTTACTTTTGTGGCTAAAGTTATATATTTTTTGTAATGATTTTTACATTTTATGAGTCTTTTGAGGTAATTTATTGTTTTTATATACTTTTATCAGATTTCTAAGCTACATTGGTGTAAATTTTGAAAAATGCTCGAAAAAAATATTATTTTTGAAATTCACTTGTTTAAAATAAGTTTTAGCGCCACACAGTACTCATTATCCACAAATATTCAATGACCTAGGTCAAAGGTCATTTTATTTAGTAATCGTAACAGTTTAGTCCTATTTCATCCTATAGGATTATTTTCTATAGGTAGAATTAGTATAGGATGCCATAGGACCCAATGGAATGTTTTACGTTTTACTCAAAATACCCTTCTTCTATAGGATCCGGTCCGGTGTCATACTATTGCGCCGGTTGTCTTGATCTACATGATATTCGTATATTATTGGCTTTCAAAATTGACTAGATATTCAATTTTTACTAATTCCTAATTGTTAATTCTCGTCTTGCGCCTTACCTATAAACAAATAAAGAATATAATCGCGCCAACATTATTTGCTTTTAAAATTACAAGCTACTAAAGTTGTTTTTCAGCAATGGGAGCTAGGTCGGTTAAGTGGGTTTTGTTTTTTACCGACAATCAGAATAATTTAGTTCGATTACCTATGTCCTTTCTTTATTTTAGTAGCTTTTTAGGTGCTGAAATTAAGCATATATTGTAATTTTCATGTCCGTCGGTCCGTCAGTCCGTCCGTCTTTTGGCCGTACACTACAGGTCACAGGTTTGAACTGATTTTCTTTTTAAAAAAAGTTCACGATTAGAAATGCGATAGAGATGCGGTTGTAATAAGGCTGACCAGTTATTTAGATTAAATAGATTACTGGACCTATGTCAGAAATTTTCAAAGTGAAGAGCAAAGAACAGGTAAACTGAATAGCTGAGCAACCGATAGAGAAGGCTGGCAAAGATAAAGCTGCGATTATTTGCATGCAAAATTTATTCTTGCATGCCTTTTTAGATGCTGAGCATCTATAGGAATGGCTATGTCCGTCCGTCTGTCCGTCCGTCGATGTGTCTTTTTTTGTCGTGCTCCACAGGTCACAGTTTTCAATTTAATTTTTTCAAATAAATTTTAAATGATGGTAAATGCGATGGAATAGAACCCTATCGTTTTTAGATGCTGAGCAAGCATCTATTGGTCTGGTGTCTGGTGTCTGTCTGTCTGTCTGTCTGTCACAATGTCAGTTGGTCGCACGCTACAGGTCGCATTTTTGAAGATTTTATATTGAAACCTTTTTTAATCGCCCAGAAAAGCGAGGGGGAAGTGCTGTATAGTTTTTGGTTATTATTAACGTTATAGTTTCTTCGCAATTAGCAGTTAAACCGACCAAGAATTAAATCAATGTTTCAAGATAAAAAAAAGGGCTGATAATACATGAAAGGTACATATGGAGCTGAGAGCTTGTCAAGTTTCGCCGTTAGAAATACACATGGAAAATTTTCACTAACATCCACTAATCACAAGTAAATGTACTGCTGACATATGTACGTTCACAGGGCAGACTAATATAGTGGTCGTTGGTTTGACACTGCAATGTAAAATTGGAAAATATGCGTTCTCATGACGTGGGTCTACTCTTCGAGTACCAGCTCAGGCATTCGGAATTCTCCTTCCTCATCATTTTACAGACGTTAACAATGCAGCCTAGGGATCGTCCATAAATGACGTCATACAAATTTTACTATTTTAGGGATCCCCACTGTCATAAGTATAAAAATTCGGTTACATAGCATTTTACAAGTATGCATGCAAGGGTCTTCCATAAATGACGTCATATACATTTTTACTATTTTAGCGATCCCCACTGTCACAAGTTTAGAAATTCGGTTGACATAATATATCCTTAACATAGGATTTTACTAGTATGCATGCGGGGATCGTCCATAAATGACGTCATAAAAATATATATTATTTAAGAGATCCCCACTGTCATAAGTTTAAAAATTCGGTTGACATATATCCTTAACATAGGATTTTACTAGTATGCATGCAGGGATCGTCCATAAATGACGTTATACAAATATTACTATTTTTGGGATCCTTACTGTCAACAGTTCAGAAATTCAGTGAACATATATCCTTACCATAGGATTTTACTAGTATGCATCCAGGGATCGTCCAAAAATGACGTCATACAAATTTTACTTTTTTAGGGATCCCCACTGTCATTGGTTTAGAAATTAGGTTGACATGCATAAGATTTTACTAGTATGCATGCAGGGTTTGTCTATAAAGGGCGTCATACAAATTTTACCGTTTTAGAAATTCACATGCCTTTAGTTCTAAAATTAAGTTAACTTATATACTTAACATTGTATTTTCAAGCTTACAAACGGGGATCGTCCGTAAATGACGTCATTCAAATTTTACTATTTTAGAGATCGCTACTGTAATTAGTTCAGAAATTAGGTGGATGTATGACCTCAACATATGATTTTTTTTGTTTTCATAGGGAAATCGTTCATAGATGGCGTTGTTTAATTATTATTATTTTAAGTATCCCGCCTGTCTTCAGTTTTAAAATAAGGTAAACGGGTACCCATATTATGGAATTTATCTTCTATAAATGACGTCATCTAAATATCACTATTTTGGGGTTCCGCTCTGCATTTGTTTACAAATTAGGCAAACAGATACTTTGAACGCAGGGGTGTTACAAGAATACATACACAGATCGTTTATAAATAGCTTTATCTAACTATTATTATTTTTTTAACTGCTTGCAACGTACATTCGTAAATGGCTTATTGGTGGTAGAGGAGACTCTATAAATGACGTTATTTGTGAATTAGGCAATTCTTACAAATTTTCCAGCTATATTTAACTACATGCCACGTACTTCCATATATGGCTTATTGATGGTAAAAGAGCCTCTATAAATGACGTTATTTGTGAATAGTGCAATTTGTCAACATTATTTAGCTATATTTAACTATATGCTACGCACATTCGTATATGGCTTATTGATGGTAGGGGAGCTTCCATTTGATTGCATTGATATGAAACTATTTGGACACCTTGCCCAGGTATCTCGACTTTGTATCCAGACAATAGGTACGTTTGCTGTACGCTTCTCACTCTTGGCATTCCCTTCTCTATGTATAAATACAATAATTGCAAAATTGAATGATAAGGAGCATTTACAAATGATGCAATCTCAAAAGATCAATTTTCTGACCCACCCACCTATTCTGTATTTTCACTAGCACTGCCTGTAATGACATAAATCATGAGTTAAGAAATGTATACTATGACTTTAAAAAGTGTCGTAACTAAGTCACCCAAGCCCTAAAAACCAGTAAATCTGACTATTTAAAATCCTGGTTTCGTAATGACTGTTGCTTAACGTCACTGTGGAGTGTATTTAGTAGACTTGCAGGTGATAAGATAGCATTTCCAAATATCGACAAACTTAATGTAAACGGTAGCAATATAAATAATAAACAAGAAATCTGTGATCTACTTGCTAAAAGCATTTGTAATTCTCTCTCCAAATGATAGTGAAAAATCCAAGCTTTTGTAGATAGTATTGTACAGTCAAAAGAAAAAAAATTATAATTACAGAAGATGATGTAAAAATGGTAGCTCGTAAAATTAAAAACAAGAGAGCTACGCCAAATGACGTCATTTAATCTTTTATTTTTATGTGCTGCGTAGCTACACTAGCTAAACCAGTGGCACAGTAATTCACCTAGTTCATTTAATTGAGAGACTTTCCGTCAAAGCTCAAAATAGCTACAATTGCGCCTTTACTCAAAAAAAGATCAAACAAGTTAGAAGCTTTAAGCTATAGACTAATTTCTAATATCTCTTTTCTTGCTAAGTTATTTCAAAAGGTTATTAAGCCCCATTTTATAATTAAAGTAGGCTCCAATTTACATAATTATTATATCTATTTAGAAGTTATCGATCCTGTCAGTCAGCTGTTCACATAGTATCGTAGGATATTTTTAACAAGATGGACAAACCTAGAGGCAAAGTTGTCGCTGTCTTCATCGACTCCCAAAAAGCTTTCGACACCGTTCCGCATTTAGCATTGCCACCTTATTTTAAAATATGTACACAGACAATTTTTGCATCTTTCAAAAAGACGTAAATAAAATAATATTAGCTAATTGGGTAATTAATTTTATGTTTTAAAAACTTGTTAAAAAATGGCTTCACAATCTACAAAAAATATGTAAATAGAACATTCTGCACTTTTAAAAAAATGTAGTAATACACTATTTAGTACAATTTAATAACTTGTAAATAAATAACTCTGGAGTTTGAAAAAAAACATGTAAGCTTCAACATATTTTTTTACTTTTTAAAATTACATAAAAAGAACATTCTTCACACTTCAATAACAACTAACTTACATTTACTAATCCTATTCATGCAGTGTGTTGGTTTTAGATAGTTAATTTGTTTTAATTCTCTGTCCTAAATAGAATACTCATCATTTTAATTCAGGGCCAGATAAAGTGGCCCAAAACAAGTGGCTCAAAACATGTAAATAGAAAATTTTGCGGTTTAAAAAAAAAGTTGTAAAAAGAATACTATTTTGACTTTTCAGAAACATTCAAATATATTTTGTCACACATTTCAAAAACATGCGAATAAAACATTGAAATCTTTTCTGAAAACATAAAAATTGAAAATTTCGTACATTTTTTGAATCAATTACAGTATAACTTTGTTACAACGGTCTTTCAAGGGAGTGTTGCATTTTGACCGGTGTATCAAAGGTCCGTTGTAAAGTTACAATGGTGTTTGGCCGTTATATAGTAACATGATGTTTGCATTATTTTATTTAAATTTTTATTTTATCTAACACAATGTATAATAAATCTTTTTTAGTACATAGTTCGTGTTAAATAATAACAAATCGTAATTAGACGTTGCAAGAATCTAAAAAACTAAAGAAAAGCTTTGTTTAAGTTTGTTTGACGTAGATTGTAAAGTTTTCAATTTTGCTTACATCATTAAAAGCTGAATAATCTTCGCACTTGTTCTGCAAAATCCACATTTTAGGTTTAGCAGGGTGTGCAATACTGCAACTAATACTATATTCAACTATATTGTTATTAAATTTTTAATCAAGTTTCATTTACTTACGATGTTTTTTCGTGATTGCAGCTATATTCATTCCCTAACAAATCGTTTATGCCAACAGAAGTTAAAATCTATAAACAAAAATCCGGCGCTTTGCGCCGGATTTGTCGAACGGGGGCCCGAAGTAGATGCTGAGCTTCCAGCGAATAATTGCTTTAATAAAGGAGTAGAACCCTATTGTGGCAACGCTGAAACTACGACAGCGCCTAACTCCACTTTAGCTTCTACTTGAATTTCTTATTTGATAAAGCCGCAACAAATAACTGGGGGATTATTTAAATAATAATACTTAAATAAAGTCATTCATAAACGATCCGTGTATGTATTCTTGTAACACCCCTGCGTTTAAAGTATCTGTTTGCCTAATTTGTGAACAAATGCAGAGCGGAACCCCAAAATAGTGATATTTAGATGACGTCATTTATAGAAGATAAATTCCATAATATGGGTACCTGTTTACCTCATTTTAAAACTGAAGACAGGCGGGATACTTGAAATAATAATATTTAAACAACGCCATCTATGAACGATTTCCCTATACATACTAGAAAAATCATATGTTGAGGTCATACGTCCACCTTATTTCTGAACTAATTACAGTAGGGATCTCTAAAATAGTAAAATTTGAATGACGTCATTTACGGACAATCCCCGTATGTAAGCTTGAAAATTCAATGTTAAGTATATAAGTTAACTTAATTTTAAAACTAAAGGCATGTAAATTTCTAAAACGGTAAAATTTGTATGACGCTGTTTATAGACAAACCCTGCATGCATACTAGTAAAATATTATGCTGAGGATATATGTCAACCGAATTTCTAAACTTATGACAGTGGGGATCCCTAAAAAAGTAAAATTTTAATGACGTCATTCATGGACGATCCCTGCATGCATACTAGTAAAATCCTATGTTAAGGATATATTATGTTAACCGAATTCCTAAACTTATGACAGTAGGGATCCCTAAAATAGTAAAAAATTGAATGACGTCATTTATGAAAGGCCCCTGCATGCATACTTGTAAAATCCCATGTAAGGATATATGTCAACCGAATTTTTATACTTATAACTTATGACAGTGGGGATCCCTCAAATAATAAAATTTGTATGACGTCATTTATGGACGATCCCTGCATGCATACTAGTAAAATCCTATGTTAGGATATATGTCGACCTAATATCTAGACTAATACCTGCGTTGATATACACAAAGTGGCACTTGGGTAAGAATAAACAAGAGAAGTTTAAACTTTTATGTCATTCGGCCGCCAATCACGTGAATGTCTCTATAAATAATATGATTGGTTGTTTGATGCCCATAGATTTTACACCCAGTGTGTTTACACCAAGGCAAGTGCATAGAGAATTTGGAGCTTGCTTGATATGTACGTGAATGTAACCTTAAGCGAGCTAAGACCTGGTTTTTGTCCTGGAAAAAAATGAAGTGTAAAAAATTTTGAGAGTTGGTCCATTTAACTGCTAATTCCAAAACATTTATTGAGTAGATTATAACCAAAAACTATACAGCTGATCTACATTGCATTTCTGAGAGTTTAAAATTTATTTGAATCAAATTAGTTAAAAAATGTGACCTGTGGCGTAGGACAACGGAATGGAGGACAGGCAGAGAAAAAGGGGGGCCGGACGGACAAAACCATTTTATTAGATGCTCCATGAGCTAAAGCTCAGCATCTAAAAAGCTAGCAAAATTACTAACTTCTAAAACCTAGTGTTATTACATGTGTTAGATTCTTTCTAATTTGTGTCACTCGTATCCACCCGCCTAGTTATTTCTTGAGATATTATTCCATCTGTTTTACAGATGGAGACCTTGTTAAGATAAAATCCGGCGCTTCGCGCCGGATTTGTCAACCGTGGGCCAGAAGTAGATGCTGAGCTTACAGCAAGTTGATTTCATCATTGAAAAAAATGCTTTTGTAGTACGGTTAACAAAGTCCTAACTTAACCTTAAGCAGTTAACGCTAGTGAAAACGGGCTGAGTGCGAGCTATGTTGGCACCAGTGGGCTAAGTAAAAGCTCTGCTGCTTCAAGCGAGCTTGAATTAAATAGGACACAACTATAGTTTACGTACCTACCTACCTACGTTCAGAAACAAGTGTGTATTTCAATGGAATGACGTTCTGGACACCCATTTTTAACAGCATTCAATTTGGGCAATGCGTAGGTATTGGTGCGGCAACCGAAAGTGAGGTCTAGCAAGGATAAAGCTGCCGTTTACTTGCATGCAAAATTTATTCTTGCCAGACCTCACTTTTGGTTGCCGCTACTGTAGTTGTCTGTTATTTTAAGCATATTTGTTTACATAATTCATAACGTAATGACAAAGGGGATCTTAATAATGGTAGTATGTATATAACCTCAGTAATGGACGATCTCTGTATGGGTATTATTAAGATCTCATATGAAATATATCAGAGTACCTAATTCTTGAACTAATGAAAAAGAGGGTCTCTAAAGTGGTAATTTTTAAATAACGTCATTTATGCACGATCCTTGTATGCATATTAGTAAGATCCCATGTTAAATATATTTGAGTTCTCCATTTAAAACTAATAATAAAAAGGATTGATTGATTGATTGATTAACTTTATTGTGCCTTCAGGCGTATCACCCACAACACAAAGTACATAAGGAATTTCATGAATTGTTTACAGTTACAGTATTTTTTTTTACAGGTTCAGTATTGATTTTCGTATTTTTAGCGCTAATGTTACAAAGTTGTTGATATCCATGATCTTTTGGATATCTGGATTATCTAATATTGAAATTAAATTATCCTGGTCATTATTTTTAGTTAGATATTTGGCAATAAATAAATTTCTGCCGAAGGAATAGTGAGGACATTCAGTTAAAAAATGACTTAGAGTTTCAGGAACCTTCATGTTACACACATTACATACACTATTTACATCAAGCTTTTGTTTACCTTCTCGCGAAGTTAAGATACATGCAAAATTACTTGCTGTTCTAATTTGGCTTACTATTCTGATCTTGTTTATCGGAATTCGATGGGTTAAGTATTTTTTGGTGCACACATTATTATTTATTAGTTTGTATAATGGGAAATTTGTGGAGGCATTCATATCAGCTATGTCTTGTTCCCAGAGATGGCTTTTGTACGATTCAAGAATACGTCCCATTTTCTCGCTTAACAATTTACAACACTGACTCTCCCATACCTTTTCAAATCCGAGATTTACTAGTATTTGTTTTAACTGACTCGCCCAATTTAATTTAATATCATTTTTTTCAAACTTGTCAATAGCAAATAGTTTCTTCAGGATAAGCTTAGGGATTCTGTCCTCTTCCATATTAAGTATTTTCTGCCAATATTTTAGAGCGGCTTGCAGAACATGGTAGCTAAGGTGGTGCCTTCCTGTTTCGAGACGTAGCACATAGTTAGCCGTATTCTGTGGCACTGATAACAGACGTTTAAGAAATTTAGATTGCACTCTTTCGATTTCTTTGAAGTACCTGAGGGCCCAGACGGCAGAGTTATAAAAAAGTGAGGATAATGCAATTGATTCAAATAATTTAATTCGGCTTTCCCATTTGTCACAACGGCCCTTGGTTATAATATTATACACTGAGCCCACAGCGGAGTTTGCTTTACTTACAAAATATTTACTTGCTTTTGAAAAAACAGTTGAAGACGAGAAAGGCACGCCAAGATAAGTGTAGTCAGTCACTATTTCTAAATTTTCTTCCCCATATCTGAAAACTAAATTACTTTTTGTTTGACCAGATTTAGAGAATATCATGACTTTAGTTTTTTGTATATTAACTTCTAGTCTATTCATTTTACAATACATATATAGAATTTCTAGCTTCTTCTGGAGGTAACCGGGTGATGTGGCTAGTATTACCATATCATCAGCAAACATGAGAGTGTGGATTCCTTTGGTTTCATTAATACTGATTTGTTCTCCCCCATGTGAATGCAGAAAAGCGTCGAAGTCTGATATAAACAGTGAAAATAAAAGCGGAGACAATATTTCCCCTTGGAGAACACCCTCTGTTATGTTTATTGGCTTTGTATGTCCGTCTTCTGCTCGTACTTTAATGTTTGCTAATTTGTACAGATTCTGAAGAATACGAATAATTTTTTGACTTATTCCAAGCTTAGATAACTTTTTCCATAAGAGTTCGTGGTTTACGGAATCAAATGCACGTTTAAAGTCAACAAACACCGCATACACTTTCCTGCTATTTAATTTGTACGAAGGTATCAGATGATTTACTATTATACCGTGCAGTGAAAAGACTTGGTCCAAACAGCTTCTCTTTTTTCGAAACCCTGCCTGGCTTTCTGGAATTACTTTATTTTTTTCAGTGTATTGTTGGAGTCTGGAGTGGAGAATTTGAGTAAATAACTTGACAATATTATTAATTAGCGAGATTCCTCTATAGTTTTCCGGCTTAGTCTTGTCACCTTTTTTGTACAAAGTTATTAGTTCTATTTCTCCCCATTTTGTAGGAATGATTTCATCTTTAATTATCTTATTGTAAATATCTAGTAGAAATGAGGTCCAGTTTTCAGGTAGTAGTTTGAATATTTCATTTCCAAAACCATCTATGCCAGGGCTTTTATTGTTTTTTAGCTGTGTGATTGCATCATCCAGTTCACTCATTGAAATAGGCTTGTCTAGGTCTTCATTGTTGATATCGTTTAAAATTGATTCCGATTCTATATTTTCGTTCATTGTTGTTTGATAAAAAGATTCCCATACAGTTTTACTAAGTACAATTCCCCCACTGCTTTTGTAGTTTAATTTCTTCACAGTGCTCCAGAATTCAGAGGGTGACTTAACGTTAGCTAGCCGTGACCGAATTTCGTCTTCGTATATTCTTTTTTTTTCTATTATTGTATTCTTATAATCATGATATGCAAGTCTGTAGTTCTTTATTAAATTGTTAACGTTGTCGTCACTTCTCCTTATTTTGGATTTTAATTTTTTTGCCAATTTTCGCTTGAGTTTGCATTCTGTATCAAACCATGGTTTGTTCTTTGCCTGAATTTTGGGGATTCTTCTAACTAGCATATTGTTTTCCTTAGCCTTGTTATTTATTTGCTCCACAAAGTATTCATAGTCTTGGTTAACTGAAGAGGTTTGTGATGTCACTATTTCAATGTTCTCAAGATCGGATACAAACTTGTCTTTCGAGTTACTACTTATTTTAATTTTTTTTAGATCATTTGGAGGCGACAGAATTAAATTGTTGTTGCACCGAATGCTAATACTGATTGGCGCATGGTCAGATTCAAGCACATTGAGCACATTTAGAGATTCAACATAATAAGTCATATTAATATTTATAAACAAGAGATCGATCACACTACAATTATTTTTTATGTATGTATACTTTCCTGGAATGTCCCCAGTAGTTCTGCCATTGAGAAGAATTAAGCCATATGATTCCATAATTTCCAATAATCTTTCCCCTTTAGCATTGATTGTATCATCATTGGATTCCCGAAGTTCATTTATATTTGTGTTGCTTACTATAGTTTGTTCGCAATAACCTGATGATCCCACTCTTGCATTACAGTCTCCACCAAAAATAATATTATCACTTTTATAATTATGTAATGTATTGGCAAAGAATTCTTCAATTTCCTCTATTTCATTCATGAATATTTCTTTGTATGTGCTTAAATAACAAAATATTATTAAATACTTGTCCCTTGAGGTTATGTGTGTACATTCAGTCACTGTTAAATAGTTGTTTTTTAGTATCACTTTTGTATTTTTGAATGTTTTACATTTTATTAATGTTAACATACCTCCTTTCCCTCTGCCAGTCACTGATTCTTTTATTGCTGGGGTTTGATATCCGGTAAACTCAGGAAACATTTTCTCTAAATTAATTTCGTCGCATAACCAAGTTTCACACAGACTCACCACGTCATGGCTGAGTAAATTATTTTTATCAGTCGCATCAAGATTGTGAAAACTGTTCATTCCAAACACGTTCCAGAAAGTTATTTTAATATTATTATTTTTGTTACTATGTACATTACTTGGTTGTGGGTATTTGTCCTATTCATCCTTCTTAACAAGTTTATTCCCAGATACAGTGAGAACCTCCTCGTCAACTGAGCAAGTGTTGTATGATTTTATCTTAACAATTTTCCCCTCTGCACGCAGTTTTTTAATTTCGGTAATCAGCACTTTCTTGGTTTCTCGTTCTGCTTTTGATAAATTTTCACTGATGTTGAATTGTGTTGAAGCAAGTTTATTTCCATTCTTTAACACTTCAATCGCGTTGTATTTGCTAGGTAATTGGAATATGATCGGGGAGGGTCCGGTTTTTTCTTTATTAATAAATCGTGCTGAGAGAATGCAGAAATGAGACAATTCCAAATTGATGTGAACTACAGTCTTGACCACCTCCATTGGGTTCTTCGTTTTGTCTGCTCCGTAGAGAATTAAAAAAGACTTGTCGGATCCAAAATTTTTGTCCATTTCTCGAACTCTGTTTTCCAGTCTACGAATTCTTTTGTCTTGTTCCTTAAACTTTCCATTTATTTCGGAAACAGCCGATGCCACAATTTTTGTTATTCGATCTTCCATATTCTTATCCATTTCGTCCAACTTCTTCATAACAGCGGCAAGATCACTTGATTTGGAACCAGAACTAGAACTTGACCCTGACCCAGCGCGAGCATCATCTTTTCCCATCCTATTTCACAAAATAACTCTGTGCCAGTATCTTACGGAATTTTCAGATTATATAATTGGTAGTAGTGCCACGGCCTACTAATATACTAATATAAAATTGAACTTATCTCTTTAGTTTCTACTTCTGGGTTGATTCTGCTGGGTAGCAGATAGAAAATCCTTCTCTGGTTGTTGACTGACGTATGTACTTCCAAGGTTGTAGATAGGACCGTAAATTATGTGTAAGTGAACGAGGATTATATTTTTAAGCTTTAAATTGGTTTAGGTCCTTGTTAACTTAAATTTTTTACTTTACTCAAGTGTCCCAGTTTGGGGGGATTCCAGATTTGCTATTTTTATAGTTTAAATTTCAAAAGTATAACCAGGATTATCAAATTTTGAGAAATAATTTAGGCGTGGAAGAAATTCACGTCTGTCTGGTGAGCGCACTTTTTAGTTCTTCCTAATAATAAAAAGGATATCTAAAGCGGTATTGTTTGAATGACGTCATGTAGTGACGATCCCTGTTAATTCCTAAACTAGTGACAAAAGGAATCTTTTAAGTAGCTTTTTTTAAATAACGTCATTTATGGACGATCCCTGTATTGATATTAGTTCGATCCCATGTTAAATATTTTTGATTTCTCCATTTAAAAATAATAATAAAGAGGATATCTAAAGCGGTATTGTTTGAATGACGTCATGTAGTGACGATCCCTGTTAATTCCTAAACTAGTGACAAAAGGAATCTTATAAGTAGCTATTTTTAAATAACGTCATTTATGGACGATCCCTGTATTGATATTAGTTTGATCCCATGTTAAATATTTTTGATTGCTTGATTCCTAAATTAATAATAAAAGGGATCTCTAAAGTAGGTAGTAATGTTTGAATGACGTCATGTAGGAACGATCCTCGTATTCATACTAGTAAGATCCCATGGTTAATATATTTCATTACTAAATTCCCAAACTAATGAAAAAGAGGATCTCTAAAATAGTAATGTTTGAATGACGTCATGTAGGGACGATCCCTGTTTGCATACTAGTAAGATCCCATGGTAAATATATTTCATTACTAAATTCCTAAACTAATGACAAAGGGGATCTCTAAAATGGTAATGTTTGAATGACGTCATGTGAGGACGATCCCTGTTTGCATACTAGTAAGATCCCATGTTAAATCTATTTCATTACTAAATTCCTAAACTAATGACAAAGAGGATCACTAAAATGGTAATGTTTGAATAACGTCATGTATGGACGATCCCGGTATGCATATTAGTAAGATCATATGTTAAATATTTTTGATTGCTCAATTCCTTAACTAATAATAAAAGGGATCTCTAAAGTGCTAATGTTTGAATGACGTCATGTAGGGACGATCCCTGTATGCATACTTGTAAGATCCCATGGTAAATATATTTCATTACTAAATTCCTAAACTAATGACAAAGGGGATCTCTAAAATGGTAATGTTTGAATAACGTCATGTATGGACAATCCCTGTATGCATATTAGTAAGATCCCATGTGATTGGCTTGTTTTAATTTACCCACCCTCAACTTGAATGACCTCATTTGTGTCTTGCCCCTAAGCGACGTTGTCCTTGTCTACCACGTACGTACCTAGAAATGGAGGTAATTTTGAATTTTAATGTAATTCAAATGGCTGGTTTTTCTTTAAGAGAAAAAAAGGTAAAAAAATATTAAAAGTTGCTCCAGTTAACTGGTAACTGTGCAAAAACTAGTCATGCGATTTAGCCCAAAAACTATACAGCACTGCGCGGGCGCTTTTTCTAGCGTTAAAAAAAATATTCGAAGGAAGTAGGTTGAAAACTGTGACCGTTCTCGTACGACCTACAGACATTCGGACAGACAGACCGACAGACCGAGGAACAGACAAAACCATTTCAATAGATGCTTATGAGCTAAAGCTCAGCATCTGAAAAACAGTGAAAATTAAAGACCGTTGTAACAAATATGGTTATAATGGTAACAGTTATTTATTATATTTTATTTAACTAATGTAACTAATGTAAATAATATTTGACTCTAACTATATCACGAATTATTGTCTTATCTCGCAAAACCTAAAACCCAAGAAGACAACAAATCACGAACCTAAATTTTATACTTATTACTAGTACTTATGTTTATTCTAAATATATGTCATAATCCTAATATTATTGTAAAAATCTAATAGTTGTGTAGGCCAAAGGCCATATCAACTTTGAAAATACATCATTATTATTATTATTAATCGTAACAGTGCTGTACGATTCACAGATTTTGACCGGTGTATCAAATAGGCCGTTGTGAAATTGACCGTTGTAAGACTATACTTTAACATTACACAACATAGGGTTGTTGCGGGACTGCAGAATTTGACCGGTGTATCAAGATGACCGTTGTATCCCAGCCCGGTGTAACCCGACTGCACTGTATAAAGGACATTTAACACTTTTCTAAAACATGTAAATACAACATTTTGCTTTACCTAGGAAAACCGTCCATAAATTACGATATGGGGTTTTGTAAAGAAACAAATTGCTGTCTGAAACCATAAAACCATGATACCCGATACAAAATGTGAAAGCTATTCCTATATTCTTATTGTTCAAATTCAACATTTCACGTCTTTTAATGCTCTCACAAAATGTTCAGGATTTAATTATTTTGTTGCGATAATTATTATTGCTGTATAATTATTTTCACAATTTACAGTTTAGTAAGAACATGAAATGGGTCATTGTTTTGGAACTCTCGAAACATACGATTGAAACTGGTTATAAATATCATCTTGAAGAGCACGGGTTCGGCTCGCGTTCTCTCGGTTGTTGGAGCTGACGCTGAGGGCGATTTTAGTGAGGAATATAATAGCGAAAAATATCCCTGTGATGATGACTGGAACAAAATACCGCGAAGCACTGAATCCGACGATAGGCGAAGATGAACATTTGTCTTTGTCTGAGTCTGCGATTCCCTTGTTCCAGCCATCTACCCAGACATCTTTGATTTGAGAAGTGGGTCCATTTCACAAGCGTCAAATCCACTTGTAGAGCAGCCACCTGCGTCCTTTACAATGCTACGCACACCTAAAAGTTATATGTTTGAAGTTACCTCGAAAACTAGTAAGCGTTGTTTAAAACAATGCATAAAATTTCTTACTACAACAACCCCCTCCCCTCCCCTTCCTAATTAATTCCTGTTTGTAACGTATTATATGATCAGGCCCTTCCAGAACAATTTTCTCTAATCATACCTGCAAAGGTCCCCGTAATTAATACGCTCCGCATAATCCGCGACACACAGCTTTACATGCATAGCCACCAACAGAGGACCCCCAAACTCAGAGAACAGTGCTAAACGAAATAACAACAAAAATGAATTTGAAAAAAAAACTCAATGCAGCTGCTTAGGTGCACTCATAAGTGACGTCTTAAAACGACAAGACAAAATACTACAACATTGAAAATAGAGATTACAATTATTCCTGTTTTAAAAACAAAAATTATTATATGAGAGGTACCTACGTTAAAATTAAATTAATGCATAAAATCGTCCACAAATGACGTCACTAACAGTTACTCAAGTTTTCCGTCTCCTGTCTTTTCTTATGTAATCAGCTGTACCATTGCATTGAGTGAATGACAATATTTAACTTGGGATGTCATCAGTATCACAGCAAAGACCTTACTGATGTGACGACGTAATTTGTGGACGATCCCTTATCTCATGATGCAGTACGCGTGTACTTTCTATTTTGGAATTAAAGGCTCTCAAATCTGGTCGATGATACGTTGGTCTTGCTTCCTAAACACTATTCCAGCCCCCTGTTCCTGACAAAAACACCAGACAGATGAGACTGACGACAAGAAAACCCGGGTAGGCTTACCTTCCCTTTTTATATCAAGAAAACTTTTTGTTGCATTTGTAGAAATAACACAGTTAATTAATATGCGACGATTGAGAAATATTAAGTAAGTTTATTTGTAAAAACGTTTGCAAATTTTTGTAAACACTAAAGTAAGGGAACAGTAAAAAGGTAGCCGTAGAATTTTGAGTAAAACAAACTCTAAAATCGTACAATAGTTTTAGTAATAAAATTTAAATTACCTGAATTATCGTGTGTAATGAACGAAATCGTCAGACTGAAGAAGTTTTGCAGTAGAAAAATTTGGCAGCTTTCGTTATAAACTGATGAAAAAAAGAGACTTAATTTTGTCAAAGTGCGAGAGAGAGAAGAAATTTATTTGCCAAACAGTTCTAAACAGTTTGGAAATTAACAGTGTTGCCCTAAATTTTATAGTTCAATTGTCTTGTTTTGGAGGGTGTGGGAAATATCGGCAGTTTAAACCATGCATCGCTTGACCTGACTATTGGACATTCGTAGGATCAATCGAAATGGGCAAATGCTATGACTTCCTATGTTTATGTTAAAGATATCAACTAACAGAAAATATTTATGCCTATATGACAGGTTAAAGGATTAGAAAAATAAAGAATTTTGTAATACGCTATTTAGGAACAATCCTCAATAAAGTAACATACATAGCAAATTGTTCTAAAAATAAAAATAAATGTGCATATTTGCTTTTACAATTATATTTGAAACTTTTGGAACATTGTCAGCTCATAGTAATTTATTAGTAAATCTAAATTTAAGTTTTCCAAAATTATTAATTACGTCCATATTACGCTCATATGCGGTAGAAATATGAGAAATAATTCTTGTTTTGAGAAATTCCAAATATTTGAGTATCGTAACTTTTGTCTTGACTTTGTTTGTTCTAAAATTCCGTTCCAAACAATAATGATCTGGCTCGCATGTCGACGGTACTCCCAAATAACAAAGACAAAACAGCTATAGGCTTCCAAAAAGAGAAAATGAACTGAAAGATGACTCAAGCTCATTTGCTCAGTGGGCTGTCGTATTTCGTTGACAAATTGGCATCAAATATATAAAGTGCATAAAGCACAAACGATCATCAAAATATGCCACAAGATGGATCTCCACACAGAGTGATACTTGGAAATTTTTCCAGTTTTCGTATCGAAATCAAAAGGAATGATGCAAAGAGTGAAAATAAGTTCCATTGCTCTGCAATTTGCGTTAGTGTGTAGTGTAGTCATTATGATACCACGTATTTGAGATCAGAAATATTAGCATTTGTATTTTGGTTTTGTAAAAGAAATATATTTTGGATCATTGAGTTTTAAAACTTGCTCCAAACTGAGTAAACTTCAGTGTAGTGAAGTTCCGGCTTGGATATATAAATTATGCGGACGGTATAAAGATTGTGAAAGGAATGAAGCATTTCTGTGCAGAACGGGGCAAGGCTATTCAAATGGTATTAATTTTGTTGCTAGGCCGATTTCATGAGAAGTCGTAAGTCAGTAGTCACAAATATTAAATAAATAATAACAGAATTAATTAAGAGTGGTGCCAGGAATATTGACAAAGAAACATAAATATCGACAAGTAGGTACTTCTAGGCGAAATAATAATGTTTTGTAAGCTTTACGTAAACCCGAGTTTTTTTAGAAAAATATATACAAATAGTCTATAATTACAGTCTTTGTATAATGTCGATTTTTGAACTGACTTTTTTTTACGTTGGTCAATGTATAAGGTATGACAAAAACTGGAGAATAGAAAAGTAGAAGTTGTGAAAAACAAGAAATTAAAACGTTTACACTTTTAGAAAACATAAATATTTTACACATTTCCAAATTTCATGGTTAACATTTAGTGCATTCATATCTGATTGCATCTAGGTTTAAATAACTTATTTAACCACTAGTGAAAATTTATATGGGCCAATTTTGATTCTTCACACTCGCAAAATAATGTAAGTTTTGTAAATGGTTTAGATTCGTCATCACATGTTTGTGAGAGCCTAACAATTTCCAACCTGCAATGTGATTTTTGAAGGCATGTAAAACATAGAATAATTATACTTCAGTACATTAAAATTACGCCAACCTAAAAAAGTTGTGTTTAAAAATCTACAAGATATACTCACGTCCCATACGGAATAGTATTTGTATTTCCTTTCTAACAATGTGTCACCTTGCAGTAAAAACGTGTTCCATGTGTTTTGCATGTAGAATTCATAACAAAAGTATTACACATGCAGACAAAGGGAAGGTCCATTAGTGATGTCAACCAAATTACAACTATTTTTGAACCCAATATTCTGAAATCCATCACTTAAACATTGTGTAAATGGCTATCTTTATCATAGTATATCATCAATTTTGGACCAGACCACCCCATCCCAATGATTAAAAATCTCTAATGGGCAATCCCTTAACAATAATAATATGCTAGATAATAGCTCATAAAAATGAGATACATCAGTAAATCAGCATTTAGTACAAACCATATGCTATATGTATATCTTAAGCATATTCAGTTTGCTTAATTTTTGTTCAATGACAACAAGCTAATAAATCGCTGGTAAAAAAATATGATAATTCGTGTAATAATAATGTAATAAAATAAAATAAAATAATTTAATATTCCCCATATGCTACATAACGTTTATATCTAAACTGTTTCTCTTACACATATAGACATTTTGCAGATTTTGAAAAATTAAGTTGGTTAATCCACTTTTGCTTTAAAATCGGTAACTTCACATGGCTAAAAAATTATGTGAGGTGATAATATTTACATTATGAAAGGAGTAAAACAGCGCGTCGTAATATCTAAATTAATTTTGGCAAAGATTCCAATGTCATCCCATGAAACACAAATACGTTACGTAGTAATATTGCACTTATAAATAAATATTTATTAGTACAGTGTTAATGACCCAGGCGTGATTTTTACACACCTCTTTACTAATTTTAACGACAGCATTGTTTTGAAATAAACTACGAGTCTTCCTCCTCTAAACTATTAATTAGGCGCAACACTTGCACATGAAAAATAAGTGAATTCCACTAAAGTACGATTGCTAAACAGACCTAATATTACAATTTATTTTTTTAGACACTTATTTTTTCCCATCCCAGAAAAATCAAGTGAATAGTGATATGTACATTCTTATTTTATAAAATACATTTTTTTAATAAGCAAACTTATGTAAGTCCACTTTTATGTAGATAAAGGAAACAACAAAAAATCTGTAATATCTGTGTCCTTTGTTGCCCTTCCAAATCCACAATATTAAAGTATTTTATTGTTTTTAGATGCTGAGCTTAAGCATCTATTGTAATGGTCATGTCCGTCCGTCCGTCCGTCTGTCCGTCCGTTGGCCGTACACTACAGGTCACAGGTTTGAACGGATTTTTGTTTTTAAAATTTTTTATGACCAGAAATGCGACTGAGAAGGTCTGTATTGCTTTTTCGTTGTAATTAGGCTAACCACTTATTCACAATAAATTGATTACTGGACCTGTGTCAGAAATTTTTAAAGTGAAGAGCTCAAAAACGGGCGAACCAAAGTGCTGAGGCAACCGAAAGCGAAGACTGGAAAAGACAAAGCTGCCATTGTTTGCATGCAAAATTTATTTATGCCAGCCTTGTCTTTCGGTTATCGCTACAATACATACCTGCCACTGAACCTACGTACCTAGGTACGTATGACGTTCGGCGTACGCTTCTCACTCTTAGCATTTCCTTCCGTGTGTATAAATACCATACGAAATTGCATGTTTAGGTGCGTTTACAAATGATGCTATCTCGATTGATCAATTTTCTGACCCCCCCACTTATTTCCACTAATGTTAAACATACTGCAAACGGGGAATCTTCATATGCACGTACCCATTTAAATGATATTATCATCAACTGTAAAAATGGGTTGTAGATGGTGACGGATCGTCCATAAACGACGTCCCTCAAATATTATAGTTTTATGTACCTCCCTTTTGAACTTTGAATTTTTTTTCGAACCTGGTTGAACTACATGTAATGACCTTACCTACCTATATTAGTTATGGATATTAAGGGATCGTCTATAATTACATCCTTCAAATATCATAGTTTTAGGTACTCCTATTTCCACGATTAAAATTTTTTCCAGCCTATTTTAACATACATGTATTGAACTTACCTATAATATATAGTTATAGATGTTTTTTAATTGAGATCACACTAATAGTTTTTCCATAATTAGTAGTTGAATAAAGCAACTCCGAAATTTTTCCATGTACACACATTGTGAGGGATCGTCCGTTATTGACGTTTTTCAAAAATATTATAATTTTAGGCCCCCCCTCCCTCCCTCCTTTTAATTTATTTAACCAATTTTAGATGCTGAGCACATAATGACGTCCTTCAGTGTTATTGATATTCAGGGATCGTCCATAATGACGTCCTTCAAATTTCATAGTTTTTACAAATCCTAGTCCCAACATTCAATTTTTTTTAACCTATTTTAACTATATGTAACGGACTAACCTAAATTTGTTACAGATATTCAGGTATCGTCCATAATGACGTCGTTCAAATATCATAGTTTCTAGTACCCCCAGTCCCAACATTGAATTTATTTCCAACCCATTTTAACTGTATGTCACGGACGTGCCTATATATGTTATAGATATTCAGGGATCGTCCATAATGACGTCGTACAAATACCATAGTTTCTTGTATCCCCAGTCTCAACTTTAAATTTGTTTCCATTCTGTTTTAACTACATGTCACGGACTTATCTATATAGGTTATAGATATTTAAGGATTATCTATAATGACGTCATTTAAATATTATAATTTTTGAGACCCCCATTTTCAACTTTAATATGTTTCGCAACCTTCTTTTTAACTGCTTGCCACGCACATTCGTATATGGCTTATTGATACTAGGGAAGGCTCCAAAAATGACGTCATTTGTAAATCATGCAATTCTCAAAAATATTTTAGCGTTTCTGAACTACATGCCACGTACTTCCATATATGGCTTATTGATGGTAGGGAACTCCATAAATGACGTCATTTGTGAATGGTGCAAAAAATTTCAGCTGTATTTAACTGCAACCTACGCACATTCGTATATGTTTTATGGATTGTAGGGGAACTTCTATAAATCTAATACCATCTTTAAGCGTAACATAAATTGTCTTGCGAATTTGATAAAGCTCAGCATCTACTTCGGGCCCGCCCACGGTCGACAAATCCGGCGCGAAGCGCCGGATTTTTAAAAGTGATATAGAGAACTTGATATTAAATGCCAGAAGCGAATATAAAATAATTACTGGTATACAAAAATACCAGAATATGTATTCAGGTAACCTAATAAAAAGTAAAATATACACATTACAACTCACTATAAAATATAAACCTGAAAGAATAAAATAAAAAAGAAGAATTAACAGACTGTTTTACTGTGTGACACCTGTATTGTAGAGATACATGTTTTGAGGAAAATAAACTAGTTTTTCCAAAATCTATATAAATAAATAGAAATTTTAAATCTAAAATTAGTTACTTTTATTTTCTGGTGCTAGCGACTCACAAAGATTAACTACAAAAAACTAAAATTAAATTTTACAAAAATCCGTATTTTTGTTTTTTTTTCTTGATTTTGATTTTTCGGTAGCAAACCCAGAATGGGAATGGGAATTATAAAATCTGCGAGAAATATGTCAGCGATGGTTTTGCTGGTTAACATCATGATTATTCTACTTGCAACGCCGTCTCCAATTTGCGCTGCGAAACCAGTTTTAACTCTTTACAGTGAAGAAGGCAGGAGCCTTACAATTTCTGGACGGAACTCTCCTGATTTGAGAGACATGGACTTTAATGACGTCGCCAAAAGCTGCCAAGCGCAGGGATGGTAAGAATGTACAAGTTTCATTTACTAAATATTTTATTTGGTAATTAATTAACTTTAAAGGGTTTAACATTCATGGTTGATAAATTCACACATTAATTTAACATGTTTTTTTATAATTTTAGGTGGATAGTTTACGCCGATTATAATTACCATGGGGCCTTTCAATTGGTTAAGGACACTTACACAGACCTGGAGTATGCTCTTAAAGGCAAAGTGTCTTCAGTCAGGTCAGTCGGATCTTCGGACAACAGTTTGTACAGTACACTCACCCTTTACCAAGGAATCAACTTACAAGGCAGGGAAGACTACTTTTATGAGGACAATTCCAACCTAGACGGAAGCGCTTTATCGCTTATCTTGACAGGAAGTGAACCATGGACCCTTTATTCTGCTTCCAACTTTGGTGGGAACTCAGGCTGCATTAACCCGGACGTTGTATATGATACAAATTGGCTTACAATTAAGCATATTCGCTCTGTTCGTCGTGGGTGCTTTTAATAGAGATATGTTCTCTTGATTACACTATTACTTTAATCTAAAAATAGTTCCGACTTTCACATAATATTTAAATTTCTTAAAAAATAATTATACTTAAAAATAATTCGATTAAAATTTACACAGTTAATATGCACTAAAAAATTTTCTAATTTTAACTTATAGTCACTTAATTTAAAAACTTAAAAATTCAATATGCATAATTAAAAATGTAATGTTTCAATTTGAGCAATAAAAATTAATGCGTCTGCATTTTCAAAAAAAGTATTTATATCGGAATAATTTCGACTTGCTACACAACAAAATATTAAATGGTTGTATTGATCTGACTTGCCAAAATTGTCTTAAAAATTTAGGTAATTAGGGTTATTGCATCATATCGTCTTCTTTTTTGTTTGTGACTCCATACTTTTTGTTTTCGAATAATCATACACTATAATAGTATAGGGTGCTACAATTTTTGATCATATTGGCCAATTTTTAAAAAATTAACAGTGATACAGTCGCAGTGGCGTAGCCATGATTTTTTTTGCGGGTAGGCTAAACTCGTCAAGTCTTCAACCCTCCCCCCCCCCTTCCCCTCCCCACTTGCTATTTTCTTTCAGGGTTGACTGCGGGGCATTTTTAATTTTCCTGATTAGTAAGTTTTCATGAATAGCACAACTGCGCAAGGAAATCACTAAGGAGTCGTCCAATATCATTGTACCATAATTAATGTACACAATAATAAAATTATAATCTTAATGGACCTAAATACTTATTTACAACTGGCGCAACAACTACGCTTGCCACAAGGACACAGTAAGAACAACATACAATTTTAAGCGAAAGTAAATGGTTTTACAAGAATGCAGGAATTTATTTTTATAGTACAATTTATAAAAATTAGCAATTAGATAAATTCATATTGTATAGATGATTATGGGCAATACGACACGAGCCTCGAATGGTAGCAATTACAATTTTGTGTATCATTGTGGCAGAAAGCCGCATTTCTTTTCGAAATGACTCGAAAAAAGCTGCAATTACACAAAGTAATAATATAAAAATTGGCGGTCGACTTGAAATCCAATGTAAATCATGATCGACAACCGTCCCCTTTATTTACTATAGGTGTTTTTTAGGCCTTTAGACTGATACTTCGGACAGATAATGCTTTTACTATGTCCTCTTGACTCCAGTTTACTCTTTTCTTTCCAGCTAATATTTTTGGTTGACGGGCACTGAAAACCTTGCTGAATAATTGAACATTTAAAGATTTAGCCCTATATGGTTTTGATTTGAGCGACTGAATAAATGAATTTAATCGTATTATCTCATTTCGTTGGTTATTTATTATGACTTTTAGCTCTGGAATTTACCTACAATTTTGTACTCTTGACATGTCGTTACTGCTAAAACCATCCAAATGTTTTATTAAATAATTACAAATAATTATAACTTGTGCCTAAGGATAAAATATTTTTGTTGTATTCCATAAATATTGAATAATTTAAGTCATTACCTTTTCACAGATTTTCTAGGTCATTCACATTATCAGGCATACTATCCATATTTTCAGTTACTACTAGAACAGATTTAAGAAGTATAGTTAGGTATATATTTATCAATAATTAGCTATTTAAGTTCAAAACTAAACTTTTACAGAATAAAGATATTAAAGCAACACATTTAAGCTTATAGTAGGGACACGCCTAATAGTGATCGGGCTCATTTTTTTTCAACTTTAAAAATCTGTAACTTGGTTTTTACTTGCTTTTTAATGACTTGCAATGCACCAAAATACTTGCCATGAAAATATTAATGTAGGCAAAAATGATAAAAGCCATATCCTGAAAATCTTAGAAGTTATCTGAATTTATATAAAACAAGTTTAAAATTTTTAGAATTTACCAAATTTCTTATAGGTGATCACGACATTCAAAATGGTGATCATCCCAAATTAACACCAATATTATAGGAAAAATTAAAGCTTAATGGTGATCATATGATTCCCAAAGGTGATCATGCAAAAAATTAATAAAAATATGAGGATAGTCAGTGTCGTATAGAAAATAACACTAAGAATAATATGAAAACGAAGTAATTAAGCGCATACGAAAATTCGATTGCCAGAATTACATTTTAAAAATTAATATTTATTAGAAAACTTCCCTAGAACTTTAACTCAAATCAAAAAGAAAATTACAATGAATATGCAATGTAATAATGACAACGCGAGCAGAAAACATTTATCTATCAGCGTTTCATGACATTTACCCAGAAAATAGTTTCCTGAAAATTTTAATATTTCCTATGTTACAAACTAGGCAATTACAAACTAGGCAACAATTTAAATTATTACGCAAAAGTTGAACAACTAAACATGTTTCTAATATATAAAAGACAAAATAATCAAAACTTGGATGACACCAAGTTACTATGTATGCGACAATACATTGACTTTTAACAGTAAAAATATAGAACCGCATCCAGTGCTGTTTGTTTAAAAAATACGGCATAATATATGAGACTAGCATATGTCCTAACACATTGATATTAAGAACAATTAAAGTTTAGTCTTTAAAAGTCGTAAAACTTACAAAGCAAGAGCGAAAATTTTTTTGGCAAAATATAAAAAATTATCTCACTGAATTGAAACAAAAAATACTTTTGGGAGAGAACGATACTGACGATGCCGACCCTTATAGGTCTTTAATTTATTTTGAGATTAAATTACTAAGATAAGTAAGCTACAACACTACCTTCAGAGCTTAAATCGTAGTAGGATTCTAACGGGTCTTCGAGTAGGACGCTAACCGGCTGGACTTAGAGCAGAAAGATCCACATTTAAATTTATTGACTGAAGTAAACTCTCACAAACGGGCGACATATCTGGCTTGGCAAATGGCTGTTTCAAAATTGACTTTGCGAGTTAAAACGGTTTTCGTGCTTGACTTTGATTTTTGAAGTCTTCTGCAGCGGGGAATAAGACTAGCTTCCGACATTTAATATGCGTTAAGCCCGAGACTGCAACACGGAATAACAGTTTTGAAGATGCTGATGGCCAACTCGATCGAACCCTTTTGCCACATCTAGTAGTGCCACATACAAACTTTGTTTTGAATTCTTAGCCTTTTTAAGACACGCAGCCAGAATATTGGTATTGATGAAAGTCCCTCGCGAATTTGTAAATCCTCTGATTGAAATTAATTTAAATGTAACTGCGTGGTTCCTGATCAATTACTTTTTCTATAATGCGTCTTAATATTGAACAAATTGAGATCGGCATCCAATAAGCAGGATCAGTTGCATCCCCTTTTTTAAAAATTAGCACTGTACAGGCTCTTTAAAATGATGCAGGAACCATGTTCCATTTTACCATAATTGAACCAATAAGAGCAATGACACTACTGCATTTTGTACACTTTACTGCTCTTAATAGGACCTTATCCGAACCAGATGATGTATCCTTTCTTATACGCATTATGATCTTTTCAACTGTTTCGCTATCCATAGATAAAGTAAATTTGTTATCTAGCTCAACCTGCTGCTCTTCTGGAACAATTGGGTAATTATGCAAAACGACGCCATTTTTCAATCCCCACCTCTTAACAAAGGCATTTTGAAGGGCATCTGCCGATATATTACAGTCAGGATTATTTTGATTTTTAAGTATTCTGTGGACAACTTTACCCCGTTGATTGTAGAATTCATGTTAAATTAGGTCATGCGCATACTTTTCTTTTCTTCTTCCCCGGTCTTTTTTGGATTGTCTTTTAGGATTGGAAGATTCACTGAATTTTCTGTCAGCCTGTCTGAATAAATTTTTATTCCTCCTAAGTTTGTAGAATCTTGCTGCAGGGTGTTGTGGACCAGGAATAAGAGTGATGGATTGTCGCAAAAACTCACTGAAATTCTCCACTTTATCATCAAATTGCTGTTGTTCAGGCATGGTGGTAAGCATAGGTGTTAATTTCTCAATAAAATGTTTTATTTTAAGTGTGAAATCTACTTGAGAATTTAGTATGCTATCATTAGAGTCATCGACGGAAACATCTTGTGCTGCTTGGGGTAAAGTGGTCCCATACTTGCCTGCACTGGTAGTCCTTTGCTCTTCGCCATGTTTCCTTGAAATGTGTATAGACACCCCTGCCTTACTTTTACAAATTTTGTTGCAGTAAGGGCATACTTTCTCTGCATCTTTGACCTGATCACTTAAATCAGACTGTATACTGCCATGGTGCACCGGAATTGATGAGTCTGGAATTAGTTGAGTAACACAAGGTGTAGATAAAGAAATTCAAGGAGCATAACTTTTTAATTTCTTCCTTGGTAATTTATCTTTTGGCATAGTCGTTATTGTTTTTAAAATAAAACAAAACTAACCAAAAAATTTATTGTTAATTAAAAACATTTAAATTCTATTTTATACTATCGAAACTTTGCAATGATTAAAACAATTCCTAATATTTTAAATGAGCAATCCAAACTATTATTCACTAAAACAATGCCAAGGTGGCGAAACTTATTGTCGTGCGGGAGCGAAAAACTTGAACGTCCTACCTGCCTTAATTCCTCTATGTATACAATCCGAATCTAACCTAATCTGTTCAAACTTAGATTGCATTGTTAGAAAATATTTAGATTTAAAATAAAATTCAGATTTTGTTATTAGGAAAACATCACTGTTAGACTTAAATTTAGATTTTATTACTAGGCAATGTTTGGAATATGATTGAAAATTTGATGTTATTTGTTAGAAACTTTAATAATTTGATTCACATTGAATCATGAAAAAATACTAAGATTTGAAATGCAAAAGTGCCACAATGAGACCTTAATTTAGATTGTTTTGAAGTTAAATTGCAATTTCTTTATTTTAACCTAAAATATTGAATTAAAATTTGCTGCATGCCAGCGGTACTTTTAACAGTACTTAACTTTAAATTACACTTAAACACCTTGAATGGGATGTCAAATTGCAGGTAATTTGAATGTTCACTATTTAAATCCCAGACCAAAGGAATTTTAAGGCTTTTTGAGTACTGACTAACAGAAGCCCACACACTGAAAATATTTTCGAGTTTAATCAGTTTTTGAGGGTTCCTGTATTTTGCTTTAGTAACTTTATTAGAATTTGTAGCACTGTTTTTGGAAATGACGTACATCTGCAAGGTATGAAAATTGCTATTAGTTGGTTTGAAATTATGTAATTACTTGTGTAGAATTCCAAAACCTAGGTAATAAAAGTGACTCAACCTTACCTAAGCACTTATATTGTACCCAAGATTACATCACTTACATGCGTTATGATGCTCATTAATTATAAAATGTAATATAGTAGGATAGCAGATAGGAAGGCGAACAGAATTACTTTAATTTATCGTTTGAATTTTGATTCCATTTATGCCGGGCTTTTAATGTTAGCTAACCAGAGCCCAAAAGTGGTATCCGCTCAAAACGTCGCCGCCGAAACGTCGCCAGGCCAAAACGTCGCCAGCCAAAAACGTCGCCGACCAAAACATCGCCAGGGACAGAACGTCGCCAGGCCTAAACGTCGCCGGCCAAAACATCGCCAGGGACATATTGTCGCCAGGCCAAAACGTCGCCAGCCCAAAACATCGCCGACCAAAACATCGCCTGGGACAAAACGTCGCCGGCCCAAAACGTCCCCGACCAAAATATCGCCATCTTAAATTGCGAAGGTCGTACAGTTAACTGTTAACTATCAAATTTTCAACACTGAAAATACACAGCCGTAGACATTTAAGGTGTTTTTACCTGCTGGTTATGAGCAGATGAGTCGAAACTAGCCAATAATTTAAAACTTACGAATTACTGTGTCAAAATACATCAGAAATTGCAATAATTACACACAATTGCTGACAGCCTGGCTGAGCCTGGAGTGTGTAGTTTAATTTGGCTGACTGGATATGACTGACTAATGTTACGATAATTATTAATATATTAGATATTAATAATAAATATATTATATATTATTATATTATATTTATATTAATTCGTAACGTTTCCAAATAGGTGCCTAGTCAAGTCAAGTCAAACCATACGCCTAAACCAGTGGCCGCGGTAAGTCTTATTCCCAAGGGTAGACAATGCACGAGATACATATCACTCCATCATCTTGATTAAAATATTGTACTCCCTCTCCCCCTTTTTAACTACTGACCGAACCTTAACCATAGCCTACCTGTACAAAAAAATGTTCTCTGATTCTGCAGCAAATCGGCGTCATTTTCTGAAGGAAACTTTCTGCACGAAATTTTTATATGTAATGTTAATCCCACCGGCCTCAGATCTTTTTCGTGATAAGTGGTCTATTTTAGTAGGCTCTTGACTTTGTGTGGCCACCATTGTCATTAAAAATATATTTGGCTCTGTGTTAGTACAGGGTAAGCTAGTCATACGGGGGTGCATCTTGGAAAAACATTCTTAAGTGATTGAAACATATTATGGCCCTTGCAAATAAAGCTACCCTTAACCTTTCACTATTTGGTAACGGTAAAAATTGCATTGACATGAATATTTGAAGAGCAAAATCTATTAGCGAACAATATGTATAGCTTAAAAACTAACGAATACGACATTTAGTAATGCTTCTCTAAACATACAGTCAATTTCCTAACTCCTATGGCATACATTTTTAATGCACCTAATACGCAATTTAATCAAACAGTGTATTGCAAGTGCAAGTTTCTGTGGCTTTAATATCTTTTAGGAAATTGACGATTACATCTGGCAAGATATTAAAATCGCTATCAGTTGGTTTGACATAACTTTCTTATCCAGAATTCTATACCTTAACCCATTTAAAGTAATTTTACGGTATCTGAGAAATACTATGCAATCAATCGTTATTACATACACAAACACACAAGTAATGATGCATTTAGAATAGATAAGGTAATAAAGGGAAACAGCAGACAGCGAACAGAATTATTTGAATTTTATTATTATGAGAATATTCCTGCAGATAATAAAAACACAGTAATTGTTGTAACAAGAGAATAATTATTCTGTTAAATGTGGATTTCTTCGATCTCTAGTTGTAGGCTGTGGGCTGTGTGTCAAAATCCAATGTCAAAAATTCATTGTAAAACATGTTTCTGAACCACATTTTTTCACGTTCTTTTGTTGCAGCAGAAACTATAATTAAAATCATAACAGCAGTTAAAATAAATTATATTACAAAGTAAACAATAAAAGAACTGCTACTGCATTTTGATAGTTGACAAGAGGCGTTGTAAATGAATGTACTATAACATGCAAGCATGTACAACACTACTCAATACAATAACGTGAGCTGCCCTGCACTATGATTTTGGGCTTTCTTTCCGCTAAACATCATGTTATTAACGATTCACAATCAAAATTCACAGGCACAACATATTATCAAACGTTCTGTCATAATGAATACACCAGAAACTAAAATGAAAACGGCCTAAAAAGTCTTAGCAAGCAAGTACTTTATGCCTTGTTTGAAACTAAATTGCAGAAAACAAATTTATTGTGTTTACTGAATTTTGCTGGATTAAGGAATCTTTTTATTGTTTCAAAATTTAATAAAACGTACCTATTTAAGGGATTTTTGGTAAACAGAGTTATGCTTCACATGAGGTCAACCACATACATGCATAAGATCAGTTAAAAACTGTGACCTGTAAAGCACGACAAAAACAGACACATCGGTATTTAGACTGACAGACAGACATGACCATTTGAATAGATGCTTAGGCTCAGCATCTTAAAACTAAATAGAATGGCAGATGTACTTTTTAGATGCTGAGCTTAAGCATCTATTGTGATGGTCATGTCCGTCCGTCTGTCTGTCTGTCTGTCTGTTGGCCGTACACTACAGGTCACAGCTTTCAATCTATGACCTTCAATTTTTTTTAAAACGAGTACAAATGCGCGCGCGCAGGTCTGTGTTGTTTTTTCAATTTGATCAGACTGTCCATTTCTTCACAATAAACAGTTAACTAGACCCATGTCAAAACTCAAAAAAGTGAGCTTTCAAAAAAGCGAATCATGCGTGTAAACAAATAAATAATTCATGTACATACCCCGTAATTTCAAAGCTCTGCGCGGCCAATACAAGTATATCTTATAGTACAGACCCAGACCCAGCCAACCTCAGCTACAGTATTCATTAATTCAATGGCAATAGCATGTAGTCTGATTGTCTGATGCAGGGGTGACGCGCAAATGACGCCACGTGAAAATTTCTTTTAGACACCCTCACCCAGCTGCTATCGCATTCACATTAGGTAGGCAGGCTAGGGTTGACGCGCAAATGACGTCACGTAAAGATTTCTTTTAAACACCCCCACCTAGCTTCTGTCGCATTCACATTGGGTAAGCAGGGTAGCAGTAATGCGCAAATGACGTCACGTGAGAATTTCTTTTAGACACCCCCACCCAGTTGCTATCGCATTAACATTAGGTAAGCAGGCTAGGGGTGACGCGCAAATGACGTCAGGCGAAAATTTCTTTTAAAAACCCCACCCAGCTGCAATCGCATTAAAATTAGGTAAGCAGGCTAGGGGTGACGCGCAAATGACGTCAGGCGAAAATTTCTTTTAGAAACCCCCACCCAGCTGCTATCGCATTCACATAAGGTAAGCAGATAAGGGGTCACGCGCAACTGACGTCAGGCAAAAATTTCTATTTGAAACCTGCACCCAGATGTAATCGTATTCTTATTAGGTAAGCAGGTTAGGTTTGACGCGAAAATGATGTCACGTGAAAATTTCTTTTACATGTTACGGAATGACTTATATGTGTTATAGATGTATAGAGATCGTTTCTAATAACGTCCTTTAAATACCATAGTTTTTAGTATCCCAAGTCCTAAATTTAAATTTGTTTCCATCCTATTTTAACTACATGTCACATAATTACCTATAAGCGTAACAGATATTCAGGGATTGTCCATAATGACGTTATTTGTGAATAATGGAGTTTATAAAAAAAATTCAGCTACATTAAACTACATGCTACAAACATTGGTTTATGTCTTATTGATTGTAGGGGAGCTTCAATAAATCTTATATCATCTTTTAGCGTAACATAAATTGTATTGCGCCTTTGTTGAAGCTCAGCATCTACTTCGGGCCATCCCACAGTCGACAAATTCGGCGCGATGCATTAGATTTTTTAATACAATAATACCTGACTGTGCCTGTGTGTGTGATATGTTAATTAACTGCGAGAAATATAACTACAACTACAACTGCTAATAGGATTTGTGATGTTATGAAACTAAATTATGGATATCTAAACAGAAATAGTATTCTTGTCTGTAAGCCTATTGTATTTCATGTTTCCAAGTAGTTAGTTTAAGTATCAGGTATTTAATTATAAGCCTCAATATAGGTTTTTTTGTAAACGACGTATTGTAAGAACATAAGCAAGTTTATTTTGCTTATATTTGCGTTTTAATAATTTAATTGCATTATTTACTGCTGACTTTATTTTATAAAAGAAATATAAAATTATGAGTGATGCTCTACGAAAAAATTCGCAACAATTGTTGGACCAGTCATTCATAAAACATAAACAAACAGTAATTGTTAATTTTAGAGACTCTTCACAAAAACTTTAATCATATTTACCTTAAATTAGTTTTGTAGTGTTAAAAGACTTCTTTAATTTTACCCAGCACGCAGGGCTATCCATTCACGGTATGCATATACTTTAGTTGCAACGCCAGTTGATTTTCCACAAATATTTGAAAAGGACGCAATTCCTACTAAATACTCTGTGTTTGCATCTGTGATAGTTAGCGGGTTACCTGTATCTGCATCACAAAATCCTTGCCCAAACCGTCCAGCGCAAATCTTGTTTGGAGTAACTAAATTACCATCAGCATATGAATATTCAAGCCGACATTCACATTCGTCAACAAATGGAATCGCAACTGTTTGAAGAACGTCTGGTCCTCTGTTGCCCCAACCACTTAATTCCGCTTGTTGCATGTCAGTTGTAGGATACTCTTTAGTGGCTAACATAACTGGCTGAACATGTGCTGTAAAATTAAAAGGACTTTCTATTTTCAAAATAGCAATATCGTTGTGGCGGGTTGTATCGTGAACAAATTTTTCATGGCTCATAATTGCGACAACGCGGCGAACTTGTTCGGATTCCTCTATATGACTTACGCTGTGGTCCCCAGCAACAACAGTTACATCGCATGGACGTCGTTTGTAAACGCACCAAGCACTTGTAAGGACATGCATAGAATTATATATTACACCGCCACAACCAAATAAATCAATTCTGCCGTCCCTTTCTATTTCTATTCTAATTGTGTATGGGTGTTGAATAGAAGTTGCGTCATGCCCTCCATGAACTCTTAAATTTTGACGTGGACTGTCATTATTTCTCAGATTTTGACGCACGCTATGACAATTTACGCTTGTAAATTTGAGGCAGCCATCTAACATTATTGCAAAATATAAGGTTGTATTTATTGTTTGTACTTGTCTGTAGATAATACATATTATTATGTTTTTAACTCACAACAAATATTCCACTGCCAGTTTGTGCAATGTTTATTTTCCACTCGTTGATTTGCATTGTAGGAACTCCTATGCAATATTGCAGAACTCTTAAGCTCCCCTTGAATACGACGTGTGTGTATAAATTCATGTAATGCTGCGCATATGGTTTGCGCTACACTTCCGTCTATTTGCCCTCTAGGCCTTTTCATAGTATCAAAGTTGTATTTTGGTTTCACTACATTAGGTTTCAATTACATACATTAAATACATTAATATGTTATTGTTTTATAAACATTTGTGCCAATTTAAAATGTGCTGCAGGTAAAAAGCATGTATATTTCAAAACTTTAAACTTACCAAGTGGATTGTCAAAATCGTAGGCGTGGATATTAAAATCACACTGTCGACTGCAAAAGGTATGGCATTTATTATTAGACTTATAAAGCATTCGGCTCAGTATACAAAATGTACTACTGTAAAGTCCGACTATAAGGGATTCTGATTTAAGGGAAAACGGCTGCAAGGGACGAATTTAAAATATTTGGTTGGCCAGCTATGCTTTCAATGTTAAAATTATCCGGATTTAAGGGAACCGATACAAGGGAAATTCGGATTAAAGGGACTGTTTTTCCATGCATGTGAGGCCTTTTTAGGTCATTTATAAGGGAAATTGTAATAAAATGAGCCAAGTTGTAAATGAATAGTTCCTATCTCTCTCTAGAATAATATTTTATTTTTTACTGTGTACTCAATTGTGACTTTGTATGTGACCACAAGACTGCTTTTATCTCAACATTTACATTATCGTTAATTTAAGTAAGTAGGTCGTCTATTTATAGATCACGAAGCACGAGCTTTTGTTATTTCTTATTATTTACTGCTTATTCAGTTCTTATTGAGTTAGCAACCGAAAATGTTGGCTAAGCGGAAAAGAAACACGTTAGACACTGAACAAAAATATCAAATATTACAAAAGTTAAAGACCCAAACGCAAACAGACATCATCAAAGAAACGGGTATTAGTTCTAGTGTTCCACACAATTTGCTGAATTCTAAATTACTCAACAGCAGTGATAATTGGCAATGCACCTACAGTTGGATAACAAGATTTCGGGGGAGGCACGGAATTTCTTGGAAGGGAATCCATGGAGAGTCTGCTGACGCCGACGATGAAACTACAAACAGCTGGATCTTGAATCAACTCCCTAAGATATGTGAACCCTACCGCCCGGACCAGATATTTAACGCAGACGAAACAGGATTGTTTTATAGAGCTTTAGTCAACAAAACCATGGCTTTCAAAGATGAGAAATCAAAAAGAGACAAACTGCTATTACTGACTTTTTCATTGAATCTCAATAATCATAACTAAACATCGGTGTACGTATCTTTTTTGACTAAATAAAACAGTTTTTCAAGTTGTAAATAACTATCGCTTTATAGGGAATTCCCTTACATGGTTAAACGGGAATTCGGCTAAACGGGACTAAAAATGCCAGTCCCCCCAGTTCCCTTATAGTCGGACTTTACTGTACATTAAAACAGGTAAATAACTTTAAAAAATCATTAGTTTACATTTTATGTTGAGTTTAAGGTACATTTAAATGCAAATTGGTATAACAATGATTACAAAAATATACATTTATTAATAGGAAATTATAGGCTTTTCAAAATTTAGAACAATTTTACGCCACAAACTCAAGGCTACGCCTAATTAAATTAAATTAAATATCACACAAAACACTCATGAGAAACTTTTTTCCAACACAAGCTAATTCACTTGATTGTTTTTCCTTACAAATATCCTAAAATTCACAAACTAAACTGCACTGCTGTGATGATAAAACAACATTAACATCTTGTGAAAAACATTAATTTTTCTCATGATGTATTGTAACATTGGTATTTTAATCGTTCCTCTTGAAATAACCAGCACAAATCGTGCCTAGTCATGTTGGCTACATCTATCTGGCCCAAACAAAATAAATCAACTCGTTCCTGTGTAACTGTTACGTGTAGCGACAACGATTATCAAAATACCTACTGGCACCACTTTTAAAAAACTGGTTGTGTGCAACTGCATCTTGCTCTAATCGATCCTACTTTTATAGCTTAATGCAGAGCCAATATTTGCCTATCAATAGTTACACAACCGAGTCGCAGACAGACAGACAGACAGACAGACAGACAGACAGACAGACAGACAGACAGACAGACAGACAGACAGACAGACAGACAGACAGACAGACAGACAGACAGACAGACAGACAGACAGACAGACAGACAGACAGACAGACAGACAGACAGACAGACAGACAGACAGACAGACAGACAGACAGACAGACAGACAGACAGACAGACAGACAGACAGACAGACAGACAGACAGACAGACAGACAGACAGACAGACAGACAGACAGACAGACAGACAGACAGACAGACAGACAGACAAGACAGACAGACAGACAGACAGACAGACAGACAGACAGACAGACAGACAGACAGACAGACAGACAGACAGACAGACAGACAGACAGACAGACAGACAGACAGACAGACAGACAGACAGACAGACAGACAGACAGACAGACAGACAGACAGACAGACAGACAGACAGACAGACAGACAGACAGACAGACAAGACAGACAGACAGACAGACAGACAGACAGACAGAAAGACAGACAGACAGACAGACAGACAGACAGACAGACAGACAGACAGACAGACAGACAGACAGACAGACAGACAGACAGACAGAACAGACAGACAGACAGACAGACAGACGACAGACAGACAGACAGACAGACAGACAGACAGACAGACAGACAGACAGACAGACAGACAGACAGACAGACAGACAGACAGACAGACAGACAGACAGACAGACAGACAGACAGACAGACAGACAGACAGACAGACAGACAGACAGACAGACAGACAGACAGACAGACAGACAGACAGACAGACAGACAGACAGACAGACAGACAGACAGACAGACAGACAGACAGACAGACAGACAGACAGACAGACAGACAGACAGACAGACAGACAGACAGACAGACAGACAGACAGACAGACAGACAGACAGACAGACAGACAGACAGACAGACAGACAGACAGACAGACAGACAGACAGACAGACAGACAGACAGACAGACAGACAGACAGACAGACAGACAGACAGACAGACAGACAGACAGACAGACAGACAGACAGACAGACAGACAGACAGACAGACAGACAGACAGACAGACAGACAGACAGACAGACAGACCGACAGACAGACAGACAGACAGACAGACAGACAGACAGACAGACAGACAGACAGACAGACCGACAGACAGACAGACAGACAGACAGACAGACAGACAGACAGACAGACCGACATACAGACAGACAGACAGACAGACAGACCGACATACAGACAGACAGACAGACAGACAGACAGACAGACCGACATACA